>JAKEEE010000035.1:1247937-2495875 GCA_021498325.1 Bactrocera minax | reverse complement strand
CATTGCTAGTGTCCATCTTTGATGTATGCTCAAAAAATACTGAGTAAAGCAATCACAAAACCGTCGGAGAATTTTTAGTATGTACGTTTTCCTATTCAGAACGAAATCTTTCTAGCTATTCTTTCTAACGCCATATAGTGTAAGCCGATTGCACTTACACAATGTACACTTTGCGATATACAAAGAAATATATGGAAAGGTAATGGATTTCTTTTTACTTGACATAATGTATTAAAATCAACCTAACTAATACAAATTACTATACTCATCATAATAGCGCTGCGGGAAGGTACATATCGATATCCCTAAGTTTTACTACCGAATGAAATAATGCTTATTCAAATATCCTCGCATAACTTTACTGAGATATCTTTCGCTAATACCGATATACACGACATAAACACGACCAAAGGAATGGATTCGAAAATTTTTGGTATCATGCCCATTTGATTAAAATATCAAACATATTGACATATTGTCAAATATATGGTGTGGAGTCGAATGAATAGTCGAAAATCACTATGTCTGGTATATTGGGGCCTTCTCCTAGGTCTGAGTAGATAACATTAACTTTTTCATTAAACTAAAGTATGTTCGAGAATATATTTCTACAATTTGACCGACGTATTCGGCAAAGAGTCCACAAGAATAACGACAATCATTATATGGGGGCTGGGGTAATTCATATATTGATATCGTATATCACTAATTTTGTGCGACTAATTTATAGTTAATATATTCAATATTAGACGTTCATTCAATTTGGCTAAGATAACTTACATTTTTACCAATATTAGGTTTATGGGGGCTAGGAGAAGTATTAGATATTATAAATTTTTGGCATCTGGACATATTATCACCAGAAAAGGACGTTAGCTGAATTCGTTTATAGATCTCACAGATGGACCGATATTTTCGGTAAAAAGTCAACCGTAGGCAGATTCACATATTCGGTATCTGGGTTTTGAAAAGATATATTCCGATTTTCACGATTTTTGGGCAGGAAATGGTATACTTTGAGCACAATTTTTGTGTAAATTTCTATTCAATATCTTAATTGGTGCTTGAGTTATATGCTGTAAATTGAAAGAATCAGATTGAATTTAAAATTGCGTTATAAGAGAAGTCGGCGTGGTTGTACTCCGATTTTCGGACTGTACTATAAATCAAAGAAACGACATGCACTAAATTTTGTTGAAATTGGTTTAGGCGTTTCGGAGATATGGGATTTCACCAAAAAGTGGGCGGTGGCACACACACTGTCCAATTTTTTCACGGTTTCCTATGCATCCCTTCCGTACCGCCTTTACTGTACGATTTAATAATTCTGACGTGGTTTTTAAGTGAATTATCGCACTTTTAGTAGTTCAGCACAATGACCGATATACAACCACAAACCACACTGTGTAAAGCAAAACATTTTTATCTAACTTGGCATTGTCATTGTAGGGATGTCAACCGTCAGAATGGACATTATTTCATTAGTATATGGAGACTAGGAAACACTTAACCCTAATACCAACTAACGATGTTCCTTATATAAATAATTACCAACCTTTATTCAAATACCTCACATGTTAACCTATGCGCTTTCCACAGATCCATTTGTTCTTTTTAGCAGTCGACTACGTCAAATACCAAGTTATGGTGCTGTCAGACATGACTCGTAAGGGTGAAATTTCAACATCTTGCTGTCAAAATATATAGTATTTTCACTCAGGAATTGAATGCGAAAAGCAAATTTGCATAGTATGGCAGTAACTATCCAAAAGCAAATTACAAGTTATTTACAACTTGTTTTCACTACGCTGCTCTTGAGGAAATACACGTGCAAGGACACGGAAAATCTACAAGTGGTAGTGCGACTTTGAAACATACAAAATAAAAATTTTTGATGTGAAAAAAGCAGCGCAACAACTCTCCGAAAATAAAAATCCACTTTTGAGAGTTACAGTACATACAAACTGTGACAGCTCTTGTAATCAGTTTGCGAAATTCTTTGGATCGACACGCTAAGTCGATAGTACTACACTTGTTATATCTTATGGCCAATTTCGTCTTAAAAGTGTATAAAGACCAATCATGTGGACAACAAGTGAGAAATATACAGATTTACTTTGCAGATAGTGCAGTGTAGCTCTGCGAATATCGGCAAGTAATGAAATGATCCAAGAGCAAAAATTTTATATTATACCCAATTTGAATATCTGAATTTGAACAGGATTTCAACTTATGTATCTCATTATGGACCCTTTATTAAAGGCTATGTATCAAATGTCATTAATAAATCGACAGTGAAAGGAAAGTGTTGATAATTTCATTTATTTGTTTAGAGGTGGAGATGGTATTGGCGATTAAGTCTCAGACATATGTCTACGTTGTGAGCAGTTAAAAAAGCTGAGACTTATTGATTTCTGATATCCCTTTTTCCATTCGTAGTTAAGTAGTTAAATGAAGAATATTCGCTTCCTGCAATATCACGCTAATCATTGGTCAAGTGAAAACTTTTGTGTTGTCTACTTGTATTAAGTGTCAGAAATCAAACAACCATCTGTTAGTCAAATGCGCTTTTGGCATTGCTGACATCTCAATAAAAATCAACATTTGTGCGTACAGAATCACATTTGCAAGCCACATGCAGAACAACTGCCGTCAATTGCCAATGGGTATTTCTTGTTGTAGTGAGGCAACGTAATTAAACGGCAGGTATTGAATAAGATGTTAAAGGCTTTCAAATGGAGCCAACTTGTTTTTACCAAACAGTGGTATTGCATCCGCATCTGCGAAACTAGCCGCAATCAAAATTACCCTTCCATTTTTTTGCTTTACTGTTCTCCGTTAAGAAGGCGTTAATTGCATGATTTGTAGCATTTGCGATGGCGCGACGTTGGACTTCTTCTGTCATTATCATTGCCATTGCCACTGCCGATGCTGGCGTTTGAAGGTTGCTTGGCCACTGTGTTCACTTCGGCTGCGCTCATGCGAATTCAGTTTCGTTTAGTGGCGTTGCTACTCGACATATCGCTGTTGATTTGTCTAGCGGTGTTCCTCACTCATTCAATGCGGATGTATTATTTGGTCAAAGCAACCTCCAATTTAGTCAAGGGCTGACCTTCCGTCTGTCTAGCACACTTATTGAATGGCAAAGAACGTTAATCACTGCTTTTTATGAGCAGTTGCCACTTGTTTGTTTGATTATTGCATATTTTATAGCAGTCGGTGGGTGTGGTGCTGCTCTAGCACTTTCCCTCCTGATGGATTCTGTCAACGCTGTCGTATTATAAACACATTTCGACTTTTTTATTTTAGTGGGAACGATATAAGATTTCTTAAGCTTTCGTTTTCATTTCGATGGTTGAGTTAACGATTTCTGCTCATAATCTCGGCTTACACGTATATTGGTTATGATGAAATATATAAAAGGTGTAGTAAAAAGAAATCCATAATTTTTCCAATAGATCTCGCGTTGTATAAGTGCGATCAGGTTACGCTATATGGCGTTAGAAAGGTAAGATTTCGCACTAAATACAGAAACTATGCAGAAACGTGTTTCTTCGATAAAGGCGAAAACGTAAGCCAGATGGCTGAGTATGTGTGATGTGAGTAGTGTGTGTGGTCCTTATACTGGATACCGTTCCGGTAATTTCGATGTCAAATATGCACCATGTTCTGGAAGGTCAATTGTCAAAAATATCGATAAAATAATGAAAATTCTCTAGTCCGACCGTCATGTAAGCACTGTTTTAATTGCCCAGTAGCTAAACATTGCACAAAAAACCGTTTCGAACCATTTAAATAAGGCTTGATTCAAATAGAAGCTTGATTTATGAGTGCCGCACATGTTTACACAAAAATCTCATGGACCGAATTTCCATCTGCGAATTACTGCTGAGTCGAAATGAAATCGATTCATTTATTGGTGGTACCATTTCATGGTTACAGGTGATGAAAAGTAGGTAACTTACGACAATATCAAGTGAAACCGGTTTTGGTCGAATTACGGTGAGCCCGCGCAAACGGTGGTGGGACAGGACAGAATTGACGGCCACGAAGATTTTGTTATGTGTTTGATGGGATTGGTAGGGAATCATCTACTATTAACTGTCAACAATTGTAGAAAGTAATCGCCTAGAAGCGGCCACCGTTTATCAATAGAAAAGGAATTGTGTTCCATCAGGACATTGATCGTGATTCGCCAGAAGCTCAGGCAGCTTGGTCGTTGGGTTATTTATGCATTGTTTACCTTATAGTCTGGAATTTGAACAAAGAGATTGATACCTGTTCCTATCTAAGGCGATTGATTTTCCTGGTGAAAGATTCGCCTCAAGTGAAGCTTGTGAAAATTGACTGCCCCATTTTTTTGTCAGTAGGGGGGAGGGTTTCTATGAGATTGGCGTTATGAAATTGCTTTTAAAGTTTTACAAAAAATTTATGTCTTATTTTTGGTTTGTTGAACATGCATTAGATTCATCAAATATTTAAATGGAGTATTAAATATTTTAATACTAGATCTTCATTTATTAACCCAGCTGTTCTCTTCTAAGAAATTTTAAGAATGTTGTAATTTCATTAATAAATAAAAGAAAGAATTTAACGTTAATCAGACAACACTTATTATGAGCAGACACAGAACAAAGTAAAGTAATTTTATCTAAGATTTAGAGTAAACATTTGAGATTAAGATTGTATCAACAATTTCAGTTGTTAGATTTAAAAATAAGCTAAGAATATATTTCAAACATAGACAACTACTTAGAGAATGAGTCAATGTTTGCAAAAACGAGTAAATAAATAAATAAGTAAGTAAGTAAATAAAAGCGGTAATAGAAGAGAAAAACTTTGAATCATACCAGCCATAAATTAAGTGAAGTTAATGGAATTTACTACACAAACCGACAGAAGCGCAATTAAATAACCGTTCAGCTTACAACAAACACTTGGTGAGCTTTTCCACAGTGGAGAGGAAATGGCGAAGCAGCAGCTATGAAAGCTAGTAAAATAGTTAGCGTTAAGCACTTACTCCGTCATTGCGATAGATATGGAAGCGAAATCGCCATTAGCTGCTGAGACGTTGTCATAATCGCAAAGAACTAGGCATGCTTAAGTGTTGGAACTGTGACTCAGGTATGCATTTCTTAAGGGTTTGTCACAAAGTTAAATTACAAATCGGTTGTCGGTAAACCATTCCATAATGCTGTCACTTAGAGTTTTTGATTTTTGCTGTAGGTTGATGTAGTAGTTTCTGTGTTAGTGTAGGCGTTTTTTTACAGTTGCAATCAAACTCGTGAGTGATCTTTATAAACCGTGGCATTTAACAGTAAATTGCAAAATGTGACCACATAGGGATCACACAAAACTGAATCGAAATGAAACGCCTACGCAAGCGTAGCTGTCGAAGCAGAGCAGAAACTGAGGCGTGGACGTACATATTCGAGAGCACTTAACTTTACACATGTGCATTTACGGAGGTGACACCCGTGGTTTAAGGGTTTATAACAAAAGATAAAACAGCGCCACTTGTGTTGAAATCGGGAAAGAAAGCGGCAAGTTCGAGTGGAACCAAACATTAAATACTGTAGCTGCAGAAATCAGTGTTCATAACTAAGAAGCCCTTATTAATTAACTAAACGAAATACTAAAAATTTTGAATATGTTAAAATAAAGGCTAACAAGAAAAATTTTAAACATTGTTCGAAAATTTAAAATAATCCATGTAGGATATTTCTCTTCCAGTGTAAACCTATGATAAATAAAAGTGGTTGATTACAGAATTATATTACTTTCCACATTTTCGGTTAACTCCATTTTAAGTCCGTTCTGGTCAAATTTCCCGCAATTGTATTCAATCTAGAGTGGCATGAAACATGTGAATCAAGTCTCATCCAAATACCTAATTTGTGTCTATTCTACGGACAAAACAATGAACGGACCGATGTCGGGAACTTCATTTTGTCAACTTCTTTTCATTTATTTTAAGTTATTTCAAACAACGATTAAGGGAGAAAACTTTTTGCATTTTTGTACAACCTACTGAGGAGTACAGAAATTAAAATTCCAAATATCAAACAGCTTTCAAGTAAAACTGTTAATGGAAACCAGAAAAAAAGTTTGAATATAACTAATTGCAAAGAATATCAGAGAAAATTTAGAGATAGTGCCTAACATTGATCGAAATGCTCAACTTGCAGTTACTTAGCAAAAACATATGTTCAGTTTTGCATTTGTTTTATATATTGATATGAGCTTGCCGGAGCTGCCATATGCAGGAGTTGTTTTGAGCGGTCAATGAAAAATGGACTGGATTGGAGTGTACTGTTAGATATCTGCCTACTAAAAAAGTTAAAACTTTTATTGCTTTATTTCATCAAATATAATCATTAGACTCTCTGCTGTTTGTTTGAATATTTTGCCAAAAAATGTTTACAGCTAGAATATAGCACAGAAAGTAACTAGTAGATCAGCTGATGCATGGCGATTTGTTGCATTTTCTGTGTTAATGTTCTGAATTACTTTATAACCAAAAATTCAAAGAAAACCATTATGTCTGTGGTCTGATTCGACGTAATTATTCGACATTAACGATTTACTTTTAAAATAATAAATGATGATCATCACGCATTAAAACATTACAATAAACCATTTTGGAAAGTATATATTAGGTTTGATATTAAATCAAATTCGGAGCAAGTATGGTCCTCATACCCGTCTCAATATATAACCTTAAACTTTAGAGATATTAGCATATGTAAAAAGAAAACTCGATGAACATTCGCACTGATAAGATGAGCATATTTATGTAAATACCTATTTAATTTATATATTTTGTTATAAAATGTATATATTGACTTAGTATCTATGTGTATGATTGATAGATTTATCTCTACTTTCATACACTAGGATTTGAGTATTCTAAATTTAAATATTAAAATCGTTTTCCTATTTTTTTGTTATATGAGACAATGTGGGTTATATGAAGTCTGAAAATATCCTGATGAATTAGTTTGCGATTGTCAGTCGTTTGGTCGTGTAGTGAAGGTCGGCCAGTAACTACATAAACAATCTGAAATATACATACTACGTTACCTTTGCACAACGTGTTGTGTTCCAACACCAGATATTACCGGTTTTCACTAATATTAACGGATACACGTGCCGTTTCGCCGATACGTGTATTACAAATAAGACCAGCTGAAAAGCAAGGAATAAGAACTAAAAGTATCAAAGCTTCAGAAATTATGAAAACACAACTACGATAAAGAAATTAATAAACAATTTCTCTAAAAATGTCAACCGCCAAAATAATTAAGTAAATTCAGAAAAAAACGTAGACAAATATCAAAATTTCGAAAATAACACCGAAGCGTTTAGCTATTTCAGTAAACAACAATAAAAATGCGATCAGAAACAATAGCAACAATATCTTTCGGCTTTAAATTTATTGACCAGAAACAATTTTTAGTGGCTAAAACTCGATGCGACAACATAATTTAGTGTTAGATGACAACAAAAACAATTTACAAAAAGTTAACAAAAACCAATATCAATGCCAATAATAACAACAACATTTGAAATGAAATAACCATCGACCCGACATCACCGAGCTTGCACAATTATTGGCACATAAATTATTTTTAACGACGAAGGTTAAAACGACAACTTAGTATGAAGGAAACTTGAGTTCGGGCGCAACCGAAATTTATGAACCCGATGCATCTTGATTCGCTGATTCTTTCCAGTTCCAAATGAATAGGTGCACAAGCAGAGTGCTATATATATTCGCGATTTCAGACAGAACTCCTTGAACTGAACGTTTCACACTTACAACTTAAATAATTTATAAAAAAAAAACTATTTGCAATACAAACTGTTGGTGTTTGATTAGTTTTCATACTCTTACAAACTAAATTGAAAATTGTTGCGTTCAAGGCAAAAGGTATATCAAGCAGTGACTATGAATGACGTTAAAGTCTATGTTCATGTAATACGAAATGCGAATTTTATATCACCAATAAATATTGTTTTAAAGTTATAAGATAAGGTCATGTAAAAACGTTTGCAATGAATACTCCTTTTTATAATTATGCCATTTATATATTATATATGTCTATTTCTACTATCCCGGTGTAATTTGATAAATTTTTAAGTTTAGCAAACACTTTTACACTTCCGAAATTCGCATTACTTATTGTCACTCAAAGTCTCAGTAAATTGAATAAATGTTTGAATTGAATGTATTGAATTGAATAAAAAATTAATTTGAAATAATAAAAATTAGAGTAATCTTCTGTCCGGTTGTTTCGTCTACGCAGCCAGAGTTGTTGCCCTCATACAATTGCATTATTTAAGTTTTAATTTATTTAAGTTTTCAGTCATAACTGACGAAATGTGCAATCATCTTCAATTTCTGCTGCCATTCTGATTATTTTCAAATATGTATATACATATCTGTTCACCGTTTGTATAGATTCCGTTATGCAGTTACAAGTGATCGTTAGGTGAGCATTTTTTAATACCAAGCAAAACTCTGGCAAAAGGCAAAGACCACGGAAATAAAAATAAATCAAAAGAAGAAGGAGCGTGAACTAAATAATATCGAACAAACAATACGTTAAGTTAGTAAGTGATTTAGTTTAAAATAGCATGTATGTTCTTGCGTTCATGGCATATTCTTAGCCATAGCCAAAGCCATATCAATGGAAAGTACAGTGAACCACGTGGTTTGCGTGGGTACCTGCCACATGTTACAGCCTAACCCCACGGTGTTCAAAAACACAGCGGATCAATACAATGCGTTGATCGACGCCTCGACAGTGACTAGCATTTGCTAAACACCTGTCGGTATGAATTGGCAGTGGGGAATGGACATAATGACCACCTTGGTGGGGTTCGAGGCCCATCTAAAACCTCTGCCGTACTTTAGGTCCGGCACCCGGTTACAATGGAACTCCACACCAAACTGACACAAGGTGTGCTCTTTCCGCATTTGGGTTTACACCACAACTACCACGATACTCCCCGACGGGCTAAGCCGCATGAGCAGATTGAGCCCAATCTCTCCGTAAGATACGTCGACCTTTACCTATGATTGACTGCAGTCGCTCCTTCACACTCACCAAGTGTGGAGTGAAGCACATCCTTTCACTCATGGTTATTCCCAGGTATTTGACTTGTGTCACATACCTGACGCTAACCCATTTTACACGGACAATCGGTAGATGAATCTTTGACAGTCTGCCCTTAAGCAGCATTGTCACGGTTTTATCCATCGATATGTCAACTCCAACACCTAGTCTCCAATTGTGAGCAATTTCTAAAAATTGCTGTCCCACCCGTTCTAAGTCGGAGCGTGAACGACCCTCAACCAATAGAAGAAGGTCGTCCACATATACGCACGACATTTACAAAGTGGCTCGAGCTGACCTAGCAGAGAGTCCATCATGAGGTTCCAAATATAGGGACCACAAATATAGGGATCCCTGTCGGCAGCCTCGGTCCACTCCGATCTTGACACTTCTATTCACACCAACATAATGAAAAGTACAATCAAAATGGCTGTAAAATTGTTAACAGCAAACTAATAAACGAAGCAAGTACTGCAAAGATAGTGAAGCACGTAGATTGGGCGGCCAACCCGAATTGGAGAGTTAACTAGAAAAAGCTTTACAAAGGCTGATGAAGACACTGACCATTGAGCTGACGAAAAGCATAAAAAATGACTAAATGCGCCACAAATAGTATCTAAATCTGGTTTTGTTTCATTGAGATCATTAAAAATTGTTAGTGTGACATTTGATTCGATTGGGAGAAAGTTGGGTGCAGATAATAAATTGAAATTTCGATAGTAAGTTGAATCAAAGAAACAAATTTTGAATGAAAAAGAGAAATATGAAATATGAGAAGAAAGTGGTGATTTAAAATTTTTATTTGTCAGTGAATGTCTTCTGGTGGTTTTGCAAATTTTCCAATTTCAAAGGTGTATTTTTGGTGTGGCAATAATATTTTAAATAAAAATTCTATTTTCTTCGAGTTTAGTTTTGAAAAAACATTTTAACTATACTCGTTTTCAACTTTATTAGTAGAAAATTAGTGGTAAAACTAAATAGATTTTAATGTTTACTTAGCATTATTTAAGATAGTTTAGGAAGAAAATTGGGAAACTTTCTCTAATTTTCCATTAATACCTTCGAATGCAAATTTGTGAGATAACACGGCAACCTCCAATGTAATTTTCACTTTCAGAAGAAATTTCACACAAATTCTCCGACTGTTATTTAACCAAATTTGGCGCATTGTTATTTTGTCTTTTACCACAGATCGAAACTGTGCAAATAGGGATCACTACTTTGCGTACTGCCATCAGCTTATTCTTCTTTAAAATGGATTCTTTAAACATTAAGAAAATTGTGTAACGCCACTTAAAACAAACGCTCTCTGCAAAAAAGTGTCGAATATGAGGCTTTTGACCTTGGGGTTTACTATATAAAAATGAGTAGCACCATTGTAAACCTTTCCAAACTATGCATCACAACATTTATAGTATAAATTAACTCGATACTAAATATTGATGGAATAAATGGTTAATATTATTTAAAGTTTATAACTAAATAATGAATTAAGTAACGCAATTTGAATAGGGTGGTGTCACAATGTTTAAAGACCCTATCACCCCTCTAATACTGTTGCTCTACATTTTTCACCAGTCGCTGAAGTTATGTTAACCAAACTTGTGTCAGCATTCCCAATTAGCATTAATGCTTTGGCGGGAAAATAATTGAAATAGGAATGACAAAGCTTAATAAGTAATGTCAGAAGCGTTAAACTTAGCTCAAATGTTTTGCCATATTCGTGGTACTGCAAACTTTTAATAGAAATTTAATTTCTCACAACAGCTTATCCACAAATGCGAATTATAAAGTTTTTATCACGACTTCCGAACATATTGATAAAATGGACTACAAAAAAGAACGCCCGGATTTGTGGAAAAACAATTTTAAAAATTAACAAAAAAAACAAATGCACCCTCCCACACTACGTTGCTTGTTCATTAATTCTCGGCCAAAAACAATACCGTAACGTTGCCACAGCCTCCATATTCGCCAGACATGATTCCGTGTGACTTTTTCCTGTTTCCAAAAATAAAGAGAACCTTAAAGGGCCGTCGTTTTACAAGTATAGATGACATTAAAAGCGCATCGCTGAAAGAACTAAAGGCTATCACAAAAATCACGTTTGAGAACTGTTTCGACGATTTGAAGAAGCCCTGGCATAAGTGCATAATATCGAGTGGAGACTTTCGAAGCCGACAACATTAATGTAGGCGAATGATAACACTTCACGTATTGTTAAGTATTTGAAATATTCGTTTTTTTAGTCATAAACAAATCAGATAAAAAGAAATCGGGTTTAAGAAGTGTTTCGACGATTTGAAAAAGTCCTGGCACAAGTGCAAAATATCCAATGGAGACTATTTTGAAGGCGACAACATTAATGTAGATGAATGAATAAATATTTTCTCAAAAAACCAAAATTCAACCAAGAAAAAAAAACCTAATATATTTTAAACACACCTCATATATGTGGCAACACAGATGCCACAGCTGTCGCTGTGAGGAAGATAGAGGAAGATATCTTCCTCTAACCCCGCTAATCGAATATGTAGATGCTGCCCTTCCATTTATCTTTTTAAGGGACACAATTCCTTGTAAATAGTATACAATACACGGAGTTCGTCTTTCCGATTGAGTATATACATGATATATCCGGATAGGTTATCAAATGTAGTGTCTTAATGAAATTACTTAAATTAAAATTTTAAATGAACTTGCAATAATTATGCGCATGCTTACATTCTAGGCATATGCTAGTCTTTTTCGATGAATACAGTAATGTAATTGCCAAAGAGCACCGACAGTTTAACATTGTTAACAGATCACTCAACCACTAGATCACTTCCAAACTTCCATTCTAAAATTCTTCTAAATTAAGAGGTGTTAATCCAATGTCGATAACCCATCAGCAATGAGTAAATATATATATATATATTTTGATTCTTAGAGTTATTAAGAACTGTACGATTATTTGCATCTAAAAGGCTAAAAGTTTACGATGGTCAAAAGCTGTTTCATTCTCTGAGTAAGAAGTTTGCCAGGAGTGCTTCAGCCAGTAATATATCACTCCTATGCACACATATAACAACAATCAAATGGTGCACAACAATTCGCGCGGCATGTGTTACAGCAAATGTTGCTACAAGCCACATAAATTTTCCAACACAAATATTCTACAGAAAGCTATGAGAAGTTTGTAAGAAGGATTGTGTTTAAGTGGGAATTGAATGCTGATGGAGTTGGGCAAGAGCAACTGCTTAACAATGAATGAATGAGCGGTTTACTGGGCGCAACGATCTCCAAGTTGCTAGTTGGAGATGCCCGGATGCTCGTAGTTGCGGATGCGGAGGAAATAAATGACAGCAACACAGTGTATAAATCTGCCATACTGAATTTGTAGGGCGTTCTTTGTACCTTTGCGAATATGTATGTCGATGTAAAAAGGTGTAGGACGAATTGTAGGAGGGAAACTTTCCCTTCTTGGTGCAGTGTTGTCCGAATTTCAACTATTAACTTAAATAATTGCGAACATTTCAGGAAATCATGTTTGACGTTTTGTTGTATATTTTTACCAAGTCGTAAGAGAGAAAAACAATAAGGCAATAGCATCAACCGCTTCATTCATGCCCAATTAAGGAATGTGCGTATGCCACTTCCAGGCTTATGTATATTTGTATGCACCGTACTCATATGGCTAAGTAGCGAAAATAAAATCAGCAACTGCAAGTGCCCGAGGAAGTGAATATTTTCTGTCCAAATAAATTCTCACGTGTCATTCGCTTTAGTGTATGCGTAGTATTAGTTGTGTATGTGTGTTATATTGGTTCAACTCACTGTTCTTGTGGCTTGCGATCCGTTCTCTAGCTGTATGTTATTTCGAAAATTGATTATTACTGGTATATTATTGAAATTTATTACACTTAACTAAATTACTTCATACAAATTTATTAACTAAATTGCAAATATCGAAATATGTTATGTACTCCGTATTCGCATTCTCGGATGAAAGGAACCAATGTATGGCTCCTCTAACATGGTTGTTATGTGATCAACTGTTGTTTTTGTAACCATTTTGAATTTTTATTATTTTATTGCCTAGCTTTATGGTAATTATGCTGGAGCAAATTTACGACCATCTAAAGGTGGTCCCTGCCGATGTTAATTGACATTAGGTGGCCGTCGAAGAATGTTCATCTGCAAAACACCTTAAACATCAGATTTCACCGTTTATTATATTATTGATTGTATTTTATTATACATTTTAAATGATCAACGGAATTTCGAAAATTAAGAGACTATTTTAGCCCAGGAGAACTAAGGAGAGAGTTGCGCTAGTTTCTATAAAAGCTGTAATATATGAAGCATAAAGTACTGTAAATGGTTTATAATAATATATATGTACATATTTATATGTGCATGTAAATTTGATTGTTGCCATTAAGCGCTTGATTTTAACATAATTGATATTTGTACTTTACATTTCATACTGTGTCTGACGAAAATAGGGAGGTACCCATACTTGTATGCTTTTATGTAATTTCGGCTGTTTTCGATTGGCCAAGCGTTAGAGAACAGCGAATCGAAGTCAGTCATTCCAATAGAAGTTACACTTACTGCACTTACAGTGCACCTAGCGTTAACATGTCCCCTTACTCATACGTACATACATATGTATATACGTTTCATTTCTTTCTCTGGTGAAAATATTATTCTTTACGCGTTAAATACAATTTTATAAACCGTTTGGCTTAGAGTTGTGCCGTTGACGATGGTGAATATTGTCTAAAATATGTTTCACAAATCTTGTTAACATCAAAGAGAGTGGCTATACCACTCTAATAATTTATCTGTCTACTTTCTGGTATTAAATTCTATTCCTTAACTTTGTTGTTGCTTTTACATGTAAATTGTTTGACAAGAGAGCAACACCCAAAGATAGCGGCCAGCGAAATGACTAATCGATGACGATTTCTAAATTGTAATAATGTGCGGGTAGGAAAGTATTAAGCATGTGCATCAGAATAGTAAGTGAAAGAACTTTTTGGGTCAAGATTTTCCTAAGTTGAAAGTCTTCTAGATCGTGCGTATTCATTTAGGTTAACAATGGTGGAGCGATTTGTGGAATAGTGCAGTTTCTGGACTGAGTTGACTTTTCTAAGAAAATTTTTACACAAAATTATGTGTAATTTATGTAATTATATGTATATATATATATATATATATATATAACCAAGGTTTATTAGGAGTAAGAAAATAATGAGCAATACAAACGAACCATGAGTTGGGTAGTCATAAAATTCAAACGGAAAACACGAGACATTGATCAACAGGTGTAAATATATAAAGACTGGTAATAATAAGTGCAAGCTTTAGTAAGGCTACACATACATAGTACACATTCGATTGCACTTCATACCATAAATGAGACGAATTGAAGGAGAAGACTGAAGATGTTTGTTTTTGGACGCTTCTTTGTTTAAACCACATAAGAGTATAGTATTGGCTCGCTTCTAGTTAGCCATTGTAGAATATTGCACTTCAGTCAGTAGAGAGTTTAGCCTATAAAAGAGGGTTTTGCAAGACTATATATTTACTCGTAAAGGCCAACAAATGTAAAATTTTTCTTTAATTTCCTTTCGTTTTTGCCAAAATATATTTAAAGACGCTAGAGCGCTTATATTGCGTTAATAAGTTAGATAATTAACACACGAATTTACATGGTATATAAATCTGGCGGCGTGGTGGCAAAGAAACCGGTTAGCTCGTTAGTGGATTACGATGTTAATGTGTTCAAGGTAAGTAGTAACAAGTGAGCGCTAAGAACTGCTTGTTACTCAAACACAAATTGATGTTGTTGTCGGCATATTGGCACTATTTCTATTCAGTTAGGTTTTTTCCTTGGGTTAGCGTATATGTTAGCTTATCATAACTGTCAGATCATCGCAGTCGCACACTTCATCTATGGTGATGGGTAATCTGACTTACACGACTTTCTATGCCACTAAGCTTGCCACAGCCCTTTGAAAACATTTATAAAAACTAATACATTGACATCAGTTTGACAATGTTATAAGCAATGTTGTTAATTTATTGTTCATTTAATTCCTACAGCGGCTGTGATTAGCTAAATCGCTTAATTAGTATTACCGCTAAGCCATATGTAAGTGATAATAACCGTTTCTCAAGTTAAATGTTTTACAAACTTTTATAAACAAATATAGGTTCACATATAGTACTCAGGTTATATTTCGAAGTTGCGCAGTTACCCAAATCTGTGAAATATTGAAAACATTGATAAAAATGTTGTGTGTATTTTAAATATATATGTAAATATGTAATTATCATTAAGGATGGAAGATATTATATTCATTTAGAAAATCTTTGGGGTGAACCTTAGTATGTAAATAATTTCTTCCCGTGTGCTCCATACACCGCTTCGCTGGTTAAATCAAAAGTACACATTTAAAAGTTGAAAGAGCGAACCCCTGCTTATATCGTCATGTTGTCGTCATGTAGGTCGAGTGTTGCCAAACATTATTTGTACACAATTTGTAAGAATTAAATGAATGTAAAATATTGTAGGGTATAATAGCTCAATATTATTTTCCTTTCATAATTACTTGACTTTGATTTGCGTATTATGGTGAACATTTACATTCATTTAATGCAAATTAATTATTGTTAGTGTTCTTATTGAAAGCCCCTTTAAAACATTATTTGATCTCTCGCTTATATCGTGTAAGAGGACAATATTCGGTTAGATATTGAAAGATAAATTATATAGATCTGTAAACAATATTAGTTTCACAGTCTTACTAACACTTGTTTTCAACAGTTTTAATCAATGTTATTTACGAAAAACCACCAAAAACCATTCCTATATTGTTCGTGTTTACAATGTGGTTGTTGAACATACTTGCTTCATATGTGTGTACAAACATACAAAGTTTGTACTCACATTGTCTATAGCTATATGATTTGACATTTAATTATCTCAGGTTGCAATTTTTTCAATTAAAATGGAAAAGCATTCTCAGGCGTATGAGTAACGTTGAATAGAAGGCGTGCGACCAATAATAAGTCATGAAGCTAGGCAGACAAACCGACTGACATGTAAGCAGCCAGTCATCTCATCATTTAGTAATCGCCATCATAATGAGAATTTCTGAGAGATCTCTGGCGTAGCTGCAATGAAACACCCAATAAATGCACCCTAACTGACTAATATTTATATACATATAATATATAAAAACGGATGGATGTTAGATAAATTAGAATATGTAACAACTAAAGTGATATGAGGTATCTCGATAGGGTACATACTAGTTTATACGAAAGTGATCTAATGATTATTTAGCTATAAAAGAAAAACGAAAAATTTGGAGAGATTGGGATTTATTTCTCAATATAGTTTCCTTTTAGTTTGATACAAACACACACACAGTAGATCACAGTTTGTAAATCCCAGAAAACGGTGGTCATCCTCGTTTCGGCCTATAGGACAGCCTACAACTTTTTCGGAACTGGTTCGCTGGTCCACAGCCCACAATTTCGACTGTTCCTTGGTCTTTGATATGTACCAGTGAATCCATGTTTTAGCGAGGGTCACGAAATGACTCAGAAACTCCTTCGGATTGCACTTAAACAGCGCCACATTTTCAAGTAAAAATTATAATCCGAAGTCAAGCAAACGCGGCACTCATCGCGCCGACAAATTTTTCATTCTGAAACAAGAATCGAATAACTTACCGATATTATTCTTTTTTCTAAATTTTATTACATTTTTCTAAAATTTGACACGACCTCTTCCATTCGCGGTCAAAACAAAACTGCAAATCCTATTCGGCTAAAGCTTTGCCAGTAATCTTCTACGGAATGTTCCAGTGGTGCTATCGGGTGGTGAGGCTAACTCAATTTCGGACTGCCCTCGTACATTATTTCACCCTATAGGTAGGATAGTAGGAATTACTTTTAATCGGTTTTATTTTAAATTAATTATTCTGATATATACCAATTTATTTATCGATTATGCTTAGACTTGCTAACTATAGTTTTTAAAAAAAACAAGAAACAGAGTACAAGAACAAGAAGTAAAAATATTCTTACTACACTGGAAGATATTATTATATTACTAGATTATTAGATTTTCACCTAGTTGAAAACATTTTCGTTCGAATAAATTACCAATGTTCAATTAATTGCTAAGTGTTTTGTTAAACTGTGTCAATAGTTTTGAGATTCAAACACTATAATTCACGAATCGCACAGTTACATTTTCTCCAACATTGACGTTTTCTCCGATTTCATCGTATTCATCGTTAGTATCTTACTTGTAACTTAGCATAAAAATTTACTGAGAAAAAAGCATTTTTATGAATATTTAAATGAATTATTAAATAGAAGTGGATAAATGATAGTGATTTTAGAATAAGAAATGAGATTGTTTCTAACTTAAGTGCAGTTTTTTAGTTTTATAAGGTACCGTTGTGGGTATTTAATAAAGGATCGCTCTTTTTCGTAACGTATGTTTATAAATATTTGGCTGAATCTTACACTCTTGAAGCGGCGTCTTTTCTTTCCTACGCTGTCTAATTATCCGGTTCACTACTTTATATAGTCCTCACTTTTGCCATTTGAATGGTTTCGTTATCTGTTTTGTGAATTTCACAGAGTGTTTTTAAATATATGAAGATTACATAAATAAATGGGAGTGCGTAACTTACTTTATTGACTTCATTCATTGACTTTAAATTTCTCAGCAGAAGTTTATTCTTGGAAAGCCTTTTTCACAGTTAATTACTCTCAATTTTTCATTCAATTATGTTTGGCCTATTTGTCGGCCTCTTTTCTCTTAGCAATTGCAGCAATTTGCTCAATTAAAACTATTCGGTCACGTATGTATGTTTTCTTCGTTCGACAAACGCAACATTCTCTCACACGTCTCAAACTCTAGAACCTTACCAATGTTACAAAATTAAGGAAGAGTGCGTCAACACTAGTTGTTGTTGTAATCTTGTAGGTAGTAGTTCTCGTTGTTGCTGTTGCTATATGAATACTTAGCCTTTATCTTAGATGGAATATTTTTTGAAAGCAAATTAACATAAAATGGCAAAAATATAATTATCTTCTTTTGCCTTCCAAATTAACAGTTTTATGGTTGGTTGGTGATAGCAAAAGCAATTGATAGTTAATTCTGCGCAATCAGTCAAAAAATATGCAACAGGCGAGATCGTCAGGCATGCACTGGCCATTAGACGAATGCAGAATAACGGATATTCTAAAGAATAAATAATTGTTTTGATTAGTGCGATATATATATTCACATATCTGAAAAAGATGGATGAAAAAACATCCATAAATTGGTCTTTATTCACTACCTAATTTGTTTGCTTATTTGTTTTAGTAATGAAGCTCATTTCCGCTTTCAGAAAAATTTTGAAAATGAAATATATTATATACCACGTACAGAAAAATGGTAAAAATATTGAAAAAAAGAATTACAAGAATACTAAAATATGCAAATGTACTTGTGCCGGCTACATATGTATCTTAATGTCACCTGGCATATTTATAACTGAGCTAATAATTTGCACGCGAAGCAGTGATAAATTACAAACGTTTAGGAAAAAAAAGAAGAAAAAAGGAAAACATTTGAAGATTTTACGAATCAATCATAGAGCGTTAAGCAGTTTTTTTGTGATATGAAATGATAGGAAATATTCCAATTTACTTTTCAAGCTATTATTGGAAGGTAAAATAAAAGTCTGCCTAGACCTATTGATGCGATGCTTGGTTGTACGTGAGAGTTCATGCGCGGAAATTTTAAGAGATCGCGTGTATAAAGTATATGTTACTATAAGTAAGTACTAAACTTTCAATTTTTATATTCTCGAAACATTTTGTAACAGACTATAATAGTTTTGTTCACCTAAAGGTTATTTGTAACACCTAAAAGTAATCGAGATAGATATAAGTTATATATATATGTATATATAAATGATCAGGATGACGAGAGCAGTCCCCATATAATGGTCATATTGAAAACTACTGTACTAAAAGTGCGATAATTCACTAAATAAATACGTCAGACGCATTAAACTTTGCAGTAAAGATTGTACGAATGGGATGCAAAGGAACTGATATAAAATTTAGGCAATGAGTGTGAAATTCTTTATCTCAGGAACTACTATTACTACTATTACTAACTAACTACTACTAATTTTGGTACATAGCATTCCTTCGATATCTTAATGTTGGAGTATGAAAATGGACGAAATCAGATACCAACAATGCCTACTTCGCACATATCATTATTTTAAATTATCTCCGATTCTTTCATTATACAGAATATAAAACTTTGCGTAGGACCTTCAAGGTATTCCGTCTCATGTCTAAAAATTGTCGAAATCATATTATACATTTTCAAGTCCTCAGATAACGAATATGTGAACCTTAGTTCCTTTGACTGGAAATTCAAGGAAAACCGTTTCTTGATTATAATATGCCCTTGTGTCAAAAACAGGTAAACTCAGGTCAATACTTTCCATAACCCGCATATACCTAATATAAAGATTTTCAAACTTTCGGTTGACCGGTTACATGCGTCAATTTGTGGGGTATCTTAATGAAATTCAGAGAGCTTCTTTTCCTGCTAAAATTGTGTTCTTGCTCCTTGCAATTTTCGAGAGTATGAAATATTCTGTTACACCCGAACTTAGCCCTTCCTTACTTGTTTCGGGTGTTTTTAATGAATTAATAGCATTTTATACATATTATTTTATGTGTGTGGTTTGTTAAAATTTATTTTAAAGGTTTCAAAGCACAGTAAAAGGATTTTATTTTAGATATTAATTGGCGGATTTGCCAATATTTCATTCATAAAATCATTCATTACTAAATCGACCAACTTTTAGATGCTCAATGAATTAAGGAAGAGAGCATAAATGAATATTAGATGAGAATAAATGGATTGTGGGTGCGTGGCTCATTAATGCAAATATATACATATGCTGGCATACGTGTTTGTAGGTACGTCTATCGAAATGGTCATGGTATTTATATACTTCGAGGCGCATCCTTTTGCCTTGTTGTAATCATTATGGTTGTTGGTGTTGCATGATAGTTGCGAATTTAATGTATACGTTAAAAACGCTTTATATGTGTTAATTTATTAATAAATGTGACATTTTATTTTTTTTTGTACAGTGTTGTTACGTTATTTGATCAAAAACAAACTGGTCGTAAGACTTAGTTGGCAAAATAATATTTAATTGGATTAAGTGCTTAAATATTCATTATTTAAAAACAGTAATTAACATGCGCACAAACAGTGTGAATAATACGTATACATACATGTATATTAAAAGCATGCAGCTTCCTTAATTTATCTCATTTGAGTTGATTAATAAGTGAGTCTATGACCTGTAGAATACGTTAATAAGAAGCCAAATTTGATTTGATTGTAGTTCTTTCAATTCGGATAATACATTTTGAATTCATTTGGAACATTTTTTACTTAGACTTCGCTGCTGTGAGTTTCACCTTTCGCGAACAGCGGAAAGATCTTTATGTTAATATTGACATTCATCTTAAAAAACATGTTTTACAAAATATATGCTATCATAATATCATCCTTCTGGTTGACTACATGCCACATACATTGGTAATATGAGAGATATCTTAATTAAATTAAATTAGCATAATTTCTGGAAGACAGTATGTTTCGTTTCGAAGAATATATGCAATTGGTCCATACTTCCCCTATGACCAATGTACCATATATGATAATCATCACCCTTCAGGTTAACTTCGAACTATATGAACCGGTCAAAATATAATATTAGACACCTCAATTATATTTTTGGGTTTGTTTTACTTAGGATAATCTATTAGTATTTTCACAATATTTTTTGATTAGAGAATTTCATAATCCCGCTCTCATGGAAACCTTCTTTCCTATGGTCAAAAAACTGAGACAGTCGATTTCCACAAGCTCCTCTTGAGGCGAATTTTTCACCAGAAAAATCATTAGCCACAGATAGGTACAGGTAGTAATCACTTTGTGCCAAGTCTGGATTGTAAAGTAAATAATACATAAATAAAAAACTCCCGACCAAGCTCCGTGAGCTTTTGGTGAGTCACTATCGATGCGTGTGGCCTGACGTTGTCCTGATGAAACAAAATTCCTTTTCTATTGGTAAAAGCTGACCACTTCTGGTAGATTTCTTCCTACAGACGGTCCAATTGTTGGCAGTACAGGTTCGAATTAAAAGTTTGGCAGTAGAGGAGCAGCTTATCATGATTCCTACCAATCCCACCAAACACATATATATACAACAAAATATTTCTGATCGTCAATCCTGGATAGGCCATCGCTTGCGCGAGCTCACCGCAAGCCAACTAAAACCGTTTTCGCTTGCTGTTGTTGAAAGTGACCCATTTTTCATCACCAGTAGCCACCTGTTTCAGAAATTAGTCGATTTTGTTACGATTCCACAGTAATTCGTAGATGGAAATTCATCCATGAGGTTTTTTGCGCTAACTCATGTGACACCCATACACCGAGTTCCTTTTTGTATCTAATCTTATTTAAATGCTTCCAAACGGTGTTTTGTGCATTGTTTAGCTTCTGGACAATCGAAGCAGTGCTTACATGATCGGACTCGACGATTTCCATTATTTTATTGATATGTTCGACAATTGGTCTTCCAGTTCATCTTTGACATCAAATTTGACGCAAAATGACATCCGAACGGAATCAAAGAAACCAAAACTGCGCGTTATTGGCTATTACAGTATAAGGACAATAACCACTATTCACATTTTTGGCTTTCACTTCTGGCTTTATCGAAAAACACTGTAAAATATGGCATATGGTACGTTTCAGTCAGAACGTTTAGTATGTTCGTTTCTGTATTTAGTACGAAATCCTATCTTTCTAACGCCATATGACTTAACCCGATTGCACTTGCGCAACGCAAAATACAGCTTACTGAAGCTGTCTATTACAAAAATAATGGATTTATTTTTACTAGATTTTATATTGTATATAGATGAAATTAGTTAAGTATGTTACAATTAGCATACTATACTTTGAAGTCATTTTGCTTGAAGGTTTTGCTTTTGGTTAGGCTTTGTTTGGAGTATAATAGTTTTGTTCACCCAACGGATGTTTGTAACACCTAAAATTAATCGAGATAGATATAGTTATTTATATAAATAAAAATGATCAGAATGAAAAGACGAGTTGAAATCCGAGTGACTGTCTGTCCGTCCGTCTGTTCATGTAAGCGATAACTTGAGTAAAAATGTAGATATCTTAGTAAAACTTGGTGCACATGTTTCTTGGTATTCTGAGGAGGTTGGCGCTGCAGATGAGGGTAATTATACCATTTCCACGCGCTCAAAATGTCGTTAAACGAAAACATTTAAAATTAATTAAGATAAAGAATTGTAATGCAGTATACAAAATTGCAGTTGAAAGGGACATATGCGGTTGAACCGATTTTTTAAAAGTGGCATTGCCCCACTCCTTAATGTTTAATGTACATGCCTTACAAACCACTTAAGCTCTATTAATCAATCTGGTTGAGGATAAATCCCTCAGCCATTTCCTCAGACAGCTGATAATAAATGCAGTTGGATTATAACCTCGCCCACTCGCCATATAATGGTTATATTGAAAAGTACTAAAATAGTGATAATTCACTAAATACTTCAGAAACTTTTAATTTCACAGTCAGGCGGTACCTAAAGGATTCATGGCCATTGGTATAAAAATTTAAAAATGGGCGTGATACCTCCCACTTTTATATGAAATCCCCTATCTCAGGAATACTTAGCATTTTAAACAAAATTGGCATATAACATTACTCTGATATTGTTACGTTAAATTGTGAAAATAGCCGAAATCTGATTACAACCAGCCCTATTTCCCATATAACACAATTTTAACTCCTAATTCTTTCACTTCACAGAATTTAAATCAAGTAATAATGAAGATATCGGTAAAAAAACTTTTCACAAATAGGGACTTCGAGGTATTCCGTCTCACGTCTACAACGTTGAAACATGGGACCATATCTAAAAATTACCGGAGCCCGCATATACCACATATAATCTTTTCCATAATTCTAGTGGACTTTACGCCCAATATACTGCTCAAATTCTGAGTAATTTTAGTAAAAACGAATAGTAATATGTTTTCGAGCATACTTTAGTTTAATGCCAAAAATATATGTTATCTGCTTAAGCTTTCCATAGCCGCCATATACCCAATGTAATGATTTTCGATTTTTCAGCTGACTTCAAAATGTTAATGTTAGTCGATATGTGTATGTTTTAATGAAATTAAGGATTTTTGTTTTTTGATCATTATATCGTTTAGCGCTGAATATGAATATTCAATGGAAGATGTCTCAACAAAATGAAAGCAGAATACTTCGTCATTCGATAGTAGAATGATGGCACAAATATCGTGAATATAGTGCTAACGTAAATCACTTAGATCAAAAGACATCCAAAGATCTAAAATCTTAGATCTTAGAAATCGAACTTACATTGATTTTAATATAAATATCTCGGACATAAAGCAAAGATTAGTAATGGACATAAGTGGTTATATAACCTACAGTCTAGTGAATAACATACCAAAAATGATTGCCATCCAGTTACAATTTCGTTGAATAATGAATGTTGAATTCTTACGCAACATTTTCATATTCTCGCAACATGTTGCAACGAAGTATATAGCAAAGGTTGTTGAAAACTACTAAAAGTACGTTAACTCGTTGAAGTAACACGTTAGAAACAACAAGTCTTACAGTAAATATGCTATAGAAGGGATGCATAAGAATCCGTAGAAAAATTGGCCAACTGGTGTGGCACCGCCCACTTCTCGGTGAAATCACATATCTCAGGATCGACTAAACCAGTTTCAACCAGTACCAATACCATATATCCATATATGGATACCAATATCCATATGTTACAGTCTAAAATAGGCGAAATTGGATCATAACCAGGCCTACTTCTTATATAACAAAATTAAAATTTTAATCTAATTGTTTCGCTTTAGTGTATAATATCTTTTCAATCCCCCAGATACCGAATATGTGGACCTGAGTGCCCGTGCCTGACTTTTTTTTTACAAAATATCGGTCAATCTGTAGGATATTAATAAAATTCAGAGATCATTTTTCTCTGGTACCCTTGTATTCAAAATGGGCAAAATCAAGCTTCCGTATACATGAAATAAACATTTTTGAGTTCGGTTGACTTTATACCGGATACGAACATTCAACGATGAATGAATCAAATTCAATTACTTCAATAAATTAATGTCTTTTCCGGGTAATAATGTGCCCTGATGCCGAAGTTATAAGTTTAGGAAAACACTTCTCGTAGCCCCCATATACATAATATGATAATTTTCAAAATACATGTGGTTTTTATACCGTACATATCGGTCAATGTTTAAGATATCTTAACAAAATTGAACGACCGTATAATCCTGAATATGCTACAGTTGTGAGGAAAATTAGTGAAATCGGTCAAAGACTTACACCAGCTCCCATATACTAAGTATAATATAATTATTTTCGTTATTATAACAAACTTTATGCCGAATATGGCGAGTAAATTATAAAAATTATGGAAATAAATGAGTTTATATTGCATATATCTCTCTAGAGGATGTCTTAACAAAATTAAATGAGAATATTTCGATTAGTATTATGTCGTTTGGTAAAAAAAATTGTTTGTACACTGTGTACACTTTAGTTTTTTAGTTAGATTGACTTCATGAGTATATGACCTTAAGTAAAGTTAATATGTTGCCAAATTTCATCGAATAACAAATGCTGAATTCATTTGCAACATTTTTTAATGTAAAATTTACCAGCTAACACGCGAAAGCATTTCCAAGATTTTGATCCTGGCAAATTGCGAGAGTATAAGATGTTCGGTTACAGCCTAACTTAGCTCTTCCTTCCTTGTTTACCGTAAATATTGGTCATTACTAGATCCCTTTATGCAATTAAGTGAGAATAGGTGGTTTAATATGGTATGGAGATACTTTGATAAAATCAGATGTGAATATTTCCGTCAACTAAGTGCTAAGCACTTAGCTAGCAAAGAAAACCAAAAGTTTTGGAAAAGTGTCGATTTATTTCTCAACATAGTCCCCTTTTAGCTCGATGTACTTGATTCAGCGATGCTCTAACTTCTTTAAACTGTCTGAAAAATACGTCTTCTCGAGGTCTGCACACTCGGGCTCCGTGGCGGCGATAATCCACTGACCCCACCCAAATTTCTGGGGGCAGAGTGATTTTTCACTTTTGCAAATAAAAAGAAGTCGCACCGGACAAAATTTAGGGAATACGGGAAATGGAACAGTAGGTCGTAGAACAATTCTAGTAATTTGGATGTGGCGCTGCGTGGTGGAGAAGTATTTTTTCTTAGGCAATGGGGCCGTTTTTTCTGCAATTGTCTTAACAATTCGCCGTAGTAGAGCTCCCTGACCGTTTTGCCCTTCTCGAAGCAGTCAATTTTGATAATATTTTGTAAATCCAAGAAAACGGTTGCCATTACCTTTCTACCGCGTGATGGTATGTATCAGTGAATTCATGCTTCGTCAACGGTAACGAATCGGCTCAGAAACTTTTTTGGGTTGCGCTTAAACAGCGTCATACAATGCTGTAAAGTGGTTTTACGGTTTGGCTTGTGTATCGGAGCGAGCCAACGACAGCTACCTCATACTCAATACTTCATGCAGGATATCACCCACTTGGTTTTTGGAGATGCCTTTTGTCTCAGCTATCTCGCGTCTCAACTAACTACGAGTCTTATTTGACTGAAATTTTCATAATAGCCGTCTAGTAAATATTTGATGCCATTAATGATTATTTTTCTCGATTTTGAGGTATATTCAAGATAACTTTATTTTTTAATACAATCTCTTTAATTTGCATTATTCTTTTTTGAGTATTTTATTTTAATTGTCTTAGGTCAGTTCAAATTATTTATGCATATAAACATGTAAGTATTGTTAATTTTATTTAAGTAATCATTTGCGTGTTGAACGTATTTTCGACACAAAAATTGGTCATTTATTCATTATCAATATACATACATACATTATTCTACATAAATACAAACGTGTATATAAAACATATTTATGAATATGTACTCATGTAAATGCTTACTGACGTGTCTTATTAAAGATGACTGATGACTGATGACGACCTCAACGGCATTATCACCTGCCGAACTTATGCATTCTCGGCGCTAATATTTAATATTAGTTCGCACATATACATATATACTACATGCTCACCACGTCTTATCGCTTTTATTAAAATTTGTTATATTTGTTCTGTACATACATAAGTATACAATTATATACATACGTTTTTCTCGTTAATGAATTGGCAAAACATTTGCATTTTTCTCAACATAAGAATGTGAATTTATTTTATCCATTTTTTGTTTTGCTTTGTGAGTTTCTAAATAGCACTGTATTTATTTATATACTATCACATATATAATAAGTCAATTCATCATTTGAATTCTCACTCTACAATTTCTACATATGAATTACTAACTATTGTACCTAAGCACATACAATGCATAGTAAAAGTGTAGGTTTAGAAAAGTCGCCCGCCGGCATTAATTAGCCATTGGAATTATTAATAAAACGTAATTACTCCCTGGTGACGTATATTAATTGAAAAACGTGATTTCGATTCAAATAGTAAGTACCGAGATAGGTGAAATATTTATAGATAATTACTTATGTCTAATTGGGCTTTAAAATATTAGATATTTATAAGGCACTGTTAATGAGAAACGAAAAACTGGTTTGAATCATTAATTTGTTTTGAAAAATGTATAAATTAAAAATTAATAGTACTATGCTAGTAGCTTTATCTACATTATAACATTTTTGTATACTCGTAATTAAGATATATGTAATATATTTCCAACTTTCACATATAATGTGTATCGCAGTCGGGCCGCGATAACCTTAATCATGCGAAATCTCAAAGCCCTCCAGTTTTTGTGCAATTTAGAAAAATTTTATAAATGTTAACGAAATTTACATGGATGTGGCTTTAAAAGTGATTTTTAAAAACGAAAACAAAGGGATTGGAATTGCTAAGTGCAACGAACGTAGAATGAGCTCTGAAAATAAAAAGGTGCAACGGTCTTGAATTTTCCAGCAGTAATTGATAAGAATTACCGGCTTTCTTCCGCTTTAACGGTACATACGGCAGGATTCCATGTGAATTGGTTCAAAAACTTAACACTCACACAGAACTTAACACTATAAATGGCGTCACTCACTTTTAGGTGGAATCTCATATCTTCTAAGATTGTTATAGTTGGCTTGGGCTTCAAGGACTTGGCTTCAAGCACACTTACTTTCCATACGGCTTTCCATCAGATTATTTCATTTAACAAAAGATAAGTCAAGAGTCAATGAAGATATCTGAATAGCACTTAACACAAATAATGTGATCTGATACTAAAAATTAATAGAATCGGTTCAGTACTCCTTCCAGTACTCCAGTCCTTTAGCCTCCATATACAAATATAATGTTTTTCTTTATTCCGGTTGACCTAATATCGTGCATACTGGCCAATATGTGAAATATATTAAGAAAATTAAGGGGCCAAATTTTCTTGGCTACAGCGTGGTCAAGCCTTGGTATATCCTTTTTATACCTGATATAGAGATATCCACTCTTTTTTATTTAGAATATATAGATTAAAAGTGCAAATTTGTTTTTTAGACTTAATGTTGTTTGGACCCAAAATTTTAGGAATGTGGTTCATACGTTCCCTTAACCTCTTTATAACCAATGTAATTATTACCGTGGCTTTATATCGCAAAAATTAGTGTAAGTGTGAAAGATCTCAATAAAATTAAGAGAGAATAATACGAATAACATTATGGGATTCGGTAATAAATATTGGTGATGTCGGTATATACCTCTTCAACACAAATCTGATAAATGCAGTGGATCTTTTCTAATGAGGTTAAATATGCTAAGGGTCTATAGTAAGTTAATAACATAATATGCAAACATTTTTATTATAAAGTTTAGCGGACATATGGAAATATTTCCACGTCTTTGACTATTAATAATTGCGAGAGTATTGTGCACCCGAACTTAGACCTTACTTTCTTCTTTACTTTATTTTATCGAATAATTTATGGCATTTTAGTCCATGTTTCTTTTGTATAAAATTTCTACTTTTCGTCGACTAGCCATATGTATATAAAAGTAGATAACAACAAAAAATGTGTTACAAAAGAGCGCTTGAAGCTAAATGTGAAATCAAATTCCCATTTTTAATAGTCGTGTTGTATTTGCTTAAAAAGGCATTAAGTTCGTCGTCATTATTACCATCATTATGACTAAAACCAATACTTGTCCCAACTGATGCCTCAGAATTTGTGGTTCGGTTGAAAAAAAAAAAATAGAAAAATGTATTGTTAAGTAACCAAAAAAACTTATCCGCTTGATACAAATTTCATCTTTAAATGTGTCTATACGAACCGATCGTATTACTCCACTTAAAACTGTCCGCTCAACTTTTGAATGTCACTGCGTTATAATCTTAGTTTGTAGCTGTTTTCGCTTTATGAGATATACATACAGACATACCTACCTATTTAGATATAGATATATACATGCATACGTATCTTGTGTACTAAATTCCGACAAGAGCCCACTTGTTGTTTCCTTTGTTTTGTTAGTAACGCTTGCGGTGCTGAAGCGTTTTACTCGCCCGCCAACATTGGTATTGGAATTGGTATTTTAATACTAATGCTGATCACACCCTGCTTTACGCCGCATCAGACTTGTTTTATGTTTTTTCTTTGATTGTGGTTTCCAGTTTTTTAATCACGCATAAGATTTAGTTCATCAATTGACCAAAATTTTAGTTTTATTTCAGCCCTATGCTTACAGATTTCGTTTGGTTTGCTGCCTGGTTTTTGTGCTTTCACATATCGACTATTTAGTGACTTGTTGCTAGCCAAGGAGATACTTATGGATATGTAGATATGTTTTGAAATCAATTGGTGAGGAATTTTGTGAGGGTGATTGTTTGCTAAGCGGCCATAATATATATATGTATATATATATATATATTGTAAATATTATAGATATATATATATATTACATATGTATATATGAGAAAAACTTTTAAACTTTATATCTTAGGAGTGTGCACGCGCACAACTATAATATTATCTCCTCATAATTTGGGATTTCTCGTTTAATGTAAGCTGTTTTAATTTTCGTTGGATGTAAGTGTGCCATAATACGGTATATGTTTCGACAAGAAATCACATACATAAAATGGCGTCCTATATTTTATATATCATATCGCAATTCAAAGTGGAATTTTATTATATATTTTTAGCAAAATATAGTTTGGCACCAGTACCAAGGCAGTTGTAGTATTTGCTGATGTATTACCACAGGAAGGAAAAGTATTAGGATCTAGAGACAAAAGAGGTCGATCTGCATCCAGAGTTCATTTAATATATACATTTTGAAAATTTCTTTATTGTATCGAAATATTTTCCTGCAGTTGGTCTGAACACCTTAACGGTAACTTTATTGGAGAACATGTAAATAACCGAAAAAGTAATTATAAATATTTTTGCGGAACGTTTTCGTGTTAATATTGACTAAATGCAAGTTAACATTTTTAAAACACGAGCCATTTACCACATTGAACATTTCTTGTCTTTGCTTTATCTTGTATCCTGAGTGGTGTGAGAAAATAATATTAGAAAAGTCCTCTCTCCGCCCACTTGAAATTATTTCCCAGGACTTAACAGTTAAATGGAAACTCCGCACTTTTGTGACAATGTGAGCGGTAGAATGAAACTGTCAACTGGAGCTATAATATTTTTTTAAAAATAATAATCACGTATAACACAATAATAAAATCTCCGTACAAAGATGTTTGAGCAATGTGGTAAGAAGCAGTCCTTCTAAACACATCCTTGTACATATTTTCAGTTAGGTGTATTACGTGTTTATATTTACATGCATATTTATATATGTATATATTTATGTACATGCACCTGAGGTGTACATATATAGTATACAAACGCAGAATTAAGTGTTAAGTTACAAAAGGATCTTCATGAATGACACTCTCAAAAATCAGTTTCTTGCGAGAAAAGTATTATGAGGTGATTCGTAAGTATTTAAGCTTTATTTCGCGATGCCATCAAACACGAATGCCAGAAAAGGCTACATGGATACATATACACTTGTTTATCTGTAAGTATGGTGCTGCTTATTTCAGTGCTGCTCTTCCAGTTACTTATAACATACTAAAAATATTGTTGCTGTTGCTGATTGTGCACCCAGTATCCTGAAACAGTCAGTTGCAAAAACAAAAGCAAAATACTTGAGAGCTGCTGAGCGATATCCTCAAGTGTTATTCACCTAGTTTAAGGTGCACAACTCCATCACGCATTTATATATAATATATATGTATACACAAATTACTGCGCATTCATTTATACATATGTATGTACTTAGATATGAATATAATTATTAAACAGTTATATTATATAATATGGGAAAGTGCAAAAAGGACTAGCAACCTTGCAAAGCAACTTGTAAAAAGCAACTAAAAAGGACTCAGTTCGGACCCAATCGAACTCGCAAATCGTAACCATTCTGAACAATTAACAACCTGCTCCTATAGTTTCACTTAGATTTGTTATTATCAGGTAAATATGCATTAACCCATTTTGTTGGCTTCATACCAAATTTAGAAATAGATTATTATAATTGTTAATGTTATATTATCAGTATCATATCCCACACATAACAAGTATAACGAGTGTATTTATTTTCCACGTGCTTCATTTACCTTAAAAAATCTATCTCAGGTTATAAACAAGATACATTAAGGAAGCTGAGAAACCATGTGAAAGTTTTCCCGACGCAACACTATTTGTAATATAATTTTGCAGTGACGCCTAAATGATTCACCTTGAGTGAGTATTTAATGTTCAGTCCTGTCATTTCCTTCTTGCTTTTAATATATTAGATATGGATAATTAATGCATTTTACTAATTATTGTTGGGATTATTTCTAAATATTCTTTTTTAAACATTTGAAGGTTTTGTTCATTATTTCGATTATCGTGTTCTAGGAAGGATATGACTGGCTTGTGGTAACTGTAACTGTTGTAAATAGTACATCTTAGTGAAAATATTTCCATTTATTGCACATACATCAACGATTTCAGAAGTTTATTTTAGCTTGACACCTATAGAGTTCATTTTATCAATTTGTTGGAACTGAAATTTTAGAACAGGTGACAACCGTTATAAAAAACATTTAAATTAAATAAGTTCTTAAACTTATTCACTACTGTAATAAGATATTATTTATAGTATTTTACTGCTTTTGCAATAATTCGCTTTCATAAAAATTTCATTTAATTACATCTTTACAGTCTCAATTTCTTACTAAAGATCTTCGGTGTGATACCCATATTAAAGTACTTTTATTTATACAAACAATTTTCAAACAGGCCGCAGCTTTTTTCAAACCTTTCTCAAACCCATTTAGCTTGATGACGATTTAGTAATTTCTCGTTTATTTTGTCTATCTAATAGAATGAAAACTTGTAAATATGTAGAGATACTTTGAACTCATATAGAAATCTGTCTCTACTGATATTTGCATTTTAAATCCTTCTTCAACGCATTGTGTTCGTTAATCACTTTGAAATATATCTTATTCTTATAAATTATTCTTATAATACAAAAACCTAACATTAATACGAATTGAGTTTTAATATTTTTCAGCAATATGGCAAAAGAACCAGAGGAAATCTGAAATGGACTAAATCTGTATAACGTATAACGCAAGCTCAACTTGCTGCATGGTCGGCAGATGCTGTGTTACGTCGTGCGCATACAAAACACAACGTCTTTCCAGGGGAGAACATCCACTGTAGGTGAAAATTCCACTTAGTTACTGTCAACTGTTGCTCCTCTATAATGTAAGTACAAGTGTGTCGCAAGAATAAAAGTTTGCCGCTTTTAGGGAAAACTGAAATGTTGTATTGGGCATAATAAGTCCACCTGCATTGCGCACGCGGTAATATTATATTATTTTATATGTGCGGTTGTTCCAGAAATTGAGTGATGCCAGATCGAAAACTACAAAAATAGTGAACATAATATAATGTTGTGTTATGAACATTATATCAAAAGCTTTATTTGAATACATAAGGACTATTTTTTTAAATTTTTTAAACAAATACATACGTTAAGCCAGAGCTGTTACCGTTGTTAATTCCATTAAGTTGCTTTTCTATTTATTTATATGCTTGCACTTTGTTTAGATCGGTTCTTCTTCCCCTTTGCAATTGAAACAGGTATGACGGTAAAGAAATTTATTTTCCCCCAAAGCTTTCTGATCCGTTACAAACATTATGTTTTACTTTAGGATAAATAGGATTTTTTTGTCCTATTATATATATTATACAATACTACTTCTATTAATTATGTAGTTGATTTTTAAACCAGTTAGATTGATATAATTTAATATAATATACTTAGCTCGGGATGGCAAGGTCGGCGAATGAAAATGTACTACAGTATACAATTTTTCGGATAAAAAAACAAAAAAATATTTTTTTTTTTTTGCGAACTGTGTGTTTACTATGAATCATATACATATATTATATATAGCGGACTTATACGTCTAAACGAATACCTATGTCAGGTCTGTTTAAATAGACCCCATTTTCTAACGGTTTAAATTTATATAGACATTGGATCGGTGATTTTTAACCCTTTTGTTTGAATATATCCACATACATAAATATATATTTATAAAATATATATTATATTATTTATGTGTAAAGCTGTAGTCCTCATTTTGCATTACATCACAGCTCTGCGAAGCCAGAAGTGTGCGTTCATACATTCGAACATGTTGTATATATGCACATGTATACAAGCATATGTGAATAAGTACATACCTCTTTTAGCTTATTTGGCATTCAGATTACATAGCGTGTATTGAATGTCCTGCTCGCCGTTATGAATTATTCAAAAATTTCCTACCACCCCCTCAAGGTGGCACAGGCAGTTGTACGTCAAGGACGACTAACGTGTCACATATCAAAACGTTAGCGCAATAAAGTTGGCTGAAAGCTTAACTGTCAGATATGACTCGTTCCCTCTCAAAACAAAACTGGAATTCCTGCACTTGCGTTGGCCTTAAATCTAATACACACATAACCATGGTTCAAATGTATGCATGTCTGGCTTGGGAGCACGCACATGTACATACTAAATAACATAATGTACAATAAGTATATTTTAGAATCAGAAGCATTGTTATCCTTTGCTATAACAGCAACATATGCACCGACGACGGCAACCGAACAACAACAGGACTGCCACAGATGTAACATCAAATTTAAGTTGTTTGCTGCGTCCGCGGCATCAGCAGGCGCACTTGTTGCGACGTCATGTCCTGACGCCGCCGACTTTGCCCGGTTGGTTTGCCTGTGAAAGTGAAAGTCAAGGTTAATCTGTCTGCAAAAATTCAATGCTTAGTTGGCTCCCATCCTGTCGTCATGGGTTCTCGGTATGAGAGTTGTATACCGGAAATGGGGGTATGGATTTTATTCACTTTCCAACAAAAGTTTTGCGTGAACATAAAAAAGCATACGGAGCCGCTCACTTTGCCGAAGTTTTTATATAATTTGATAAAGGTGGTTGCTCTTGCAGGTTGCTTCTATTTAAGTTGATTGATGCATTTTTCATTTTGCCTGTAGAGAAGCTCTTTAAATCAATGAACAATCAATACGTCCAAGTAATCGAAGTAATTTAAATATACCATATCAATTTGGATTCAAAACGTTAAGAAGATGCGGAAATTTTTTTATTACAGAGCGAATGAGTTAAGTGCCCGGTAGCCGAACAAATTTGAATACGAAATTCGCACGTATGCAACATGTTACACGAAGTATGATAGTTTTGTTCACCTATTGGTTGTGCAAAGCAAGCAACAGTTTATTAAGATATAAATACTTATATTGGCACATAGAATCGCAGTCGGCAGGGGCATCTGTGGTTTGAAAACTTTTAAAAAGTGCAAGTGGCCCGCTCCCTATAGGTTCAAAGTACATATCTTACAAACCACTAAGGCTATACCAACCGAACTTGCTAGAACAAATCTTTTTAGTTGCTACTCATATGTTGAAAATAACTAAAAGTGCGTTAATTCACTGAAGAAGCACGTTAAAAACATAAAATTTTACAGTAAATATGGTGCGGCAGGCATGCATAGGAATCTGTTTGAAAATTGGACGATGGGAGTAACACCTCCAAATTTTCGGTGAAATCCCATATCTTAAAAGCGACTTAACAAATTTGGACAATGTTTGGTGCATAGCATTACTCTAAAATGATCGAAAACAGAAAGTAACCACGCCTACTTCCCTTATAACATATTTTTAAATTCAATCTGATTCATACCAATGGAGAAATCGGTATAGAAATTTACATAAATAGTACCATAACGGTGTGGCATTTCCTGCCAAAAAAAATGGTGGAAATTGGATGGTGGATTGGATTACATCTTTTCAAGCCCCCTGATACCGAATAGAAGAATGTTAATGCCACCGGATATAAAGATTTTCGACTTTCAAGCTGACTTCAAATTCGATATAGTGATTTCCGACTTTCCAGCTGACTCTAAACCGTTTATATAAGCCAATATGTGTAATACTTTAACGAAATTAGGGGTTTCCTTAACCATGGTAAAGTTAGCGCTGACCATGAATGATCTCGGCCTAGACTTTGGTCTAAATCCCTTACCACTAATACAATGGTTCAGGTTGCTTTTTCCTTATATATACAATCTATTAACGATCGTTCCGTTGGTTGAGTTTACATCGCAATTATCTCCACAAATGTCTCAACAAAATCGAATAATATTATGTCATTCGATAATAAAAATTATGGCTTTTGTACCTTCCCAGAACACTAGTATCACGACTCTGCAAAAAATATTTATCTTAGCGAGATTGACTTTATGGGCATATGTCCTAAAGTAAGGGTTATTATGATACCACATGACATTATCCTGATATTTTATGTTACATTGTGAAACGGGAGAAACCGCAGTAAAAGGACGCCTATTCACTTTCTATTACTTTACAGTATATAAATAAATTATCTACGAAGATATCGGAAAAAACATTTTCACAAAGTGGGGTGTGCTACAGACCCAGTGACTGTGGCTGACTTTATACCGCAGATATCGGTCTATCTGTGATTATTTCACAGCAAGTCTGTGTGTGATAATATTGTGCACTTGTGCCAAAAATTATAAAATTTGGTCAATACTCCCGCCGGGCCCATTTACCTCATACAAATATTTTCGAACTATATACGGTATATATCGGTCAACCTGCGAACTTTCTTAATTAAGTTCAGGCAGCATCTTATTCTGATTAATACTACCCCTGGCCAGCATATACCTATATGAAATATCCCACATTTTTACCAACATAAACTGCTTAAAGTCGGATGGAAAGTCGGAAATCACTCCACTGGATTTGAAGTCAGCTTGAAAGTCGAAAATCTCTATATCGGTTGTATTGGGGCCAGGGGAAGGTCTGAACTGATTGCAGTAACTTTTGGCATTACTCAAGTATACTCGAGAATGTGTTTTCACGAAATATTATGAAGATAACTCACACATTGACCAACATATTCGGCACAGAGTCTGCGATAATAATAAAAATTATTATATGAAGTACAAAGCCAACCTGGATTTTGAAATTCTTATATTAGGCAAATCCGGAAGTTTTAAAATCTTTATATGAGATATATGGGAGCTAGATTTAGCTCAATTTTGCCAATTTTTGGCACAAGAGCATAATAATATAAAACAAAGAATTTTTGAATGTCATTAATATATCTCACGGAATGACACCTATTTTCGGTAAAAAGTCAGCCATAGGCACTGTGTTCATTCGATATCTGGGGGCTTGAAAAGTTGTATTCTGATTTCTTTTTGAGAAAAGTTTTGCTCCGAAATCGTCATATGTACCTCATTTATATATTGTCAATTGAAAGAATCATATTGAATTGGTTGTGATATATGGGAAGTAGCATAGGAATGTCAAGATAAAATTATGCACTATATTTGGTTGAAGTTGGTTCAGCTGTTCATGAGATATAAGTTTCTCCCAAAGGTAAGCGGTGATATTCCGATATATTAAATTTACAGTATTTTTTTCTCTTATTCCCTTGAACACCTAAGTACCATCTTGGCTGTGAAATTTAATGATTCTGCTTTGTTTAATAAGTTATTGCACATTTAGTAGTTTTCAACATAACCGTTATATGGGGTGTGGTCGTGGTGTCCGGAGTCACTTATTTTCACACTGCTTGTGGAGGTGCCGAATGATTTCATTCTCAGCAAGTTTGGTTTATATAGCTTTAGTGGCTTGTGAGATATGCTTATTAAACTTATCAAATTTTATTCCACAGATGTACCTCACTACTGCGATCTCCTGTACCAAATTACAGATTTTTTTCTTAATTTGTTGTTAAGTTAGCGTGGCAGTAGTCCGATTACGCTCATCTGCAGCATCCTTTCATATAATGGTAGGGAACACGTGTACCAAGTTTCATCAAGATATCTTAATTTTTATTGAAGTTATCGCTTCCACGGACGGACGGACGGAAAGGCAAACATTCACTCGAAATTCGATTCGTCTCGTCATCAACTTGACATGTATAAAACTCTGTACATACCTCGCTTAGTTTTCGGTGTTACAAGTAACCGTTAGGTGAACAAAACTATTATACTCCGTTGCAACATGTGAGAGTATAGGGATTAGAATGAGGGGACGAATTGGTCCCGAATATCTGGCTGACCGTTTGTCCGTAAAATTGATAAACATAGTAAAAATTTATATATTTTGGTAAAAGGGTGCACAGGCTCACTCCCTAGTGAGTTTAATTGACATTTTTCATAAACTACTGAAGATTGGTTCCTTGTATTTCATTCTTTTATTCCATTAAAAGTGCGACATCATATATTAACCATACCAACTTTTCATAAAATGGTTGTATTCTATACCAACAAAAATTTAGTAACTCTCTAAATGGTAACGACAGATATGCCAAATTTGCTCAAAAATCGGCAAGGGCTTTTATATATTAGGAGGTAAAAATCGTACAAATTGTGGCATCTACTTTTAAGAAATTTCAAATTAATTTGATTTAAAACCTTCCCATTTCATTATTTCAATATGATATTGTCGAAAATGGATTATACCCAGTTTTATAAGCAATTTTGAATAACAACAACAAAGATATTGAAATGCAATTTAGCACAAATAAACCACTTCTAACATGACAACTCTGTCGCCCTACATCTGTGTATCGAATATGAGAATTTTTACCCAAACGGTTCGCTACATGCTATATTTACTGACCAATTGATGAAATATTTCAGTAAAACTTAGCTTTGCTTTTGATAAACTTAGGTAAAAATAATACAAGGTACTCATAGTGATTTAGTAAAACCGGCCCATACGTTCTATCAGACCTCATGTACTCGTTATAAATATCTCCGTCATCCAATTGATATGTGAGGTGCAATTGTGTTACATGATGTTAAATGAGTACAATTGTATTTCAAAGTGTAGTAACGAAATTTTATTATAGAGCGTGCATGATTATGAGTTTCGTCTATTGCGTTTTGCCAGTTATGAATATTTGTCGAAAACAGACCTATTTTCAAATGCTTGAATTTCGTTGAAATTTCTTGAAAGTGCACTAAGTTGATTTTCTGAGTGATTTCACTTTCAAAACTTGCATCAATTTTTATTCTAAGCCTCAGTGATTTTTTGCTTGGGTTTTTGTATGCTTCGATGTTGCAATTTTACAAGCTTGTCAGACGTTCAGTGTACTCATTATAACTGGCTTGGACACGCGTACGACTTCTTGCGCATTCGCGACCATTACTGACATAAGTGGCATTTAATGGGTAAATTGAATTTCAGCTACCAAGCTCGATCTTCGCACATGCAGGCGCAGTTGTTGTAGCGGATTGTAATCTTGAGTTCTAAAGGGCAACTTGAGTTGAACTTGCCCAATTGAGAAAAGCAAAAGTGTCATAGCACATACATACGCAGAAGCGAAACTGGGTTAATGGAAAGTGATTGAAACAGTGATGGAAAGAAACTGGCGATGAATAAGGAAGAATGTTTGGTCGGAGAAATCGAATTGGAAATACATAGCACTATAAAAGAAGTAATATCATTTTATGAACTGATCGTGTCTCGACCGCAAAATTTTCGCGTGGTTCGATATGCTTCACGACATTTAAATGGTCAGTTGAGTGAACAGGAACGATGTCAGATTGGATCCCCCAATGCATCAGGATTTTGTTTTCCTACTCACCTAGTCGTGATGATCAAAACGGACCAATGGCGTAAGCATTCCTCGGCAGAACAGCACATACTATCGTTACCATTCATAAAGTTGGAGCATTCTAAGTAAAAACGTGCGAGTGTGAAATTCAAAATGAGAATTGCAACATATGTGAACGAGTACACAACGGAGTGCATTCAAAAAGAGGTTGAATCTTTGAGCAGCAATTAAAGGAATTCATGTGCACGTGCTTGCAATTGACGTGCGGAATAATCCAGTGGCGCTGGCACTAAACTGAGTGGCTGTGGCAGAATTTCACAATACCGACAAAGCCGATGACCTACAAAACGATGGACTGAATGGCAATCGCTATTTCGTTATTACTACATTAATTGATTAAATGCCGTGGTGAATGCAGCTCGCTAAATGCGTTTATGTTTTTTCTTGCCGTGCATTTACAAAGCATAAAATGCAGCTGTAAGCGGTCAACCGAACGTAGATGTGCTCTGAATATGTATAATGTGATTGTTATGAGCTGCATTCGGTCTTCAAAGTGGTGGGAATGCTGATTAAATTAATTCATTTAGGTTAAGCCGATGATTTGCAGAAAAATAGTCAACGGTAAGTATCCATCCATCCATCCAGCATAGACTCCTACATTTTCTAGATAGCGTTTAAGCTAAAAACAAGTAAGGAAGGAATAAGTTTGGGTGTAACCGAACATTTTATACTCTCGCAATGTGCGAGGATCAGAGGCGGGGAAATGCTTCCAGATGCTGGCATAATTTTAAATTAAAAAATAATTTAGTCGGTCTAGACCGACTTCGTTCATATTTAGCACGAAATTACATTGTGTTTAACAAAACGTATCCACTTAATTTCATTAAAATATTACACATGTTGATCAACGTAAACGGTTTAAAGTCAGATGGAAATTCGGGAATTCATATATCAGGCATTTTTGGGATAGAGGAAGATCTGCACTGATCACATTAACCCTTTTCAGTATTCAAGTATATTAGGGAACATATTTTCACCCACCTTTGTTAAGGTAACTCACACAGTGACCGACACATTCGGCGTAAAGTCTCCCAGAATAGCGGAAGTCATTACATGTAGTATATGGCAGTTGGGATAATTCGTAAACCTTTCACACGTTTTCGGCATTGAACTATGGCATATCCAATATTACACGTTCACTTAATTTTGCTAAAATATTCTACATATTGACCGAAATATATGGTCTACCCGTCTAAGTCTACCTGGAGGTTGGAAATCCCTATAGTGGGTATATGGGGGCTAGGGGAAGTATTTACTCGATTTTTCCCATTTTTGTCACCAGATCATATTATTATCTTGGAAAGATTTGTTTGTGAGATGTGAAAAGTTTTACAGTTTCACCGATATTTTCGTTAAAAAGTCTGATAGAGGTACTATGGTCCAGTTATTGGGTATCTGGCGCCTTGAAAAGATATAATCCGATTTCAACTATTTTTACGCATGAGATGGCATAGCTTGAAGGGACGTGGAACGATTCGTGGAAAGCTTTGTTCCAATATTTGAATTGATGTTCGATTTATCTACTTCGAAGTGAAAGTATCAGATGAAGCTTAAAATTGTGTTATATTTGAAGTAGGCGTGGTTTTTATCCGATTTCATGCATTTTCATAATGGACTTAAGAATGCAAATATAATGTTACACAACAAATTTTTTCGAAATCGGTTAAGACATTCTTGAGATATGGGATTTCACTTAAAAGTGGGCGGTGCCACGCCCGTTACAAAAATTTTACGCGGATTCCTATGCAACCCTTTCGTATCATATTTGTTGCAAGATTTAATGTTCCTGACGTCTTCCTTCAGCAATTTATCGCACTTTTAGTAGTTTTCAACATAACATTTGTATGGGAGGCAAGCGTGATTTTTATCCGATTTCACAAATTTTCTCAGTATATGAAGCGATGCTAACAAGAGCAAGTTTGATTTATAAAGCTTTAGGGGTTTCCGAGACATATATATTAAATTCTTGGGAGCGGGGCCATAGCCACCTTTCCAAAAAGTGTTACCCACAGACTAGGATCCTCTATACTAAGAAACATGTTTATATCTTAATTTTCTGCTTAGTTATAGCACATTATCTGCTTTCTATTAATGTCATTATGTAGGCGTGGTAGATGTCCAATTACGCCCACCTGCAATACCAACCGTCTTAATAATACCACTTACTTCATACCAACCGTGACAAAGAACATGTGTACCAAGTTTCATCAAAATATCTTAATTTTTACTCAAGTTATCGATTGCACGGACGGAGGGACAGACAGTCAGTCGGATTTGAAATCGTCTTTTCATTCTGATCATTTATATTATATATGTCTATATCTAACTCGATTAGTTCTACGTATTACAAACAACCGTTGGGTTAACAAACCTAATATACTCTCTAGCAACATGTTTCGAGAGTATAATAATTTGCTTCTATACATTGCTTTTATATCTCATAGATTTTAAAACAATGTTAATTGAGAGTCGTGTGGGTTTCAATGGGCATGTGTATGAGAATTCATCTAGGCATCTTAATTTTTAGCCATTTTACCTGGTGCATTTTTAGATGCACAAACCCACACAGTAAAATTAAAAAAATTTGCCCCTTCTCTTTGAACATTGTAATGTATGCTAGTATGTCGATAATTTAATAGAGTATCAAATTACGGTTAGGTGAATAAAACCGATATGCTCTTACAAAAGGCTGCCAGAGTATAAAAATACAAAGTAACTTCGTTTCTTCGTTTCTGTTCGTTTGTTTCTTCCAAGTTTCTGCAATTATAACAATAATACTACAGGATAGATTATTGAATATGTAGCTATATTTTACCAAAAATTCTAAGGCTTTTGATTTTCGATAAATAAGCGAGATAGGTTGAACAGTCAATAATGACATGACAATTACACTTTAGTGTCGGAAAACTAAATTTTAAGTGGTTTTAAATACGGTATTCCTCTTTCGGGCTCTCATCAGCTACTATTATGAAAACTGCATACTCATATTTGTTGTCACATATAAAAGCAAACACGTAAAAAAAATGGTCAATTTATGGATTCGTTATTCACTATATGAACCTTGCCCCTTCGTCAGCGCCAAATCGTGTATTACATATATTTTAGAAAACCAGTTTTTAATTATTAGGTGTTTAATTAACGCTGCATATTGTTTTTTGTCTCTCACCAATCCCAATTTTCATTGATTTAACATCCAAGTACTTAACAGTTTTTACTCTTTCGAAGAGCATATTGTTGAACATTAAATTTGTGTAATTACATATGTTTTTTCTACTTACAATCATGTACTTGGTCGTTTTTATGTTAATACGTAGGCCAAATTCATTACTAACTTTATTTATTTTTATTTATTAATTCTGTTAATAACTTTTGTAGTCCTTTTAAGCTATCGACTGTAAGTGTGTTGTCATCTGCATAGCGGTTATTATTGATGATGATGATGAGCGTTCTGTTACAATTTATTGTTATTTATAACATTATATGTTAAATAACAAGGGTGACAGAATGCATCCTTGTCTTATGTCTCGAAAAATAGATATATATTCAGTTAACTAAAATTTTTTCAACATATTTCTTACATACACTTTTTTTCATTTATGTCGAATATTACCTCTGCGGCTTCTTTCAATTTTTTTATGTAAATTAAAGGTATAGGGGTAGCAATTGTAGTCGTTCAATTTCTTTGTATTTGGTGTTTATCCAATTCATTTTAGCAACACGAATATTCCTTCTTATTTCTCCATTTAGTTGCCGAAATTTCTACATTACCTTCCATAACTTTCATTCCATACATAAAAACCATCTTCTTGGTTGAGATTTAAATTAAGATATATATAACACACCTCGTATATAAATAAATGCAATTTATGGTATGCAGGGAAAGATATGAACCGATTATATCCACATCTGTTCTGGTCGTCGCACATCACGTTATTACAACTCTCAAAATATTCTTGAGACACTTCATTGACATTATTCATTATCTTCATTTTGTTTTAGAATAGAGTTGCCACTTATAGAAAAGGTTAAACATAAGCAGTATAAGGAAATATTCCGAAAATTATAGAGGTGTTTTTCATTTGCACATACATATGTCAAAATACCAAACTGAAAGAAGAAGAAGATTAACAATTTAATTTTATTGATACATTGAATTACATAATTCTATTTAATATCTTCTCAATTATCAATTAATTAATTAATTATTATTTAGATTCATTCACTTGTATGCTAAATACCGCGGAAATATTTGGTATAAGTTGGAAGTTCCTAATTTGAATTCTCAAGTGAATGATTTGAGAAGGTTAAAAGCTCGATGAAGAGGTGATTATTGATTGACCACATTTGACAGCTTAAAATACAAAAGTATCGATTGAGTACGGTCTGACGCTTCTCAACAATTCCCTGTGCTAGATGATTTACAATTTTCTTCTATTCGTGTCTAATAAGTTTCAAGCCACCTTTTTCCACTTTTCGTCTGCTAAATGGGAACCAATATTATTAAAACCATTTTTATGCTGCTCGATGTCCATTACTCTATTTTGAATGAGATAAAAGAAAAATACGATTTATTATGAATATTATAATAGTCGGCGTTTTGTTACAGTTGTTAGAGGTGTTTAACTAGGGGTAGAATCAGTTTCCAACTGATTCCAGCACAGATTATTGTGCAAATTATTGTTGTTAATATACATATATTATTTTTCTATGTTGCAAGTGTAAGTAAAAAAGCTATTAACTAAAATTTAATAATAAGTTTTTTGAGATATTGTTTGTAAAGCAAACTCGTTCGGACTAAAATTTCTACTCTAGTTGAAACTAGTAACCAGATAACCGTTTCCGACCGATTTCGTTTTCAGGTGTATTTGATCTTCACAAAAGTGTTTTTATCAATAGAGAATTAAATTAATTAACTTGTTTATTATATGTTTTCATTAAATATACGTATGCATCAAAGGCTGTTCATGGCAGCCATACTGGAGCCAATTTTTCGAAAATCTAAAGCGGAATTAAATTAATAACATTCCGATTTTGAGTAAAAAATGGGAAAATATGGGCGCATTTAAGACAATAACAACAGCGTTAGTCTATGTTTATTATCTGCATTGATTGCGATGCCTAATATATATTTGTACATAAGTATGTATGGTGAACTTGTATACGTGTCACACGACTAACGATCGCGTTGGGATTTTTCCGTTTACGCGCCCGCGTTCATTGCTGTTGTTATTTCATTTTATTGTATCACAAATTAGACGAGGTCGCCGCTGAGTTATGGAGCTGCTTAATTAAGAGCGCGGGCCATCGGCTTTGGCCAAGAAAGTGCGTAAACGTATTGTTTTTATAAAGAAATATTTTGAAGAATTTATGGTTATATCTATTAGTATACAAGACATAATAACACAAAAAATTTATAAATTCGAAAACTTAGTGCTTGATATCCCTGTGATTGTTAGATATCAGTTGCTTAATTACATAACCCGCTGAAATAACTCCGTTTTATGAAACTTCCGCAACTTCCTGTTAACAAACGAAACAGGTAAGTAAGGGCTAAGTTTGTGTGCAATCGAACATTTTATACTTTTGCAACGTGTAAGGATCAAAGGCGGGAAAATACATTCAGGTGTTGACAAAATCTTATATTGACTAAAAAATGTTGCCTAAGAATTTAACACTCATATTCAACAAAATTGTAAATGAATTACAACCATATTTAGCATCATATTAAGCTTTGTATATATCATATACAAAGAAAATTAATCTAATAAGGATAATTCATCATAATTTTTATTACAGAATGGCGTAATACTAATTGAAATTTTCTCATTTAATTTTGTTGAACATCTTCTATTCAGATATCGACTATAGAAACTCAACTAAATATTATATTTAAGATTATACGTTCACTTAATATTGCTAAGATATCTTACATATTGACCGCTATACACGGTATTTAATCAAGCGGAATTATCAAAATTCTCATTTGAGGAATATGGGAGCTAAGGGAAGTATTGACTCGATATTATCAATTTTTATGATCAGGGTATTCTTTATTACCATTAAAAGACGTTATCTGACTATCACCAAGATATCTCGGATTGACAGATATGTACGGTATAAAGTCAATCAGAAATTCGAAAATTTTTTTATATTTTCAGGTTAGCTAAGGGAAGTATGTTATTGGAGTTATGTTATGTATGTATTTTTAATACAAGGGCGCGTTATTACCAGAGAAAGATGTTTTATGAATTTCATTAAGATACCTTACAGATTGATCGATATGTAAGGCATTAAGTCAACCATATTCGCTGAGGTCCACGCAATTGGTATCTGGGGGCTTGGAAAGATATAGTCCGCTTTTTAAATTTTTTGGGCAGGAAAAGGTATGCGTTGATGGCACTGTGTGTTCAAAGTTTTGTTCCGATATCTTAATTGGTGCTTGAGCTGTATACTGTAAACTGAAAGAGTCGGATTGAATTAAGAAATGTATTATATGGAAAGTAGTTGTGGTTAAGATCCGGCGAAATCGCACTATAACATAACAATCACATCAAACGCTCTATAATATAACAATATCGATATAAAATTATATATATATATATATTTATATATAATATATTATATATATATTAGGTATAAAAGATTTCGCATCCCCTCCGTACCATCTTTACTATAAGATTTAGTTGTTTTCAACTTAATCTTTGTATGAGAGATTTGGGTGGTTGTTAGCCGAATAGCACTCATTTTGCCAGTATATGATGATATGCTAGAAAAACTTGCCCAGCTTGCTGAGCAAGCTTTGTGTATATAGCTTGAGCCTTTTGTGAGATATGTACATTAAGCCTACTGGGGGGCGTGGCCATACCTTGTGTCTTAATTTGTTGCTTAATTATAGCACTTTATAGGCTTTCGCTTATCTGCATTTTGCGGGTGTGGCGAATCCGCCCATCTGCAGTACCAACCTTCTTATGGGGTCAATGAACTTGTGTACCAATTTTCATCATTATCTTAATTTGTCCTCCAGTTATCACTTGCACAGACGAATGGAAGATCGGACGGTCCCTCGGAATTCAACTCGTCTCGTCATCCTGATCACTTATATATATAACTCTTAACCGTATATAACCGTTAGGTGCACAAAACTACTCTGTTGCAACATATTGCGAGAGTATAAAAGCATCAAAACTAGAATACTCTTCTTAAAGAGGATGGTTTGCGCGTTCGCCGACAACTGGGTTTTAGACACGCACGCTTTTAAAAAATTCTACTGAAAGTTTGATGGATTGCTATTTGTTTTATTTTGCCTCTGACAAGCTTGGTCATTGTGGGCATTCAAAATACGGAATAACTATACTGCACAGTATACTGTTCAAAATAATATTTATGTATGTTCTAAAGCAGTTGGAAATAAATGATACTAATTGAATATTTCTTTTCACCTTAATTGAATACAAAGAGTAAAAAAAAGTAATATAAATATTCAAATTAGGACTATAAATCTTAACGAGAAGTTTTTGAAGCAATAAGCATATCAGGACATTAGGAAGCAGTAATCGTGATATGTGTGAATGTTACCTATCTATGACTTTGGTTACAATAGGAAGTTATTTTAATTCCATCTAATTGATTATATGTTAAACCATATGAGTTTAGCATGCCCGGTGGCACGTTTTTATAAATTAAACCGTAGGAAGCTTGAACGACCCAGTGGTATTCAGATACATTAATATAAATAACTGGCACAATATCGGAAAAATCGAGATATGATAAAGACGGTGGTATTTTGCTCACTTCCATACACTGTCAGTCAAAGTTGTCGCGGTTACGGTGGAGACAACAATGGCTAGTGTTTGGCTTTGTTTTAGCTTTGGCGGCAACAGAAGCAACAATAACAATAATTCAAGTAACGGCCACGTCAACGGTATTCCGCAGAAAGTTGGCAAAGGAAGCAGCCGCGAGTTTTTGTGTGCCTTGTCACATTTGTCGCGTATTCCTGCGCGACCATAAAGCATTTGCCATGCCACATCACAACCGAGATGATTCGAGATGGCATTAAGGCAAACGCGTGCGATATCTCCTCGAAACATTTGAGCGGAGTTAAGCGTTTGTGTGTGGTTCGTGGAAGTCTCGTGTTTAGCACACGCGCGTAAATTTTCTGCCCATTTCATTCAGCCAGCTTTCCATTCTTTGTTGTTGCTATGTTTTATTGTTTCGTGCTTATAAGCTGCCGAGCCTCCGCATATGCTGACAGCAATTCTGTTGAAGCTCAAAGTAAAAGTGGAATCTGAAGCTTTTTGATCACCAACGGCGCTGCTGTGGCGATATGTTGGCGATTGCGTTGGTGGCGGCTCGCCTTTGTGTCGCGCATTTCATTCGCAACGCATTCGCACAAAACGGTACCGCTGTCGGCAAATCGCTTAAAAATCGGTTGCACGCATTTTTTGTGAACCCTCGTTTGTTTCTCTGCCATCCAGTTCGGAATCTGTGCGATTTTTCGTTCGCAATGAATTGCATTCAAATGCCAAGGTCAAGAGATCTTCCTTTTCTTTTAGTGTAATTCTTATTTCAGCTTACGAAAGCATAACACATGTGGGCTGAATGCATTCATATATACACCTACACTGCTGCTGTTTAAAGGTTCGTTTCGTATTTTATTTTGCTAATGATTTCGTTGTACCTTTATTTCTCATTGTGGCATGCATTTGCTAAGCGATTTACGCTGTTTAAGATACTACAAAGACAGCTGCTGCTTGCCTAAAGTTATCGTATTGTCGGCAAATTTTCGAAACGTGATTAACTTGTGGCGATTTGAGCTACTGGAATCACATGCACGACGTTAAGTATCTAGTTTTTCGTGATTTTCAAAACAAAGCCACAACATGATGTATGTGAGCGGGTGGAAAGTTAACAAATGTGTGCTAATGAAGTGTTTATTTAGTTGGTGTTTTCATGCGGCTAGATTTAAAAGACAAAGCCCATGTTCTGCACGTGATATACGTATGTGCATATGTATGTATGTATAACATACTTACTTGTAACAAGCATGGACGTTTCAAAGTTTTGTCAAAACCAACCATAGTTCCATATAATTTTCGGTTAACGTTTTATAACGTGTGTCCATTTTAAGTGATGCGGATATAGTAATGGAACAAGATTAGACTGCGGTATATATTGGGAATAATACGTAAATGCATTTTTAAGTATTTATTGCATTAAAACTAAAATTACTGATTTGTGTGTCCTACTGCCAACATTTTACGCCCTAATGTTAAAATTCAAAACTATAAATATTATGATCCCATTGAATTAAAAGATTATTTTTCCATCTAACGGCAATGTTTTCCCTTGAAATTAGTCACAAATGCGTGTTTAGGATAGATAAAAAAGTTACTGGTAAGTCTCTCTTCATTAATACTATTCTAGAATAATCATTTTCTACATTTAGATGTATAGCGCTTAAAACATTGAACTGATAACTATAGTATCGACTGCTCCAAAAGTTTGATAATTGGCAATTTTCTTACTATTACTTGTTAAACCAGATGGAAATTATAGTCTTACAAGAACTTGCAGAACAATAGAGCTTACAGTCTTATTTCAATTAAAACATATCAAAATTGCCCAGAATTGAACAACTTCTAATAGGTTTTCCAAATTTGTTTCTCTTAAATTTCTTCAAAATAGAAATTTTTTTAGTTCAAAGCGACCTATATTTTATCTTAAAATTCACCAATTTTAGGATATTTTGAGTTCATCATTTAGATGTAGGTTCGTATATAAGCTGTGATTCATTTTGTCACATAATACTTCTACAGTGCTGATTGGTGTAATTTTTTGAAATAACGAAGGCCCAATAAGCTAAAGGTATGAGATCAGACGAACGTAGTAGCCAGTTATCTGGAAAGTTTCTGGACACATTAATTTTATCTCATCCGGTACTTCACAAATTTTTCTGTTTTCAAGCCATCAATATTACGCCAAAGGAACCATCGTAATTTAGGAGAGAATTTTTAAAAGAAAAAATTTCTCTGAGCATGTAATATACACCACTCTTTCAGGTTCTATGGAATCAGAGGGCGACAATTTTTTTTTGCTACTTCTGAGCAGTCCTCTCCATTTTTCCTAAATAAACTTTACATGGAAAATAAAATATTCGCAATAAATGATGGAGATAACCATGATACTTTGTTTCTCAAAACCCCAAGAGGTATCAATTATTTCTTCAGATATCGAGTATCTGAAGCATTAAATATATAGTATAGTACGGCGTCATAGCATTCCCGTATAGTGGCCGGCGTATTCGCCCTCATTAAAACTCAAGGCGAAGTAATTTTTCGTAAATCGTTTTATTGATGAAATTGTCTACATATAACAATCTCATGAGCATGAACTTACCGATTTTATATTAGCTTTTTTTCCCAATTGTTTATTTGTATGATGCCGTCATTGTTTGTAGCAAGATTCAAGTAATTCTCTATTTCTCATTGGTTTAGTAGTGTTTAAAAGCTTTGTTCGCGTTACATCATACATTTATTTGTTGTAAACCTACTTTTGTTATTGTTGTAATCAGAGAATTATGCTTCAGGTATTGGACTACCTGGTAAATGGCCACTTTGTTGGCGATGGTTTTGCGCTTTGAAAATCGGTAAACAAAATCATAGGGCCACCAAAAGGAACGAGAACATACAAACCTTCAGACTTGCATGCACATATAAGCCCCTGTAGCAATATTTCTGCAGGCAGTGTATGTTAACGCTGATGGTGATTTACATACAAACATTGTGCTGTGACGTAGCAGTGCTGAGTACCACCATTGTTAAGGTAGCAATAACCACACTGAAGCATTGATAACAAAAAGCGAAGAGCACATCGACCATATTTTGAAATCCATTCTACTCTAGGCTATCCTTAGTTCAGAATCTGATAGCTCTTCGACTTTACTTCGTTTTGGATGGCTCATTGATCGTGTTGGACGGTGAGCGCCTCTTTTTAACTGCGCAACGAGGAAATCATGACTTACTATGTACCGTATGTATTTATATTGGCTAAGGTTGGTTATATTGATGTGTTACCGTAGTTTCCTTTATTTTGTGAATTTTTTATTCTCATTTTTCTGCTCATTGTAGCTTCCAAAAGGCCGTCGTGTCGGACGCGATGGGCTACCGCTATTGATATAATGAAAAATTATTCAATAAAAATTATTTTGGGACATGCCCGTCCGTGAACGATCTGTGCCATGCCGGAGGTGATGACGTCGATTCAGATGCTCAATCGGTGGTGAATCGATGTTGCCACCACATTGTTTGTTGCTACTAGTATGCACTACATAGTTGCTGCTTATCGTTGATGATAGTTCTTACTTTCGTGAATCGGTTGCTGGTCAAGTTTGTTTCGTCTTACTTTATTGTTTCACTCGTTGCTTCGATACCGCTAATGTGGTTGTGTTTGTACGGTAGTTGCAACAGTAGCTGTGGCAGACAATCGTTCGATCATAAGCGTTCGCGCGTGCAACGTTAGGTTAAGTGATCGCACTATAATTTCATTACATTAACTAGCATATTGCAGCTTCGATTTGTGTTATTCACAGTGTTTCACATCTCATAAAAAATATATTAGATATTCTTAATTTTCGTATAAGGGGCCCTATTGATGGGTCAAACATGACCTGTTAAGTCAAGCGAGTTCTTAAAAATTTCTTCATATAACCTAAGCAATTAAGGATACCCTATTGAGTTAATGAAAAAATGTGGATTCATTAATTCGATCTTAGTACAAGCAAAAATTTTTTAAATAATTAAGTTAATATAGAATTGGAAACCCAACCATATAGCATAAATAATTTAATGAACATTGCATTACTTCATTTAATGAAAGAATAAATAAAAAAAAAACTTGATAACAGAAAAGGCTCTATCTCAGTGGGATGCACGATATTCAACACATAGATATAAATTGAACTTCGAACTTGAAGGAATCGAAATCTATAGCGGCATGAAATGTTCATAAAAAATGGACCAATGGAATGGAATGGAGACCACGGCGATGCAAGGATCTAAAAAACTGCAGCAAACAATCACTCTGGAATTTTTTTGCAATATTCTCGAAAAAGACACTATACGACTAAAGACCGTTCTGTTTAGCATTTCGCAAGTTCTTCGTGCTGTTCATATGTGTCTTAGTAATAAAAATTCTTTGAACAATTTTGCAAATTTGCGAGCTTCGAAATATGAAAAATGCTTCAATTGAGTTTTCATTGAATTTCATGATTTTCAACTTGGGTAAGTGCGAATTTTTCAAATGGCAGTCAATAAGCCAGCAAACCTTGCATTGGTTTCAGCAGTGTTTTATTGTCTCTAATAATTTTTCTTTTCATTTGAATTTTTATAATTTTTTGTTGATTACTTAAGGCTGATTTTCCCGTTTTTCGTATTTGTTGTAAGTGAAGCAATTGTTGATTCTGTTTGTTTATGTACAGTTAGTGCAAACTACAATGCCTTGGAGAGTACCTTAAATAATGCCTGACCCACATTGTACGCTTGTGCTTTACCTTGTGAATTGCATTTTGCCTCGTTATTTTTTCACCTCTTTTCTCTTTACTCAGTTTTCTTTACGGGTGCAAGTTGTATACGATGCTGTTGCCGATGAACATGACCGATGGATACTGCACAATGAATATAATTGACATTTATAAATGCTGACAATGGGATCGGGGCTCGAACAGTCGACCAGTGCGGATGGGCTCAATGAGCGCACAAAAAGCATCACAACTTGGACAGTTGACGGACAGCGGCTGTTTGCTGGTCACAAAACACGCCTCTAACGCATTTTACTATGTGATGAGTTAGACCATAGGATATGGATGCATTTGCTTGTGGGTGTCGCCTAATTACACTTCCGTTAGGGGCTATTCATTTTAATATATTCGTCGTTTTGAGGGTATGATGAAAATTAAACTGCTAATAAATGATGATAGTTAAGTAAAAGGCTTAAACACTGTCAATAAATTACGAACGTTTGAGCATCATTGAAAAGTGTATCTAAATTTTTGGGTAGCGTCTGAAACAACTGCAGTAAGAGCCTTATTGGGTTGACGGAGTTTTCTTCACAAAAATAAAAATATTGAAACGCATTGGTCTATTAAATGAATTGACTGAGACCTCACTTTTTAATGTTTGATAAGTGTCCACTAATAAATATTTATCTTGGTTGGTATATTTGGAAATCTTTTCTACAATAGCGTAAAGTCTTACACAAATTATGTAGTAGACCAGCAAGTTAATAACTGTCTCCTTCGCGGTGACTTGCGTTTTAAGAAATAGCTAAATTAGCTTAAAATCTTCAATAATTACTTATTGTATTTTGATGATGGGTAATTTATTTTAACTAGTGCAAAATATACAGTATGAAATGTAAGAAAAAATGATATTCGCTGATTACGATCTCGATCTTGGCCACACCGCACTATGGCGCCATTATCGCTAGAGAAATTTACTATTATGTTGTGCATTATCGTAGACGGCTTCTGTCAAATCTGTCCGAATTGAAAAATTTAGAAAAATCAATAAAAAAATATAGGTCAGTGATCCCGCACTTGCTTGTGCGAGGGAAATCGCGCAATGAAAACAAAGAGTGTTTGAATGTCGTATATGGTGACTCTTCTCTTTCTCTGGCGACCGTTAAAACTTCCTCGGTTTTTGATGAGCCACGTGCAGGGGGCTCGAAATCTCCTACCATGGAGGAAAATATGACAAAATCGACGATTTCGTATTTGAGATTATTATATTATAGCTGAGACATTAGACATCCCAAAAGACAGCGTGGGTAAAAGCCTGCATGAAATATTGGGCATGGGAAATTTGGTGGCGCGATAGGTGCCGCGTTTGCACACTACCGACAGCAATCGAAACCGTGAGACCACTTTACAGCGGTGTTTAATTTCAATCCCAAGGAATTTGAAGTCCACACAGCAGAACGCCATCCATCGTATTCAATAGCTTTGGTTTTTTTTGTTTCCAAACTTGAAAAAGCCATTCGCCGGACAGAATTTTATGTCGAATGAGGAGGTTACAGCAGTCACGGAGGCCTACTTTACGGACATCCAGACGGGTTGGAGCATAGTTGGTTCAAGTGTATAGAGCTAAAAGGAGAAAATAAATCTTAATTCTTCAAAATTATTTTTTTCTTTACAGTCTTAATACATATGTACCGTCCTCGTACAACTAGCTATGGGGGAAAATAATTTATGAATTTTATTATCATTGCTTTTTGCGAATGTAAGGCATTCAGAAAATTGGAATCTTAACATCAAGCGCCAATTTATTTGAAAAAACGGGACTTTTGATATTAGAAACTAATTGTGTTCAAACGTTCCACCATCACCTTATTTGGTTTACTTTATTATTTTATATTTAAACCAATCTTTAACTAAGACAAGGAAACCTCTCCAAAATTTTGTTCTCGTTTTCAAAGCAATGTTTGTTACTGGCAGGCGGGATTGTTAAGAGAGAGTTACCAGAAATGAATGAAAGACACATTCAAAAAATAAATATCACGGCTGTCGGCACATCAGTTATATAGGCTCAATTTAAATCATTTAGATATTTATTAATTATATTAGTTTGCACTGATGACTTTATAGAAAATATTTCAGACATTAAGCAAAAAGTTTTATTGAAACTAAGCGGTTCTCATAACCATATATTTTTTGATTACAATTTGATTGCTGCTTGATTAGTATCACATATGTTATATAAAGTTTTTACAATAATGTCTTTGGCACCTCAAAATATTTTTCACGCCTTTGATTGTGATAATAGCTAATGTGGGCCATATTTAGTTCTTCTTTACATATAATAGCAGCCCTTTGCGGACACCTGGAACTATTTACCTTTAATTCTTAAATTTTAAGATTAAATAATGTTTGGCTGAGCCCGAACTTATCTAGTCTTATCTCAAATGCTAAATATAAATTTAATGATTTTAAATTACAGGTGGAAATCAGTTCATCCATAGTTTTGAATATATATTGCTAAACTTAAGGCTTGCAACTTTATTTCTAAATTTCGCAAGTTTTATCTTTGCATGTTCCAACTACATCGCCTTCTCTTTAGTTTTCGCTGTATACAGTTGCGTTAGATGCTAAGTATTGCTAGATTCAACAATCATCCTTGGGTAAGTCATGGGCAGAAATGTGAGATTTTAAAATATATTGACAGCATATATTATAATATAATATACTCAGAAAACAATTAAATTAAATTTTATTAAAGTTATCAGCAAATTTTCAAGAATTATCTGTGAAGTGCACTAATGTGGTACTTCGATAGTACTTTTTAAAACATAATTTAAATTTTCGTAATTGTAATTTTTGTTCCTTTTTATTTATTTGTTAAAGAGCGTAAAATAATCAAGAACTTCACTGCTGCTCACAGATACAAATATTTCTGCTAAATACCCGTATGTAGTTTCATTATGTGTATGCAGGAGTATTTGCACGACCTACTCGTGTACTAAGTACTTTCATGCAAAAAGAAGTGTAAGATCACAGACTTCATTATTGGTAAAAAATGGAATACTTTTGTGGTCTATCAACCAAATGACGAAGCATCGGTTATTAAAGGTTAAATTTGTTTAACAGATTTCCTTAAAAAAAAACAGGAAAGACGCAGCATGCAACTAATGATTCGAAAACAAGTTTTATAAACGGGCCAGTTCCATAAGCAAACATTTAGATTCTTAAACAGTAGCCCAATGTCGGATTAGCAATCAATCAAACAATATGCGACAACAAGATGCTCAGATAATACGAAAATAAAGTATACTGGATGCACAACCGTTAAACAATGAAAGAACTAGCTTAAGAGGTATTGCACCACAGGCGGTGCAAATGCTATTCGCAGACAATTAGTCACTCCTCTTTAAGATAATTGTGATGTAAAATCTTACTACGCGGACATATTGGGTGGAGTAGGAATATATCTCAGAGCTTGTTGGTTCTCATTATCCTTTTAAAAGTCCAAAAAAGAAAAGAAATACGTAGCGTTAACAGCTGTGCGCTCACATTTTACCAGAACGAGGGGAATATTACCGTCTGAAATTGTAAAAATGTCATCGAAGTTATTGTAAAATTTACGTTACGCACACAAATCTCTTCACATACATGCAGCCTCTCTCTTCTTGGTTTTTGATTTTATTCGAAAACTTGAAGTTGTTTGTCTATGGTATATTAGTGTGCACTTATATATATATATATATATATATATATATACTTTTATTATTATATATATATATATATTATATATATATATATACAGATATATATATATGTTATTATTATTATTATATATATATATATATTATATATATATATATATATATATATATGCATAGCTATTGTTGAGCAGCTTCTTGATTCTCACCAACATCGTTATCATCATCCGTATAAATATAAATTAAATTCGGACCGACCAACCTATACGGTGACAACCAACGGTTCAGATAGCTGCAAGTGAAACGAATTAAGGTCAAAGACATTTATTTATTTAGTTAGTGTTTCTCTATATGTATTATTATCTCTATCGCTTATATATTCACTCAAGCATATGTTCGCATGTCGTTTTGTATGCTTCGGTGATAGAAGTTCTACCTACTGTCAATGGTAGTTTATAATATTTCGTTTTGTGTGCTGGAATTAAGGTGCCCCAATTTAGCTGCTGGTCGCGCGTCCGCTGCAAGTCTTTGAAGGTCTATTTGTACATATGAATATGTTCTTTAGGCGAGACAAAGATTTTTTTATGCCGCATTCTCTGATCTTATGATTTTCTTATTTCTTATTGCACATACATATATGCATGCATATGTATACAAATATGTGCATAGATTTACAGATATTTCTATAAGTGTGACTCTTTTTTTATTCGCTTCGATTTCTTTTTGTGTTCTCCATTTCTATTGTTGCTACGCCCTTGTGGCAGCAATTTCAATAAAATAATTTGACTATAAAACGTTTGATTGCTCTCAACAGAGAGCTGGCTTGCATAGAGATCGTGCTGCAGGTGGCATTTTTGAAATTTGGTTGTGGTTTCTACGAATGAAACTTTCCCATGATTTTGGGTTTTTACCTGCTTACTAAGATCACCAGCTGTTGTTGCCATCACTTAAGTCGACTTTGAATACAAATGCCCAATTAAGATTTATGTATAAATATGCACCGCCAAAGAATGTCTTAAGTGGTCATGTTTTCATGTGGTCATCAGTTCCACGACTTTTTAAAGTTGAAGAATAACTAGGTTCCACAATGCTAAAAGTAGTGGCACGTGCCCTGATTCCGTGCTCTGTACACAACATTAGAATCAACATAGTATGTACCGAGAGTTTAGTTAAAATAAGTGTACATAATAAGTTAATAAATAGTTTGGTGAAATATATTAGCATTAGTTATTCATCATTAAGCTTATATAATCATTAAGTACATATTGTTACAAAAAAAAACTTGGGAAAGTGTTTCCAAAAAGTGGAGCTGTAAGCTCAGCCTTATCACAATAAATCGGAAATAACTTTGGTCAATGATTATAAAATAAAGGTCTGTCACCAATTTGGACACATGTGGTTTGCGTAACTCCAAAAATTATTCGATAATTGACCACCCTTATTGTCGCAATATAATGTCGGACACATCGATCTTGCAGAACAAAGATGCTAACATATGTCTCTGATTAGGGGATGCAGCAGTGTTCGCAAGCGATAAGCCATAAGGGTGGAAACATTGGTGAATGTATTGTACATGGTATTGTATTCTCATATTTTTGAGTTTTTTAGCTAGCAATCAATCATAAATCAACGACATTAAAAACCACCACAAAAATAGGAAAAAAAAAAATTGCTGCCCCGGTAAACAGTAGTCCGAAATCCGGCTGTGGCATCTATACAAAGAGGGCAAAGACAGCAGGATGTTCATCAAACGGAAATCTTTCCGCGCAGTTATATTCGAGGAGGAGTGTTGCCAAAGTGTCAATTTAATGTGCGAAATCAGGCTAAGGCATGTTGTTGCGGATTACTGCTTCGCACAGCATGTGATCGATAGATGTGCTACTATGCGAAATAAGGTATTAACCACCACAATGCATCGCCGGTAAACAAAAAGGAACACAATGTATGTGTATGAGTGAATTGAAGTAAAGGAAGAAAATGAAAAAAAAAAAAAAGAAATTCAATTGGAAATCAAGCACTGGATGCAACGAGAAATACGACAAAGAGAGATACAAAGTGGCTACTGTTCGATTCATGCCTCCATTTTTCTATCTCTGCTTATACGGCTGCTGGTGTGACATGCAAATGTGGCTTAATTAACTTGTTGCACGTCGATCGCATGCGCATGCCCCCCGTGTGAGGCTGAACCAACGCGACAAGGCGGTCACTTAGCTCGCTATTCTGTGTTGAGTACTCAGCGCAAAGGCCGTCAATTTAGCGAACATGTGGTTGCGCCACCGGAAACATTGATATAAGGCGCCAATGGGAAAAACGTGCTCTGATGAGTATCCAAATGGGTAGTCTGCGAGATCAACGCAACTGATCAGCCACCAAATCGCAAATCAGATCACTTCAGTCGCTAAGAAATTAAGTCCAAAGGAGATACAGATATTTAAAAAGTCAAAATGGAAGTTGGAGTTGGACCAAGAATTTAATTTGGTATTTCGTTTTTATTGTCATGCTGAAATCGATCTCAAGTGAGGTGAAATCGCCAAAATGTAAAATGTAAAAAAAACACTTCAACTCGGCGTCTACGTTACTAATAACACAGCAACAACAACAGCTTGTTAGTGGCATGGCACAAAGTCGCATGCTGCCTGAACTGTCCTAATGTACTCGTATGCATATGCGTATGATATGTAAGTCCGAATGTCTGTTCGCAGCTGGTTGACCCCGAATTGTATTCAGCCAAGAAGCAGTTCGGTATTCCATGAATGAATGGCGGTCGTACGTTGCTGCTATTGCACTGTTATTGGCATTGTAGTTTGTATTCGGTAACGTGGTTGGCAGAGTGAAAACAACAGGAAAATGTCAAAGCATCAACATAGTAGCAGCAACAACAATCATGGCTGCATTGGCCAAGAGTCTGTTATTGTAGGCACTGTGGATACCCAATTCTTCTGGCTTATTTGGTAAGATAAAGGTATTAATGAATTTTTATTTCAAGACCTACTTATGTAGTTATAGTTTTACATTCATTCTCTTTCTGTTGAGGTTTGGTAACGATAGTCAACTAGAAGATATTATGTTCAAAACATAATAAATTTCAGGTTTTTAAATAATTTCCTGTTTTATGATCAAACTTTGACAGAAAAAAGGTCACCTTTACCAAATATTCCCTTCATAACACTTATGTGCAAAGACATGCGAAATATTATTGTACATCGAAATACTTTCAGACTGAACTTCATTGGTTCAATAATAGGCTACAAGGAATGACATGTAGACATAAACTTATTAATTTTAAAACTACTTTTCTTCCTCTTGCTTACAGGAATACCAGGGCACTGAGAAATGGTTTACTATGGGACTAATCGCTCAATTTACATTTGTGTAATTTTTTGGTGGTTATGGCTGCTATTTATATCTTTTGTGTTTTAAATAGTTGCCAGTTGGCAGGGAATGCCTAATATACAAAGTATAACTTAAACAACATAAAAGCAAAATTGAGAGCCTACAGAGGAGAGAAGGGTCGAATATGTCGTGAAATATCTCTCGAATATCTTATACGATAAATATATATACGTATGAATACTTATGACAAACGTTCCTCCGGTGCAATTACTTTCGAGTTTTTAAACTCTAAAATCGAAGGGAATATAACAATTATTAAATTTTATAGAAATATTAAAAACACATCTGTTTAAAAGGTGACGGGCACAGTGAAATACTGCAATATTTCGGGGCTAATATTTAATTTGCGTTTTTCTCACATTCACATGGCATACTTATTTCTAATTCTTTTACAGAAAATATGTTTAATTTAATTAATTATATAATATTTGTACAGAGAATTATTTTTTACTAGTCGGTTTATTGAAACCATAATATTGTTATAAACTTTAATTATCGTATTGAGTGTTTAAATGAAGAAAAATGTATGGTTTCGGTTGTACCATACTTATACTTATAATACTAAAATGAGTACGCAGAAATAAACGTGGCCGTCGCTTATACGTTTGCAAAGAATTATGGTATCTTATAATGAGATGAGAATATGTACCCATTGCTACGCAATATATTTAAACAGCAAGTGTGACTACCGACTTTCATTCGAAGTTCCTTGGATTTAAATTATGTAATACATGCTAGGACAACGTTTAACAACGGGTTTAAGTTGTTTCTCATAAATGAGTAAAAAGAAATGGAATTTAGTTAGTTATTTTAGCCGCTAGTGTTTACTAGAATGAAAGAAAAATTGTGGTAAAGCTTAAAGTTTGTGGCGATCTTGGTGCTATGAAAATTAAACACTTTATATTATATTTAGTTAATTAATAAAAATATTCAATACTAAGATACGCATGCTGTTGCTGCCAACAAGAGAAGAGGATTAATATGATATCGCGTGTTATGTTTTGATCGACAGCAGGCATTCGAGTCTAACTGTTGATTTTGTATTCGCAGTTCCCTTTAACGTTATCTTCTTTTCAGCATTCCTTGTACGAAAGGACTTTCCGACATACTGACATGGTGTTGCCGTGTTGTATATAATTTATTATAATATGTTGTGGCTTGGCCCAAATTTTTTAAATAAATAAATATGTATACATAAGCATACATAACATACATAAGCGACTCAAACATTCGTCTAAGGTATCGTTTATATTTTTATTTTTACAATTTCTTTAGTTTACTTTAGTCATTACTTTTTTCTCATTGTGGAATATATAAAAGAATTAGATGGTACAGTTATTAATAATTATGGGTTATAATAAATAAATACTAAAATATAAAAATCAGTAAGATTATTTTATTGTTAATAAATGACCAACATACTTAAAAAATGTAATAAACTGAATTTTACCTTTTATTTAATCTTTTTAATAAAAGTGTTTCAAAATTCTCAGTATTTAATTATTTCCACCTCATATGTTAGAGTATATACTCTTGCATCATAGTGTTAATCAGACAACTTATTTTATATGTATGTAGTCTTGTAGGGTACTCTTTGACCCTTATGGAGAATATTACACTTATAGTATGGAGTACTTGCGTTTTTTGTGGGAATTGTAATTCGTTGTGCGCTTATTGCTCGTGCAACAATGTTGGACTACAAAACATAGACTTCAAACTTATAATATTATTGGGTTGTTCGGAAAGTCATTTCGTTTTTTTCCCGCCAGAGGACTTAATTACGTTTTTTCGAAACTAACTTCACACTTAAGCCCCATAACCATTATATGTCATGAGAGCTGATATTGCAAGGCTTGTGTGTGAAAAAGTTCTATTAATTCTACCCAGTAGTTTTTGGTTGGTGCCTTTTTAAATATGGAGAGCAATAAGCAGCATTTTCGTCATATTTTACTTTTTAACTTCAGAAAAGGTAAAAATGCTGTCCAAGCGAGAAAAAAATTGACGGATGTGTATGGAGAAGGCGTGTTAACAGTACGCCAGTGCCAGAACTGGTTTGCAAAATTTCGATCCGGCAATTTTGATGTCGAAGATGCACCACGGTCTGGAAGGTCGGTCGAAGCTGACAAAGATGCGATAAAGGCATTAGTTGATGCAAATCGGCGAATCACCACACGAGAGATCGGTGAGAGGTTAAATTTGTCGAATTCAACTGTTTATGGCCATTTGAAAGGCATGGACTTAACCTCGAAGCTCGATGTGTGGGTGCCCCATGTCCTTACCGAGCGAAATTTGTGTCGTCGTGTTGACGCGTGTGATTCGCTCCTCAAACGTCTAGAAAATGATCCATTTTTGAAGCGGATTATTACTGGGGACGAAAAATGGGTTGTATACAACAATGTTAAACGCAAGAGGTCATGGAGCAGAAAAGATGAACCGGCTCAAAGCGTGTCAAAAGCCAACATTCACCAAAAAAAGGTGATGCTCTCCGTTTGGTGGGATGTCAAAGGAATCGTTTTTTTTGAGCTTTTGCCGGACAATACAACGATTAATTCAGAAGTCTATTGTCATCAGCTGGACAAATTGAATGATTCACTTAAAGAGAAGAGGCCCGAATTAATCAACAGGAAGGGTGTAGTGTTCCACCAGGATAATGCGAGACCTCACACAAGTTTGGTCACTCGCCAAAAACTTTTACAGCTTGAATGGGACGTACTGCAACATCCACCATATTCTCCAGATCTGGCGCCTTCCGACTACTATTTGTTCCGGTCCCTGCAAAATTTTTTGGATGGCAAAACCTTTACCTCAAATGAAGATGTCAAAAACCACCTGGACGAGTTTTTTGCCAGCAAGGACCAAAACTTTTATGAGAGGGGAATTATGTTACTGCCAGAAAGATGGCAAAAGGTGTTGGACCAGAATGGCCAATATATAATTTAATAAAATATTTATTCATTATACGAAAACTGTCTTTCATGTTCCCCAAAAAAAACGAAATGACTTTCCGAACAACCCAATAATTATATAATTACTTACGGAAGAGAAAATCATGAAAAATAACATTTCTCACTAACCCTTTTCAAGTCCCTAATCAAACACATATAACCCGCAATAAAAGAGGAGACAGATGGGCTAATCGTTATTTCAACACGACAGATCTAAAAACTATTTCAGAACTGATACAGAATGATGAAAAGTCGGTTAGTTGACGCTCATATTTGTCAGTAGAGCTACGGTCTATGTTCTTGAATAAACTTACAGACAAATTTACTATCTGTGTATACTGTATTGTATTACAGTATTACTGTATTACTGTATTACCCCTTGTAAATGCCTCTTTCCAGGGCATCACCATTTTAAAAAGGACAGTTGAAAACATTGTGTTGAGATAAATCGAGAACTAGTGCCGAATGTGCGCTTGTTCTAAAATAGCTCGATTCACTGCAGGGTAATTATACTATCTACTTAATACAATATATATATATAATATTGAAAAAGTGTCGCGTATTTTAATAGCCAATAAACAGCTGCGGTTACAATTTTAGCTTCTAATTTTTCATAGCACCACTTACATAATTACATTTGTTTTGTTTTTGCCGACGCGGTTGTTGCTGCCTTTTGAAAGTTGTTAACGTTAGGGACGAGTTTTTCTGTTCATAATATTTGTATCTTTCGGTTTTTGCTTAGTTGTTTCCACTGATGCTAGCCGCTCAAGGACGCCGTCTGGCAGTGGAATTTGCTGTCAAACGTGCCGTGTTTTGCACAATTACATATGTACTCTTATACATTTGAATGAGTATATACGATTGTACACAATATCAATTATATTGCTTTTAGTCCCATTTTTTATACCCCAGCGCAAGCTGTATCGTAGTGGTACTACAACATTTGCAGTAAATGGTAGGCAGATTATTTTGCTATAAAATATACGTCTTGAAAACTTCTAGATTTAATTCTAATTCCATGACAGGGTTGCAATTCGGGCATGTGCTCCTATCATTTGCGGGATAAATCCGACTGTTGTTGTCCGACTGTCCGAAAATGTTAGAGAATGGATCAGCCATCGTTTCCTTTCCTGTAAATATCTCTATTCCAAAATCATTGCCAAGCATCTAGTTTATCTGAATTTGCAAAAATGACTGACTAATTAAAGATTCAGACCGAACTTGGCTGTTCCCTACTTCCAAGCATTGGATTTTTCTAACAGTGAAATATTACAGTTTTTCTACGACCATTTTGCTTTGTTTACATTTAAAAAGTATTGGTTACAATTTTTTCATTTATTTATTTATAATTTATTTATCCTGTAATTAAATTCGTGTTATCGACCGCAGATAGTTTAAGGTATGCAGCGACATTTTCCTTTCCCTCTCGCGCACTTGAAAACTTGAGCAGAACTACAGTCCGGTACAAGCGACATCGCGTATTAGCGTCATGCTGTTTAGCTGTTTAGCTGTTTAGCTGTTTGGCTGTTTGGCTGTTTGGTTGTTCAGTAGCGCAGGTGGTCACTGTGTCGGTGTTCATGTAGATAAGCTTCTCACAACTCGTGTTATGTACAAATTTTCTTATAATATAACTCTGATGTGGTTATTACGCTGTCGGTGCTGGTTTGCATGAGGCTTGTTGTCACATAATGTTGTTAATATTCTAGCCCGGCCACTTGATTAGCTCGTTTCTATTTTTGCATTTTTAGTATTTTTTAACTATTTGCTAAACTTTTTTGTTTTATTGTTGCCATTGATTACCCGTAATTAAGGCGTAGTAATATTTACGCGGTTATTCGCTTGAATTATTTTTAATTAAACTTTAATTTGCAATTAGTCACAATCGCTATAATTGAACTCGCTTAAAACGTTTATCATCCGTAAATTTTCGCAATTATTTAAAATTTATAAATTGCGGAAAACGCTGTAATAATTTACACACTCTAAGTGATACCAATCTATTAATTATAATAGGTATTAATTTTATGATAATAACTGTTCCTTATTTACTGGCTGTGTAATGTTTGCTCATTACATTCGTAACCTTTAACCGATCCCTATAAAATAAAAAGTAGGAAGTCTTAATTTTTAAGCATTTCTCATTTTATAAAACTTGGCCATTCTTGGGCATCATTTACAATTGTTACGTTTCGAAAATAAAAAATTTATATTAAAAAGACGTCGGCGTACGGCTATAGAATCAATGTAGTTGTAGATTATGCTCTTCTGAAATCACTTATTTATAAAGTATTGATGGAAGATTATTCTCGGAACAATTCTTTTTTGTTGTGAATACAACAGCTTTTGTATGTGTATGTATAATCACAACCAAATTCGAAATTAGTTAATTAAGTAAAGAACACGAGCAATGGGGTAGTACTTTAATTTCTGTAGATACTTGATTTATTTCACTAGTGCCTAATAAATGAGTATTTTATAAACCAATAAATTTGCAGGGTTTCGCTCGAATATGTGACCCATATGTATATAACTTTTTATGTTCCAAATATAATCCATTTCAATGGAAACTCAGTTGGATGACTCTCTTAGCAGAATGTAATATATTTTCAATATCCTCCAAATAAACAAGAGAGGGTAAAGTTAAAGTAATAAATACTGCTGGATGTTGAAAAACCTCAACAAGAACAAATATGTAAACATATTCTCCATTTAGGTGGGTTTAGTTCTGATGAATATAATATATATATTTTATATATTTTTACTAATAGCATAATAATTCTGTTGAAAGCCATTTAATAAATTAATACATAATAATGAACCACATCTCCACAGCGAATCAACGGACACGACGCAGCTTGGATATCAGACAGGAAAATTAAACAAGGCGTAAGCGACCCTCAGGTGGGCGTCTAAACAACAAACATTGGGCGGATAATGCTGTAGGCACATCACGATCAACGGTCCTCTACGACCACTATACTAAGACTGGGGTTCGCAGCATATTATGTACAACATAAAAATCTTCACATACATAAATATGTAATAATATTATACTTGGAGTTATGTATTTTGTATCTATAAACATACAGATATATGTATGTAGAATTTGCATGAAACCGAAAACTAATAAACTATTTATTAAAGGTTTATTACGTTTGTACATTTGCATATTATGTATACTAGTATGAAGTAAATCTCAAATTTTACAAATATGTGCTAGGAAATGGTTTCTCAGATTTTAATGTTGATTTCAGAAAAGTTACAAAAATATTGAAAGAGAGCTAACGATGGAGACAAAGATAGTAAATCTATATGACGATAAAAGTTTTACTCCACATCTACTCTAAAGAAGGCAACCTACCCGCCATTGCAAATTTATTACAAAAGGACAGTGTAAAATGTATTGTCCTTACTTGGAATAGGAGGTCAACCTGCAACAAATATTAAGTATAAATCCATAGCCTAAGTTGGAAGATTAGATAAGAATCTTTAATTTAAGATGATGATGGAAATTCGTAAAAGCGGTGCGGAATACAACTACCAATCAAATGGAGATAAAATTAAAAGGGACCAGTAAAATATACTACGAAACTTTTGTTTGAAATTAAAACCATATATCACATATAAAAAAAATTTCATATTTCATATTTAAAAAATCAGTAGATAAGTAAAAGTAACAAAGGGATAACAATAATATCAATAACAGTATTATGATATTAAGATAATAACATACTCGTACTTATATAAATTTGAGTACAAATTCAAAATCAACTAGAAAAGTGTCGCTATAATTTTAGAACCCTTTAAGACATTTTTTTCTCCACTCAAATTGACTTTTGTTTGCCGAATCGAATTTCTAATAAGAGGTATTTAACCAACAAAATATACACACAAGTTTTTGACGCAGCAGGTGTAACAAACAATCCCTATCACCAACATTCCTATGCAAACACATACACATCTTATATATATTACAGTATAAAAATAGTATATATAAGGATCGTTCGCCATTTGTCACGTGTACTGATAAACACGCTACGGCGCGACAACAGAAATGCCGAAAGGGTTTAATTTTACTCAAGTTGGTGGCAAGTGTGTGTATGAATATAATTTCCCAAAACAAAAAAGAAAAAAAAAAAAGAAAAAAGAAGAATTATAAAATATGAAATTGAAGCATTAGAGAATCACACAACTTTCATGCTCTGGACGTAACTACCTTTTGGGGTTAGAGAATTCAAAGTATTTGCATGCAGCAAATTAAATGTGCGCACAACAAAATCAACACATAAAAGGTTTGAAAACGCCAAAGGCTTTGAGTGCAACAGCGGGAAACAATTGAAAGCACAAGGATTTTTGAATAAATTACAATAAGCGGAAATATTTGATGTCTGGCACTCGCGTGCCAATAAACAATTTTTGACCTAAATAATTAAGCAACAACAATCTGAGTACCGGTTTAATAATGTCAAAATTGTTTGTATTCTAGGTATTTGGTTATTAACGCTATCAAAGCAGACATATGTAGTGGAAGCTTCAGGGGTTTCAGTTTTTGCGTGCTAACCAACACAGATCCTTAATCATATATTTAACGAATAATAAACTGATGTTTATAACATAATTAACAATAAGCGAAATATTCAAAAGAAAATTTAAAAGCGTGTAGACTTGTACGAGTATCTGAATCCGTTCATCCATTTCAATGGATATGAACGATATATCGACATGATTTTTCTCGAAAGAAGTTAGAAACAAGATGAATTAGCTGCTATAATTCTTCAATTACTTTTGAAAGACCAGAACATGTTGCAGCTGGGTGCGTTACCTCAAAACTATATTAGACTATATACTGCAACTATGTTGGAGCAAAATGTATGAGCACAACAAGGCTTTTCTCATTATCGATAGAAACTTTTTGTGTCATATGACCGTCCACAAATGTCTCTAGTTCTATATCTAGAGACAGAGGAACATAATTAGAATTAGAACATGGGTGACACTATTATACATATGGTCATCAATGTCTAACGATGGAACCAAAAAACATATTTGGCTTTCAGGATTGTGTTAGTGCATGTTTGATGATGAAATTAAAAATGATGAAAAGGTTATTTTTTGACAAACATAAAGGCAAACTTCAAATAGTACAATCTCTAGCCTACAATTTCTGTACATTGAGAAGAAAATAGATTTTTCCTAAATCCGTGAAGACTTGTGTGTTATATACGTGGTGTGTTCAAAAAATAACGGGAATTTTCGTCTACATTAATGTTGCCTCCTTCAAAATAGTCTCCATTCGATATTGTGCACTTCTGCCAGTGCTTATTGCAATCATCGAAACACTTCTCAAACTCAATTTTGGTATAGCCTTTAGCTCTTTCAGCGATGAGCTTTTAACGTCATCTGTACTTGTGAAATGACGGCCTTAAGGCTCCCTTTATTTTTGGAAATAGGATAAAGTCACGCGGAGCCATGTCTGACGAATATGGGGGCTGGGGTATCGTTACAGTATCGTCTTTAGCCAAGATATCTCGAAAAAGCAATGAAGTGTGAGCGAAATTGAGCAAAAGTGAGCAAAAGGGAGCAAATGCCATGAATTGTTTTTCCACAAATCCGGTCGTTTTTTCGGATCGCTTCACGCAAACAGCGCTGAACTTGTAGGTACTACTCCTTTTTGATCGTTTGACCTTGAGGCAAGAATTCAGGATGCATTATGCTATTAAATTCGAAGAACACATTTACTTTTGTTATTTTTTTAACCGACCACGTATAATTACCGTTAAGATACAGTAAAAGGGCGCAAATTAGTTTGGGAAGTGGTAACGAAATTGCTAATAAGATATATATTTCACATAGTGTCTGAAGTAGAGGAGGATAGAAATCAGTTATTATATATAATTTGGCTAAACTAGTTGCTGATCTCACACCATGACTAGTTCCTTGTTTTGCTAGTTTGAGCGGAACAGTTCATTATTCTTGTCACTAAAACGAATTTTTTAATATTAAATAATGCTGTTGAATTTATCGAAATCTTTAAGCTCTTTATTCTTATAGAGAACCAAATTTTACTTCAATTGCATTAAGTGTCCTTAGAACCAAATGATTTTTCACATGTTGGAGAGACCTTAGGAGAGCGTAAGCTTTGTTCAAACAGTTTGGCTTTTACCCGAGTTATTGGATAGACGGAAGTGGTTGATGATGTGGTAGCTGAAACGAATAATTTCAAAATTTAAATATTTCATATAAAATATTACTCTGGAATCTTTTTCTAAATTAATTAGCTCACGTTTGAAATATACTTAAACCAAAGTCAGATTTAACAGTAGAGGACTGTAATTAGAAATGCAATTAAAGCGACCTAATAAGTGTATAAATAACTAGTGCCTTTCTCTAATCTCCAATGTTACGTTTTGCACTCTTTGCTCGCCAATCGAAGTCTACTCTAGCTCTCTAATGAGGCTCTTATTTGAATTTGTAAATAACCACTTCAAGTCAAAATTAGAGCTTGTTTATTATAATCTTACACATTTTTTTTTATATTTAATTTATTTATCAGTATTACTTTAAGCTGATCAGTATCCAAACAGTTTAAGTGTAGGTCTGTACCATATCCTTTAACTAGAGAATATTTTGAGAATTACACTAGTTATTAAAATTCTTCGAAGTTTGGACTTTTTTTTGTATCTTTGAGTTAACATTTTTGCTGAACTTCACTGCGGTTCAAGTTATGGAACGCGTTCCCTTGCACTTACATACATACTAACACACAAGTCTTTTATACACTTGCCTCTCATTACTACGGGTTTTTCTTAGTTATAGAGTTAAATAGTATAAGCTATATGAATCTATTGTCTTCGCCTTGCCCTCCACCTCATAGCGAACAAATTTTTGTTTGTTTTATTATATCTGTTGTGCCTGTTGTGTGTTAGCCACAATCCATGTTGAAGTCCAACTCGATGCTCGGCCACCAGTAGCTGTCAAAAGGGAATTTCATTCCACAGATTAAACCAGTGAAAAGTCAAATTTATGAGTTTTCGGTATTTTTTGCTTTTCGTCCCTTTCTCCACAATCCATATGCATACACCTCCATTTATCGGCTCACACAAGCTCTAGCTATTGTTTAGTTAGTGGATCAGAACGATACCCGCGACGCGACAGAGGTTGGCCATTCGTTTATTCTCTGCTGTTCTAAACTTCATTGCCGTTGATAACGAAATTTTTGTTCGCGCGGTATACTTGTATCAAACACAATTTGCTCTACGGGTCACCCCATAAGAACATTTAGCTTTATATGTTGTCGCTGTTACATTTCACTTCTTCCACTCTACATTCCTTTTCTACTGTTCAATTCATTCTTTCTTGTAATTGCTTTTGAAACATTTTTTGTAGTTGGGAAATTTTGGGGCGACAAATCATTCACTTGCTTTCTCTCCGGTGCCGTTGCACGGGTTATTATTTGCCTTTGTTTTCCATACGCCATCCAATGTTAGTAATATCAATAAATTTTAATCGCGACTGTTATTTAATGCTATAAAGTAACTACTTTCCACTCCCTCCAAGTGTTCTACACATTCTTTTTTTTCTTCAACTTTGGTGCGTTCAGCATTGGTTTTGTGGGAAATCTTTTAATTTCCACAATTGTTTTTATGCGGCATAGCTACAAGCACACATATTATATACGTATGCGTGGTTTTCGATATTTGAATATTATTCCACCTTTTAAAAATATCATTTCTTTCGAAATGTATGTTGTTGTTGTTCTTTTGTTATTGTTAGGAGATTTCAACCGTTCTTTGATTTGTGAGCCGCTAATAATGGGTTTCGATTAGGCGCTTACGCCTATCAATGATCTATTCTAAGCCGTCCTTCAATGTTTGTCTTAATCTGTTTTATTTTCATTCAACGCGTACCAGCTCAGCTAGCCATACGAAAAGATTACAGCTAGTCCATGGAAAAAGTTCAGAAGGAAAGTTAGCAAGTAAAACTCGTTTTAGCTTTTGTTCAGTGCTCAGTTCTTCTGCACGAGCCGGATGAATTGAATCACATATTGTATTTTTAAGCGAAGTTGAGAGCAGAAAGGTTATACATCTATTCATGACGTACATATTTATTATACTAATATAATAGTATAAATAGTAAAATTACTGCCATAACTATAATATTTTTGACCATCGATATTTAAGAGTTAATCACATTTAGTTGCACAATCCGGGCAAGTAAAGTTTGCTTCATTTTTAATTTCTTACGAAGCTTGTTACATGTATGCAAATATAGACGTTGGTGGGAGCTTGTTGCACATGGTAGAGTAGTGTTGTTCACTTAATTGTTTGCAGCACCATAAAATTATAGCGATAAACATGTATGTGTATATAGATTTATCAAAACGAATTGGTTTCGCAATATCTCAATTTTCGGACAAAATAAAAGATGTAGCATTCGAATGTAGGAAATGAGTACATAAGTATGTCCATGTATACTAAATACAATTGTTTCCAATGGCTAACATTGTTATATGTGAGTTAATTCAACTGTTGCTTCCTGTTTTGTAGCTAATGAAATAATTTACTGATACATACATATTTTCTTTTTCACTTGATAGAAGAAAAAACTAATATTATTGTCAAATTTCGAATATTCCACTGTCAGCGAAATCTAAATATGCAAGATTTTTAGAGTCTACATATATAATTTAAGCTGAGAGACCAAACACCTGATTGAAGAATATTATAGTCATGATTGAAGAATAATTGTTTCCGGTATTTGTTGATTTTGAACGTTCGAAGATTTAAGCCCTCTCTGCCTGCCGGCAAGGCAACAGTGCCGTTTAAGAAAATCTATATTACCATGTTATTACATAAGCAATAAGTGACCAAAACTCTGCAAGTACTTATAGAACATATGTTGGTCCATGTAAGACAAGCATCTTCTTCTAAAATTGTTGAGATCAGCGTAAGAAGTCCTTAGCTGAAATTTAAAATTTCAATTCGTTCCTTAGGAGAAATATCAAAAAGGAAGGGAATACGCGAATCAATAATTCAGTGCTAATTTCACACTGCACAAAACTTAATGAAGTCAGTTGTTCACAAAACCATTAGCGCACATGGAATTTAAAGAACGTGAAAGCATATTACTTGGCACAGGGAATTGCAGCCAATCCTTGGCTTTCGTGGTTTGAAAAATCTTAAAAAGAGGTAGTGACCGAACCCCCTAATATGTTTAATGTTCATATCTCACAAACCACTGCAGCTATATCAACCACACCTGCTGGTAAGAAGCAAATTCTCTTCTAGCACATCCTCATACAATGTGAAAATTGATGCAATCGAATAATAATCACGCGAGCCCCCTCCATATAACGGTTATGTAAAAAACTACCGGAAGTGCAATAACTCACATAATACCTATTACATAAGTACTCATACATAAGTATTATTGCATTATACAATAAAGATGGTACCTAAAGACTCCAATGAAATCGGTGTAAAATTTGGACAATGGGTGCGGCGCCGCCGACTTTTAGGTGAAAATCCATATCTTGGGAAATACTGCACCAATTTCAAGCAAATTTAGTGCACAATATTGTATTTGCATTCTTATGTTACAGGGTGAAAATAGACGAATTTGGAAACAACCACGTCATGGAAAGTTTTCATATGACACAATTTTAAATTTCATCTGATTCTTTTCTCTTTACAGAATATAAATCAAGCACCATTGAAGTTATTGGAATAAAATCTTACACAAATACAACCTCCAAAAATGAAGCATAACTTTTCAAGTCCCCAGATACCCAATATGTGGATATCAGTGCCTATCGCTGACAATAAAATGATTTTCAAAGTCTTAAAATCGGGTCAACACTGCTCTGGTCCCCATGCGCCTAATATAACATTTTTAAACTTCCATTTAGCTTTATACGGTATATATCGGTAGTAATATATATATATTATATTATATATATAAATTTAAATATACCATAGCTGGCGCAAATGAGTGAAATCGATCTTCGAAGTTATTTTAGTTATGCTGAGTTATTTTAGTAAAAATTGGTGGAGATATGTTCCTAAGCATACTATGAGTTAATGGCAATAGTAAATGTTATCTGCTTACATCTTTCCTAGCCCCAATATATCCAACATAGTGATTCCGTCTTTCCAGCTGACTTTAAACAGTTTATGATGGAAAATATGTGTGATATCTTAATGAATTTAATGAAATCAGTCTAAATCCTGGTCTAAACTTTATACCCCTAATATAACGATTTATGTTTCCGTTTGGTTTTTTTCTCGTATACATAATGTATCAAATTTCGTCTCTTTGGTTGGGTTTATATCGCAAATATCTCAATGGAAGATGATGAAGATGGACTAATGTGATGAACATAGTGATCTATGTTAGTTAGATTGATTTTGTATTGTAAATATCTCGGACATTAAGCAAACGTTGGTAATGAAACTAAGTGAGTGTATTACCTATATTCTAACTGATATCTATGTTCTATATTCTAAACTATAGAATATGATATATAATTTTATCCATTTAAATTGGGATCGAATAATGAATGTTGAATTCTAACGCAACATTTTTATACTCTCGCAACGTGTTGCAACAGGTCGAGGTAGAACTAGAATATATATAACTGATAGGAATGACGAGACTAGTTGAAATCCGAGTGAATATCTGTCCGTCCGTTGTTTTGTCAACAAATTTGGTCAACAAAATGCTATAAGGGAAAAACTATAATGTGCTATAACTAAGCAACAAATTAAGATACAAAAATATAACTTATAAATATAACTTAGAGGGGGGGGATCCGTGGTTTGAAAGTTTTTAAAAAGTGGGTATGGCCCCGCTATAACTTGCTCAGAGCAAGTTTTTTTAGTATATATTCATACTCTGGGAAAGTGCCCACCTTATATAAAAAGGTTATTTTGAAATCTAATGCCTTTTTTTGCTGAAGAAACAGGTCAGAAACATTAAATTTTACTGTAAAGATGGTGCTTAAGGGCTTCATTGGAATCGGTGTAAAAATTGGACAATGGTGAAGCACCGCCCACTTTTAGATGAAATTCCATATCCCAGGAACTATTGCATTTCTCCAGTTTCAACTAAATTTGGTGCATAACGTTACACTATGTTCATTTGAACAAAATAGGACTATAATGATGCCTACTTCCCATATAATACAATTTTAAATTTCATCTGATTCTTTCAGTTTACGGTATACAAGTCAACCACCAATTATATATATAATAATGTATATTATGTAATAATATATTGGAATAAAACTTTGCACAAAGAATGTATTCAAGGTATGCATCTCATGCGTAAAAATGTTGCAAATCGAACTTTTCAAGCCACCAGATACTCAATACATGAACCTCAGTTTCTGTGGCTGACTTTATACCAAAAATATAGATCAATCTATGATGTATCGTAATAAAATTGGAGGGTTATCTTTCCATAATAATAGCGTGCCTTGTGTCAAATATGCGGAAAATCGGGGAAAAACTTCTCCTAGTCCCGTATACCTAATATGAGGAAATTCCGGTTGACTTTATACCAATGTCAATCTGTGAAGTATCTCAATCAAAGTCAGATGACATGTTTTCCTGGTAAAAAAATATGTCAAGATGCCAAAAAATAGACAAAATCGAGTCAAATCTTACCTCTAGCCTCCTTATACTTCATGTATGAATATCTAACTTCCGGTTGGCTTTATACCGTATATCGCGATCAATATGTAAGATTTCTTAGAGAATTTAAGTGAACGTATGTGGAAATCGATCAACGAATTACCCAACTGCCATATACAATATATATATATTGTAGATTTTCGTAATTCTAGCAAACTCTATGCCGAATACGTCGGTCGTGTGTCAGTTATCTTAATCTTATCTCTAATCTTAAAATCTACATCGTAGAAACATGTTCTCCAGAGTACCTGAGGAATGCCAAAAGTTAATGCAGGCGTTCCAAAGCTTCCCATAGCCGAAATATATAATACATAAAAATTGTGTGTTATATTTTAATGAAAATGGATATCTGGATATGTGATTTAGCGTTAGATAATATGAATGAAATCGGTCATTATTAATATTATGATTTCTGCTTCTCTGGTTGACTTTTTTCTCAAATGCCCAATATATTAAATTAAGTCACTTTGGTTGAGTTTATATCTTTGAGTTAATTTGGTTGACTTTAATATAAATACCTAGGACAAGACGGTAAATATAATAAAAAAAAAAGTTCGTGAGTCTGTGACCAGTAACATAAGTTACTAAAATACCAATTATGATTGTAATCCATTTACGGGTTTGTCAGGTAATGAATCTGGAATTCTTACGCATCGTTTTTATACTCTCGCAACATGTTGCTAGTTTAATATAAAATCTTGCCTGCACCTGAAAGTATTTCCGCGCCTTTGATCCTTGCACACTACAAGAGTATAAAATATTCGGTTATAACCAAACTTAGCCCCTCTTTACTTATCTGAATTTGGTTTAGTTGCAGAAAAAAAAGAAATCCGTGTAAAATTTCATATCCAGCTGCATCAAAAACCAGCTAATAGAAGTTCCGACAATTAAAAGGCAGAAAAAGTTTCCAACCGACGTTCGCAGCATGGTATTACTATCGTCTGTAGTTTTATTTAAATATTATATGCCTATGTGTATGTACTACATAGGTATGCACCTTCATACCCAAGCAGACTACGCAGGTGTGGGGTCGAAAACCACTTGGCTGCCGATTAATTGACCGACTTAAACGGCGAAAATGTCGCCAAACCTGCTCGCCGAACGCAAGAATCGACTTGGCAAGTGTACTAGGCGCTACCAGACTAACTGACGAGAAAGGTGGTCGGTCAAAGCCACTACTTGCAGATATCACTGACTTCGCAGGCATATAGATGACTGCCAAAGTTGACTTTGATAGCATGCGAAGTCGCCAAAAGTCGGCAGGTTTTTAAGTAAATGAATTATTAAGAAAACAAATTATGATGCCTAAATTCAAAGAATATTATAGATTGCAATGCATGTTGATACTAGAATAAAGTAAGTTTAACGTCAAAAATACCAACAAAAAGGCTGTTTATTTCGGCGATAACATGGTAGGAAATATGACTCGTTTTCGTACACGCAACGTGCTGTACACAAGAGAAACAAGGCAACAGCCGTGTAAGTCAGTGCACCTGCGTGCGCCGCACCTGAGCCACGTCTTGGGGCGACCAACGCACTTTTTATGATCCACATTTATATACACATACATGATGTAAACACTATTGGTGTGTTGTTGTTGGATTAGCCACGAAGGCAACGCCACAAGATAAACATCAAATTTCCTGCCGCTCTCATGGCGGTTGCACTTGCCTTCTGACTGCTAGTTCGTCGCTAGTTTTTCCATTTTCCAATTTTGCCTCTTCTTTATGCTTTTTTATTGTTATAGGGAAGGAAAGAAAAAAGACAAATGTCAAACGATGCTTCAGAAGTGTCGCTAGATGTCATAAATCGTTATCGGCCACGAACATCAGGTGAATGTACTGTGCTCGATTCAATGCTTCCGATCTGCTCGATCTGCTATTGGTGTACATCTGTTGTTCTACGATCTGGCTTACCTCAGTTCCACTATACAGTAGTACTGGAGCGACGTATGAATGCATATGTTGTATAGGGATTGATATTGGTTGCGTTGTCTCCTTCGCGACTTCATGCCCATATAACAACAAATGATTCATTGCGCCTCTGGTTAAAGGATGTCATAAATAAGCACACAAATGGCAAGGATAATATCCTAACAATGTAAAGTATATGTAATATCCTCCGTAACACCTTAGTGTACATAAATACATTACTCGTATAACAAAGAATAGATCGCGGTGCGCAGCCGCTGAAGGAGTTCAGTATGTGGAAATGGAAGTAATAAAATATTGGACCGGATATCGGAGCTTGGTTATTGGAATTGGAATTTAAAATTGTGTTATATGGACAGTAGGTTTCTTTAGTGAACAATGGCAATTTCAGCAATTATCAACATAACCGTTATATGTTCATCCATTTTCGCACTGTATGAAAAGATGCTATAAATACTTGTCCTCAGCAAGTTTGTTTGACATATATTATGTTGGATGGACATATTAGCACACCTACTTAAAAAACTTTTTATACCACAGATGCTCCTCCTTACTACAATTCCTTGTAACAAATGACAGTTTTGTATCTTAATTTGGGACTTAGTTGCAGTACTTTACAGTTTCGTTTAACGGCATTTGTGTATGGTGTAATGTATTTTGTGGAGGTCAAAAACAATACAGGCCTCCTCAGAGGGCAAAGGAACACATGTACTACTTTCATAATGATATCTAAATTGTTGCTCAAGTTATCGTTTGCTCGGACAGACTGACAAATGGACATAGCGTTTGTATAATGGGGCATAATAATATAGCGTAATTTCATATCTCATGAACTGCCTTACCGATTTTGAACCAAATTCGGTATAGTAATAAATCCATTCCTCTACAAGTATTTATTTGGTATATCATGCAAATAAAAAAATAATAAAAAAAAATACATTGCTTTCACTAATCCACCTCCTAATCAAGCCAGAAAACTCAAATTTGGCTCTGGTGATCACAGAGGGAAAAGGCATAAACAGTTTCTTGAAAAATCACACCGTATAAAAGGATGGATTGGGATAATAACCAAGCTCACCAAAGTGGTTGTGTTGAAAGCTATTAAAAAGCGATATCATTAAAAAAACACCCACAGAAACATTAAGTTCCATATTTAGAATTACATTTGACTCAGTTTAAATTTGGTGAAGCGGATAACATCATCCAATTTTAAGTGTAAATTCATATCGTATAAACCACTTTAAATTTGTTCTATTAAATTCCAAGACCTACTCTTAGCGTATTTGAAAAGTCGTCGTACAAATGACAATAAATAACTCAAAGGTCAATAAAGATATAGCAATGAAACTTAGCAAACTTAAATGAAGTCAAACTGGGTCTCCCGCTAGCCCTCATATACTTAATATAATAATTCAACATATGTATGTATATACATCTTTTAGTATGGGAGAAAGTCCGATGTTATTATATATGATTTTTACTGCTAGGAGGCCAAAAAAAAGACGACATTCTTTCAGACTCAGACCTCTTTCTCTGTTTTTCCGGTTAACTTCATACCGAATATATTACTTATTGCGTATTGCAATGATGATGAATAATGAATCGAGCATGCTTTACTTAGAGTGTGATTCACTTCCTTCCCAGATCTTTTATAACCATGCTATATATAACCATGGTATGCAATATTTGACTCAACCACTTCTATTTCTCTGTTCGTGGCCTATTCAAATTATGCAGCCTTATACAGCCTTATACAGCCAGCATATTACGCAGCCATCTTTTTTTTTGGGTCTGCAAATGTTGAGTTTTCTCAAATTCATTGTATATATATATATATATATATATATACATGTATACAGAGAACAATGTGTTTTGCGTGGGTACCTGCCGTATGTTACAGCCTAATCCCAAGTTGTTCAAAAACACAGCGGATCAATACAATACGTTAATCAACGCCTCGACAGTGACTAGCATTTGCTAAACACCTGTCGGTACCAATGGGCAGTGAGGAATGGACACACTGACCACCTTGGTGGGGTTCGAGGCAAATCTAAAAGCTCTGCCGTGCTTTGGGTTCTGTACCCAATGCAATGCAACTCCACACCGAACTGACACAAGGTCAGCTCTTTCTGCATTTGGGTTTATACCACAACTACCACGATACGCCTCGAAGGGCCATGCCGCATGAGCAGGTTGTAGCGAACTCCTAGGCTCCTGCTCTCCGTGGTACCAGAATTAAGTTTCCGGTCAGACCTCGTAGCCGAAACTACTACCAGTTGAACTTTCATATAGCTCTGGACTGGTGACCAGGGGTTGGACCCCACACGCCCATTTCACATTAACTTCATTTATACCCAAAAGTAAACCTAATTTTCAGCTAAACACCTTCACCGTTTAAATAATTCACGCGCATGCAACCCAAACGATCCTAATTGTTCTGCATTCCGACTAGTGGAGACCACACTACTAAGATCTAACTGTCCGTCAGTCCAGCGCCTTCTAAAATCTAAAAAGATTCTAATGTCCGAGTACATTGGTCATTCCGACAAACACTCTTGATAACTGCCTCTAATGCGAAAATGCATTCAGAAGCCCATGGCCAGTAAGCAGAAAACCCAGACTCAGACAGAATCTGAAGTCTGGGTTTACCCTTAACAAACGTAACGTCGCGGATGTACTCGTAGGTCACTCGACCGTTAGGGCTATTATCTCAACGGTCTTGCCACTTACTCGTAACCCTATCATTTAGAATCCCCCTACTCCTTAAATATCCCACTTGCATGTATACGCACAAATGTTGTAACATTTCATTGACATGTTGGCGTCCTTTCAGCATATACTGTTGCATTGATTGAGCGGCTTCTTGTGGAGCGCCATATCCTACATCCGCAAATAACATTTTTTGGGCAATAGGTTTCAGTTGTTGGAAAACATGTTGAACGTGGCTGTTCTCTCAGCTGTTGAGTTATTTCATTTAGTTTTTGATTGCAACAAGGTAAAATTATATATAAGTACACAAGTACATATACATATGTATATAGAGATAGTTTTATAATACTGACTTCGAGTATTTTAATATGCCGCTCCTAGATATTGAACAAAGTCGGCCTTGTCAAAATGTTTACGCGAATCATTTAAAGTTTGCTGAATTTTTTTATGTGCTTATATACCTTAACTTATATATAACTTGTTTATATAACAGATCAAAAATGCAAACAAATGTTTTGAATCGCTTTTGTTTTTCAAGTCGAATATTCTATTTTTATAAATAGGCGATTTATTCAATTGAATAACTCAAATCCCTGCGTTTAAGAGCACTCAGTGTTCAGTTTCTGATAAATAAGTGAAGATGGTTGGGAGTTGGTCGACTTTGAAATTCCCGAAGCATCGCCTTATTAAAGTGGAGGCATGAATTCAACAGTAAAACGCATACCTTGCCCTTAACTAATCGCTGATTAGCTGATGAGTTAAGTTGTTTGTGATCTATCAATTCACACTGAATGCTTTGTGTTGCTGTAGAACTTTCATCCTAAATCGAGAGGATATCTCAAATATTTGCAGCACAGTTAATGACTCCACAAACGTACTCACAAGTCTACGAGTGAAAGTATTATACCATCCACTGCTGTATTGTTAACAATAACCTCACTTTAAAGAAAATGCCAGCGAAACAACATTAATGACTATTTTCGTTATCTCTTTAACGGCTCAGAGTGTTAAAGAGCTATCGCATGAGGGAGTAGATTTAACCTCATTGTTAGCGCATAGCGCATTGCCAACGAGCAAACCAAGCAACAAGCCTCCGATGGAGGCACCAAATTTCACACCTCGTTCTATTTCCGAAGAATTGTCAGGCATACAAAAATTGTCGTGCTTCCGAAGAAAATAGCTGTAACAATCAGCAGCAACAAAGTGAACAAGCAAACAAAGTCGCGCTCGATACTTACATTTGTACACATTGACATGTCATAAGTGGTCAAGTTGGCATACGGTAAAGTGCACAGATTTCTTATGTAACATCAAATGCTGGTAATTTGTTGGTTGGCCAAAGTAATTAGCGTGAGTTGTACGAATTTGAAAATGTCATATTTTAGTGTCAACATACATATTTTTTGTTTACATTGCTCATGTATCTTTGTGCGTATATTTACTCTCTTGCTAGCTCTTGCGCACGCGTTTTGAATCGGGTTATATGTATGCGTATTGCATACAATCCCGCATTGTTTGACTTCCGAAATATCGGGACCTATATATGGAAATGAAACGGTGGACTAATTAGTAATTTGATTTTATTAGATATAGCTAAGTGTCGGTGGATTACCTAGCCGGGGATGCCCAGTTACCAAATCTTTTTAGTTGTAGAAATACGCCGGGTGTTTTGATATTGACTATTGATTCCTTTCTATCCATTCTATAAAACACTAAAGTCAATGTGAAAATTTATTCGTATTGTTTCATTTACGCGTCTGATTTGTTCCAAATACTGCTTCTCCATGCTTAACAAGATTTTCCTTTCCTAGATATTTTATAATCCTAGGTGATGTAACATCGGTCAGATCATACATTCAATAACAAGACAAAACTAAAATTGTATGCAGTTTCCCATTTTACAAGTCAGAACCCTATGAAGTTATCATTTTTATTATTCTTAGGTAATGCCAGGTTTAAATTTCAAATGGACGTATTGGTTCCAATCTCAAAGTGATTAAACTCATTTTCATATCCAAAGTCAACGAGCTACGGGATAATTCATGCAAAGCAGAACTGATCTAACCAAACCGGCTGAAAGTAGGTGTTCTTTTATTGCCAGAGAGGATGACTATCAAAACAAAATTTGGCATTGATACTATTTTTAGTGGGAAGAAATAATTGATAATAAAAAATGCAGAGCTAATTAAAGCCTCAAGATAATATTCGCCCACATCTTCGCCACCGAAGAAATGCAAAAGATGCACCCAGGGAAGCATAATATTGAGTGAGGTACATTGACCCCTATTTGGGAATAAAATATGATCCTATATCAGTAAGTTTTGATTGGAAAATGCGGAAACTTTATGACAAGTGAAATACTAGATATGTAATACACACCTGTTTCGGTGAACTTCAGAATTATAAGAAAGCATAACGCAAATCTGCAAATAACTGCAAATAACTGCAAAGTGAGCAAACCAGACATAAAAAATCGCTGTTGACTCGTACTCGCGCGCTCTGCGAGCAAAGTTCAAAGATATTGTTGAATTTCCGCGAAACTTAACCCGAGGTATAATTAAGTTGAAAAGAAAGCACTTACGGATTTGCCTAAGTCAAATATAATAGGAATATTTGAAAAAGAGGATGAAGCTGAATCCCAACCTAAGAATGAGGAATTACTAGCCGTTAGCGATCAATTCTTTATTTGCTATCTTTAGCCGCTGCTCTCTTATGAAAAAATGTAAAAGGAAACAGAAAGTTATCGAGTTCAATTCGATGCAAGAGAGTAAATGAATAACTCATTAAAGTGGTATAACCACCTTCTTCAGTGCTACTTTTGCTTTACATATTTTAGATAAGTTTTACTATTGTGAATGATATACGTGAAATAACTGCTAAAAATTACAACAAACTTTTTTTGATTAAACCAAAACTATTTATTAACTGAATTAAATAACTTAAGATTTGAGTTAAACAAAATTTCTTTTAGAAGACATAAGGAATGCACGCTGCTCGAAGTCAAGGGGTTAATAAAACTTAATACGTATGAGTTAGAGGATATGTTAGCGCACGGACCCAATCTGATGGAGTAGCTCGTATAGGTTGTACGATTAGTTACTCTCACTTGTTGAGTCGTTAATGTTATGAGCTGTTTCCAAGCGGTGGCAAAAAGGTTTAAACATTGTGTACGAAATTCCTTTAAAAATAACGTCTAGGTCCTTGACTTAGCTCAAAAGATGAACTGATGTCCTGTGTGAACCGCATATCGTTGTTAACATGGTATAACGAAACAAACCGCAGGTGTTATTATAAAAATATGAAATGCATTATACTTTTCGAGGTTGCTTTCGGTGCAAAAGAATTCGGTGCAACTATTGTCGCCCGCTAACAACAGGAAAACAGTGAAACAAATACTTACAACAAAAGCACTTACAGTTAGTAAATATGTGTATTTGAAAACGGTAAAAACAAAAATCATAACAACACTCGAAACGCCAACAATGCCCAAAGTCACATAACATTAACACCAGGGATCTCCAAGTGTCGACGAAGTAACAGCGAGGATGTCAATTGTCAATGACATCACAGTTAAAATTGAAAATTTACCAACAATCCAAAATCAAGTAACAACAACAACAACGATTATAGCCATACCCGTACATTGCTAAAATTCCAATGAAAATCGAAAATCAGACACTCTGGCATTTTGGGGGCATGGACCTTGGACATTCTAGTGATGACATATGTACATATGTATGTGACTATCGCAGGCACCTGGTAGTAAAGGGTTTTATTTGAGAGCGACAGTACTTTCGCAGAAGCAATGAATTCGTGTTGTTTATGATGGGCCAATATCAACAATTGTAAGCAAGCATGCCAAACGTTAACGGCAGTAAGGGCAATTGTATGTATACTTCGTATGTGTCAACAAATATTAAGTGAAAAGAGAAAACAATGACTTTAAATGCGAATGAACAACAACAAAGAATGTCAAACAGAACGCCAGGAAAAATTTAACTGCGTACTCAAATAGTTCGATGAATTTGCAAATAATTTAAACCGAACATTAAATTTCATATTTAATATATTTATTTAATTGGTATGTATATTCTATATAAATTCTATATTCTATATAGATATATATATTATAGATGTTATAGATATATTATTTCTTTTAATTAGAAAAATACGAATTTAAGATATAGTTAACATAAACTCAGAACACTGGTACCCTAGAGTTGATATTACTCTATATGATATCGTTATATTTCTACTAGCAGTTGCATAGCAACAGGTATTTCAGTTAGAGGAAGTTAGAAGATGAACGTTTATTTTTATAAAAAATTCATACCGAACTTTCTCTCGATATATTCTGAATTTGAGGGTCCGAAAGTGTTAACAATAGTAATGTTACACTTTCACATGTTAATACATGTGTTAACAATGTATTGAGATACATACGTACTTATTTTTCTGGCAATAACTATGCCTCTTAAATAATATACATTAGAGAAAAGTAACCGAATTAAGTAGACTAGTAAACGTTTCCACCTGCTTAGCAAAGTGTTTTCCACATCCGACTGGTGACTTTCGATGAATTAAAATTTTTTTACCGTAAGATCGCATTTGGACGACGAACGTCCTGCTCATAAATGCTTTTGGCGTTGTCATGCTGTTGTAAGCTGCGTGTCGCTATTTTAATAGCCACTCTCAATTTCGCCGCCACCCTTTACCATACGTTTACCACAAAGCGTCTTGTTCCTGCTGCTACTTGGCTCAAAACATAAACTAATTACCGTCCCTATAAATTACATTCACAATTTTCATGCCTATTTACATGCTCGCTGTGAACCAATTTGCGGGCAAAGAAGGGTCCTTGCGATCACGACTCTCGCCATTGTAGCACTTCGTCTGCCGCTGCCACTCTTGTCGTTTCGCTGATCCTCATGGTGTGTTATGAACACATTCTATGTTGGCCATGGCTTCCGGCCGTCCGCTTGGCAGGCTATACTTTCAACAAATTATTTCGTAACGCTTCGGGCGCGTTACGCTGCATCGACACAATGACCAAGCCTTATCGTAAAATATAAAAAAGGATCAAAACGAAGCATAGAGAGACAAGAACAAGTAAACAACCGATCGCAAGTTCTTTTGCCTGTAGCCTGTTATTGCCTTTGTGAAGCAAGGTGCGTTTCACTTTCGGTTGCGTCTTTAGTTTTCGTTCTTCCTACCTTGAAGCGATAATGATCTTTTTGTTCTAAGATAACACTTCGATGCTATTGTTTTGGACACAAAGTCAATGCTCCTCGAAGATTCAGAGTTGGCTGAGTGCTAACGAAGCGGCAAATATTGAATATCGGTATTTGAAACGCGTTTCCACATAAGATAGGACTGGGCTACTCGGTTGGTTGTTGGTTATTGTTTTATTAAATCTTGCGAAAAAGCGCAATTGGCAAGTAATTAATAACACTTTGTCATCGTTTGGCGGCAGGGAAATTGTTGACAAATTGTGCCTGCATTCAAACAATAGTAATATACTAGAAAATTTGTTCTACTTCATCACAAGTAAATAAATATAACAATAAAGTGTTTCAATATTAATAAAGGTCATAAAATAATAAAGGTCATAAAATAATAAAGGTCAATACTTTAATACTGAATAAAATTTGTTTGAGTCTTAACTAAATGTAGAAGCTGTTTTGAATAAATGCCTTAATTTCAGAAAACTCGTAACGATTTCTGTGTTCAAAAAATATGTTTAAAAAACTGGTCCATGTCTAAATGGTAAAAGCTTTTGGTATTAACGATCAAACTGTAATCGTTTGTGGCATTAGCATACGTTGGTATTGAATTGGATTAGGAAAATATTAGAGTATGGTGGTGATTGTCGGTGAAAAACTAGTTTTGAAAGAAATTGTTTCATTTATTGAAACTCCATTTTTCTTGTATAAAATTTTGCTTTTAACCTTTTGATTTTCGGGTATCTAGCGGCTAGTTTAGTTTATAGTTTTAGTTTCGGCTGATTTCGGCTAGTTCAGTTTACAGCTTGTACTCTTGAGTGACCTGAAATGAGATGTGTTGCCCACTTCCGATGGTGAATTTTTCATTGAAATTTATATGATGCCAACCGAAAAGTAGTGTGGTGGCACCAATGCTCACACAATGCTCACACCTGTGTATCGTAAGTAACAGCATATGGATTATAGTATTATTACATGGTATGTATTTATTGAATACGAAGTTGAGAAAAACTTTTCAAGTTGTCAAGAGACGTCGCCAAGTTTTTGATGTTTAGTTGCTCCATAATATGTTTTCTCGAGTATGTCATTTTAAGCATGCATGTGCTTGTGAAAGCTTTTAAAAATTACTATTTTATGTCTCATGACTTTTCTTGTCTGGAAAATTGATGATTAATGAGAATTTAATATTTCTGACAGTTGCTGCAATGATCAATGATCAACTCTTATATCTTTGCTAATTTGTCGGCTATCTCCGGAATAATTTTGAAATTTATTTAAATGCACTTAATTCAAATATTAATACTTAATGTATATGTCTGTAGTTAAGAAAATTTTTTGTGATATGGCACTGACTTGTATGTTTCCATGTGGTCAGAAGAGTTGTTCATATTTTGATGTAACAGGGGGTTGCTTACTAGTACTTCATATTTGAATAAACTGCTAAACTATTTTTTAAGTTAATTGGCAAATCTTTATTTGACCAAATCCTGTAAAATTGAGAAAATAAGATACACTGAGAGGATAATGCAAATATTGTTAAAATAACTTACCTCATTGGGAGATGTCTGTAGATTGAAAGCTACGACAACACGTTTTCATTTCAGAATTTTAGTTCTCTTTCTTTTGATTGTAAATTTTGCTAGTTTGATTTAAGTGCAAGTCGTGTATGTTTGTCGTGTATGTTTGTATATTTGTATATATTTGTATAAACAAATATATTATTAAAATACACAATTTTAGTTTAATTTCTCTAACACTTTTTTGTAACCATAAGAAGGAAAAGGAATGGTTTCCTATTAATAATAGTTAGTTATATTAGTAATTAAAATAAAAATATTGATTTTCATTGTCTTTCAGATTTTGAAAATTGGTATTCCTTAATCTTTGAATGGTCCTAAAATAGTTCAAAAAAGATTGGGTTCTAAACCCAAATTTCCGAAAAATAATACGGAAAGCCATGAAACAGGGCAGCAAAATCCTTATATGATCCAAAAGAGGGTTGTTAAATTAATTTAAATTTTTAATATAGGCTACAATATTCCAAAGTGCGAAACTATTTAGATATTATTCCGTTTTTCGTATCAATTCTGAACCGAAAAGCTGCCGAATATTGGGACATTTCCTTCTGTAAGCTTTTCTGATTTAAGAAATGAAACATCAAAAACAACGGAGAAGTCTGCTTCTGTGATTTGGTACGGCTTTGCACATATGCAATGGGAGCAACACATCTTCGAGTGAACACTAAACGACAATCACAATACAAATCACTTGTGGCACGTTGTGTTGCTCTGTTGGGGCGGACACTCAGCAACTACCAATCAACCAACTAGTCAGAGAAAACGAACAAGCACGCTAACTTGGCAATGCGGCAGACAGCATGAAAAATGCGCGTGCGGGATGAACACTGAGCAGTCCAACGCGGTGGGCGGACAATACTAAGAACAGTGTCAGCCAAAGCGTCACACAAAACCAGACGAAGACGAATTGTATTGAAAAATATTTTTGATGGCATTTAACAATATACGCATATTTTCTTGTTGTTGTTGCTAAATTTAAGTGTTTTAGTAATTTTTGTTCATAGTAGTTTTTTCATTTATATATGTATGTATATTTATTGCCTATTGTATGTGCGGGTATGTCATGCCAATATATAGAATGTAAGTATATATGAGTATGTGCGTATATTAAATAATAGTGTGAGGGATTTTAAAGTCAACGCTCCTTCTGTGGAGGCACGTAGCATGCTAAAGTACTACAACGACGCATATAGCAGACAATCGCCCCAACTACGAGCGCTCGCAGAAAACAGTAACAGCGAATAATACCATAACAAAGCATAGGCCACAAATGGTGTAGTTCGAAAACTCGCATCAGTCGTACATCTGTCCTTCGTACCCACCAAACTGCAAGCCATCCAACTATGAGTTCTACCATTGAACGTTGTCATATTCAACGTCATCGTCATCGTCATCGTCAACATATCGCATTTGCTTTCGCCTACTCATTCGTTCTACCTTCGACAGAGTCCAAATTACTCCATTGCCATTGTTGCTCAGTTGAGTTGGTTCTGCCTCTATTCTCGGTGCGCGTAGCGCGTTGATTTACGCCCTCAGCCGCTGCTTTTGCGGTAGATCACGTTCATTTTTGGCTAAGGCTTCCGGTTAATGTGTCCCACCACAACCGCCTAAACATTTGTATGTCCCTCAGTACTTATACGTACGGACATCAGAGTCGTAATACTAATTCGACGAATTCTGGGGCTCAAGATTTTAAGATCTATATTTCATTTTGGTAACTAAAAAAGACAACACTGGTGCTATATAATTGTTAACCAGAAAAATAAACCTTTTAATTTTGTGCAACCTGCACACATTTTCTGATCACTTAATATATATAACTTAGGATTACTTGACTACAATTACAGTCATGATGACGACTTTAAGTAATTTCTATTACAAATTACTATTTCCAGATTGTACATAGTTGAATATGTATGATGACAGGATAACTGTATTGTTTCAAGTTCAAATACCTGGTTTATACGCATAAATTAAATAATCTTAATTTTTTATTTCAATAAACATTATTCAAGTATGTTAGTGAGAAACTTTCAACTCTCAAATATCATATTTGTACTTAATTATTCCCCTTTACTTATTGGAATATAAGGACTTGTGATGTGAAGCCATAAAATGTTAATATTCCTCTTTCAATTGTAAGAAAAGAATCAGATGAAATTTAAAATTGTGTTATATGGGAAGTAGGCATCGTTATGGTATTATTTCTCCCATGTCTATACAGTAATATGAATTTATAAGGATAATGTTATGCACCAAATTTGGTTGAAATTGGAGAAAGGCAATAATTCCTGAGATATGAAATTTCACCTAAAAGTGGGCAATGGCACACTCATTGTTCGATTTTTAACACCGATTCCTATGAAGTTCTTCTATACCATCTTTACGGAAATATTTTATACTTCTGACGTGGTTCGTTAGTGAGTAATCCGGTGGGGGTGGTCGTCATCCGATTTCTTCTATTTTCACACTATGCGAGGAGGTACCGTAGGCGTTTGTCTCTTGCGAGTTTGATGGATATAGCATCAGTGGTTTGTGAGATATGTACATTAAACCTATTAGAGGGCGGGACCAAATCTATTTAAAAAAAACATTATACCACATATACCCCTCCCTACTTCGATGCACTGCTCCAAATTACAAATTTGTATCATAATTTGAGGTTTAGTTATAGCACCTAATAAGTTTTGATTTAACTGCTTCTGTAACTCCGAGTACCAGGTAACACGTATACGAAGTTTCATTAAGATATCTAAACTTTTACTGTCTTTATCGTTTGCACGGACAGAGGGACAAACATTCACTCACAATGACACCCGTTTCGTAATCTTGAACAATTTTATATACATAACTCTATATCTACTTTATTCTATATATTCAATATCTAGTTATTATATACAAAACTCTGTGGAAACATGTTGCGAGAATATACAAATCTTGAAGTGGTCGCTTTCAAAAAAGTGAAATAAAACATAAATATGTCTAAGAAAAGTGTCAAGTAATAATGCCTTAGAAAACTTTTATACAACAATTGCAAAATTAACCTCAGATTTTTAAATTGGTAATTAATAAATTGGCTGGAAAATGGAATATTCCTTTAACGAAACCATACAGAACTTAATTGCTCTGCTTTGTCAGGCTGAATAAGCGTATTGCAGTGTCTGCTTTTCCTAGATTGGAATAAGTCTTTTATTTATTTTCCTCTGATGTCCACTCTGATGAAACTACCTGGGAAAACTATAAATGCATGGACTTGTGTCCTTATGATATACTGCTGCCGCAAATGATGACATAAAATGCTGTGATATTTAAATGTAAATAGTATGTTGCAATGCCCTGTTTTACGAAGATACTCGAACATAGAAGATACCAAATTTCGTGTTCTTAATACTAGTTATTTAAAGTGCTATTCAGTATTACACGAAGAGCGTCCCGTTTATTGTTATCAACTCGTTTGTGGTATTTAGAGTGAGTGCTCCGAACCCAAGGAGTGCAATTATTTCTTACACGGTGAAGTCACCAATAACCCCAAACCTTTCTTCTTAAACCTTTTAGACACACAGCCGCAAGCCGTAAACAATTATCACGAACATATACCCTTATGTGCTAAATTTTTACACACACATACATCTATATATGTATATAATATGAAGTGTTGTGGAGTAATAGTGGGAGATTTGGGAAGCCGCATCCGCCGCAAGAATCATACTATAATGAAACAGCAATAGTCAATTAAATGTAAGTGCAAGCGAAAGTACATAGATGTGTTCACATTCTGGTGTGTGTTAAATGTTTATGTAAAATGGCTTACGGTTTGTTGAACACATGCACAACGCTAACGGAGTATGGAAAGCAGACGTTCATTTAGAGACCCGTAGGCTGAGAAACAGATGAGGAACAAAATGGAACAAATGGACAAAGCGACTGACACATCCGGGGTGAGGCTGATGGGTCACGGTTATGGGGACATTGCGCTGATAAGAACGGAAACAAGAGTGGAAGCATTCATATGTATTGTTTGTATTGTTTTATATGAATTTATACTTGCTTACATAGGTACGAGCGCGAATGTTAGGTTGATACGGGAGTTAAATGCCTGCTGAATATGGCGTCACGCTGAATCACTTGTAAACTTTATGGCGATGAAGCAGCAAACAAGCCACAAGAGATAAAAGTTGTCATGGCCTCTTTTTTTTGTTTTAGGATTCCTGCTTCTATCGGTACGACGAAATCCATCGACGCGACATTTTGCTCCGGGAAAGTGATTTGAATGGGGTCACCTACCCTTTAAGTTCCTTTGAATTTACTGCCAATGAGCAATTCATGAAAGAGTTAAGTGTGGGCCATACCAACCCTTCGACGATACGATCACTTTATGGTTGGCAACACGGCTCAACAATAACGTACTTACATACTTCCGTGGGTGTATGTGTATGCTATGTGTCTGAATGAGTATACAATAAATAGAAATGAAATAAAGTGGAAGCGTTAAATAAAAGTCACATTAGAATGTTTGATAACAGCAAAACGACAAAAAGAGCAAAATAACGATGTATGCTGTGTGGAGATAGGGCTTCTCAGGTTTTCGTCTGCGCTTTACGCCTAGCCGCAATAATTTACTCCTTTGAAAGGGTTAAGTTCCTGGGGTGAAAGGCGGCAGATATTCTGCTGTCGAAGTAACCTTTTGGGGTGACATCCGGTGCTTACATCAATATTGCGGAATATGTCTGTGTACGCGGTTGTGAATTGTGGAATGTTTGAGTTTGTGTATACGGCACAAATTAATTTTGAGTGAAAATTAAAATTAAAATTTCTATGATTGCGTTGATGAAATGTGTAGATATGCAATTATGACACAGCGCCTGGTGCAAGTGGGGAGAGGGGAGCAACTGAATTTTATTGGTGTGAGTTGTGCTTTAGGGCATGATTTACACTTCCACTAATTGATTGAGTGAAGGACTACACATACGAAAAATATTCCGTGGGATGGCGATATATACCCGTATATATGTATGTGGAGTGTTGGTATTGATTGCAACATTGCAATTGTGATTGCACTATATTAAAATTTTAAATAAGTTGTACTCTTCTCCTCTCAAATAGTCGAACAAGCGTGATGTAAGGACGGCTGTTTACTAAATAATTCCTTCTGAATAGTACTACAACTTCGTGCAACTGCAGAGAGTTAACAAGAAATCTAATAATTGATGGGAAAATATGTGTTTTCCTGAGAAGAAATTGTATCTTTAAGGTCTTTTAGAAGCAATACAAGATTTCTTTTGATGAAATAGCTTAATGCAAACCGAAAATCATTTCCAAATAAATGAGCCTTTTTTTATGTGCATGTTTCACCCTTTTAAAATCAAACAAGAACAGAAAATACACAAAACTCGTTAGATCGTCTTATTAGTACTTATACTTATATTTGTGGATAAGTTTTCGGTTACCTCAGGCAAATATTATTAATAAAGAACGCTAAGAGTTAAAAAAAAGAAGCAGGTATGATCTTATCTTATGAAAATCGCTAGCTTTAATACAATAATCTTTCCTCAATAATTTTTCAACTTAACTTTTCCGCTTGCATACTGCTCTCACGAACATAATAAATAATAGTAAAATGAGTTAGAGCGACATATTCTACAGCAATTAATCTGCAATCTGTTCTCGGTCAACCCGCTACATCACTACCATCATCGTTACATATCGATGTGAAATATGTAAACCAATTTTTTGTCTTGCCCACGTATTATACAACTCAAATTAATGTCTATTATGTACTATATATATATTATGTATTTAGGTATGTGCGTAGAGTAAGCAGATTGCGATTGAAACTTTGCAGTGACTAGGTCGGATGATCAAATCAACAAATAACTTTATAATGTTTACTAAAAAAGGTTAGAAATTTGCTAATAAAATATGTGAACATGGGTGCGCGTTGTGGCAGGTGGAAAAAAATTATTACAAAACAGCTAGCAATTGCGCAGAAACAGAAACCTCATTGAAAAGCTGATTACGAGTAGTATATTAGTTCGTTTATGTGTTTGTAGGTATACTAAGATAGTAGAAAGAAAAAACGCCATAAAAACTAGTAATAATAATAACAGTGTACATAAATTTATTTGTCAAGCGCTTGAAGGTGGAATTAGCCAAGCGCAGCACCATACTTATGTTCGCTCATAAGCCAGTAGTCAGAGAGTGGAATACGAGTGCGAGCAGAAGACACTAACAAATTCCCATTATAACAGGAAAAAACCAGCCTACAGTAATCAAAAAAAAGGCTTTTATAGTTCGAATAAAACTGACCGTGGCGTAAAATTTTCATGTTTCTGAGTACCTGTTCGTGTCGGTCGTAGTAACGTCATATGGAGAGCTGGTACTTGGCTATATTCGTTTGAACATGCGTATAGTGGCACAACCCTACTGTTTGAGACTCCGTTTACTTTAGGTTACCTAAGAATTGTTATCAGCTACCTAGAGTTTTATTTTATTTTAGTTGATGTTGCTTTTTGTGGTTCAATAAACCATAAAAAGCTCATTAATTATGCGCGGGCGTATCGTAGTGACATGCGCTTCATGACATCGACTGCGGCAAGCGTGTAATAGTCAGAGAGTCAGTCATTTGCCAAATGGATACCGACACATATTTGAACTTATGGCACAACGAAGTGGCTAATACCCGTAAGGTCTCAATGCTAACTGCCAACACTACCGATAGGTACTACACAGGTGATGATGGTGGTGGAAATTCCTTTATTCGCTGATTAGTGTATTTTTATTTTAATCAGTGAACACAACCACAGCGAAAGTTACGAGGGATGATATCAAACCGCCAACCAACGAACCAAAACTTCGAGGCAAAAATGCTGTTAGTTGACCAAAAGCAAGTCAACCGCAGTGCTAACTCAACATGATTGTAAAATATTATAACTACTAAAAATCAACCACCAAACGCGCCAATATCAAACCGTTAATGTTATTAGGGCAGGTAGAGCCTTCACTACCTATGACTGTTTTCTCTACATTTAATTTAGGCTTCACATTATCCACTTCGCCGGTGTTGCCCTAAGGCACCACTACGTTTAGTTGGTTATTTAGCGACCCCATGACACTTCCAACGTTCTGGTGACATATTTTAGCACCAAGATCGTACTCTAAAAAATACGCAACATCATATGATAAGTTATAAGACATTCAGGATCGTTCTGAAATTCTACTGATTTTTCTTCGGAGCAGTAAAGAGAAATCAAACGACATTTACAGATTCGGTAAATTGTACGACATTATCCAAATTAAAATTTTACTTCGACTTTGGGTCAGAGACGACGATTAAAGTATCAATGTATCTCTCCCATTATTCTTGACTCGATGTAAATTCTGAACAAACGTTCAAGGATTGTTCCTGTTCGTTACATAACAGTTTTTGGTTTATTGCCGATTTGCAAAACATGCCTGAAATTTATCAAACCAAGTGTTCCTTCAGTAACTATTTCATATTTTCTTTTCAATTAATTTTTCATTTTTAAGTTCAAGCCAGAAGAGTACTTAGAATACGCTTTTGATACTAAAGCTCACTGTGTTAATATTAAGTAGCTTTGGTCTGTCGACAAGCCCGTATTTGGCATGCAATCTATAGATTTTAACTTAGTTGTGGTAGTAGTGGGGATTCTATTCAGAATGAATTATGCAGAATAAAAATTATGCAGACAAAAGTAAGTCTGATCTTTGCCAAATATTACAGGAAATATTACCTATAACACAATTTTGACCTTACAACAGGTAACTGAAGGGTTTGGAAATATATCTATCTAATTGTTCTTTGTATGAATGATACGCTTGATATATTGTATATTATTTAAAAAATTATTGAAATCGGTTTGTACATATTGGCCAATAAGAGGTGCTTTTATTAAATTAGTACGAAACCACTCATATCCTTGTCTTCTTCCGATTTTCTTGCTGCTTCTAAAGCAAGCATTTTATTTCAATAACATCCCTTGAGAAAAAACGAATACAAAAAAAAAAAATAACAATAAACAGAGTCAAAAGAATGTTCATAATTAATGTAATTGACATATTTTAAGGATTGCCGATACATAAGATTCAGACACCCATTAAATTTTTTCAGCAAAACGCTGATACGCATAAACATCTCGAGCGAAACGGAAAATAGTTTAATACTCATGAATGCGCCTGAAATAACGCGCAGACTCACTGGATCCAAACGCATCGATGTGCTGATGTATGGAATAATTGGATGCTTGCCAAGCTGGCAACAAACACACCTCAAAAACTGTCAAAATATTTAAGTATTTACTTACATAAATACTTATACGCCGACACATAATTATATGGCTACAAAAGTGCATTTGTAGATACTCGTATAGCGACTAAAACGGTAACGATTTTCAGCGTCAATGAAATCATTTACAAAATATGAAGAGTGCGTGGTTTCATTACAACAAAAGGTATATATACGTACGTATTTACACATATATAAGTTAAATTATACGGAGTACATCACAAAATGCGCACGCGCCTGCCACTCTGTAGGCTGCCTCTGTCGCGACTTAAAGGGTACGCTAAACTCCTGCAGCTTCAAAATAAAACAACAATTTGATTTCATTACAAACCGGCTACGGCAAAGCGTGTTTCATTCACTCATTCATTCATAATAAACATCACTGCTCTGCAAGAGATGTCAGAGCTTCCTTTGCAATTTTACTGATGTGTATGTAGGTTGATGTCCCGTCTCCAGAGTCTAGATTTTAGATAATTTTTATTAGGCCGAAAATCATTTCAACAGAGTCTACGAATCGCTCGTGGTAAGCTTTCTTCTTTTTCACTTTGTAACTTACTTGTCGACTAGTCGGTGGTAAGTCGGCAGGAAGTAAGCAAACGTTTCTATTTTCGCTGATGTCGTCACTGTCACCACAGCCCGTCGACGTGCCTTTTTCGCTAGAGTGACTGTTGTCAATTATATGTTATTTGGTTTTACTAGCTGCTCATGCTTATTCTTATTGTCGACCTGTTGTTGTAGCCGCCAGCGCAAAGCACGTACATGAACGCGTGTTTTTAGCTGTGAGCACAAGCGCACGCAACATTTTCATTGCCTGACTCATTTCACTCTTCAATTAATTGAGTTTCCTGTACCTCATACAGCCCAAAGATTTATTTATTTGTTGTGACGAACAGAGTTTTGTTAGCTGGATCTGCCTGCATTGGATGAATTCGCTCAACTAGTAGAATTGGGGTTTTTATTCAGCTGTACGCCGTAGTCTTTCACGCACCAACTCCTTTCCTCTGTCCTTTTCGGGCGGATCTGCGGGCGCGATTAAATGACACGATCGTGATTTACACCTTTTGATGCGTAGAACATCTCCACAAGTCAGCACTAGTCCAATACATCTACAATACAAATTACATCTTGCACTTATGCATATACTTATGGCACTATTTGTATAGTATGCTTTGCCGGCGAAAGTCAAGCATCCCATCTACTAGAGTGTAAGCGTATATATTTATATTAAATTTTACATATACATATATCTTGTATTTATATGAGTACGGGTATCTTGGGTATGAATGCAAACGTAAACTGTTTGTCATAGCGAAGTCAAGTCGCAGCTTATTACATTCTACGAAAATATGGGTGAGGTTTTAATTGGTATTTATTACGTTGTAGAATATTGTGTTCCGTAAGGTGATAATTGCAATTGCAACAAGTAAAAATTGTTATCGATAGACGGCTTTAAATGAATGATGTTTACATGTATTACGATCATGGATCGTTAATATCGATAAATATATATCTTATTTATATAATGATACTCATATTTGGCCTATTAACGAGTATACCGTATATCGCCACTTACTAATGTTCATCTAAAAGGTTAATTTTGATGGGGATAATAAATATAATAATACTAATAATAAAAAACCCAACGATTACCCTCCTCCCGCTCAACCGACTCGAGCGGCGCAATCCGCATACTTGCGGAATTAACCGAGTCATGAAAGGCAAGAAAATTTTTTAAATGTCGAGATCTAAAACTAATAAAGTTTATATGACCTTATTTATTAAGTGAAAACTACATAGTGTTTTTAATGGTGAAAAGAGATTTGATAAACCAAACATACTGGAATGAGAATTAAAATCATGACATAAGCGGCGGAGTGGTTGGTTTAGCTCTAAATTTGATCTACATGATTTTAATAGTAGGGGTCTGAACTGTGTCGATGAGCGAACCAGGATATTAAGATTAACTTCAGACAAGAGAAAAGAACTACAAACTGATCCATTTATGAGTTTCACTAAGAATATTATGCCAAGCACTTCCCTACGACTAGCGAGAGTTGGAAGATTTATAAGTTTTGAACGTCTTGGGTATGGAGGCAGACATAATCCAGAATCACATCGGAAATGCTCTAAAGTAAAAAGTAGAAATTATTTTTGAAGGGACTCTAATTTGTAATTGGATTTGGTAACTAGAATTCCACACTACAGAGCTATATTCTAATATAGGCCTAACTAAAGTGGTAAAAAGAGTTTTAGTAACATGCGGATCTTTAATTCTTTAGACCATCTTTTTACAAAACTAAGAACATCTTTAACTTTCAAAACCATTCTATTAGCATGAAGGCTAAAATTCAGTTTGGGATCCATAGTAATTCCCAAATCAACAAAGTTAAATACTTGCTCTAGACTATGGCTTTTTATTACATAAGGAGAGGCAAACACAAATCTACGGGAAAGGCATATTGTCTTGAATTTTTTAAGATAAAGTGGCATATTATTTCTATCACATTATGTAACCAAATTGTTTAAGTCTTGCTTGCAACAGACGCTTTTAATTTAGTGAAGTATATGATTTGAAAAGCTTTTCATTGTCGGACTACATTACATTACAGAAGTCGTATTACCGAAGAAATATCATTACTAAATAACAGGAACAGAATCCGTCCAAGATGACTACCTCGTGGACTTCAGGTGTTCCTGAAAGAAAAGTGAAAGGGCGAAAAATAAAAGTGAATCCGGAAAAGAATCATTAAATATCACTCGTTGTGTCCTATTATTGATATATGAAGATACCCATTAAAGAAATCTTGGTTGAAACCCTGTAGATCAAATTTGTGCAAGAGAATTGAGTGATCTACTTTATTGAAGGCTGTGTCCGTGCATATAACATCAGTATGCTTATTATCCCTAAAACCCTCTGATAAATGGTTTACAAATTCAGGCAAATTTGTTAGATCCTATGATAGTAGTACCCTTTGTGAAATCCGTGCTGAGAACATGAAATCAATGGAGTAATCGAAAAAGTTATTTGATCTTTGATAATAGCTTCAAAAAGTTTAGGTATTGCCGTTATTTTTGCAATTCCCTTATAGTTTTCAATGGATGACTTAAATCCCCTCTTTTGCAAAGGGATTATAAACGACTGTTTCCATAATGAAGGAAATGTACCTTGTTTAAGAGAGAAATTAAATATTTTTGTCAAAGGCAAATATGCATATTTCCCACAATTTTTAAGGAAGCGTGATGGTATCATATCAGCGCCGTATGTAAGAGATGATTTTAACGTATTTAAATGAAGTAAGACGTCTTCTTCGGAGATAGTTGGTGCTTTAATTGAAGTAATCAAAAGGACCTCATAATGATAGGGAAAATTTTTGGAGAATTGGTACAGTAATTTGAATTAAAAAATTCTGCAAATATGTTTGAAATGTAATTCATATCAGATTGTCATATGACATGATAGATTTGTAATTCATTCCGCACGGAAATTTAGAAATCCTGCGTTAGGAATTAACGAAACCATAAAACAATTTTGGATTACCGACAATATTATTTTTACACTTTCTCAACTCGTTGGGACAAAGTGTATCAGTTTTGTTCACCTAACGATTGTCCGTACGTCTCTCCACCATGCAATCGATAACTGGAGTAAAAATTAAGACATTTTGATGAAACTTGACACTCGTGTTCTTTGTCACAATAAGAAGGTTAGCGTTGCAGTTGGGCATCTGCCACGCCCCAAAAATGCCATTAATCGAAAACTTATAAAGTGGTATAACTAAGCAACAAATTAAGATATAAACGTGCTATTTGGTGTAGAGAATCCTAGGAGTGCGGGGCATCTCTGGGTAAAAAATTTTGTTTTAGTGGGACTGGCCTAGACCCCCATAGGTTTAATATACATATCTCACAAACCGTATAAGCTATATCATTCAAACTTGTTGAGAACAAGCTATTCTTTAATGTCCTCATACGGTGGGAAAACATATGAAATCGAAGAATAACCACGTCCACCGCCCATACAAATGTTAATTTCAAAACTACTAAAAGTCCGTTAACTCGCTGAAGAAGCACGTCAAAAACATTAAATTCTTCGAAAAATGTGGCACGGAAGACTGCATAGGAATCCGTGTAAATTATGGATGATGGGCGTGGCACCGCCCACTTTTAGGGGAAATCCCATATCTCAAGAACGCCTTAAATAATATCAACCAAAATTGGTGCAAGGCATTATATTGGCATCCTTATGTCACTTTGTAAAAATGACCGAATTTGGATAACAACCACTCCTACTTCTCATATAACACAATTTTAAATTTAATCTGATTCTTTCACTTCAAATATATAAGCCAAACAGTAATTAAGGTATTGAAACGAAATTTCGTACAAAATATCGGTAAACCTGTAAAATATCGTAATGAAATTGGAAGATTATCTTTCCATGATGATGATGTGCTCTTGTGTCAAAAATGGGAAAAATCGGGTAAATACTTCTCATAGCCCCCATATACCCACTATAGGGAATTCCAACCTTCCTGTAGACTTTATACCATACATAACGGTCAATATGTAAGCTATCAGAAATAGCAGATAGCAAAATTAAGTGAACGTATAATATTTGATATATCATAGTTTACTGCCGAAAATGTGTGAAATCGGTGAACGAATTATCCCACCTTTCATATACTACATATAATGACTTTCGCTATTCTAGCAGACTTTATGCCGAATATGTCGGTCACTGTTTGAGTTACCTTAACAAAGGTGGGTGAAAAGATGTTAACTAATATACTTGAATAATGAAAAGGGTTAATGTGATCAGTGCAGATCTTCCTCTATCCCAAAAATGCCTGATATAAAAATTCCCGACTTTCCATCTGACTTTAAACCGTTTATGTTATATATTGATTTGATATTTATAATGATTTCCTTTTCTCTGGTTGACTTCTTCCTCATGTATCTAATGTTTTCAATTAAGCCCATTTGGTTGAGTTTATATCGGATGTATCACTTTTGAGTTAATTTGGTAGGTTTTACTGTAAATATCTCTGACACGAAACAAAATATAACAATGAAAGTACATGGATTGCAATCCACTGACAATTTCGTCGAATAATGAATGTTGAATTCTTCCGCGACATTTCTTAATATAAAGTTATGCCACCAGCACTTGAAAACATTTCCCAGCCTCTGATCCCTGCACATTGTGAGAGTATAAAATGTTTGGTTACACCCGGACTTAGCACTTCCTTACTTATTTACCTTATTAATGAAATTATTATAAAATTTTTTGTTTAGATCCGAATACTGTTGACGCATTGATGAATATTTTGAATAGTAAAACAGTTTTTTTTAGCTTAAAGGCACGAGTCTTAATAAATATTTTATTTGTATCTTTAGCTTATTACTAATGAACCACGGACTAGCATGGCTAGTTTATTACTAAGACACGGCTTTTTTCTTTTAGTAGCAATGACTTTAGGAACACAATTTTCAAACAAAATTATTATTATTTCAATATTTCTATTGTAATCTGGCCATGTTAAATTAGAAACTTCATTATTCAAATTTTTAAAATTACGATATGACATGATATGATATGAATGATACGAATCTTCTGACAGAGCAATAGGATCACACAGAATTACGGAAAACTGTGAAGCATTATCAACGTACACTAAGTCTAAAAATTTACCGAATCCTTTCGGAATTAAATTAATTTGTTTAAGGCACAGCTCGGAAATTTTTTCTAAAAATTCATTGAAGTATAACCCAGTGCAACCGGAATATACTAAATTGAAATCACCCACAACAATTATGGAATCAGAATTATTTGCCATTGAAATAACATTATTTATAAAAGAAGCATGCTGCATGTATACAGATTAGTCCGATTGGGGAGCTATATATAATAATATTAGATAAATGTAGTAATTGTTAATATAAATTCTAATGTATTTAAATACAAATAAGTCCGTATGATGAACAAGAATTTCTTCTAATGAAATAGAAGAGAAACTGCCTCCTCCAATTTTGTTCATTTGAGCACATATGAATATTTGAAACTCGCTGCATAATACCTCATTATCAAAAATGGCAGGCTTTAGCCATCTTTCCGTAAAAGTAATTGCATTAAAATTATAATTACTACTGTTTAAATATAATTATATAATAAAATAGTTAATTTTGTATTAAGACCTCTAATATTTAAACAATAAATACTCAGCGAATTTCCATCACTCAGTTTTTTTATTTCACTGGATTTTTTAAGTATTGCATTTTAGCGACAATTTTTCAGTCAGTTTAAGTTTATACTCAAATTCACGTACAAATGCATCGAATGGCCAGAATGCGCTTTCAAGAAACACTTGAAAGTCTTCAAGGGCTACATCTGTTTAAAAAAAAAGATGTTTCTCTCATAATTAAATTTGAACTTTTGAATTTGAATATCTTTAATTTTTAACTTTGATGAAATGTAAACTTTATGTCATCAACCGAGGTATTCTTGACAAATCTAGAAATAAATACCGATTTTTTTAGGTGGTTCTACAACCAAATTTTTAAAAGAAACAAATGAGTTTTTAACGGGAAGAACATGAATTTTGATTCTTAATACCTATAGGTAGAGCTTTAGAGGAAGTAAACTATTTAGACGTAGTAGGCTTCCCACCTTGAGGGCACGATGAAGAAAGATTCATAAAGTAAATATTCGGAGGAAAAATACTCTTCTGAACAGAGAAACTGGTTGACTCTTCATCGGTCAGACGTTTATATATTGCCCTAAACCCATGATCAGCACATGCGGACAACTAAAACTTTCGACACACCTTCTCTTTATGAAGAAATAAGCCACCAAAAACTCCTGGACATGTTATTAATCACATTACGATGAGGAATGCATGCTAATTTAATTTTATTAAAATTTCTCACTTACTTGCCGAGATATTCAGCACAAAATCAACCAGACATTATCATTACTTTACAGACTAAGCACGTTCAATCGGAGCCTTTGAAATGATTTGACCAGTAAAGACTGTGCAATTTAAATGCTTGACTAAGCTTGGAAAGTATTGATAAACATTTGAAGGCAATATTTTTGAATTTTCTTATGGCCATAAATAGCTTTATTAGTATGTTTTTATAATACATATACAACTGACATATATATACATATACAAAAATTACTTATGTATTATTGACTTACGAACTCCAAGTAAATTTAAGCTAATAAATAAACTTTCGTTTAAGAACAACATTTGTCGGCTATTCAATGTGGCAGTCAAGTGCACCCTCTTTCACTTCGCCTTCTGAATTAGAAAGGCACACTGATATTCTCTCTCAATTTATTTAATTTTAATCCTTTCCATATCGAATCAAGAGTAGGTATGTTTACTATAGAAGAACTAGTCTTTGTGCTATTTGAGTGTCTTATACATGCAACAGAATCACTCAGCTAATTCACCGCAAATAATAATAATGAACTTCAACAATTTTTGTTGTACGCCCTCCGCCACCATAGTCTCAAACAACGCCTTGTCCTCCACCTCTAGTTGCTCATCAGCTCACCGAAAATCCGGCGAAAAGTCAACAATTGCAAACGTCAACAAAACCTTTTAAATTATTATTTGTTTTGCTGTTTTGTTGTTTTGTTGTTTTGCTGTTTTGTTGTTTCATTTGACTTATCATCCCCAGCCAAACACTTTCCGAATAAACCAATGTAGAGATCGGCGACCGAAGCTAAGCAGGCAGCAAGTTACAGTTGCCAGTTGATTCACCCTTCTCCACAACACGACGGCATACCCCTTTTTGCTTACACATGTTCGTAAATATAAATCCAATATGTGTACACACAATCATAACTCTCTGATTTCCTGCTTTGATGTAGCACCCACAATGTTTCCTGATTGTAGGCAGCTTCGTTTTATGCTCCGATTTAAACCACTGTATTTGTTCAGTGTCTCCACGAATTATCGCATTTAGAACGGATTAAAGGAAGCTGATTGTTGTAACTTTAAATCAACACAGAAGGATTTGATAGCTTTAGCTTTGTGTGAAGAAAAAATAAAGCATTTTGTTCCTTTAAAAAGCTTTTCTATACCAAATTATTTGGATTTATTGACATTTTAAAACGTGGATTGAATGGTTGTCGGCCGGCAAAAGACGTCCAAAGCGCTCGAAAACACAATAGTCGGCGGGGAATATTTTAGCCAATATATCTTGAGATTCACATGTAATTTTTTCATCGACTACCTCTAACATGATAAGAAAAACCAATAAACATTATTACTGTGCGTTATTGTATCGATTGAACAGAAAATTGAGAACAGAAAATTTAGACTTTTATTTTAATTCTAGACGCAAATTTTGATATTGTGTGGGTCACAAGAACATTGAGGATTAGAATAAGCTAACTTTTCAATTAATACAAGTATACCACTCAAATTTAACATTCTTAAGTTCATATTTAGTAATTTCTAAAAATCACACAGACAAAAGTGAAGCTATAAATATCATTATTGAAAGAAATAACAAAACTGAAATTTTTGAGAGATCTGCAAAAAAAAGTTGCGCGTTTTTTGTCTATTATTTAAATTTTGATTTCTAAGAGTTAAACTTAAATAATTGATTATATGCTTCCAATTTAAAATAAAAAACAACTGTTTAAGAATTTTTTATTTCTTTTTTTAATTTCTTAGCGGCGGATTATCGAAATATTCAACAAATTGAAAAATACAAATGCTGAATCCTTTACTACTTATTTAGATACTATTCTTTTATAAAGAATTTGGACGAAACAAGATCTAGCAGTATTTTGATAATAATGTACTAAAGACTACGAATGGAAACAAATTTTGGAAAAAGTAGTGTGTAAAAGCACATTCGAAATAAGAAAGAATAATATAGAAAAGAACATACGAATTACGAGCAGAGTTTTTTTGTCTTTAAAATATCTAAATACTCGTACTATGAAATATTTACGTTATCCAGCAGAAAAGTCGACAAAAAATAATAAAATAAATAGATCCGTACCTGAATTAAAAAAAATACATGTAAAAATTTTTGTTTCTTTGGTTTTGTTTCTTTTCTTCTAAAGTCTAATAATAAGTAATAAAATCCTGCGCTACACTAAAAACACTAGCTGAAAGTTGGCGTTGAACTCTTTTCGTGATACGTTGCTCTTATCTCTCTCTTAAGAGGGATGAAAACTCTATTAACTTACTTAATTTGTTTGTAGTACAAAGAAGCAATTATAACAATAACTCTTTTATTGTTATATTCCAATTTGCAGACCATTCTTCAATAGAAGTTAATACTATTGAGCCAGTGATGAGACACTGTGTACCAAGTCCGTGTCATCTACAAATACCACTAAGATACTACCAAGGCAAAATAAAGCCGTAAAATATGCTAGATATTTGAGTATCTTCATTCTATTAGCGATTTCTCAGCTATTTCATAATAAGAGATTTTAAGAGAATGAAAAGAGAATTTTTCAATGAAAATCCAAAATGTTCCTTAAAGTCTTTTGAAGAAAGGGGAATCCTATACCCCAAATATGAAACCAACAACACCTTATCACAGAGGAAATTCACCAAGAGCCAAAATAAATAAATTTTATACGTGAACAAAAAATTTAAAACACAGCAGATTAAAAACGAGAAAGTACTACGTGTAATCTCTACACAAAGTCATAAAGAACTTGTATCGAATGTATGGGCATGGATTTATGGCTACAGCTTAAATAACACCAAATGAAAAAGAGAGTATTTGCCCTAGAAAAATTTGAGGATCAGGTGGCCTAATTGGGAAAAGTTTTGAAGTAGAGGGGTTGATACCTGCTTACATACGTGTTATGCTGGACTGGACCCCGCTAAAAGTTGAACGTGATTGTTTGTCTATTGAATTCGGTTTTGCCAAAATAGATAAGGGGAAATGGGGGGCGTTATTTGTCGTAAGCCTTTATTTCGTGAATTTTGGGTGAGTATAAAAAATTACGTTTGTTATTATGAAAAGTGTTTAATTAAAATATTTATTGCGTGATTAGTAAATGTCTAAGATACAGTGTTCAAAAAGGCACTTAAAACGCCTTTTTAAAGCAAAAAATTGTTTATATGAAGCATCACCACAAATTCGTAGAATCGACGCCACAGTGTCTGCTGCGCATTGTGACTTTTTCAATGTAATGATGCCATTAGAAAGAAACTGCCAGTGCAGAATACTTTTTTTTTAAGAATTGTTAATATTCCAAATATATCTTTTGAGAAATTTAATACGGACTCTAGGTTTATAATATGGATACGATAACTGAATATTATTTTTTAAAGAACCATTAGATTATTTTTCCGCGTTGGTTATATGGATGGCTGATGCCGTACCCAGCACTGAAAGTGGAGTTTTCTCACATAATGAAATAATTTGTAAAATTTTATGTTCGTAATTATATTGTCATTTATTTGGAGTTGGAAAAGTAATCAAGTAATCAAGATGTTACTTGGCATTTGGCATTTATAGCAATTACTTGTTTTATAATTTATATTGTTTGTTCCTTGCATTAGAATGTTTACAGTTTATTGTTTTGACTCCTTTATTTTTCACAAGAATAATTGAAAAACAAAGTGCGTTGCCGTCTGGCTTCTATATGAAAAAATTCACTTAAATTAGCCGTTAGACTTTATAGGAATGTAATGGTAATAATGTACTCAAATACAAACTGCAACAAATTAATTTATATTGAAAATGTAATAATAAAAATTAAAGAGCAATTATAAGAAATTGCTTTATTGGAAGAATAATGGGATGGTAACTCTGTAGTCAGTTAGCTGTTGGTAATCAAAAATATGGCTCACTTAGATCACAATAATAGGTGATCTATTGTAAGTAGAATAGTTATTGGACTAAACGAAGTAGTTTGGTGCGTTGTTTAACATCGCAATGTTAATGTAACTATGTTTTTTCCACATTTTTGGTACACTTCGATCACTACTGTTGCTTACAAAGGAGCGTGGACTTACCGTAGTACATAATGTTGTCCTGCTTTTTGCAGAGTGCTTTTAAATACATGCGTACATCCATATGAAAAATTTTACGGTAAAAGTGAGCTAGACTTTGTTGCTGTAAACTAAATTGCATTGAAGTTTTCCACCCGGCAGTAAACGAAAATTGGAACTGCTTCATAATAACTAAATTAAATATAAAACTGTAAAAATAGCTACTATCGCAAGGCGATATTCATATACATATCGATTCCAACCTATTCAGGTTTCGCATATTGTGAGATGCATTTGTGAACAACAACATAAAGAAGGTCAATCAGACGAGTTTACGAACGCTAAAAACCGAAATGTAATTAAACAAAGCAAACGCATCAATTGTTAGTGCGTGCAACAAATGTTACGTAATAACAAGTAACAAAAACCAACAACAAATCATTCGGAATACTAAATATAAATGTGATTGGGTGCATAGATTTACTCGTATGGCCGTGGCGGTTTCGCCATAGAAAGAATTGCCTCTGCAACGTTCCACTTCGGCCGGGTTCACATGTGTGCATAAATTAAAAAACTGTGCGTCTCAAGTTCACTTTGTCATTGTGCCTTGAGTTTTTATTTGCATACTAAGCGTTTCCTGCTTTCGTCACGTTGAACGCGAAGCGGGTCCTGTGGAGGATTGGAGATCTGCATTTGAGAATTGAGGAAGGCAGGGTGTGTCACAGGTTCAACACTGTCAAAGCTGACACGCATTTATGCATAAATTAAGGATCAATCCTTTCGATACATGTTGCATAATGAGCTGAACAGGCGCACATTTGTTTGTAAATTTGCACACTCACATACGTTTATATATCCATATGAAGACGTACACATATATATTATTACATTCAACGCATTTGCGTATCAAAACGTGATTTTGATTCGAGCCGTCTAGCCAGCGAAAGGTTCTTATGGGTAAAGTACAACGAACTGCCTTCTATAAATTTTTTGATAATCAAGATCGCGAAGGGGTGATCTCAAATTTACGACCGGCAATTTTTTATTATTATTTCTTTCACAAATTCTCCGGTGATAATCATAGACATTAGCGAACGAAAAGGACACCCAAAACGAGCATACCTCACCTTGAACACGTGGAACTTCCTGTATGTACCTAGAAGTAAAAGAACATGGCAAGGGGTTGCTGTTACAACTATGAAGCCATTGCGAAAAGACTTATGAATTTGTTGTTATTAGACTCGGTTGCTTTGAAGCGGCGAAGGAGAAGGAATTTTCTTTGAAGAAAGAACTGCTCCAGCGAAATTGAATTCTATGTCAACATTTCGCTAAAGCATGAGTATTCTTTTCACCTATTTTCATTATTTGTTTGTCTCGTAGAATCACAGAAAGTCTTTTCTGATTTACATGAGAATACGAAATTAATATTTGGTTTGCTTCTGCTCCGGAGTGAAGATGCAACGGGTTCAGGGTGACTTCGGCTGGTGCGCCAAGCTAAACAGTTGCGTGTCGTAACATATTGTAGTTACTTAAAAGGGTGCAGCCACACCACCACAAATCTCAATAAATAAAACGTAAGGCTCAACAACTACAAAATAGACGACACATTTGTGTGTGCGCAGTGTGAAAATTATTCATGAATATAGAAATTTCGAATTTTCGCAATCCGTCGAGTTGGGTCAAAGGATGAGTATTCAAATAAGGATCGTCTTCGAGAAGATCATTGAGCGAAGGGGTTGCTAGCTGATTGCCCTATTTACAGTACAAGACAACATACACCACAGACGCATACTCTGCATGTGTGTGTGGGGCAGATAGCGGTTAGGGTTTTGCATATTATTTAATTTCCTCAGCAGCCAGCCGAAGAACGATACAGCCAGCAAATGATCGCACACAATATGAAGGGTTAAAAAGCTTAGAAATGGAAATTTGAAAATTCTTTTCCCATGAAAAATTTCATATTATAAAACGTGTGTGAGTTGATCATGCAAAGACAACAGTCGGGAAAGACAGCACATCTCAACAGAAGATGCAATCATGGATAATAAATTTTTTAAATAGTACAGCATCGAAATAAAAAACGACGGCTGCGCGAACGATTTTGCATGTGTGACGTTGCGACACAATCAAATTATGTCGACAGTTAAGGGGTAAGCAAATGATATCGTCATTTGAATTCGTTGCTGAACACTTGGGCAGGATGCATACGTGTTGTCTTATGTATATTCAGTTCAAAGTATTGTTTATTACGTTTGTTGCAGCTTTCTTTTTGATAAAAGGTTACATGCGATGAGACGCTAAGCACTTTATTTTGCATTGCGTAGATATGATAGCAGAGGGACATCTTTTCCTACTCCGCGACGTTTCTGCAGTCTTTAACGTGCACATTTTTTCTCACGCTGCCAAATAAATGCAAATCACTTTATTTAAATCGATAAAAAGGGTTTATCGATTTAGTTTCCTGACAGATAACGTATTTCATTTTAAAATATTTGCAAATTAATATTGGAAATTTTGCGGAAAGAGATTCCGTTACTGTTACACTTTTAGTAAGTCATCGTAGTTTTCAGGTATAATTGACATGATTAATAAAGGAGTATCCCTACGAGTGAGTCCCTGAAGTGAACCATATCCTTAATAACTTCGACAGACAGGAGGACAAAGCTTAAACACGGGACGGGTTGATTTGGACAACACAAACACTTCTTAACGTAAAAGACATGGCGATTGGAAAATTCTGGCAAATATTTTTGATTGTACAACGGCGAAAAAAAAGTCGGTGTACATGTTTAAAATTTCCTGAAATTGGCGATTTTTTCAACTGAATACTCTCGATCAACTTTACTTCTTAACATAAGAAATATTTAGCTGATACCATAAAAAGATAGAATATAGAAAAAGACCAGAAACCATTAAAAGTCCTCTCTTCAACTCATTGTTTATTTGGAGAAAAAAGCAGAACTCCTAAATAACAGTACATGTGCATACATATATCTAATGTCTGCCCCAAGCAACGATACTTACTCAAATTTCGGTGCAATCTTGGTTTGCTTGAAGAGTTAATTATTTTAAGTAAAAATTAGTTTATGTCGAAACATTTCCTTACTGCTTATATTGCTAATTTCAATTCGATGTAATTACAAAATAAAACAAGTAAGGAAGGACTAAGTTCGGTTGCAGCTTAACATTATATACCCTCGCTGGAATCAGTAAATAAATTAAATAAATGGAATTTCAGTAATCAAAGAATATTTGTGGATGACTTTAATTTAATTCTCTGTTAGTTGCGCACTTTTTAAAGCTTTTCAAACCACATATGTTCCTTCATACTGTGATGATTTGTACCAAGTTTAAATTTTGTACCTTAATTTTTGACTTAGTTATAACTCTTTATATTATATTTTTACGATTAATGGGATTTTATTGGTGTGGCAATGCGCCGATTTTTTATTTTTTTTCAAGATATCTAAATTTTCATTAATTTTATTGCATAGACGAACAGACAGATATCCTGTAATCAATATATGTCGATGTTCCGTTCGTTTTGATTAATATTATTTCTTTAAATTTAGGTGTTAAAAACAACCACTTGATGAAGCGAGTTTTGATATGTGGTATAATTCTTAAAAAATCTCTTCCTTCGTCTATATTTATATGCTTCCATATTTTGCATAAAATTCTTTAATTGAGAGTCTAGGCGAAGAATTAATGATATTAGTGAATAAGGTGGTCGCGTGATTTTTGACGGTTTGGCTTTCCGTTTGTGTAATATAATTCTGGCGGCTCTGATCGAAATTTAAGGGCATTGCAATATTGGCTAGCAATGTTTATATTTTTAAAGTGAATTGTTATCCCTGGCATTTCTTGAATCCATGTTCAAATTTTTTTATTTGAATAGAAATTTTAATTGGGATTTTTCTTGCTATCATAAGTGCTATTATAATTAATTGTTGTTAGCTGTAACGCCAAAGTAGGGCATCAGTGTTGAATATTTGAATGAAATTTAAATTTATGGTTTTCACTTTCTGTGAAAATGCTACATCATTGACGAACGGGCACAATTTAATAAGCAGTCTGCCGTCAGTTTACTGCTACCAAGGTCAACTTAACTCACCCTTCCTGTCTAATCAAAATGATATCAACAGTGCGATTGCAACTAGGAATGGTAATCTATCTCGTACATACTAGCAATACTCAACAACGCTTATTGAATAATAAACAAGAATAATAAACAAATGTAGAAAAAAGCCTATCTCTGCTGAAAATTAAGTAATGTCTCAAAAGGCAAACGAATTTAAATAAATTCTATATAGAAGCCACAGAAATTATGCGCATACTAATCATTGTTGTTTGAAATGCATAATCGTGTGGCCAGCGCGAGTCTAGCACTCTCTGTGGTACATACGTAACCGTAACCAGAAGCATAGACATTTACCACAGAGACTGGAGAAATGCTATTATTTCATTCAGAAGCAACAAGTCGCGCAACCGTTGCATTTGAATAATTCAGCAGGACGCGTTGCTGCGGCAAACAGAAAGCAAAAGCAAAGCTCCGGTGTACCTTACAAAAAGTATGCATATGTATGCATACACATTCGGGTATGTAAGCACCTCCAAATGCAAAGATATTTAAAGAAAATTAAAACAAAAGTACCAATTCAATATTCCAAAGGTCTTCGCACTGCACCAGACCACACTATTTGGTATAACAAAGATGTCATTTCATGCCAGGATGAATACATATACACACATATGTGAAAGCGTACGCAATCACAAAAATATACGCATATGTTCAACATGAATGGCATCCCTTCATGGCGTTCGCATTTTAATAAAGTAGCGCGCATGCGCAACGAGCCCTAAGCAAGCGGCTTTTCAGCCATACACCTCAACGCCCGGCACTCCGCACAATACTCATACATTTGCGTAAGCGCGTTGCACGGGAGTGATTAGATGCGCTGCTATACGGCCTTTTGCTTTTTATCTGGGTTAAATGCCACTCAACTCAGCTTTTCTAATTAGCAATTCTAAATTTTATGTTAATTTTTAGTTGGGCTTTACTTTGACTTTACGTCATACCTTTCCTCCCTTTACAAGACCACTAGGTATACGCCTTCCATAAATTGTTGTTATTAGAATGCTGATTGTCAGATTTTTTGTACTTGGTTAAAAAAAAATGTGTGCTTACGGTTAGCAATTTACTTATAAAGACAATTGTGGCATCACGCAGACTTTTTGCTGCCGACTTTTGAATGAAAATCCTTTCGGCGCAATCAGTTCTACTGGCCGTATTTTTTATAAATTTCTTGTCTGGTGATGTTCTATTGTAATGCATATTAGTGTGGTGAAACTGGATTTTTGAACCAGTAACCCAGTTAACTGCATTAGATTATTAATGTTCACAGTAGAATTAGGCTAAGTATATAGTAAAGTGAAGAATGCTCTGTAACACACTGAAGCAAATGTCAAAGTAAAAATTTTTGTAATACAGGGTTTATTTGCCATGCAGTATTCCCCATTGCATTCAAATTCTCCGTGTAAAGAGTCGCAGAAGCATGGAGGATATTTAGAGTTCTATTCGATTGAATTGTTACGGCAGTATAATAAGTTTCCAGACCACTCTCTGTAAGCTCTTACGCAACTCGTAAGCTCAATTTTTGGGCAGTTCATGGATTGTGAGCTAGCAGCAAATTTCTCTCACAAAGACCAGTCACTTAGTAAAACGTATGCTATTTTTTGAGCATGTAACTATTTCATATAATTTTAAGCTCCCTGTGAAAACGCTTAGGCATGTTAAAAGAGCTGTGTAAACGAAGGGTTACAAGTCGATTACAGCAACTGATTTTGCACGTTGTCAAAACGCCTGTGTAAAAGTATCTTTCGCAAGTAGAAAAAACGCTTATTTGCTATGTTATTTCATAGGTCAACACAATCACGTGAAGCTATGCGATGTCAGCGAATACTATCAGGAGCAAAGCAGATTTCAGACAAGAAATCAAAATCAAAGGTTAACGCGGGAAAAGTATTGAATCTAGTGCGATAAAAAACAAAGATTTGAGTTGGTTTGAGGGCTGCGTTGGATTAATAAGACTCCAGGGTGTTGTAAAATGACAACATCAAGAGTCATCGCAAAACAATATAAAAAACGGCAGGAAACAAGATATTGTGGAATGGGCTATTTTTATAAGGGGATCAGGGGGTTTATTCAAATGAACAAGAATTAAAAAAGAGCAAGGTTGTGTCTCTAATAAAGATAGCCTATGCCAAACATATGCGCATCAAATTAACCGAACGGACGGAAAAGTATTTTATTCGGTATGTGGTAAATTTGGTATTTTGGCATCTAAACACATTTGACTGAGTATAATATTATTTCTTTTCATTTAGATATCTTTCCTATTAGCGGGAAATCTATTAGAAAATTAACAGAATCTTCACAAGTTATTATATATAACAGTTAAGTAAATTATTATTATATATTATGGCTGAGGGGTTATCGTTCCGAATACTTGAGTTTTCCATAGTGAACTCAAATAAGCTTAATGAATTCAAAACGGCATAGGAACATTTTACACCAAATTTGGTTCAATAGCATTAGAACATATACAATTTCATCAAAAGTAAGGGGAACTACGCTCTCCTAACATAGTCATCCAACCCATCTATTTTAAAAAATTTCGCCTTATAGTTAGGAGGTTTATCGTAATTAGGAATGTTGGACAGTATTCTCTTTTTTAACTTACTATAACTCTTTTTAGGCGAATGAAACTTAATGTTTTAGTTTTAATTTAAATGCACAAAAATGCTTTTTATATAAATTTACTTTCTTTTTGTACTCTCTCGAGAGGAAATCGTAGCTACGCCCTTGGCTTCTTCTCTACTTATAGGTTGTTAATGGAAGTACATAAATTTGCAGGCCAAGCTCTTCAAAGATGTGGAAAGGTCATAGGTAGCAAAAAGAGAAGACAACTTGCACAAACTGCTGACGAATACTTTCCAGTTTTTACTGGTTCAACTGATGACAATACCAGAAGCCATACAAGTAAAGAGTTGTTGAAGTGCACTTATATACAAATACATATATACAATATGTGTAAGTGTTTACGTACGCCCAAGGAACAACTCATTGCGTGCGAAAACTCGACAGGAGGGATGGAGAAACCAATCGGTGCTAATAGCAAACATAGGAAGTTGCATGACACCATTCAAAGTGGGGATAAATATATATATATATATAGGACATACATATATACTGCACGAACATATACATATATTTGAGATCTAAAACGATAAAATGGAACAAGTTTCTGGTTCCGAACTAGACAAATTGCCTAAATTTGCTAGTCAACTATTTACTATACTATTTGCTAAAATTCCGTGTATATTATGTACATTTAATGCAAACTGCCGCCAACATCTTAATTTTAAACTAAACAAGTAAGGAAGAGCTAATTTCGGGTGTAGCCGAATATTTTATACTCTCACAAATTTCAAAGATTAACGCCGAGGAATATTTTCAGATGGTGACAAAACTTTGAATTAAAAAGTAAGAATGGTCTAAGTTTGGGTGTAACCGAACACTTTATACCCTCGCAATGTGCAAGGATCAGAGGCGGGGAAATGCTTTCAGGTGCTGGAATTACTTTATATTAAAAAATGTTACAGAAGGATTCAATATTCATTATTCGAAGAAATTGCTTATTTTAGAAATTATTTGTATTAAAATCTACCAAATTAACTCAAAAGTGAAATATGCGATATAAACTCAACCAAAGCGATTTAAGGAATATATTAGATATATGAGGAAAAGTCAACCAGACAAGAGGAAATCATTATATTAGGAATAAGCGGCTTAGATCATGAATTCTTATATCGGGCATTTTTGGGATAGAGGAAGATCTGCACTGATCACATTAACTCTTTTCATTATTCAAGTATATCAGGGAACACTTTTTCCCCCAATTTTGTTAAGGTAACTCACACAGTGGCCAACATATTCGGCATAAAGTCTCCTAGAATAGCGAAAATCATTATATGTAGTATATAGTAGTTGGGATAATTCGTAGACCGATTTCACATATTTTCGGAATTAAGCTATGATATATCTAATATTACACGTTCACTTAATTTTGCTAAGATATCTTACATACTGACCGAAATATATGGTATAATGTCTACCCTGAGGTTGAAATCCTTATATTAGGTACATGGGGGCTAGGGGAAGTATTTACCCGATTTTTGCCATTTTTGATACCAGAGCACACTACTATCATGGAAAGATAATCAATTTTCAATAATCCAATAATTAATAATCAATAATCCAATTTCTTTACGATATTTTACAGATTTATCGATATTTTCGGTAAAAAGTCAGATAGAGGTACTGAGGTCCATTTATTTGGTATCTGGTGGCTTGAAAAGTTATAATACGATTTCAACTATTTTTACGCATTAGATGGCATATATTGAATGTACTATTCGTGAAAATCTTTGTTCCGATATTTTAATTGGTGTTCGATTTATCTACTTTAAAGTGAAAGTATCAGACGAAACTTAAAATTGTGTTATATGAGAAGTAGGCGTGGTTTTATTCGATTTCGTCCATTTTCACACACATTTTCATCACAGCGTGACATAAGAATGCAAATGCAATGTCACGTATCAAATTTTGTTGATATTTTTTTTTGAGAGAATTTGAGAAAATTTTGTTTGAGATATGGGATCTCAAGAACACCTTAACCGGTTACCCTAAAATAGATGCTTTTACAGTATAAAAATGTGTGAAATGGATAAATTCAATATTTGACGAAACCGTAAATGAATTGCGACCTGGTTTGGTATCTTATTGACTTAAATTACAGGTCATATACTCACAGACTTTTATTATTACATTTTGCTTTGTGTACAAGATGTTTGTGTTAAAATCGACCAAATTAACTCAAATAAGATATATGCGATATAAACTCAACCAAAGTGGGTTAGTTAAATAAGTTACATACATGAGAAAAAAGTTAACCAGAGAAAAGGAAATCATTATATTAGAAATAATGGGCTTAGACCATTGTCTAGACCGATTTCATTCACATTTATCGCGAAACCACATTACGTTTAAGAAAACATTTTCGCTTAAATTCATTAAAATATCACAAATATTGTCCAACATAAACACCTTAAAGTCAGCTGGAATGCCGTGAATTCTTACTTCGGGCATATTTCGGCTAGAGGAAGGTCTGGACTGATTTCATTAACCTTTGTCTTTACTCAACTACAATAGAGAAGATGCTTCCATTCAATTTCCTTACTCACACACTGACCGGCGTATTCGGCAAGGAGTCTGCTAGAATAACGAAAATCATTATATGTAGTACATGGGAGCTGGGGTAATTCGTTAACTGATTTCACACATATACGTTCACCTAATTTTGCTAAGATATCTCACATATTGACCTATATATATCGTATAAACCGGGTGTTTGGAATTCTTATATTATGTATATAGGGAAGTGTTTTCCAGGGGAAATGTTTACCCAATTTGTCCATTTTAAGCACACGGACACACTGTTACCAGAAAGAGATGCCCTCTGAATTTCATTAAGATGTCTCATATATTAACCGATATATATTTTATAAAGTCTACCGGAATGTTAAAAATCGTTATATTAAGTATATGGGGGTTAGGAGAAGTGTTTCCCCAAGTTTCCGCAAATTTTACACAAGGACACAGAAAAAGACATTCTTTGAATTTCATTAAGATATCTCACAAATTGACCGATATTTTCGGTATAAAAAATTATATTCCGATTATCACCATTTTTACGCAAGAGCATAGGCATAAAGCATACCCTGAAGGGACTATTTGTAAAAGTTTCATTCCAATATCTTAATGGGTGCTTAATTTATATACCGTAAAACGAAATAATCCCCTATGTACCATCTTTACTGTAAGATTAAATGTTTCTGACGTATTTCTTAAGCGAGTCAACGGAATTTTAGTAGTTTTCAACACGACTTTGGGAGGTGGGCGTACTTGTTATCCGATTGCACTAATTTTTCGAGTGTATGAGGATATGCTATAAGGACTTTTTTTGAGCAAGTTTGGTTTATATAGCTTTAGTAATTTGTGAGATGTGTATATTAAACTTATTGGGGGCGAACACATACCTACTTCTTGGGAAATTTTTAACCACAGACGCCCTTCCCTACTTTGATTCCCTGTACGAAATTGCACGTTTGTATCTTAATTTGTTCCTTAGTTATACCACTTTATATGTTTTCGATTAATGGCATTTTGTGGGCGTGCCAATATTCAGATTACGTCCATCTGCAATACCAACCTTCTTATAGTGAAAAAGAACACTTGTACCCAGTTTCAGCGAGACATCTTAACTTTTATTCAAGTTATCGCTTGCATAGACGGATGGACGGACAGATAAACAGTCACCCGGAATTCAACTCGTCTCGTCATCATTAATTTATACGTAATTCTATATATCTATCCCGATTAGTTTAAGATGTTATAAACAACCGTTAGGTGAACAAAATTAATATACTCTCTTGCAACATGTTGGGAGAGTATAACAATAGTTCTAATAGACATGTATTTAAACAAAATCGAATTAGGCATTAGATTTGTTATGCGAAAAACACTGTGGTGCCGGTTATGTGTCTTTCCCTTGGAGTATGGAAGACTTCACACAGTTGGAATTTCGGCAGCTCGGTACCTATGGAAGAGAAGTGCAAATCGACTAAAGAATATCTTTGAGTGTCTGGAACTCATCCATGATCGTCGCCTTCAGTACAACAAAAAATATCAAACGTCAAAATGTTTTATACATGGTGATCTAAAACACCATAATTAAGTATAAGCAAATACGTAAAACCATTTGGCTTACTTTGGATTGATAAATACAGAACTAAGGGATAACCTTCTGACTAATTGAAATCAATACCCTAACGTCGACTTTTAACTCTTATATTGTTGCAGACAAAATAGAGTCTCAAAATACGTTGCTAGAAAAGATGAGAATTAGAAACTTGTACCAGGAGACATGGCGACTGACAGATTCCGGTAGATTTAAAAAACTTGAATAATGGAATGAAAGCAAGCATTAGCAAAATATATAGAGAGGACTCTGAAATTTGATCCATAATTCGAGACGATGGGATTAGTGCTCTGCCCAATAAATAAGAAAGATTATCAAATGAGCTACGCCAACTATCGTGCAATCAGCCTTCTAAACATCGCTTAGGAGTAACGAACTGTCTCTATCTCTATCTAGTAGAATCTATTTTGCTCGTATTGGAAAAAAGTAGCTTTGATAGCTTTGAGTGATTAAAATTGCTGCCAATGTTACTTGGTTTCAAATCGTTAAAGTCCTGTCAGATATTTTCATAAGCACCTTTTTCAAAAGTTGCTATAAATTTCAGTACTTTGAATAAAAGTTTTATAATAGAATACTCGATTCCATTATACACCAGTACTCAAGTGTATTGGTAAATAGAGCATAAGACCCTCATTAAATGGAGCATCAATTCAAATTGAAAGAGCTTTATGTTCCAGTTTAAATACGATCGATCAATCATTTCTTTCGCATTTTAAATATATTTATTATACTCGTACATAGAGTGCAATAACCCTGTCGCTAATTAAGCTGCAAAAATGTGGTACCGGAGGCCAGAGTGGAAATGGGCAGGCATAGTTAAACCAATATATAAGATGTATTATCAAATTTGATTAAGTATCTTCGGTAAGTTTGTGTGGTGTTAAAGAAGAGTGATGTCAGTACGTAAATTTCCCCCACGCTAATATGATGAATATTTCTGTTAGTCAGGTTGATTTTAAAATAAATATATTGGATTGAAATCAAGATATAGAAAAACAACAGTGTAACCACATAACCTATAAATTAATACGATCCTAAAATGAGGGCAATCTGTTGACAGTCTTAACTAATAAAACGTATTTGATTCATACGATTTTTTTTTGGTAATATTTCAAACACCTTTAATTCATAGAAAATGAGAGAGTAGTCCGCTATGAAATACCTACAAAAATTTTTAATACTTAAAAACTTTATAACTCATGATCCTTTGAATAAAAATACGCTACTCAAGAAAGATGTGTCAAGATTTCATACTCTGTACTCATATCATTCTCTCTCTATCCTTGATTGCAAACTTACACAGTAAAGTATCTTATTAGTTAGGCAAGATGCTAGTTTAAAGTTAGAAATTCTTTACAGAAGTTGAAGTAATCGTAAAAATTAAAATTAACTGAAATTTTCGTACTGAGTGCTAATCCGAAAAATAAATGACTTAAACAAATTATCAAACCACTTATGAGTGAACTAATTGATGGATTTCAACGATTTCAAGTAACAAATTTATGTTTATTGTAATGCTGGGTTGGAGTTATTGTTATGACTTTAAAATATTTATGCGCATATAATTATGTCAAGCGATTTCTGATTTAGTTCTTTATGTTAGTAGCTTTTATATTAGTATAAAAAAACACAATTCTGACTGAAATATGGTATATGTCTAATAAGATCTGAGATCACATAGAACAACAACATATGAAAAACATCAGCGGCCTGTGTGGAAAAAATTAACCGATTGACTGGTTTGGGCTGAAGGTCCACACTAATAGTAAATAGTTTATAACTATTTGATTCCATAGCAATATTCATAAAAAATAATTTTTCGTGTATTCTACGCAATTGCAGGTAAACATATTCAAAAATAAAATTTGTCGCAAATGCGTAGTATATGCTTGAACAAATGTATTTAGAATGCGCTGAAAATTGCTGTAATGCCACATATTCTAAACTACCCTTTGATTCAATCTCAGTTTCTGTACATGAAGTAAATGTAGTGATTTCAGTGACATCTGGTTACCGTGACGTGCATCATGGGTAAGTATTACAAGTGGAAAAAATCCAATTGGTTTTTCGCCAGTTGGAAACTTCACCAGTCAAATGAGTTTCTGAAATCACAAATAAATTGTTTTTGCAAATAGTGAGTGGGAATCGGCTTTTAAATCCCAACCAATGCATAATGAAAAAGGAATATCTGATTAGCCAATTAATTATTCTTTCCCGATATATGTTCTATAAAAAAATTTTCTTCACACTACATACTAGAACGAAAGGTTTTTTTTTATAAAATTTCACAATGTTACAAATTGTTTCATTTCATTAAGTGGCTTCTCTTTATTTGGTACATTAAATTAAAAGTTATAAAATTTCTTTTATTCTTTAAAATTGTTAAACTTCTTCACACCAGGGAACCATCACATCTGCTTTGCCAGCGCTAAGACGAAGCGATTGTTTCATTAAATGCGTATGTCTCGGAATATGAATATGCCAGCGCGGTCCGATAAGGAATTAGCCTCTTCGCCCGATGGCGCCACTAACGCAAGAAGGATTTGCTAACATATATTACATTCTTGCAGACGGCTACTCTCAAAAGTTCGGCCGAATCGAAGTTTCACTTCTACAATGCTCAGGTCTCCTAAAAACGGTTACCATTGGAGTATAATGTGACAATTTCATATTGGCAGACCGCTGGTTGGCTAAACCACAGAATATCGCACATTTCACAATAATATTTCTCTCGAAAAGAACTCATTCACCTTCTATTTTATAATGTTCACCGGAATTCTTTTGATTACATTTATTATGGTACTGACAATGTGCAACAAAAACGGGAGATTAGGTAGGTGGGTTTTGAAGCCGGTGCTACCCATACATTTTCCAGTAGCTCATGTTGTGTTCGGCATAATAAATTCATCGGAAATGATTATATCATCATATATTATATGGCAATTGTGCGCCCAAATGACGACAAAATGTCTAAAATGCAAACTGACCGCTGCTGTAATGTTGTCGGTGATTGTATCGGTTCAGCAATGGTCAGCGACAACGAGTAACAGCTTCCTGCCGGAGTATTCATATAACCAAAACATATCTCTTCCTTGAAGACACATATATCCACGTACGAGTATGTTCATGTACATATACAAAAGAGAGAATATGCATGGATTTATAAACATCCAAAGATTCTTGGCATTCCAGGACACCAGCAACTGTATTTACTGCTGCTATTCCCTTCATTGTTCACTGCCCTTACAATTGTTATTACTGTTGTGGTTATCCATAGCTTTATAGCCATATTATTACGTTTGTTTTTGCTGGCTGTCATATCCTGCAACGTTTAAGTTTAATTCTCAACTTTTTCCGCTTGAGATAATTTCTATCGTCCATTCGTTTTATCCTGAGGCATGCGACTGTCCTACAGTATTCTCCGATTAAATGCATTTTCAAAATTGTGTAGGCTGGCTCAGTAGCCCGGATAATCAATTTTCAGTTAGACAGTCGTTCCACGAAATATTTTGTTGTAAGTGGAAAAGTTAAAGAAATAAATTTATCAATTATATTGGTAAGCCTATATAAAGGGGCTTATATATGCGGGTAATACTGTAGTCGCATTTAGTAGTTAACCATGCACCAACGTATGTACATATTTAAAAATTCATGCATGCGAGTTGGTATAAATATGCACATTTTGCTTCAAATTTATCTTGAAACGGATATGCTTTTTTCAGGTGCATTTTTAAAACTACGTCTCCGAATGAAGCAATCTGAACTAATGAAAAGGGTAACAATGTATGAAATAATGTCAACATACGTACATTCATACACGTAAATTCATAAAATATTCAACAGAACTATAAGGTAACATCTTGGTTGGAGAAATTTTAATCAAACATGGTACACTTACTTCATCATCCATATGATATATACATCCATCATATATAACACATATCTATATATAAAAATTGGCTGTTGCACTTGTATATAATATATATGCTTATAATATATGCATATATAATAATAACATATGCTTAATCGATCTTCTCGTGGATACGCCTTTATGTTACCCTAGAGATGTACGAATGATCTTTGTCCAATTTAATTAAAAGCTGTTTTGTTTTTTTACTAAACGCTGAAAGTTATTAGAAAAATATTATATTGGTAAGGATTGGGATCGACTGTTCCTGCAAATTATCATTGCGCACCTCCAAATAGTACATCAAGTTGGTCAACACTATTAAACATTTTATTGACTGGAAATATTTTTGGAGCATATCCATTATATTTGGTTTATTGTAGACTAACAAGTAGAAATAACACTAAGTATTCTTATATGGATGGATTTTTCTTCGTCTTTTTAATAAACGCAATAATCGGGTGAGGAATCTCCGAATACTCCACAACGTCTGGTGAGGCTGCTCCCGTATAGCAAATGGTTGTCAATAATAAAACGAAATAAAGTCATGTGCTTTTCCACTTGTTCACCTCAACCATAGGAAATTTTTCTCCATCCATAATGTAATATGGAACATGTTTTAAAAAACACAAACCGAAACGAAACGTCTTGAATAAAAATTTAATTTTAAAAACAACGTTTCAACAAACACAATTATTCTACATCAAAGACGCCGTAAGTGCACACGCATAGAAATTTTGTTTTCATTGTAGGAAAGTTTTTCATATGTATATAAGTATATATCGGTTTTTTAAGTTTTAGCTTCTTACTTTCTCAAGGAAGACTGTAATTGAGTGCAACAGCCAAGGCAGGAAACTAGGAAGCAATAAACCCAAAGGGAAATGTAATAAACGAGCAAATCTCATACGTGACCACCCCAACACCAAAGTCCAAAGCGTTTAGGGTGCTGTTTTTCGGAGGGTGGTATAATGCCCTACTAACTCAATCGCTTTCCATTCTATGGTATATTCATTGGAAGTGGCATACTACATTCTTGGGCTCACTTTAGCTCTCATAGGGGAAAAAAATAACAGTTTTTTTCAACTTAAAGTGTAACAACAACAATCTCTAAAAAGAAAAGTTCAAAATGTTCTATTTTATTTAATCGATATTTCGCTGGGTGACTGACATAGCCAAGGAGGTTTGCGGTACTATGCAATATAAAACAACAAAACAATACTGTAACTAACCCTCTCTTGGGTTGTGTTGCACTCAGTGTTTGGGTGCGAGAATCCTTCAAGTGGTCATAAAAATTGCGTGTGAAGCTCGCAAAGGATACAGCTCGGTCAAGTGAGAGTCTGTGGAGCCACACATCAAATATCCAAGTAGGCACAATTTGGTGCAAATAAGAAATTCCGTTTATTGCACTCCGGAGATACCACACAGCCTGGATGATAATAACTAGAAGTTTAAGCAAATGTGTACTATTTATCAGCATGAAACTCAGAATGTAGTTGTTGATGGGATATTCTACCGTTAATTTTTTTCCATAATAGTATGGTCGTAGCGTAAGTGTTAACATTAATTTGTGTTGAATTCCGGCTCATAGAAGTTAATCGCTGCCCATATCGCACACCGTGCCTTTCTACAAACATTCAACATGTTAACTTCAACAATACTTGATGTGCCTTAAAGAGGCATTTGAAAGCAGTTAATATTCCCGTACACAACATTATTTGCATACATATATGAGTCCACAAATATGTGAGCATATGTTTTGAACGGGCTCTTCACAATCTGCACCACATTTATAAATTCGTTAATAATTTCAGGCCAAACTATTTCGCTACAAATAAGAACACTGCAGCAACACTTTTTCACTCAAATGTATGTTAACAACGCTTCGCGTGAGAACAGCAACGTGCCATAGATTAATTATAGCCCTCCAGTAATAGTAATAGATATATGTCGTTGCAACGGACGGATCTTGTACAAGACGCTTGTCAAGCGGAACACCCAGCCGCATCTGTCCGGCAGAGCAACAGCAAACTGTGACAAAGACAGTGCACGACTGCCTTCAGCAGCACCTCTTTGTTTCTGAACAGTGCTGGTGTGTGGCATGCAGCACGCTTGTGTCACTGCAATCTGATCGATTTGTGTAAACACTTTGCTAGTGCTTGAAGTTTTTGTGGTAGCTGACCGCACATGTCAGATCGTCAAATTTCTGCGAACTCTCGAACTTGAACGATACTTGACATGCTTTTGCAGGCACATTTAAAAGATGTTGTCGGCTTTCCAGGGAAGTCGAGGAAATGTGCGAATAGTATGAATGATATTACATTTAGAGGTAACTGCGGGGTACAGAAAATCTTTAAGGCCACATCAGACATTTGTTATTGTGGAAACCACAATTGCCTTTTGATTCTGTTGGCGCGACAATGTGATACTTGTTAGCGGCAATCTAAAATAATTCTGAAGAATTCGAATTTGGCGAACGATTTACGATAAATACATAATAAAAAAAAACTTATTGTCCAGTAGCTAGAATAATTGAAATTAATTTAGAGAAGAACGTAGGTAAGATTCAAAACTTTTTTTTGTGAAATATGTAACTTTGCTAAAAACACGCAGGTTTAGTGTTTCGTCATAGTTATTTCGTCACTCTGCGTCCAATATTTATAGAATTAACATGTATACATGTATATGGTACATATGTATGCATATGTATCTACCAAGCATATTATTTTGCAGTTTTCCAACAAAATTTCATATTTTGTAGATGGCATAATAATTTGATCTAAAAAAGAACAAATTTTGCATAAATCAAGTAGATGGTTACATGATTTCTTTGGAGCATCCAAGAATTGCCTGAAGGAAAATACTGCAAGCCAATTCTCTTGAATTTCTTCACTGTTTTTCGAAGTAAATCGTTTTTATGAACAGATTTCCAACTCCATCTCACATATTTAGACCTGCAGTAGCAAAGCTGTACATAATTCGGATATGGGCTTCACAATTGCAATTTACAAAATCTGCCAAATTAACTCAAAAGCGAAATATGCGATATAAACTCAACCAAAGCGATTTAAGGAATATATTAGATATATGAGGAAAAGTCAACCAGACAAGAGGAAGTCATTATATTAGGAATAAGCGGCTTAGATCATGGTCTAGACCGATTTCTTTCATATTTATTGCGAAACCACATTGTTTAAGAAAAAATATCCACTTAATTTCATTAAAATGTCACACATATTGAGCAACATAAACGGTTTAAAGTTAGATAGAAATTCAGGAATTCTTATATCGGGCATTTTCGGGATAGAGGAAGATCTGCACTGATCACATTAATTCTTTTCATTATTCAAGTATATTAGGGAACATGTTTTCACGATATTTTGTGAAGGTAACTCACACAGTAACCGACCTATTTAGCATAAAGTCTGCTAAAATAGCGAAAATCATTATATGTAGGATAAGGGAGCTGGGGAAATTCGTTCACCGATTTCACACATTTTCGACAGTAAACTATGGTATATCCAATATTACACGTTCACTTAGTTTTGCTAAGATATCTTGAAAATGAATTGAAATAAGTTGAAAATCCTTGTATTAGGGATATGGATATGGTACTTACCCGATTTTTCCCATTTTTGACACCAGATCACATTATTATCATGGAAAGATAATCCTCCAAATTCATTACGATATCTTACAGACTTAGCGTTATATATGGTATAAAGTCTACCGGAAGATTGAAAATCCGTATATTAGATATATGTGAGCTAGAGGAAGTATCTACCCGATTTTTCCCATTTTTGCCACCAGGTCACGTTATTATCATGGAAAGATAATCCTCCCATGTCTTTACGATATTTTGCAGATCTGCCCAAATATATGGTATAAAGTCTTCCAGAAGGTTGAAAATCCGTGTATTAGGTATATGGGGGCTAGGGGAAATACTTCCCAGTTTTTGGCATTTTTGACACCAGATCATAATATTATCTTGGAAAGATAGTCCTAAAATTTCATTACAATATCTTACAGATTTCCCGATATTTTCCCGATATATTAGATATCTGGTGGCTTGAAAAGTTATAGTCCAATTTCAACTATTTTTACGGATGAGATGGCATATCTTGAAAACACTATAACTACAGAGTTTGATTTTTTTCATATCTTAATTGCTGCTAGATTTATCTGCTTTATAGTGAAAGGATTAGATGAAACTTAAAATTGTGTTATATGAAAAGACGGCGTGGTTTTATCCGATTTTATCCATTTTCACAATATGACATAAGAATGCAAATATAATGTCACATATTAAGTTTTGTTAAAATTGGTTACGGCGTTCTTGAGATATGGGATTTCACCTAAACGTGGGCGGTGCCACACTCATCAATAAAACATTTCACTGATTCCTATGCAATCTTTAAGTATCATATTTGCTGTAAGATTTTATTTTTCTGACGTGTTCCTTCAGCAAGTTAACGCACTTTTATTGGCGTTCAACATAACCCTTGTATGGGAGGTGGGCATGGTTATTTTCAGATTTTTCTCATGTTCTTATTATATGTGGAGATACTAGAAAAACTTACTCGAAGAAATTTTGATTGATATAGCCACAAGGGTTTCTGAGATGTATATATTATATACATGGGGGCGGGGCCATACCCACATTTACAAAAATGTTCGCCCATAAATTTCCCCCCCCCTACTAGCATCCTCTGTACCAAATAACACGTTTATATCTTAATTTGTTGCTTAGTTATAGCACTTTATCATTTTTCGATTAATGGCATTTTGTGGGCGTGGCAGATATCCAATTACGCCCATCTGCAATACCAACCGTCCTACGGTGACAGAGAACACGCGTACCAAGTTTCATCAAAATATCTTAATTTTTACTCAAGTTATCGCTTGCGCGGACGGATGAACGGACGGACAGACAGTCACTCGGATTTCAACTCGTCTTTTCATCCTGATCATATATATATATATATATATCTATATCTAACTCGATTAGTTCTAGGTGTTACACACAACCGTTAGGTGAACAAAACTAATAATCTCTAGCAACATGTTGCGAGGGTATAAAAACTCTTACTTAGGAGGAAATTGATAGGTCCATTCTTGATATTATTTAGTCACCAAAAGTTTATTCCAATAAAGTGGACAAATATATCGCGTGTTATCATGTTCCCCGAATGAAATCAAGTACTCATGCATTAAAAAAATTCGTAATATAACTTAAAAATGTATAAGAAAAATATATAAAAATATATTAGACTATATGTATTAGACCTACTTAAAAGTTAGAACAAAATCTTAAATAATAATAGTAATAATAATGAAATTGCAATAAATAAAGGGCACCAGCTTGTTGCGGTGGAGCGATTATTAGAGAAAATGTGTAGTTCTGTTTAATGGAACTTTTAAGTTCATTGTACAAATCATTCAAGTAGCAACAAAAGTAAAGTTGCAATTAAAAACATTATCTTGCAATAACAATAAAATTGCTTGGAAACGCCGAAAATAAAGAAGGCAATGGGGTTTCTGAATGAGCCAGGTGCAGGGGTGGGAGGCAACAGAGTCCAGTAACTACAAATTTCAAGCCCAGTTGTTGGCGGGCATTTATTTCTTACATCGCGTGCAGTGTGCAAAGCCATTAAACAAGCGAATATTTTTAATAAACCATAAAACTGAAAAAAAAAACAATAACAAATTTGAATAAAAAGTGAAGCAAGAATTGTCATGAGATGTGAAGTAGAAAGCGCTAGTGAATTTGATGGGCCATTTCGAATGTATCTCGAACGCTGAGCTGATGAGGGATGAAAGTCGGAAAACCATTTCAGTAATTTGAAAAAGTGCGCCATTCAACAGTGATTTTTTGTGAAATAAAAAGAGCGCGTGTTGCTTGACATAGAGTTGGCGCTGCAGTGGTAGCGAAGCGTTGCATGCGACAAGGCGAAGCAACGAACATACATATGCATAAATGCTGAGGACATGGCATGGTGGTGTCGTCGTCAGTTAAATTAAGCGTTGATCGTCACCCATTCAACAATGCTGAGCGGCAATTATTACAAATGGGTGTATCCCCTCCCGCGCGAGATAGATAGTTGGGGGCACATTACCGCGTTTTAGCAAAAGATTTTAGGTCAAATCCGGTGTTTTAAATGCAAAATAGAAAATAAAATTTAAATAAAAATTAAAGAACAAATTAGAACATATGCCCGAATTGTTTGTTACCGCCATGCTCCATTGCAGTTTTAGTCAGTGTTTCTTTTTTGCTGTGTGTCGTCAGTTAAAATTATTTTAAAGTGCTTTCTGCAATGTTTGTTCGATATTATTTCTTTGACATTGTTTTAAATGGTTTTGACCCGTGCACGTTCATAGATATTCAGTCATTAGGGCCAATCAATTCTCAATTTGAAGCCATTATAGTGTTTGTGCCTTGGAACCATGGAACCTTCGTTGGAAAAATCTTCTCTGCGATATTTGTTTTTTTCTCAATGGATCATACATACACACAACCAAATTTTTTTAAACATATACACAACAAAATTATAAATGTACCTTTGCTATTATTTTTAAAAAATGTGAAAGAAGTTGTATTACAAATGACGGATCTGTTTGATTATATATTTAGTTTTATAAATAGTCCATGACCAATAAAATATAGCTGTATTCGATGCTCTATGATTAGATTCGACGGAAATCACGAAGATCACACTTCGACAGTTGAACCAATCGCCTTGAATCACCTTGATGAGAGTTCAATAGAATCTGATGTATCGACAAAACGTTTTGAGTTTATTACAAATCCGTTGTGGCTGCTTATTTCGATTACAGCCAGTTCGCCCGGATGGCTTTAGGTATGATATCCAAACAAATAGTCCTGTTAACCCGCCAAAAATATTTATATGAAAATATAAACTGTTGCCATTTATCTCTATGTGTTTATAACAATTTAATTAAGCTTTGATAGCCGGTTTGTTCGATTCGACAATCTCAAAGTTTTTATGAATTCAAAACAAATTAATATAATCTCATGTGTGATTCCCTCACAAAAATTGTGGTAAAATTGGTGGTCCCTCACAAAAATTAATAAGCTTACCTGATTAGATCAACTTCCCAAATAACAAATTCTTCAAAAATATGCATAGTGTCATAAGCAGAAGTTATTGGTGGTAAAAAAATATTCTTATTTTTGTACTCTTGCAAAATGTTTTGTTCACCAAGCGGTCGATTGTAGCATCTAAAACAAGTCTAGATAGGTATAGATTTATATATATATAGGATGTCGAGACGAGTTAAATGCCGAGTGGCTGTCCGTCCGTCCGTCCGTGCGTCCGTGCAAGCAATAACTTGAGTAAAAATTAGAAAATCTTGGCGAAATTTGGTACACGTGTTTCTTGGTACTATACCTGCTTTTTGTAGATGGGGGTAATCTAAGACCCCCATTTGGGCAGACTTTTTACCAAAAATATCGGCCAGTGTGTGAGTTATCTTCATAAAATTGGGTGGAACCTTGTTCTCTAGCGCACTTGATTAATGACAAAAGTTAACGCAATCAATCTAGACCTTCAACTAGCCCAAATATACAAATATATTAACTTTTTAGTGGCTACCAAAAGTTGATCTCAATATAGCGCCGATTTTGTATGCTTCATCGCCGAAAGAATATTAATGTTAGTTTGCTACACAGAACACTGGTTTTGAAATATTAACTTTTATCGTTTTTAAATTTTGTTCCAGTGTACGTCAAGTGGACTACAAGTTAAAGTCAAACGCATATCTTTACTTCTATAGCTGGTTTTTCAAATATCTGTCCAGGAAATTATATAGTAAACACCTTATACTTCAAAACTACGTTCTGTAGTAGCAAAAATTTCTCAATATATATTGAGGTTACCAGTAAAATTGACACTTATATTAACTAACTGTGCTAATGATCATATAGCTTTTGAAAATTATAAGTACCGGATTAATTCGAGTGGTATTACAATGTCATATATACAGTAAAACTTTATGACACTGTGGTCGACAATGTATCTAGTAAACATTTCTAAATATGCCTATCACCAATGTTATTGCACCCCATGTGTCCAAGACCGGATAGTCAAAGGTAGACGACTCTAACTGCGCCAAGTATAGCAGATTTCGTGCAGATCTGTCGAATGCCTACTGTTTTATTACCAACATATTACGCATGCGAAGCGACCTTTGACCCATGTGCCATGACGGCTGGAGTTGCTAAGACGTCGAAGTTGTCAGCAATTCAGCTTACACAACATGCATACGTAGCTTTACAATAGCAATACAATGTAAATACCTCCTTACTGCTGACATAATTTTCGCATCATTGCGCTACTTGCCTAACTTTGTTTTAACTTTATACTAACTTTGTTTTCTTCACGAATGTTTGAACATCACCAAAGTATGAAAGGCATTTCTAAATAGGAAACAATCTTTTTGTAAATAGTTAGAGTTACCAGTATTAATTACTATACCATTTAAAAAACCCTGGGAGATGTCTCTTTCTAGACAAAATCATTCGACACCTACAAAAACGTTATAATTCGAAAAAAAAAAGAAAATGGTTGCCATATTAAAAATATGCAATTATTACCTATGCCCAGAGACAAGTGAGTGAATTTAAATCAAAATTTGGAGGTATTTACAATGACCAGGATAAGTAAAATTGCTAAAATCGATCGATCTATACCAAATTGCCAACAGTCTTCCGCTTTGTGTTTCCAATAATACGTAGGGCTTTATAACTTAGGGTAGAAGGTCATAATTAAACCTAAACAAGTAAGGAAGGATTAAAATCGAATGTAACCAAACATTTTATACTCTCGGAATTTTCAAAGATCAAAACGGGAGGTACATTTTCAGGTGTTGGCAAGATTTTATATTAAACAAGTAAGGGCTAAGTTCGGGTGTAGCCGAACTATTGATTGTCTCGCAATGTGTAAGAATCAAAGACGAGGAGATGTTTTCAGGTTTTGACAAAACTTTGTATCAAAAAATGCCGCGTAAAGATTCAAAATTCATTAATTGGCAAAAGCGTGAATGGGTTGCAATCATAATTGGTATCTTATTAACTTATATTACAGGTCATAGATTCACCAACTTTTGTTGTTATATTTAGCTTTTTTCCAAGATCTTTGTTCTAAAATCAACTAAATTAACTTAAAGGAGATATATGCGATATAAACTCAACCAAAGTGGCTTAATTTAATAATATTGGGACCGATTTTACACATTTTTGTAATTAAACTGTAGCATATCCAATATTAAACAGTTATTTAATTTGGCTATTATATCATACACGTTGACCGATATATAGCGTATACAGTCAACTGGAAGTTTGAAATTCTTATATAAGGTATATGGAGGCTAGGGGTAGTATTTAGCAGATTTTATTCATTTTAGGCATCACGACGTGCTATTACCAAGTAAAGATGCCGTCTGAATTTCATTAAGATACTTCACAGATTGGTACGGTATAAAATCAACCGGAAGTTTGAAAATGCTTATATTAGGTATATAGGAGCTAGGGGAAGTATTTACCCAGTTTTATCCATTTTGGGCACAAGAATCCACTGTTCAAGTCAACGCGAGAAACTCTCTGAATTCCACTGAGATAACTCACATATTGACCGATATATACAGTATAAAGTTAACCCGAAGTTCGAAAATCTTTATGTGAGGTATATGGGAAGCGGGGCCATACCCATATTTATAAAATTCCCTACTGTGATTATCTCTATCAAATCCATTTTTTTGTTTCATTGAGAGCTTAATTTTAGCATTTTATGAGTCTTCGTTGAACGGCATTTTATGCGCGTCGCAATAGTCGGATTTCGCTTATTAGCGACACCAAACTCCTCAGTGCGCCATGTAACATGTGTATCAAGATATCGCAATTTTTACTTAAGTCATCGCTTGCACGGACAGACAGTCACGCGTTAGGTGAACAAAACTATTATGCTCTGTTGTCACATGATGCTAGAGTATAAAAATAGAAAGCAATATATAATGTTTGAATTTGACCAATTATGAAAAGTTCGGTTGCATTCCACCCAGAACTTCCTTATGCCCGTGATATTATTATATTTTCCTTGCTCGTAAGCCGCTTCGTTTGCGCTTTAACATTTCCCTCGGGCATACGATGTAGCCGAATCTGACTTGTGTATAAAACTTGTAGTGAGAGGGTGTGGCAGAGCGGTATGCAGAAATTCTGATTTGATTCGGGGCTCCATGGCGAGGCGTCTCTACCTCCTCCAGTTTGTTGCGATAAACACGTTGATATAGCCGACACACCGAAACTGATTCAGTGCAGCTTCTACTAACATGGTTTTTAACGTCTTCTTACATCTGTCTGTATTCTTTGGTCTTGTTCTTTTTGAGTCTTCCTTTGCCTGCCTACATAGCCGCCTTGGGGCTACCTTTGACCAATGCCAAATTTATTGTCGACGCGCAGAAATATCGACAACGCAACTGCTACCGGGCATTTTCCAATCATGACAATGCGAATTACCCATACAGGTTTACTCACGCCACTTATGAATGAACCAACAGGAGCGGACTAAAAAAAATAGATCCACAGCGATTGTTTGTGCATCAACCCAAAAGGGACGGATGTAGATTGTGCAAACGCACTTGGCTGCACAAAAAGGCAGTTCCATAAAAGCACCGCATATATATGCGATGTATACGTACATCTGAGCATATATTATAGTACGATTTCATTCTGTAGGCCTCTTCGTGGTATCGGCATGCTAATCTGCAATTGCTACCAACTTAGCATTGCTAGTCGCATACACATTTGCAATCCTACACTCGATCATCCTCCCAACGCAACAACCTTGATTTTGCATATTAGTTGCTGACTCGCCGACTTTTAGTTTGCTTGCGTTGGTCAACCAAGCACTGCTTGCACTATTTTGTTATGCCTCTTCAGTGAAGGTGATGATGGCTATGTAGCTTTTATTCGAAGGGCAAAGCACCGGTAAACCAACACACAACTCAGAAGCATTTGCGAGCACTCTGACAAGATTTTGATAATTTTGCATGGAATTTCGGCCAAGCAGTTGATAATAGTATTTCATATCGCTGCCTTAAAGTGCATTAGTTAATGCATTAAAACTTACATATCAGGAGAATAGAAAGGGTTTTTGGGTTACAACTGTGTGAATGGCTCTTTATTACAAAATTTGCCTACGAAACTTGTGCAGAATCCGATGGGATTTGTAAGCAGATGAATGAAAACAGTAGAATAGAATTGAGAATTTCTTTGATCATTGAAGCATATATAAGTTTGAATATTTAAGATTAGCAATAAGTTACAGCGTCCATCGATTTAAAGAACACATTACTGCTTCAAAAATTAGTTCTAGGAAGAGTGTTCATGGCGTCGCATTTAGTATTATTAAAAATTTACAGGAAGTTTGAATTTTTATTGAATTTCAATAATTAAGATCAAGGAGTTCAACTCATTGAATATATGCTTTTAAGAGTTTTGGTTGAAGCTGATGAAATATTATATGTTGTAAAAATTAGGTATATGGCAACTTTAGAATATGTTTTAAATGAATTGTAATTACAAATTTTTGTTGAAAAATTTATAAGCCAGAACAGTGGCAAAATTCTATTAACTTGCTCGAAAAGTTGTCGATATCACTAAATTTTGTAATTATGTTAAGCTATCTGACCGATGCTTGCGATTTAAGCTCAACCAAAGGGACGATATGTAATATATTGGGTAAGCGAGTCAACCAAGAGGGCGGAAATAATTATATGAGGGAATCGAGGTTAGTCGAGGACTTACCGATTTCATTCATACTAATAACAACACTATAATTTAGAAAATATTTCTACTTAATTTCACTACCATATCTTACATATTAACCAATATAAACGGTATAAAGTCAGCTGAAAATCTAAATATAAACTGAATAAATGTAATAAACTAAAATATAGTCGAGAATATATTTCCACACGATTTTATTAAGATGACTAAAAATTTGATCCTATATTCGCTATAAAGTTCACTAGAATAACGAAAATCATTATATTAAATGCATATGAGGGCTGGAGTAATTCGTGGACCGATTTTACACATTTTCGCCACCAAACAACATATATATATATGTAACATTAACATATATAACATTATACGTTCGCCTAGTTTTGCAAAGATCTCTTGCATATTGACCGATGTACCTGGTATAAAAGCATTCAGAAGTTTGAAAACTTTCATGTTGGATATGTGGGGCTAGGGGAAGTACAGAACGGATTTTATTATGTTTTACCAGTTCACATTAGTACCAGGAAAATATCATGTCTGAATTTCATTAAGATTGTAGTATATTAGGGCTCTGTGCATATTTTTCTTTATATTTATGGAAGATTTTTATACTCATTATTCAAATCCTATTCTATATCCACAGATAATTAGCTCACTAATATTTCAATTGTTTTCATAAAATTTTCAGCGGGCATCAAATATGGCTTCAAGTGCGTTTAAGTTTAAACGCATAATAATTCATTCCTATTGTTTTGGCTTCATTTTAATTTTTTTTCAGTCGAATAAACTCTCCTCATGGTACAAGTAAATTTACCATAACTATTCCTGGTAATGGTATTGCTATGATTGGTAGATCTGGTCAACAAGAAAGCATCTTTTCAAAATTATAGTCCACAGCAAATAAAAAGAAATTTTATTTTCTAAGCTGTGTAAATGGAATAAAGCCTTTTTTTGAATTCTAAATGGTCGGGAGCAAAGGATATACAAATGGTATGTATGAGTAGTGAACTAACAAATAGATTTTTTCAGTAAGCTCTCAAGGTATGCAAGCTAAGTGAACCAGTAATGGCAATTAGACTACCTGGTGGAACCTTTACGACCAAGGCAGAAAACAGAGCAAGGACCTCCTGATTACGCACTTTCCAGAGGCCGTCACGGACAACCAAACTGCACCAGTTGCAAGGAACTTACTCATGCATTCATTACTATAGCATGCGTACAGAGCAGGTAGGTCTACTAATACTGCTTTGTTCTAGCTAACCTCGGAAATTCAAACTTCGCTGGATAACGGACAGGTTCTGCGCTTTTTTAGATATTGAAGGTGCTTTTGATAATGAGTCTCCCGCAAGTGTTATAAAAGCACAAGAGAGGAGGAATATGCCAGTTTCAACACGAAGCTTGATAGAAGATCTACTTCACCCTAGGATTGCTGAGACCATGAAGAGGGATAAAAGGATTCGTCTCGGTACTACGAGAGGCTGTCTTTAAGGCGTGGTACTGTCCTCCCTGCTATGGAGCCTCGTCGTAGATGAGCTCTTTGAACTGCTAACTAGTAATGGGATTCGATGTCAGGGCTATGCGGATAACATTGTTATATCCACAAGAGGAAATTTTTAAATTTTCTACGGCATTGTTCAAAGGGGTTTAGGACTGACAAAGGATGGTGCAATTGGGATTTAGTTCAATCAACTCATCACAAACGAACATGATCTCTTTTACCAGAATATGGTTGATGCCGGCTTTAAAGACATGGCCCTTGGTGCAGGGCATCTGGCATGACAAATGAAGTCAAATACCTAGGCCTCGCACTGGTCGCCATCCTCCAGTGAAACGAGCATGTGCAATTAACCTTGGTTAAAGCCAAGAAAGTTCTCATGATTTGCAAACGCCAGCCCATAAAATCCTTGGGTTGTAAGTCAGGAATCATTAATGGGTTGTATACCCTGATTGTAAAACCTATAATAAAACACAGAGAGGTCGCGTGGGCTTCGAAAGTTTCACTGATTTCACTTGGGCTTCAACTATCGAAACTGTAAAGTTTCCTTACGTCCATAGGTAACGTAGGCAATGCGCCCGTACCTAACAGTAGCGCTGGAAGTAATTTTGGAACTTACACCGTTCCATATTCTGAACGATATCCACCGGAAGGCGTATGGGGTGATATGCACCGGAGGTGCAGCAATCATAGGCTCACACACTAAACTTACAGTATCTACGGTACGGTTTGCAAGCATTTTTCAAGCAGAAATCTTGGCAATAAGTCGATGTGCAGAAATATGGTTCCAACGCATCCTTGCATATCACAAGGAGCGTATTGCCACTCAAAAGGATCTAGTCTGGCGAGATTAACTGTTAGAGCAGTGCATAGGACGGCTGAACAGATTGTCAGTCTGTAATTGGGTTCACCTTATCGCACCATAAAGGAGCAGTTTCGAAAGGAGAAGAGGGTATATAGACATAGATACTGGCAGCAAACTACAGGCCTACGCCAGGCAAAGCTCGTAAGGTTTAGTCAAATTATAAATTTTCCCAGGGATTAATTCCGGCTACTATAGGCAGCTTATACTGTTCACTGCAAGCTCAAGAAGCACCTACTCAATATGGGTATAGCCTCCTCTGCAAATTGTCGGTTCTATGAAATGGAACTGGAAACTCCGGCGCACTTGTTTTTAGATTGCGCAGTAATTTGCAGATACGGTAACTAGGCCCTTGGATACTTAAATCCGAGAAGTGAACACTTTGCTTAGAATTTATCAGAGTGCTGGGCCTATGTTAGTTATTGTGAAAGAGGGGAGGGCACAATAGACTACAGATCGCAGTGCATACCTCATTATTATTCTATTCTATTTTATATAATATCGGCAACTAATCCATAAGGTACTTAGTTTCAGAGTTTGGCTGCCATTATTAAGTGCCACACATTAAGTTTTTGTGCATTACATTCCTTAACTCTGAATGAATGGTGAAAATTAAGTATATAGCACATTTAGGATAGCATTAAGAAACTTCTTTAAATTAGCCAAACCTTTTGTAAAAGTTGTTTAGTATACGCTAAAAAAAATATTCCTATGGTAATTTTAGTTAGTGGACTTAGGCACTTTTAATTTTTTCCAGCTAATTTGAAATCAATTATCGTTTTATTATTATTAAATATTTGTTTTGTCGAACAGTGAAGAATAAATCGAATTCGAATCATGGAATACTTTTGGTTTTTACTTCAGTGAATTAATTAATACAACATTTTGAACTTAAAATCTAAAATGAATTAGCTCATTAATTTAAACTTTCTTGTGAAGAGTTTATATTACTTTACATCTGAATCAAATGCTGTGAATAATGTAAGTAGTTTTAAACGGAAGTCTGAATTAAGCAGTTTTCAAAGCTTCTCTTCAAGTGGTAAAAGGGAATGTTCCCATTACATCAAAACCTTTTTTGAATCCACATTAAATCCTGACGTTTTCTCTGATTATTGCAAACCTGCATTTAAATAAGACTATTAAACTGACATCATTTATATAGACTTTCTGTATTTATATATATTTATATATATTAGACGAATTCTTGTTTCTTCGAATAAAAATTTCTTTTAAGAATTATTTGTTGAAATAAGAAGTACTTTTGATGTGTGTGTAATCCCCGTTGATAAAGTAGAATTGATAAAGGAGAATTATAGGTATTGGCGTTTTAAACTAAAAAATTTTTCAAAATCTAGTGATGTGAAATTTCTTCGTAATATGAATAAATGGGGATGCCCATTCTGGTGGCCTTCTCCAACAACAGAAGTTATGCATTTTGTCGATGGGAGTCGCAGACGTGAATTTCTTTGGAAAACTTACAAATATTTCCAATTATATGTCTTACTAATTTTTCAGACTGCGTAATAAAGAACACCATTGCAATTGGTAAAGTCCCCCGACGATCTTCCCACAAAGATATGTATTTGCACGGAAAATAATAGTTTTGTTCCCCTTACGTTTCTTTGCAACACCTTAAACTAATCAAGGTAGATATAAAGTATATATATATTCAAATGATCAAGTTGATGGGCCGGATTGAATTCCCGATGACTAGATAACAAGTAACTTTGAGAAGTGAAAGCACTTCAGTAGTTACTTTCAAACCGAAGTACTCGTACAAAAATAAACCCAATGTTACAGTAACTATATTCTGAGAGTTTGGTACATTACGGTAACGAACCGATCGATTTCATTTTGGCGACTGGTAGCTGTAGACGAGGCAACACACACGAAATTAAGCATGTAAAGAAAGAAGTACATTAATCACAATTAAGGTCAAATCGATTAAGATATATAAGGATCTAAAGTATTATATAATTAATCCATAAATTATGATCTGTGAACATATACATAAATATATGTAATAACATCCGTATATCTGCATACATATATATCAAACAAATAAAAAAAAATTAAATAATATGTTCAAATTTGCGGAGATACAATTTACGATGAACACTTTTATACTCACGCAACATGTTGCTGCAGAGTATATTAGTTTTGTTTACCTAACGGTTGTTTGTAACACCTAGAACTAAACGAGTTAGATATAGACATATATATATAAATGAGCAGAATGAAAAGACGAGTTGAAATTCAAGTGGCTGTCTGTCCGTCCGTCTGTCCCTCCGTCCGTGCAAACGATAACTTGAGTAAAAATTAATATATGTTGATGAAACTAGGTACACGTGTTCTTTGTCTCCGTAAGACGGTTGGTATTGCAGATGGGCGTAATTGGACATCTGCTACGCCCATAAAATTAATCGAAAACAGATAATGTGCTATAACTAAGCAGAAAATTAAGATATAAACGTGTTATTTGGTACAAAGGATCCTAGTGGGGTGGGGCATCTGTGAGCAAAAATTTTTGTAAATGTGAGCATTGCCCCGCCAATAGGTTAATATATATGTTTCGGAAACCGTTCAAGCTATATCAATCGACTACACAATACAAGCTTGTTTCAACTAAGTTTTTCTACCACCTCCTCATATACTGAGAAAATTAGTGAAATCGGATAATAACCACACCCACCCATACAAAAGTTACGTTGAAAACTACTAAAAGTGCGATAACTCGCTGAACAAACACGTTCGAAACATTAAATCTTACAGCGAAGATGATACGTAAGATTTGCATAGGAATCCGTGTAAAGTTTTGGTAATGGGTGTGGCACCGCCCACTTTTAGGAGAAATCCCATATCTCAAGAACGCCTTAACCGATTTCAACAAAATTTGATATGTGACATTATATTTGCATTCTTATGCCACGCTGTGATTTCTACAAACTTGTACTTTGTACAAACAGTGTTTTCAAGATATGCCATCTCATACGTAAAAATGGACGAATTCGGATTATAACTTTTCAAGCCACCAGATGCCCAATATTAGGACCTCAGTGCCACTATCTGACTTTTTATGGAAAATATCGGGAAATCTATAAGATATCGTAATGAAATTGGAGGATTATCTTTCCATGATAATAGTTTGATCTAATATCAAAAATGGCAAAAATCAGGTGAATACTTATTAAAATATCGTAATAATAATAATAACGGTTAATAAATGAGTTAGTTCTTTCAAATTTAGAGGGTGTCTCTTTCTGATAACAGTGTGTCCATGTGCCTAAAATGGATAAAATCGGGTAAGCAATTCGCCTAGCCCCCATGTATCTAATATACGGATTTTCAACATCCGGGTAAACTTTATACCATATATTTCGGTCAATATCAATCTTACATATCCTAGCAAAATTAAGTGAACATGTAATATCGGATATACCATAGTTTACTGCCGAAAATGTGTGAAATTGGTCTACGAATTATCCCACCTCCCATGTACTAAATATAATGATTTTCCCTATCCTAGCAGACTTTATGGCGAATATGTCGATCACCATGTGAGTTATCTTCACCAAATTGCGTGAAAAAATGTTCCCTGATATATTTGAATAATGAAAAGGGTTAATGTGATCAGTGCAGATCTTCCTCTATCCTAAAAATATCCGATATAAGTATTCCAGACTTTCGATCTGACTTTAAACCGCTTATGTTGGCCAATATGTGGAATATATTAATGAAAGTAAGTGGAAATTTTTTCAAAGAATGAAGACCATGGGACAATAAGCCTTAACAGTAATATAAATATCTCTGACAAGAAGCAAAATATAGCAACGAAAGTACATGAGTCTATGGCCTGTAATATAAGTTAATAAGATACTAAATATGATTGCAATCCATTGACAATTTCTTCGAATAAATATATGTATATATATATATATAAAATGTTTGGTTACACTCGAACTTAACCCTTTCTTACTTGTTATATTTCATCTTTGCCTAATATTTGTTTAAAAGATCCCGCAATACAGTATAACTAGAACTAGTTAGGATTAATTTTATAATACTGTTTTATAAAATGGTAAGTATGTGTTTGTACCGGTTACCAAGAATATTATTGTTTTTCGACTAAGTACGAAACTGTTCAAAACCAAAAGTAAGTGTATGTAGATGAGCAAAAAGTTATTGTTTTGAATTATTAGTTCAATTTTCGTACTCTGAGTCACATTATTGAAATTTACTTATCGCAATAAATTCCTTAAGAACAAAAAAAAAAAATGTTTCCAATTAGTTTAAACTTGATAGTAGAAGAATAATCCAGCGTCTTTAATAGTTTACTCAACTGTTTGTTCGGAGTTTTACTTTACAAATTGTTTTCATATTCAATTTGATTCCGTGTGTTCACCGCAATTATTTTGCGATGCCCATTTTGAGTATTTTATGAGCTATATAAAATCTTTTGAAACTATGAAGTGGAACAAATCTCATAATGATATGTCAAAATCTAAATCTGAGTTATATATTTCTGAAATATTATAATCAAACGAAAAGCCAGTTTGGCGCCTAAATTGCTTCTGAACGAGAAACTCGGCAAACAATTCGGGCACCTTGAATAAATATAGGAAAGTTTAGATGAGAGTAAATTGAGATATATGAGAAACTGGCTTTGAGAGAAATACTCGGATATCTGATTTATTTTTATCGTATATACATGTATTTTTTTATCTATATGTATTTTTATACTATAAGAAAACGTCGCATTCAAGATATATGCATTGACACTGGCGATTGCAAGTGTGCCATGTGCAACAACGAGTCGAGGATACAACTTGGCTGAACTCACACACATACGTTTTGTTAACTTTTCGTTTCACGAATTGTTGTTTTCGTATTCAAAGAATGATGTCGAATGTAATATGAGTGTATCTGAAAGTACACTCAGTGTGAACAAAAAGTCCAGGCTTGTTAGGTGAAAGACTGTTGAGAGTACGTAAATGTTTTAAATGATTTGTTTGTTTGTATGATAAAATTTTGTTTTCTCTTGTCTTCACTAGACCAGAACCATCAGAACCAATTATTTCAAGAAGACGGAAGCGATTAGTGAATACCATCACTCATAGTAACAGTGTAATGAGAATATTTTGGAATGTGTAAATTGAATAGATAAATTTTTATTGACAAGTTTATCATATCTTACAAACCACTGGACTAATAAGAAATAATGACATATAATAATCTGAAAATAAGCAATATTGAACCATATCTCTTACAATTTCGACCTGAAAAGTTATTTTTTTAAAGTTAAGAAAGTCTGCGTTCCACATACGCAGATAAGAGCTGTATTCTAAATCAAAATATTTGTACCAACAACTGGTAGATTTGTTATACAAATTGCGTCGAATTAATATTTCGATTGCAGTTGACTAATGAAAAATCGTCTCAATAAACGCGAGGCATAGAGTGCTTAATTAGAGCAAATTGCAGTCATGGTACTAATAACAACAAGAATTGATATGGAACAAATTCAACATTAGCGAATAGTTATTAGTTAGGTTAAATGCTCTGCAATTTCTAGAGCTGGCGATCGTTCGGACTTCATTGCGCGAAATATTTTGCTTGAACGAGTCGTGGTTGCAAGTGACTAGATTACAACTAATATCTGTATTTGCGATTAACGCAGATGCTGTGTTAGTAGCATTTGCGTAATGACAGCGAAGTGTAGCCTCGCGCCGGGAACTTGTTTCTAATATATTACTACTCAATGTATTAGAACTGCAACAAGAGCAATGACATATGACATAGTTAGAAGATAGCGCGCGAAAGTGTTCCAACCAAGTCAACAGGAAGGTATTGATTCTTGACTTTTTCCATCACGAAAGATATGAATTTTGGTAGGTCGGCACTTGATTTCCTTCGATCCAATATATACACGCATTCCAAGAGCTCTAATAACTCATATACATACGTACATAGCAATTTGCTCAACTGCGCATACAATATTTAGGTATATGTAAGAGTAATATTGTTATTAGTATACACACTAACTCATATGCTTTCAGATAAGTTTCATTTAAATATTATATCAGGAATTATACTTAAATTAATAAACGTACTCCGGTGGCAAAAGGATTTCTAGTGAAGAAATAGATAGAAAGAGATTTCTAATGAAGAATAGATTTATTCCAAAAACAATTGTATGAACTAATTCTATAACACTTTAGGTAACATTAGGCACAAATCTAAAGATTGCGATATATTTATCAAGGGTGAGGCCCGCCCCTCTATATATAAATATTCATATCTCGTTTGCCCGAAATTTTATCTTTTGCAAACCATTTGCTCGATCTTGAGAAAAGTCGAAACAAAATCGCACCCAATTCCTAAAAAACAATACTAGCTTAAACTATATTATCATGTATGATAGCGCTATCATCACATTGTCCTCACGACTGCTTTATATGCCGAATATGTTTTCATTTTTGTCAGTTAAACAGTTGAAATTCCTTCATATTTTCTTTTGCGCAGTATATGTATATTGGTGGTGTTTCCATATGTCGCACTCTCTACATTGATATTCATTCCCTCAAGCCGCAAGAGCTTCAAATTTTCGGTACGTAACTATAATGTGTTGCTATTGTATTTTAAACAAACCCGTTTTATATTATTTAATTATATTGCTGCTTTTTAAACAACAAAAATTTCACAAGGCGTTACTAAAATAAATATTTAGACATTGAGTAAAAAATCGCTACTAATAAATAGAGGCCTGACAGAATGACTAATGAATTTTAACTACATATACATAAGTACATACACACCGGCTGACCAAAAACTCTTCAACTTCACTGTATAGTAAAGCAAGTACCAATCATCAGTCGAAAAATTACTATTCATCATTTCAAAAAAAGTCCATAACATTAATAAAAATATTAACATCTCACGCGTTGCCAGTCAAAGCGGTCGATGAACCCATCCATCAAACAGCTGATCGGCTGCAGCCAGTAATTATTATGACGCCAAAAAAGGCGTATTTGCATAATGGATTTTGAGTTTTCGAATTGAGAGCGTTGTAGTGAAAAAATACTAGTGAGTGAGGCATAAAAGCCTTTTTACGTAATGTTCACGGCCTTGAATTTTAAAATTCTTATAAGTTATCTGCATAATAGACTTAGTTTAGCTCATTTGTTCGTTTGAAATTCAGTAGATAGCAGCGTATTCAGTGTTGAATTTTAGTTTAGGGATAGTCCCGGCTTGTTGACAACACTTCATATCAGTAGCTTATGTAACGGTGCAGAAATCTATTTAACAGTATTGTTAAAAAGTACAAAAGTGTTGTAAATATCGGAGTAACACTACTTTGTATTCCATTAGCTCATTTTATAGCATATATTTATCTTTTGGAATTGGCGACACATATTTTATATATGCATATATTTTATTTTATAATAATCCATGTAGCAAAGCCTATAACTTTCCAATATCATAAAAGTCCAGATGCATTTGTTTTTACTACTTAATAATTTCAGTTTGAATTTCCTTAACAAAGTATTCTAAAATAAAGCCAATGAAGAAAGAAGAAATTGGTTCCTTTAGATATTGAACATTATAATCTGCATCACAAATATTCAATATAAATAGATGTTATCGTATTAGGTATCATCCAATGCATTTTTTTCTATTTTGCAAAAAAAATCACCCAGCACTCCCGCACCGCACCGCGCTAGTGCATTCACTTTTGTCACGAAATAACGTTTTTATTTGATAAATTAATAAAGTATTTTCGAAAAATATTCAGAATTGAGCTGAGAAAACAAAATGTCCTTGAAAATCCTTTTAGAAAATAGTTTTTGAATTTGAAAGGAATAAGCCGGCAACACTATGAATAATTAGTTTAAAGCAGAAATTCACGATTTGAGCGAAACGAAATCGACCCACTAAGCATTCACCTGGAGACTGTTTCACTGGGTTAATCCGCCGTAACGATCATTTATATATTCTTATAAGATAAAATACAAATACAATGCATTTTATGTACAACTTTGTTCTATATGTTCATATGTATTGGGCAGCATATGCAAATGTTGACTTTAAAAGTAACTATCAGGTCGTATGAGTAACTATAACAACCGCAACGGGCAATGTCTGTATAATTACATACGTAATTGAGACGAGCCGTCCTCGTTTATGTTTTACATTGCGAATACTCGTATATGCAAATAAGGTAATTCTTTCGTATATATGTATATGTATATACAGATTCACATATCCATGCGCATGGTTTAATATACTCGTCATATACTTGCATATCGTTTACGAAATGTTCGTCTGCGCTCTGTCTGGATGTTCCGCGACGTGACACATATTCACATTTTCTTATTTGCATTTTTTATGTACTAACAAATTTGTCAGCCTCTCGCAAACTATGATTATGATATAGGTTATGTGACGACGGTCCATGTGCTCACATATTTTATTTACATAGACCCAGTATTTTTCTTTGTTGAAGTTCTTTGTTAAGTTGAAGTCTAGATATACGATATCTATATCTAGTCTCTAAGTAAGACTCTCGAGTCTTTAGTACATGAATGGATATAGGTATGAATAATTACCACATATGTTTGACTTGAAAAGTCACTGTAGGTATAGGCACCTTTTGTTCTTCGGAAGCACAAAATGCTTAACTCCTTAGTCACTATTTCAAAATTATTGAAAGGTGATCTCATCCATCAATCAGTTTAATGCATTTATTTACAAATGTGAAGGTAAACCACTAAAGTTATGCCATCCAAGCTATGTTCAAAATAATCGATGTCAGTGTAAATTATAACGTCAACAACTTTAAGCTCAGGAATCATACAGCAGACTTATATGTGGTTCAATTCAAAAATGTTCAATTCAATATGTTCAAAATAATCGATGTCAGTGTAAATTATAACGTCAACAACTTTAAGCTCAGGAAGCATACAGCAGACTTACATATGATTCAATTCAAAAATTGTACAATGACCGTGGCACCGCTCATTTTAGCAAAAAATCTCATAAACTGATTGACCAATTCGTAATATTATGATCATTTATTTATGATAGAGTGCTAAAATAGCTAAAATTTTAATTCAACCGCTATTCCCAATAGAACGTCTTTTTGAAAACCATTATCGGATTAAGAACATTACATAAATTATTCAAATATATTTATCAAAGCGTTTCGAAACAATTAAATTTAATAGTAGCGCGAAGGAGTTTTAATAGTGGTAAACCCTTCGGTATGAAGCGAAATATTACGTCTTTGTTATCAGCAGTTTATTTTTGGAACTGTAGTAAGTCAAATGTATTAATGCTCTTATTGTTCTTGAGATCTTTACGAATATAGTTGCTATGAAGTCATGCGAAACCCGTCCATAACCCCACCAATATTTAACAAATAGGCTACTGTTGGTTCCTTTGCTTAATCTTGCAATGAATATTCCGCACAAAATTGAAATAACTTCAGCCACTCAGTCTCACAAACACATTGTTTCAATATCTAAAATTTTCTTGCTGGGTAGCAACCCGACACTTGTTTGAGCAATATTTAGGCCTATAGACATATATGTACATTTATATGTCGTTATGTGCATATTTGTGGTCACTTATTCATTCAAATTACTTCAATTATGCATGACGCGGATTGCGCTGCCGTTTTTGTAGCTGTTTCCTCCACTTCTGCTACATATTCGAATTGCATTCAATTTGCAGCCGCTTTCGTCTACGCGTTCCACTGTTTCTGTCGCCACACCACCGCCTCTTACAATCGTACGAAATTTCACTTAATCGTAATAGCCATTAATTAATTCAAGTTCAAGTTCATCATAACCACATAACAATGAGCACTCGCTCGTAACCCCTTCCGTTGACAATGCGTTGTTGCTGTGATTGCAATGTTCTCACCGCTCGCCGTAAAAGTTAAACATAAATAATTTATTCCAAGCATTATGCAGATCAGTCAGCGTAATTTGGTTCTTTGAGTCTGCTTTTGTATATACACACAAATGTCTGGCCGGTGAATCGCGTAACAGTCAACAATGCCGGTATTTGTGCTAGCGATCAACCATGTGTGCTTAGCATTATTGCATCAAATAATAAACATTTTAGTTTGTTGCTGTGTGGCGCAGTAAATACTTTTAATTATTAATTTTTCGCCAAGCTTTTCTTGCTGTTTTAACGCAACATAACGATCGTCGATCGTTTTATTATCTTCGAGTTACATGTATGTATATATATATATATATATTCTGTATTCAATTGGCAATTATATGATATCAGAAAATTGATAAATAACACTTTACTGTTATAAATTACTATTAAATATCATAAATTAATTAAATAGCATCTAGACTTACAACTAAATTATAAATTCGTTTCAACCAGTGAACATTAAATGGATACAGAATGATTATTATACTGCCGAAAATCATTGATCATGTAGTCAGATCTCGAAGTGAGGAAACGCAAAGCAATTATGAGGCTGTAATTCGGTACCGTTATCTATTTAGTGTGATGGTCGGATACAACGAAGGTCGGATGGTCGAATTCTTTTTAGGCTTCGTGCGAGATCAGATATTACCTTATGTAATATGTTTTGTCTTAATCTGTAAAATCATTTAGAATAAATGCATTTGTGAGGCATACGCGAGAATCTCGAGGATATCGCAGTAAAGGATAGAAAAACAATTTGAATGAATCAATCATAAAGCAGATAGATAAAGTTATTATCTGTACTTAGACCTTTTACAAGAAATATGGAAGACATATTTATAGATATAGCAATAGATAGTTTTATATTCACGGGAGGAGGAAATGTTTATATTAGAAGAATTAACTTAATATAAACTCCACCAAATGGAACTTAACTTTAAGTTTAGTAGTATTGTTTAAAATTAAAAACTATTGTTTATTTGAAATTCAATTCTATTGAATTCTATTGAATTATATATCACACCTGAATATGATAAGTATCAGACAAGGAATGAAAAATGTATATCATAAGTGTTATCTGTGCATTGAACAATGCACAAATTAGTCCATGATGTACATGCTCAATTGAGTCTTCTAAGTGTATCATTATCGAAAACCAGCTCGATATCAAATAAATCGTCAAAACAATATCGGCAAGACATGTGAATTGCCCACATGAATCATATGTATTTACAATGTATTACATGTTCGCAAAAATGGAAACAAAATGTTAAAAGCCATCTACATTAAAGGTGATGATTTACATAGAAGACATTGTAGAACGGGACAACGTTTGATCGATTCTTTCAGGAGTGTATTAAGTAATACAATCTAGTTGCTTTTTCCGCATTCTTTCTTCCTATTTCTGATTGCTTTGATGAATTTTAATGAAATATCTTTTATCGAATAGTTAGTTATATATACCTATATATTGTAGGCATTGTATTCTGATAACATTCGTGCTTTTTAACTATATTAAATGAATTTGTCAAATAATATTTTGTTCTTAGCCACTAAACTATATATTTACGAATTACCGATCTCAAGATTACAGTAAACTATTAATACTTCATAAATAAGAAACACATTAATTTACGAATAATAAAAATTTGTCTAGAGCCACAAGTTTTAACACTAACGCTCTCCGAGTGCTACAACGGACATGGCCTACTGCAGACTTATCCTCATACCTTTGGTATTTCATACCAACTTGTATAATAATTATTAAGCAGACAAAAACACTTGAAGATCTGAATACTGAATAAAATACCGAAAAGTTTTTGTTACCCTGCGTGTTTGAGTGATAAATTTTAATTCTAGTAATACAATACCTTGAAGAAATCACTATATCGCGGTTCCGACCTAAAGACCCGAAGAACTTTTATAATGATAGTACTTGTTATCAAACTGTGCGAAATTAAAATTCCTCCCAAAACTTATACCTACCTTTTATATTATGTACATATGCCCCATCGCTATACAATAACATTTCATTTTCGAGCCTTCAATAAAATAGAAATAAAATAATAAAGTGACCCAGCACAATATCTCGCAACATACCCCTGTTGGACTGAGTGTAACATACGCGCTTTCTTATGTAGCGTCGACACTAAGCAATGTAAATTTAAATGGCAAAAAATGCGGGCTACGAATCAGCAGTGGAGGGCTGTTGTGGCAACCCATTGTGGCAGTTTAAAGTTTTATTGCCAACGCAGATCATGATAAATCAATGTAAGCTGCGTGCCACCGCCCTACGACAGTCGAACAACAAACTCACCAGTCTCAATGTTAGCTAGTCTTCGGAGACCTCTTGTGGCTTATGTGCTATCTCTGAACCCAAAAAGGGGGCATATAGTCGGTAATAGCAGCGAACTCCGTCACTATTTGTCTACCAACTAACAAATGTGCTTGCGTACACTTGTGTACGTATGAGATAATGTGTGTTCGGAAAATACGTGAGGTAATTTTCCGACATGCCACTTGCTTCCACCCCTGCTCGCAACCAGACCCGGCGTTAGTTGATTGGAATCAAGTAGAATCGTTTCGATTTTGCTTTTCATTTCATTTTCATTTAAAATTTTCTAAGGCGTTGTGCAAATAAATTCAACCTAAATATACATACATATATACATATGTGATATAAAAGTAGATATTATAACTTTGAACATATACTACATACATACATGTTAGTAAACTCAAGAAGTATCAGCAAAAAGGGAGACCGAGAGAGCGTTATTCGACTCAAATCAGCCGTCAATTGCGAAACCTTAAATTTTGAAAGTACCAAAGAGCTCCTACCTTTTTTACCCAACCATAGTCAGGCAAAAGGACATCAGCTCGTGCAAATCCTTTCAGCGTTGCGCTTAACTTGCAACATGTCAGTTGCCACTTACCCACGCCGCTCGCGATATTTTTATATTATTGTGAACATTTTCTACATGCGACTCGAAAATCAGTTTCGGGCGATGAGGCTCTGGTAGTTGCGCGTGATACTCATGCACGTGCTAAGATGCTACACCCCGTCTCTCCCACTCTCCAAGCGGATACACTTTCAGTTACAATAGCAAACTGAGGACACGTGTGTTTTGATTTGAACCCATCGTCCGCTATTGTACGATTTCCGCTATTCCTTCAATCACTTGGTCTAAAAGTTCTCTTCTTTTCTCACCTCCTCTGCAGGACTGTGTGGCAATTTAGCATTTCTCACCCTCCAAGATTGTTGGCTTCTGGAATGGCAATTGCCATATTGCTCGAGGGTATATGATGCAGCATTAAATTGCCGCATTGTGTGGCATGCGTACGGGGCATGCTGCAAGGCTAATGCAAGGCCTGGTTCATTTATTTTTATTTGATTAGCGCGCAGTGGGCGAAAAGCTGCTCACTGACATTCTCTTTACCTTCACGCCAGTGTCAAAATATTTTCAATAATAAATTTCTAATGTCCACAATTTAAAATCAAAATCAACTACTATAAAGCCCATGAAGGGCAGCGAAAAACACGTGAAGTGGCTGCTTGGCGACGCGTGTTGGTGGGATTTTAGTTATAATCTATAACGTGTGTTCATCGAAGTCACTTTCTTACTATCGAAAATATGTTTTATAAAATGTTTGCACATTTTATGCATTGCTGTTTTTATTTAATTACAACACTGACACTTTTAAGAAGAGGAATATGTCTTTGAAGGAGAACTGTTATAACAAATTTATTCAATTCGAGCTGTATTCTTCGTGCAGGATTCATTGCAGGACTAATTTGAGAATGTGGTGTTAGATTGAGAATAATAACTTTATTTTTGCCTCCACGCAAAATACGAAAACCCCCGATTCAGTATAGCATTATTTAGTGCTTCTTGGGGGTGATCTTATTTACGGGTGGATTTGAATTCTTGTCTTCTGATATGTGCGTGCGTACTTGCATTAATACGAGGGCGGGTCAATAAGTCCGTGACTTTTTGAATTTCTGACCTCTTTACTGAAAAACCAACACTACTCCCGTCAACAGGCATCTGTCAGTTGACTCCTGTCAAAATTTGAACTTGCTGCGTCAGTTAGTTTGTGTTTGACAGCTATCTTTATCAGACTACCCACTAATTTGAGGAGAAAATGGAAAAAAGTGAATTTCGTGTGCTTATTAAGCATTATTTTTTGCGAAAAAAAAAACCATTACCGAGACCAAGGCTAAGCTTGATAAATACTATGGGGACTCTGCACCATCGATATCTATGGTAAAAAAGTGGTTTACTGAATTTCGTTGTGGCCGTACAAGCACTGAAGATGCCGAACGTCCTGGACGCCCAGTTGAGGTCTCTACACCCGAAACAATCGAAAAAATTCACGATATGGTGTTGGCCGACCGAAGATTGAAAGTGCGAGAGATTGTGGAAGCCGTAGGGATCTCGCATGGCTCAGTGGTTTCAATTTTGAATGATCACTTGGGCATGAGAAAGCTTTCCGCAAGATGGGTGCCGCGTTTGCTCACAGTCGACCACAAACACAATCGTGTAACAACTTCACAGGAAGGTTTGGCGTTGTTTAATCGCAATATGGAGGAGTTTTTGCGCCGTTTTGTAACCGTGGACGAAACATGGATCCATCACAATACACCAGAGACCAAACAACAGTCAAAACAGTGGGTTTCTAAGGGTGAATCGGCGCCAAAGAAGGCCAAGGTGGGTTTTTCAGCCAATAAAGTTATGGCGACTGTTTTTTGGGATGCACACGGGATAATCCACATTGACTACCTTCAAAAGGGAAGAAAATTCAATGGAGAATATTATGCCAACTTATTGGACCGATTTAATGACGATTTGAAGAAAAACCGACCTCATTTGGCCAAGAAAAAAGTTCTTTTCCACCAAGACAATGAAAGGATGCACACATGTGCAGTTGCCATGGCAAAAATCCATGAATTGGGCTATGAATTGCTCCCTCATCCGCCCTATTCTCCAGATTTGGTTCCGAGTGACTACTTCTTGTTCCCAAACCTGAAGAAATGGCTTGGTGGAAAAAGATTTGTCTCCAATGATGAAGTCATCTCGCAAACTAAGGCCTATTTTGAGGACCTCGACAAAACATATTTTTTAGAAGGGATAAAAAAATTGGAGAAGCGTTGGACAAAGTGTATAGAGCTCAAGGGAGACTATGTTGAAAAATAAAATAATTTATTTATCAAAAAATCTGCGTTTTATTCCAAAAGTCTCGTACTTATTGACCCGCCCTCGTAGTAAGTGTACCTTGAAGCAGAACCTCACAGCATATCTTTATGTACACCCTCATAACGATATCAGCTAAAACATTCTTTTGCCACCGTTTCAGCACTTTATTTACGTTTGTCCTTTTTATTTTTTTTATATTTTAAATCCGCCTAAAAGAATTTAAAGTGCGACGCATCATTTACTACAATAATGAATACAGAAAACGTATACAACCACCCCTTTCACTCTAAACGTAATTTAGTTTACCACTTTCCCTATTTTTGCTTATATACCTTAACTCTCTTTTGTGTAGCATTCTTGTTATTTTTTGGGTTTATTACTTTTCAATATTTTCATTTTGGATTAGTCTGGGGTATAGGTAATAAGAACCCCATTTTAGTATATTTGCTCATTATTGTCTCTTCTTGTGATATCTAAAGAGCCGCAGGCATTGCCGATTGTATGCATAATACTAAAATGGGCGCAATATCTTTTCTGAGGCCTCGAATCTATATAAGCGATCACAGGCGCTCAATTAACTTTTGTTACCGCAACTTCTGCCTTCGGATATTTCATTTCAAAAGTGAGGTATATTCAGTGCCTACTTAAATTGCCTTAAATTTTCAAAACTATATTTCATTAAAATCTATTAGAATGATAAATAATATTTACTGATACCATATGTGTACAAACAGAATTCATTTCGAATAAAAAATTGCATATAAATCATCTAACTGAGTATTCATTTTAGGATAAATTCAAAGGTAAAAAGTTTTCTTAGCATAAAAAAATCAGAATGGCTTTGAATGGAAGTGAAAGAAAAATAAAATTAGAAACTTTGTTTTCCTGTTGTTTAACTAGATTTCTAGATCTAATTGCAACTTTACATTTGTTAACAACCAATCAGCCAACATGGTATACATAATCATATGATAGAGGATAGACAAAACACAAACAAAATTATTGTGGGACCAACAAGAACTCATGTTATCAACTAAAGGAAAGGTTTTTTGTGTCACAAAATTTCAAAATTGAAATGGTTTGTTAATCTATTCCTGTGGAGCCATCGTTTCAAACCACATATCAACCAATTCCCTTTTTGTAATGAATAGGCAGATAAGAAGCAAAATCCTGTTCGAGGAATTATAATGACAATATAAAAGCTCAGTTTTCGCTAGATCTTTAATTTAATGATTTTGACTTAACACTGAAGCAAAAACTAAGCGAAATTTTTTGTCAAAGGAGGAGGGTCAGCAATTTGGAAGCGCATCACTTTGGCATTTAGTTATAAAATACCTCCTGATTTGCGCCAAAAAAGTCCGCGTGACGTATGTAATCGCAGTAAATTGTAAGGGTTTAACGAAAATAAGGGAAAGTTATTAAGAGCGCGTTGCAGCGATACAACTGACGGTAGTAAACGTGACAGTGGCCTTGCTTACCGTCGACGAGAGTACTAGCTCATTATTGAGACCGGAGCATTAATTGTTTTGATTTAAAACTAAATAAAAACGTCCAACACAAAGAATTTCAAACAAATTATTAACGGCACTAATAGAGTCAAACAAGAATGGCGTAAAGGGGTTAATGTGTTATTCAATTATATTTGTGTGTGCTGCAAAGGGAGGTGTAAGAAAAACGAAGCGAAAAATATTTTCCTTTGTTTACCTGTTTCGTTGTTAATTGGGATTAGGTTTGGGGATTGGGATTATATGACATGCTAATAATTAGTCAAAGACGGTAAAATAGAACGACAAGGTGCATTAACTTCTAAATGTAAATCCATAGCATTATAAATAAACTTTAATATATTAAGTCAACGAACCTTTCACAATGCTTAGTCGAGTCCTTTATGCACTGTACACTATATAAATATTAAAACTTTTATTAAATATGATAAAGTTCTAAGACTTCTAAAAACTTAACTTAAAGTCGTCTTCATACAGCATCTTTTTGATTTGTGCCTTCTATGTGGCAACCGATGACTGAAGGTTTGTATAACACACCGGAATTCCCTTTTGTGTACGTGATCAAATCAAGTTGAAAGCATTATTTTCTTATTTATCTCGCAACCCCAACCTGCCGGCTGCTCGCCAGTTCAAATAATGCATTTGTGTGAGTAAGTGTGTTAGCTACGGTCACGAAAGAGAGGATGTTTAACAATTCCTTAACTCATATTTAGTTATACAATGTTATTAATTTCATATTTAGGTCCTCTAAAAGTGTCAGAATTTATTTACGAACGTATTCGAATTTTCATACTTAAAATCAGTGTATCGGTGTATCAGTTGTATACGAAATTTTAAGCGGGAGATATATGAAGAGATATATACATATGCGAATATTACCTGCAGTTCAGAAGCGAAGTTTCGGAGCTTAAATAATTTCTAAGCATTTAGAAATTTTAGCTTAAACAAGCACATTTGGAGGGTTCTACAACTATTAACCAGAACCAGATTATAATGGGATTTGATACCAGAAACCCTTATAATGGGTAGGGTATGGGTCAATAGTAGAACTACTATTGACTTCAAGAAAACACTTTGCTCCGAACCTCGGAATTATTATAGTTATGAAGTTGTCAAGAAATGGCGTAACTTGATGCTGCTGCTCGCTGCTGTAAACATGCTGCTCGAACGTTACAAAAATAAGCCGGTTTTGTATCGGTTTGTGACTGGTCCATTACGGCAATCACAAACACAAAAATCGTATATGAAACCTGGTGAACAAGACAAATCAACGGTTAAGCCGAATATCCATGACGCCAAGGTAATGCTCTCTATTTGGTGGGATCAGAAGGGCGTGCGGTATTTGATTCGTATTATGAGCTTCTAAAACGGGGTAGAACCATTAAGGGGGAATCCTATCGACAACAATCCATCAAATTGTAGCAAACGATTGCCGAAAAATGCCCAAGAACACCTGGAGTTTGCGACTAGACACGATGCAATAATTTTCCATCCTGACAACGCGTGGCCTCATGTTAAAAGAAGGGTTAAAAATTATTTGGAAAACAGCGGCTGGGAAGTTTTGCCTCACTCGTCTTATATCCCAGACCTTGTCCCTTTTGATTACCATTTGTTCCGATTGATGCAGAACGCCCTCACTGGAATACGGTTTACATCAGAACAGGGTATCAAAAATTGGCTTGATTCATTCTTTGCCGACAAGCCGACGCAGTTTTTTTTGGGATGGAATCCACAAATTACCAGAAAGATGGGAAAATTTATAGCTTCAGATGGGCAATACTTTGAATAATACTATTACATGTTTTTCTTAAATAAACATTGAAATTTTGAAAATAAAATACATGAATATAGTTATGGACCTAATATATATTGCAATAGTAACGATAACAAATTATGGCTAGTACACTTTATGATCTAACAAAAAAACTAGTATAGGCGTATCCGTAACTTCAACAAATGAGTAGAAAAATTTTCTTATGCGATGAGCTCCATAGATTCGTGTTCATGTTCTCACAACCAACACTCAGATTTTCGAACTATTGATTTTTGAATTCATTAAATATATAAATATATATATTATGTCATGTTGATTATATATATATAAAACATTTTACGTAATTCTGGTAGATAATGGCGAATTTTTAATCAACCAAGTGAGCCTACTATCCTATTAAAGTAAAAGGATACGTTCACTTCACTCTCAAAGATTTTTAACGAAAGTTTCATGAAGAAAGTGAGAGTGGTTAGGAATAAGGGCTGTTGTTGTTATGATTATCGTTCAAGCTAGTCATAAGATGCAACTTTTGACGGTTTCGCCTATTATTAATATGTCAAATTAGACAGTTGGATATGTGTCGTCATGTCTTGGGGAGTCGTTAGGATAACCGCCGATACATCTATTTCATGAAAAATATTTAGTTGCGAACAAGTATTGTATTTAATAAGTTTTGTTTATGAATAAACAATTGCAGCAATAGAAAATAAAGCAAAGCTAAACAGAATGATTATATACTCACACTTGGTTGACAATATGTGAATAAACGACAATAATCTTTGAAAAGTAGCTCGCGCATATATTTTGTAAAGTTTTTTGTTTGAAAAGTAGTCTCTCAATGGCTGCTTGATTTCTTCCTCACAGCTGTGTTAGTTGTCAACTGTCAATACAGGCGGTTGTAACTGTAAGTAATTTTTTTAACTAAAATTTTTTGTTTTCTCATATACAAGCCTACATATGGCAAGTAGGTAAGGGCTAAGTTCGGGTGTAACCGAAAATTTTATTCCCCTCTCAATTTGCAAGCACGAAAGCCATCACAATATTTAATTACCAATACAAGTATTGACAAAACTTTATACTTTATAATAAAAAGCTTTGCGTAAGAATTCAACACTCATTGTTCGATCAATTTTTAATTGGATTACAATCATGTTTTACGTTTTATTAACTTATATTCAAGGTCATATATTCACTTAGTTTCATTACTAATTTTTCTTTATGTCCGAGATATTTATTTATTTTAATTATTTGATTTTATTTTTAAAACAAATTTAAAAAACACATATATTCATCACATTAGTCTCACAATTAGTTGAGACATCTTCCATTGAGATATATGCGATATGAATTCAACCGAATAGACGAAATTTAATATCATGTATTGGGTATGGCAAGAAAAGACCTATCAGAAGCATAAGTCATTACATTAGTCATATGGGGGTTAGACCAAAGTTTAGACCAATGCCATTCATATTCAGGAAAGTCGGAAATCTCTATATTGGGTGCATAAGGGCTAGGTCTGAGTAGATAACATTTAATTTTGACATTACACAAGAGCATGCTCGAGAACATATTTCCACTAATTTTTAATAAAATAACTCAGAATTCGACTGATATATTCGGCATAGAGTATACATAATATTGATAATCATTATATGTAATATATGAGGGCTGGGGTTATTCGTAGATCGGTTCCATTCACTTTTGGCACCAGACTATAGTATATTCAAGATTACACGTTCATTTACTTTTGCTAACCTTTCTTACATATTGACCAATACGTTCAACACGAATTCAAAAGACCTTATATTAGGTATATGGGTACTGAGGAAGCCCTGACCCAAATTCATCAATTTTTGACACAGGGACACACAAAGCATTTCTCTACAGGGTGTGCATGTGCATATATGAGTTAATATTGCTGCCGGATGTTTTGTTAACAGATCATACAATGTTTTGCTTACCTTATATTTACTAGCGAAAGAAATGCTATGACAGCTACACATATATCATATGTAGTAACTTAAGCGACGTCTGAATAACCATCATTATTATCACTAAGTAAAATACTATTGCTATTGTAATTACTATTCTATTTCTAATTACTATTGTATTGAAACACTCAGAACTCTTTGTGGCCTTTAAGCTAGATTATGAGGCACATAGGTTTATATTATATCGCTACTAGATGGAAGGCTTTCGACACATTCTAGCTATTCTCCCGCAGCTCGTTTTCTGTTCTCGACCAAGAGGTTTCTAACTCTTACATCGGTGAGCACTTTTTTGTGAAAGAGTTTATATGAAATATTCTATATGCCACAGAACAAATAGCTACTATAAAAAGTGACAACTTTGAAAATCTTCACAAAGCTTTTGGGTGTGTAGGGGAGCGGATACCTCTGCAGGATAAGGCCATTACGCAAGTGCATTTTATATTTCCTCGCAAGCGCAGTTTTAACGGCGAAACCATGAAAAATCTATAATCATTAGCGCATTTTCAGCCTTCATTTACCCAGGGCTCACATGCTTTGAACGTTTACACCCCGCGAACACTCAACAGTACAAGCACGCCACTTTCGGTTTGATATAGCGACACTCACCCTGCCTACATTTAGCCCGAGTATGTGCAAGAAGGAGGAGAGATATGGCAAGTAAGAATTTCAACATATGCACATTTGATGGTACAGGTGAATGTGCCATAGTCGTTCAAAAATGTTGAACCCCAATCTTTGCCGAAAGCACATGTGCTTTACCACATGTGCAACCAATATAAGTATTTTATAAAATACCAAACGTGTGCAAGTGTTGGTTGTATAAAAATCGTAATTACTTGTCTTGCGGCTTCGCGTTTTGAAATTTTTGCTGCACTTAATACCGTCACTCACAAAAAATATATATATATATGTATACGTACATGTACACAAATACTCGTTTGGGGGAACTTAGAACATGTGCTAGATTACAAACCGTTCGAATTTTTTATGAGCGTCACCTTGCTTTTATTGGCTTTGAGTTATAATGGCGGTTTTGCGGCCAGCCCAACGCGGCATCTGCACAATTAAGTTTCCATACGTGTGTGAGGATAGTAAATATGGCAGCGCCGAAGTTTCCGACACTTACAAGTACAAATACGTAGTTACGTTATTAAGCGCACTTAGTTTTACGTGCGTATGAGTGCTCGCATCCGCGTATTTATACATTTTAATTGCTCTTGACACCTGATCTGAATATTTACAGGTGCGTTCACCCTAAAGCGAGAAAGTCTTGTTCTCACAATTTCGTGAGCTACGCTTCCATATGTGTCAAATCTGTGAAGCGTGGTGAACTAGGGCACAATCCTTAGGCAGTTACAGCACCTATCAGGAAGGAGACGTGGAAATGTACCATATGGTACGAGTAACGATATCTGAACCATCAGCAACCACAGCAAGCTTAAACATGGTTCGCATGTTGAGCATCGGCCAATCGCAATGAAATGGTCTACAAGTCTCCAATCCTCCAGGCCTTTCCTTTAGTGCGCATCTAAAATAATAAGCACAATAAACGAGACAATATAAAATAGAAATATAGGGTTATATATATCAAAACTATTAAGACGACGAGATGATTTAAAAAAGCGCATTGCATTGCCCTTTAATGAGTTTATGATCATATCTTATAAGCTATTTGATGCTAAAAACAGATGAGATCATTCTATATCTTCCCTATTCCCTTTGTACTCATATTCCTCTGTTGAAAATTTGTTTATGGAAATAGGTACTTTCCTTTGGTTCGAAATATTTCACACGCCTTTAACTTTTAAACATTTCAAGAGTATGTAAAGCTTCGCTCGAACTTAGCACTTCCTTACTTGCGTATACTGCCGAACACCGTCATGGGAAACCCATTACACACATGTGGCGCATTGTTACGTTTACCCTCCATACTTGGTGACATTTCGGCAGTAAATCTTTGCCTTAGCATTTGCTTGTTCATTTAGTCTGATTAGACCTTATATTTAGATTTTAAACGAGAACGCGAAAATATGGTAAGCAATTTTAGATTTCACGTTTCACATACAAGAGAATGCAGATTTTCTACACGGCATCTCGGTACGGCTAACAGTTTGCTCTACCATAGATTCACAAAAATGTTGCAGATATATTATTTATTTTCTTCTTGTGCATAAATTAAATGGAGGCAAAGTCAAGGCCATCAAGCATCAGCATCTATTTCGGTGTGACTTTAGTCAAAATTTTTCATACTCTTATACTATATATAGAAGAATATTCATAGATAGACATGTACGTCATATAAAAATACTCTGTTTACTGGATAATCCAATTTAAAGAGTTTAAATCAAATTTTAGAAAACATGCAACAAAAGCCATTCAAGACCAACAACAATGAAACGAGCAATCAGCCACTTTGTCAATGTGGCACAGCGCTCTAACTGCATTTATTTTCCAACATTTTGTTGCTGCCTAGGCCCTTTCTAACTTCATTGAACATGTTGTTCAAACATTTTGGTTTTTGTGAGGGTGAAATTTGAACGGAAAGATGAATGACAAAAACAACTTGCCCTGCTCACCGTAAAGTTCAATTTTTGAATTATATTTTAATAAATGTGCGGCCGATTCGGTTGCCATCGTTGTAATTGTGAACCTTTGAAATGCTCTGGGAACACAAAGAAAATTTTTTTGTAAGGACGGGGTTGATGGTTGTATCACCTTTTCTTTGACGTTTTACCATGAAATGCAATCAAATTTGCGGTTGTCAAATGGCAAATATTATGCCCCACCTCCAACGTATCTGTGGTCGGCAAATAGCCCGCCGCCTTGCAAAACATAGCTCACAAACGGCACTGCCAGATGCTTGTGCGTAGCTGACTTAGCGTCAAATCGCAATGACAGCTCGTTACGCAACGCGTCAGCTCGGAATGAACAAAACAACTCAATTGTCAGTGACATGCTGCAGCATCTTGCTGTGGTTGTGGACTTCAAAAATTGAAATTGAAATCTGTGCAGTCAGGCGGCAGTCACTGCAACTTAGCTCTGCCGTTGGCGCGAGTTAATGAAAAGGATACACATGTCATGTTTAATTTTTGGAAATTTTATATTTGCACATAGACGATGAATGCAGTCAAAATGAAGAGCGCTGGAGGTGTTTTGATAAGGGTTGCATTCATTCTAATCGAATGGGTCACATTTGTTGGCTACTGTTACAGTTGTTGCAGGTTCATTCACATGCTTGCGGTTTACGTTTTGTGGCACTACCACCGTCATGAATGCCCCACCTATTTTACTATACGAGATAATGAAAGTTCTGAGTGGGTGGTGTTGCAGGCAATCTGTCGCGTTTTGTATTTCCTGCGCCCATTCGATTTTCTCGCTTAACACTTTTCAAGTTCAGACGCTGGCAGAATTCAAGCTCGAATGCAAGTGTGTACAAATAGAAGTAAATACATAGAAACATTTTGTAATTTTGAATGTTCGAAAATCAAATATGCACAAAGGAATTAATTGTGCAGAGCTCTGACTATGGGACTTGTAGGAAATATAAATTAGACTCGCACTGAAAGAGGTTACTGATAAATCGATTGTGAGTCAGATATCAATAGAGTTGTACAAACTACTATTTATGGGATTTGTGTCGGTATTATCCTCAACCTGAAGACCTTTTTATATGTACATCCTTCTTAGTTATTTTTGAATTATCTACTAAAGGTACTGTGATAGACGATATACTTCTGGGAGATTTCATTCCATCGCGTAATGAAGGGCTAAGTTCGGGAGTGACCGAATATTTCATACTCTCGCAATTTTTAAAGATTAAAGCGGGGGGTATATTTTCAGGTGTTGACAAAACTTAATATTAAGCAAGTAAGGTGAGGCTAAGTTTGGGTGTAACCGAACATTTTATGTTCTCACAATATGCAAGGATGAAATTATGCTGTAAAAATTTTACACTAAAAAATGTTGCGTAAAAATTCAATTTTCATTATTATTATTAAATTGTGAATTGATTAAAATCATATTTAAACGAATTTAAACCAATTGCATTCATATTTAGCTTGAAACCACATTATGTTTAAGAAAAAATATCCACTTAATTACATTAAAAGATCAAATATGTATATTAACGAACGTAAACGGCTTAAAGTCAGTTGGAAAGTCGCAAATCATTATATTTGGTATATTGGTACATGGGGGTTATACTACTTGTATTTATTTGATTTTATCCATTTTTATTACCACTACATATTATCACCGTAATCAAACATTGTCTGACTTTCATTACGATACCTCGCAGATAGACCGATATATGTGGTATAAAAAAAAACCGGAATATTGAATTTTTTATATATATTAGGACTCGGGGAAGTTTTTGCCCGAGTTTATATATTTTTGCCCCAAAGTAGGTGTGGTTGTTATCCGAATTCTCCCATTTCCACAAAGTAACATAAAGATGCAAATGGAATGTTATATGCCGAATTTAGTTGAAATCGATATGGATTTTCCTGAGATATTTAATTTCGTTAAAATTAGTAAAGGCGTTCTTGAGATATGGGATTTCACCTAAAACTGGGCGTTGCCACACCATTATTCAGATTTTACACGAATTTCTATGCAGCCATTCCACAACATATTTACTGTAACATTTAATGTTTTTGACGTATTTTTTCAGCGAGTTAACGCTGCCTGTGTTAGCAGTTTGTGAGATATGTATTTTACGTCTGTTGGCGGCGGGGCCAATAATTTTCACAAAACTTTTCACCCACAGATGCTCCGCTCTACTAGGGTTGTCTGCACTAAATAAGGCGTTTATATCTTAATTTGTTGCTTAGTTATGCACTTTATAAGTTTTCGATTAGTGACATTTTGTGGGTGTGGCATATGTCCGATTACGCTCATCTCCCACACAAACCTTCTTATGGTGACAAGGAACACATATACCAAGTTTCATCAAGATATTTTAATTTTTACTCAAGTTATCACTTGCACGGGCGGACAGACAGACAGTCACTCGGATTAGTTTTAGGTGTTACAAATAATCGTTAAAATGGGCATATACATGTGAAAAAGCTACAAAATTATCGAGTTGAATTCGATACGAACAAGAATGCGGATACTTCATTAAAGTGGTTAATCCCTGTTTTCAATGGTAAAGAATTTTGTTTTATATATTTTAGACCAGTTTTACTAGTGCGAATAATTGAAATGACAAATTATTGTAAATCATGAAACTACAAACATTTTCTTTTACTGATTTTAAAAACTGAAAACTTGAAATTAATTACAATTGTTCATATAAAACGAAACCAAAGGGTTACTAAAACGTTTTTCGGAGTGTACATAGATATTTTACCGCCAAAGAAAGAAGCGAAACGCTTATGCGTATGTGTTAGACATGCGCTTTGTGTTTTTCTCGATTCGCTCCCCTTTAACGCTTGTCGAGTCGAAAAATGCTTTTATAAATGCACATTTCTTGTATTTACACTTTAACATTCTTTAAATGATTTGGTCAATATTTTACAGAGATCTATTGAGCACAAATTAGAATATACCTTGATATATCCTTTCATGTTTGCTAACAAAAAGTAATTAAAAAGCATTAAACCTAGAAATATTATATAATGTGGGAATAATTCTAAAAAGTTACGCTTTGAAAGTGTGAGGAGTTCCCTACGATATTTTCCATAAAGAGATGTCTTTGTTATTTTGTAACGAATCTGCTTATTGCCTTGATTACAAATGAAAGTAACGCTGGTACCCGAGATTAATATAAGTTGCAGAACTCAAATCATCAATCCGTATACCCAATATATCACTCTTATCTATGTTTATAGCAAAATATTAAAACGTAATTAAGTTGCATACGTCCATGTATTGTAAAAGTAATGATAAAATGATTATGACTGACAAAAAAATCGAATACCTATTCACTACTTTAGCGCAAAATACTAGATGGCTACTACTTGCCCTGCCCTCACACTCTATACTTGAGAGAGCTTATGTTTAGGTTTCGACTTATAAATAAATCACAGTTCAAACGTTAATCAGTGAAACTGAACAACAAACACATTTCCTACCTTCCTTGTTCCTTTTGGCCTTTCACTTAAATATTACGTTCTGCAAAATTACCCCAAAAATTACATATTTCATTAACTTTGGCCGGTGGTCATTAATTATTTCGAACTTTAGCTCATGTTATTCACACGCAAGTGCACACCAAGCATCATATCATATTAGAGCAACTGGTCGGCAAGCAATTTGCGAAATTCGCATCCACATAGCAAAGTGGTTTCGTAACAGCTGGTCAAGCATAAATATATGCAATATATACATACATAAATCCACGTACAACAACATTTGGTGTAACTGGCCGAAATTTCCAAACAAAATGAACGGGAAATTGAAGCTGCAACTAAAATGCTCCACTAATAAAACACAATACCGATAATTTCGAACAAAAACAAACGACGAGATGTGGAACGAGAGGAACTCCTAAGCAGTTAGTTTATGGGGAACATATCACACTCAAGATTAATACACGTAAATTATATCCATGCTGCTATCAGTGTCTCCACTAGAGTTTACCCCCATCCAAGTCCGAGTTTCTCCCACTCACTCCCAGCGGACGGTATAATAAATAACAGTGGTCACTCATTGTATATTCTTACATTTATATACGTAATTGCATGATAGGGTAGTAATATTTATAGACAAAAATATGAAAAAGGGAAAAAACGATTTTTCAACGAAAAGTTTTGTCCTTCAGCTTTCCACGAATTCAAAGTTATCAGATAAATAACTAAAATTTGAAGGTTGCAGCCCACCACCATGGGTCGCTTGAGGAATAACCCTCGATTCGATTCAACAATTCAATTCGTCCTCCTCCGACCTCTTTCAAGAACTAATTAACTGAAATTTAAAAAGGAAAACTATTCTTGTCAAGGTTGTGCTCAAGGTCTGATTGATTCCTAAAAAAGTTATGTATGTATTAATTAATATATAGCGTAATAGTTTCGTGAGATATTAATTGATGTCACTATCAGCATCGATTTTCTATTTGCAAATTTTCATTTGAAATTCTGGTATTAGTATTCTTTCGTTTTTTGATTTTCAAAAACCTGCTTTGAAGTCAACAAATTCCCAAGTGGTAAGCATAGTAGCTACAACAGCTATCTAAATCATATGAAAAGTGTGATCTAACAACAACAGTCTAAAAGTTGTAGCGGTTCGAATAAATATCGCGTAGGGGGAAAACAAGTATTTTTGTTAATATGCAATAAGAATAACGATTGTAAAAATAATGCAAAATACAAGCATGACTAAAAGTGGTTGACCATGGGATCGAAGAATTTGTTGCCGTCACCACAGCCGACTTGTATATTCTCATAGTTTTCTCCACACATAGGTATTTGCTGACCAATAGGAAACAATAATTTGATTAATTAATTCCATCATATAATTATCAAACCAAAGAATTTATTTTAAGAGAATGAAACCTTAGTTAAAGAACTGAATATTTCGTGTGGCATCTTAACGGAAGCATATTGATACTTCGCAAATTAAGTATCATAAAAATTTAGTGATGTGACTATCTATTTCTTCTCACCCATATTTTTGGAATGGAATACCCGCGAAGGTAAGCTTAATAAAATATAAATTTAACAAACTCACAAGTGCTTAAGCACTCGATAGTATGAAGTTAGTATGGATTCCGGTTTCTATCGAATGATGTTATCTTAGGTAAATTTGTTAAGACTAACCGAAAACAAGTAACGAAAGATGTTCGGGTGTAACCGAGCTTTTTATACTCTCCCAATTTGCAAGGATCAAAAGCGGTGAAATACCTTCAGGTATTTTCAAATTCAACATTTATTATACGATGAAATTTTTAATTGATTGTAATCATATTTCGCATCGCATCAACTTCAGGTCATATACTCATAAAGTCAATCTAACTAAGCCGAATCATAAGCATAATCATAATATTATTCGAAATAATCTTATTTAATTTTGTTGAGACGTAATCTATGGAGATATCTGCAGTATAAAGTCAACCATAAAGTCGAAGTTTAATATATTGCGTATATCAGGAATAAGTTAATCAGAGGGACGTAAATCATTATATCAGAGGAATGTGGTTTAGGTCAAAGTCTGGACCAATTTCTTTCACGTTCAACGCAAAAACATACTACGGTTATATATATATTGAATTATATAGAGGATTTAAAGTCAGCTGAAAAGTCGAAAATCACTCTATCGGATAAATTGGTGCTAGGGGAAGGTCTGAGCAGATAAGATTTACTTATGCCATTAAACTAAAGTAGAACACTTACTTCTGGCAGTAAACTAAAGTATCTCGAGAGCAAATTTTCCCAATTTAATGAACATATTCAGCGTAAAGTTTACCAGAATAACGATAGTCATTATATATGGTATATGGGGGCTGACGTAATTCGGGAATCGATTTCACTAATTTATAGCCCAAAACAGAATATTTAAGGCTATACTTTCATTTAATTTGTTAATTATCTTTCAAATTGACCGATTTACAGGATATAAGACCAACCGGACTTTTGAAAATGATCATATTAAGTATATGGAGGATAGCGGAAACATTAGGGTATTCTTATATATTTTTGGCATCAGGACACACTATTGCCAAAAAAAAGCTTAAATGAATTTCATTAAGATATCTCATAGATTGATAGATAAATACGGTATAAAGTTAACAGTAAATTCGAAAGTTTTTATATTATGCGTATGGAAGCTAAGACCCGACTTTACCCATTTTTGTCACAGGCGCACACTATTACCAGAAAAAGATAACCTCCTCATTTCATTAATACATCTAACTGAGATCCACTTACTCGGTATCTAGAAACATGAAAGATATAGTCGGATTTGCCCTATTTTTGAAGGAGGAAATGGCATACCTTCAGGGCATTATTTGTGTAAAGTTTTATTACCATATTTTATTGGTGCTTGAGTTATGTACTGCAAAGTGAAAGAATCACATTGCATTTAAAATAGTGATATACGAGAAGTAGGCGTGGTGATTATCCAATTTCGCCCATTTTCAAAATAGTGCTATGCGCCACATTTGGTGGAAATTGTTACTCTCGTTCTTGAGATAAGGTATTCCATTGAAAAGCAGGTGGCGCCACTCCCATTGTCCAACTTTTACCTTCCTACCTTCCGTACCATCTTTACTGTAAGATTCAATGTTTCTGACGTGTCTCTTCAGCGAGTTAAAGCAATTTTAATAGTTTTCAACATAACCTTTCTATGGTGGGTCTGGTTTTTATCCGATTTCACTCATTTTCCCAGAGTAAGAGGAGATGCTAAAGGAACTTGTGCTGAGCAAGTTTGGTTGATATAGTTTTAGTGGGTTAGTAGATATTAACACCAAACCTATTAGGGGCCATACCCATTTTTTAACTTCCATTCCCACGTAAAATTTTTACATTAATTCCTTTGAAACCCTTAATAACCAACTTGATTTAGAAGTTTAATACTCCTGACGTATTTATTTAGTGAGTTAACGCATTCTTAGTAGATTTCAACATATCCTTGGTATGGGAGATGGGTATCGTTATCATCCGATTTCTCTAATTTTTTCAATATATGAGATATGTTACATGCCTCCGCATCCGCATGTATAATATAGCGTTAGTGGTTTGGGAGATATGTATATTAAACCTATTAGGGGCGGGGTTATAACCACCTTTTAAAAATTGTCAACCCGTGGATGCCCTCAGTACTGTGATTCCCTGTAACAAATTCCAGTTAATCCAAATTTCTTAATGGAGAGCTTAGTTATAGCATTTTATAAGTTTTTATTTAACGGCATTTTGTGGGTGTGCCAAACTTCCGATTCCACTCATCTGCAATATCAACCTCCTCAGAGTGCCAAGGAACATGTGTACAAAGTTCTATAAATTCTTACTCAAGTTATCGCTTGTAAAATATGTTGGCACATTGAAGGCATTAGTTGGTATTTGTTTATTCGAATGTCAAAGAATCTAAATCGACTTTATAATTGTGTCTTATAAGAAATTGGATACGAAATATAAGAAATCCGATTCCACCTGTGACATGAGGATATCAAGAAAATGTTATTACCAAAATTTACTCTAATTGGTTCAGTGGTTTTTGAACTGTGGGATTTCACCGACAACTGGGCGGTGCCTCGCCGATTGTATAATTTTAAATCCATTTAAAAGGAAAACCTACTGGATTATGTTATAAAGTTCCTGATGTTATTGGTTATATAGTTACTGCATTTTTCATAGTGTCGAACATAACTATTGTATGAGTCCTCATACAATACACCATGGGTGTATGTTGACGTGGGGTATAGGAACAAAATTGGGCACCAATGCCGTCACAATTGCAACCTTCAAAATGATCTGAAACAAAACAAAATGTTCCAAATGAGTACAAAATTCATTTTACGATGAACCCGTCATAACAAATTATATTTGACATATATTTGACATGTATTTGACACGGATTACAATTATATTTGACATCTTATTAAGCTATGTTATAGGTCATAGGCTTACTTAGTTTCATTACTACATTTGGTTGGTGTCCGAGATATTTGTATAATTTTTTAAATAAATATCTCAACTGAGACACATGTGACATAACCTCAACTAAAGGGGGTAAATTTAATATATAGAGTATGTGAGAAAAAAGTACAACCAGTGGATCGAAAGTCATTATACTAGGGATATTGGATTTAGACAAAGATTTAGACCGAGTTCATTGATCATATACACAATGTAGGTTTATAAACTTTCCGGTTGGCTTTATACGGTATATATCGGTCAATATATATGGTATGATAAAATGAGTAAACGAATTACAGCAGCACCCATTCACAACATATAATGAATTTCGTAATTATAGCAGACTTTATGCCGAACACATCTGTCAATTTGTGAGTTATCTTCATGTGATAGTGTGAAAACTTATTCTCAATTATACTTGTGTTTAAACCCCATGTAATGATTTCCGATTTTCCACTTGACCTTAAACCGTTCATGTTGTACAATATGTGTCCTTTATTCAACATGATGTGGTTTAACGGTGAATATGAATGAAACCAGTCTACACCCATATCCCTAATATAATGATGACTTCCTATTCTCTGGTTGATCTGATTGTTTTCCTGATATACCCATATATTAAGTTGAGCTAAGTTGAGTTGAGTTAGGTTGAGTTTATATCATATGTATCATTTGTCCACCCAATTGAAGAGTGATTTTAATACTATTAATTCGGACACTAAGCAAAATGTAGTAATAAAACTAAGTGAGTCTACGATCTATAATATTACATAAGTAAGATATTAAATATGATTATAATTCAACCACAATTTCGTCGAATAATCAGTGTTGATTTCTTAACCAATATTTTTTGATATTGTATAAAGTTTTGTCAACAGCTTAAAATATGCCCACTCCTTGATCTTTAAAAATTCCGAGGAATAAAATGTTCGGTTACTTCTCAACTTAGCCCTTCCTTAGTTATTCTAAGGTATCTTACATATTGCCCGATGTATTCGATATAAGGCAGTTTGAAATTTGAAGTTTGAAAGTTTGAAATTCTTTTATTAGGCGGAATAATATATAAAATGTTTTTTCCAGATTTCTACAATAGAACACCCCGGTAAGCACAATATAATTTCTAAGTAAAAATTAATTAATTTTATGCCGAACTTCTGCCGCCGAAAAAGAAAACACTAATCTTAATCCGACGTTCATGTCCATGAATATCAGGACTCACTTGGAACTCTTTAAATAGCCTAATAAGATTCATATATTTTTATATTAAAAATCAATGCACTGACAAATTTTTGTATAATATCAATAAAATATGTGCAAACATATGTAAATATGTATATGAAGTGTATTTGTAATAGGTGTTGATAATTTGAGTTCCCTCTTCTTATTTTTTCAGTGTTTGTTTCTGATTTTACATTATTTTCTTTTTTGTGGGTGTGTTGCTGTGTTTCTATTTATTTCAACGGCGACCTTCATGTGAGCAAACAACCCACGGAATTTTCAAGTTTCGCACCCATGCGTTGATGGGCGCCCAAACACCGAGCGCTAAAAAAGAAACGAAAACTATCCAATAGCCATGCACAAACTGGTTAGTATGCAAAGTAATGTTAGCATAACAGCATAACAACAACACCAAAACTGCACTGTGCCAAAACTAAATAGTTGACAACATCGTAGCGTTGCAGCAGTTACCGCCATTACCGCTACTACTAAGAGAGCTAGCGCAACTGCTGCATAACGTAGTTGTTTTTTGCTGAAAGTGACAGCTTTAAAAATAAAACTTGAAGTAATAACAATAACATAGAAACCAGCTAAAGTCAGAGCAATTCGTTTTCGACGGCAGTCTTGAGTTCCATAAATTCTAAATAGCAGCGTTGAAACAGAACTCAGCTTTGCACTGCTCAATCGGTCCAATCGGTACCAACAACAGGCGGCTAGCTCGGACAACTACTATACACACAATCACAATAATAATAACAACGGTGACGATCAACAAACATGTGCAAAGCTATCGACAGTTATCGCCATAAATTTTAACACTAGCGCTATTGGCGACGGCTGCGTCAGAAACAAGGCAGACCAGTCGGCAGATAGTAGGTGCAACAAATGCAAAAACATACATATGTAATCAAGTAGGCATACAAATAACCAGTCAACCCGGTGTGCTTTCTTAAACCAGCTAGCCGCCGATAGATCGATAGACCGTCGAAATTGCGCGGCGACAAATCTACCCGCATCATTGTATTTGTTAGTTACGTTTGCTGTTGAAATTGCTGGGCGATCACCTTGATTAAACGGTACAAATTGCACTTGCTGCGATCTCGACAATAGCAAATCGTGAATTGCGGGTCGCCGTGCGCATTGTCACTTCATGCCGCGTTTGGCATCTCAATTGCTCAAGTAATGCCCTCACTTAATAAACAATTTTCACGCCACCAACAATGGATGGCTCGCCCCAAACCCCTGGTTGGTGAACAGAAAATTAATGCTCGTACGTAAGCCTTTTGTAGTAGACACAAATGCAAAATGTTAGGTGCTGCACCCTGTCACCAAACACCAGGAATAAGCGAATATCGGCCGTCAATGATTTGACAGTGCGAGAGTGAATTAGCGAGAACGGGAAGCCGAGTACGGCGACATGTCTGATTCAGTTGCTTTGGTGTGTGCGCTTGCGCACAATGGCGGGCGCGTCTCGGTCAGCTTACCTTGCACAACTGGCCGCTCATTCAGCTAATACTTTTCAATGTATTTGCATAATTATGTTTATTGGATTTGAATATCTGTCGATGTAACTGACATTTTATTGCCAATGATCAGCAAATAGTAATCGCAAGCACCCCAGTATATATATATATATACGAAAATATATAAAAAATATATAAAAGTTGGTTTTCACTGGTATTAAAAAGCTTTCCGCATTGTTTGTATTTTGTTTCGCCGACATTTGTTGGGAGTTTCATTAAGGTTCTAGTTCTATTAAAATTCATACCAATAAAAATATCTCTCCTCTTTCAGTTAATTCAATTAAAATAATGTTATAATTTGCGATATATGAAGCTTTCTCAATATATTATGGACTCTTTAAATTCGTATGATATGCAGGAGTATCTTTTCTGTAGTTGCGGGTGAGCTTAACTCTTCCCTATTTGTTATACATATATTCATTTATACCAAAAAACCAAAGAAGTAAATTATTAAGTGCACATTTTATAAACTGATGTGGCATCATGTCAAATACCTTAATGAGCTTAAACGTTAAAAGTATTTTCATCTCGTTTAAGGGGATTCTTGTTTATCCGAAATGTAAACATCAAAATAAGTACCGAATTTATCGCCTGAGTCAAATAAAGTACTGTCCAAAATGTGGTGAGTAAATTGACTGTTGTAGAAATATACCCTCTATTAATTTCAGCTGAAGCACAGTCACCAACGAAGGGTTTACAAAAAAGCCAATTTAATAGCTATTGATTTGTGCAACAACTAGCACATCAGGTGATTTGACCGAATTAAGCTGGGTTCGCATGGCTGAAATTGTGGTATTTACTAAGATGACCCATTAAATAAGATGTGCTCATTGACGATCATTACAACAAACTACAACAATAAAGTATTAAAGTAGCAATAACAATAAGAAAGTGGCGAGTAGCACACACACACGTAAGGAACAATAAGGGTACACTTAGACTCTCCGAAAGTTAAAGAAGTGATGGCTTGGTATTGTTGACTCTCTTCTCTATTCCGACCCAGTCAAACACATTTCTTTGTAAAAATAAGGAAAAAGTACGCATTTAGATGAGTAAGCTTATATACGTCTCATAATAAAAAAGTGATGAGATGAAAACACAACCAACCTTATCTTACCAGTATTCGTCGACTTTTGATGACATTCTTATATAATGTCATTCGCACACCCACCACCGGACATACGAAACCCTTACACGGTTTTTAGTGACATCCCATTAGAGAAATTTACTGGTCATAAATTCGTGTGAACTGTTTCTCCACTTCCCCGAATGCAAACAAACCTCATAAAATATATAAATTATAGATATTTCATAATTTTATAAAATAAATTAAGAAATGAAATTGAGGTAAGTGTTATGAGTGGTAAAAATATGTATATTTTCATCTCTAGTTAACTATTTCCAAAGGGTTAGTTAATAATTTGCGATTATTTTACCAACAAATGAAAAAGGCCTTAACATTTTCTTAGTAAAAGTATTTATCTATAATATTATCGTAGATGAACTAGCGACAGTTCCTCGAGTTTTTCTTGCGGGGACGTTTATATGGACGTATTACCCACGAGAGAAAATTCAATATGCTACGAAGCTACTTATTGACCAGCCGCTATCCATTATATATATATGGATATGCACATATGTACATTACACAGTGCGTAAGCCCTCTTTATTTCTGTAAATACCTACATATGTATGTTTGTGGTATTTTTTTCTCTAAATGTATGTTTTTGATATGGCGAAAAAATTATCGCCTTTGGTAATGTTTTGTCAATTCCTTTGGGTGCGCATTAGTCCAAGTGATATTGCCACTGGCATCGACCCAGTAGTTGGTGGGGACACAGAGGTTAAAGTTCACATATTGCAAATTGATTGTGGCGAGCGTTACTGATAAAGCCAATGGAGAAGTAGCTACACTCCGCCGCAGATGAATTGTTTATTTGCTGATAACTACAAGCTGTTAAATGTTAGTAAATACCCAGACTAACTACGCGAGGGCAAAGTGGAATCCAACAAGTGGTTAAAAAGTTCGACTCAAATGATAGGGGCGTTGAAACATTTAGCTGGAGCAAATTGCAATGATTGGTACAAGTTAAGGGAATGGGGAAGCACTATCAGGTAAACGATTCCATTATTTTTATTATAAAGCAAGCATCATTTGCAACAATATAGCCCTTTCTTATCAGAACGATAAAAAACCGACATCTCAATGAAAACTCATGATCATATCATTTTTGGTATTAAGTAAATAGTGGTTAAAAAGTGAAAACAATTAAACTAATTTACTCACCAGAGCTTTCGATAAGAAGGAATACCGGTTATAATGGTATGTAACATTGGCCCTGTGCTGTCTCGCGACTAATTTTCCTTCAGGGATAATCGACTAATAAAACGAGGATGTTCGTTCGTACAAAGTACTAGCAGTTTCACAAATTTAACAAAAAAATCTTCAAAGTTCAACAAAAAGAAAAGAGGTAAAATAAACCGAAAGCAGCATGCAAAACGCAAGTTCAAAAATTCCGAAATATTATATATTTAATATCCATATAATCATAATATTATATTCTTAGTTTTATTTTGCAGATTTTAAATGCTAAAATTAAAACTAAGGTTTATCGTAATAACATTCCTTTTAGGAATACTGGGAATCGCAGTAAGTAGGGTCATCTGTGAATTGCAATAGCTCACTTAGTAAGTGCGTCAGAAGCATTAATTTTCCCAACCAAAGTCGTACTTAAAGGCTTCAAACAATTCAGAGTAAAAATTGGACAATGGGAGTGGCACCGCCCACCTTTAGGTGAAATCCTACATCTCAGGAACTATTGTTCCAATTTCAATCAAACTTGATACATTACATTATAATTGCATCCTTATATTACAGTGTGATTATGGTCTAAATCGGGATCCAACATAATAATCCAACATATGGATTCCCATATATAACAATTTAATATAATTCTTTTGCATAAAAGTACATTTAAGTCATTCATTCAAAATTCATTATCACAGATCAAATAACTGTTTTCGATTTCCCCATTAATTTAAAGTTCTCAGCACGGATATTGTAAAAAGAAATCTACACTAGCAAATTTGTTTGAATTTGTGACCCACGGTTTTAGGGAGAGGCTTTTAGGGAGAATAAACATGCTGATGTTATATACACTGATTTTTACAAAGCTTTCGATAAAGTAAATCACTCAATTCTCTTGCAAAAACTTGATCCTCTTGGTTTTCAGCCAAGATTTCTTCAATGCGTAATTTCTTATCTCAATAATAAAACACAACGAGTGATATTTAATGATACTCCTTCGGATTCAATTAAAGTCTCTTCAGGTGTTCCACAAGGTAGTCATCTTGGACCGATTCTGTTCTTATTATTTATTAATGATATTTCTTCTGTAATACAGTACTCAAACATTTTATTATATACCGAAAAGCTTTCTAAATCGTATACTTCAATTGATGAAAGGTGCCTATTGCAAACAGACTTATTTGTTTACATGGTGCGATAGAAATGATATGTCACTGAATTTTAAAAATGCTGACTGAAAAGATTAGACTTACTAGATTAGAAAAGATTAGAAAAGACTTACTTTTCTTGTCGATCTGGGTTCTTACTCTATGTGATAAAAATTTATAGTCTAGATCAGGTATTTGGGTTGTTGTTGTTGATTTGGGAGTTACTATGGACTGAAACAGAATTTTAGTCTTTATGTTAATACGATTGTTTTGAAAGCCAAAGGCGTTCTTAGTTTCATTAAAAAATGGTCAAAAGAATTTAAAGATCCGTATGTTACTAAAACTCGTTTTCCAACTTTGGTTAGGACTATATAAGAATATGGCTCTGTGATATGGAACCCTAATTACTAAATCTACTCTGGCAAGTTAAAGTCTTTTCAAAAAATATTTTTACTTTTGCCTTAGGGCATTCTCGATGGGATTCTAGATTATGCCTTCTTTCATACACTAATCGTTTAAAACTTATAAATCGACCTATACTCGTTAGTCGTAGGTAAATGCTTAGCATAATTTGTAGTTATTTTCTCTTGTCTCAAGTTAAATTTAATATACCGTTTCCATTACCATTAGTGAAGAGTTCAATTCTCATTCCATCACGTTTGATATATCAGGCTCTCTTTTCAGCATTAAGAAAACTATGTAGTTTTCACTTAATAAATAAGATCATAAAAATTTATGATAATTTAACCCTAAACCTTAACTGTTGAAATTTTCTTTCTATAACCGAGCAGTTTTAAATCTCGTCACTTGAAAAACTCTTTTGTCTTTCATGACTCGGCTAATTCTGCGTTTATGCGCTTAGCGCCCTATCGTCGGTTGGGCGGGAGGAGGGTAATCGTTGAGTTTATTATTACAAAATTCCATATGATTCTTTCACATTACAGTATATAAATAAATTATCAATTAAGTTATCGCAGCAAAACTTTGCACAAAGAGTGCCTTTAGGGTATCCCATATCTTCAAGCCTCCCAGCCCCCTCAATATGTAAGATATCTTAGCAAAATTCTTAGCAAATTTGGCGAAATCGGTATATGAATTACACCAGCTCCCAAATACTCCATACTAAGATTTTCGTTATTATAGCAGACTTCATGCCGAATATATCTATCAATGTGAGAGTTATCCTCATAAAACATATTCGCATATGCGTGGAAACATATTCCTGATTACACTTGTGTTACTGCATTCGGTCCAGAGCTTCCCTTAGCTCCAATATGCCCAACGTAGGGTTTTACGACTTTGAACTTGACTTCAAACTGTTTATGTTGGGCAATATGTGTGATATTTTAATAAAATTGAATGAATGGGCATGTTTTCTTAAATTTAATAAGTTTTAGCGCCGAATATGAATATAATCGGTCTATCTTGGTCTATCTATCTTGGTCTAAGCCCCATATCGCTTATACCTGGTATTTTCCAAAAATAAAGGGTATTTTCGTTTTCTAAAAAAAATTTTTATTTATTCGTCTACATTAATGATGTCGCCTTCAAAATAGTCTCCAATCCATATTATGCACTTACGCCAGCGCTTCTTCCAATCGTCGAAACACTTCTCAAACTCCATTTTTCGGATAGACTTTAGCTCTTTCAGCAATGCATCGTTAAAATATTGTTTTTGGCCAAGAAACGAAGAAAACAATCAGCGAGGTGTGAGCTGGTACATTATCGTGTTGCGAAAGCCATGAATTATTTTTCCACAAATCCGGACGTTTTTTTCGGATTTCTTCACACACACGACGTCGAACTTGTAGGTGGTACTACTTATTGATCGTCTGGCCTTGAGGCAAGAATTCATGAGGCACTGTGCCATTAAAGTCGAAGAACACAATCAACGAATATTCCCGTTATTTTTTGAACACACCACGTATAATGATTTCCGATTCTGTGGTTGACAATTTCCTAATATACCCAGTATATTAAATTTAGCCCATTTGGTTGAGCTTATATCAAATAAATATTTTAGTTAATTGAGTTGATTTAAATATAAATATTTCAGATATGAAGAAAAAAACAGTAATGAAACTAATTGAGTCTATAACCCGTGATAAATGTCAATAAGATGCCAAATGTGATTATAATTCAATAATTCAATTCAATAATTTCGTCGAATAATGAAACTTGAATTGTGACACAGCATTTCATAATAGAAACACCTTGACCTTTGAAAACTGAGAGAGTGTAAATTGTTCGGAACTTTGCCTTTCTTATTTGTTCTTTTTTAACGTTTGTCTAATCCGAAGTCTCCTTAGATTCTAGGGTTGGTACTCAATTTGCAAATTTCAGACTTTTAAATTTTTAAAGTTTTGAGATAATATATACCTTATCCGTGAGCATTATCCATATACATAGCTTGAAGAAGATTGTAACTTATTTTAGCGATATCTAAAAAATTAAAAAATTTCAGAATTTATTAAAAAATGCCCAATGAAAGTGATAGTGCTAATTAAATGTCCGTTATAACCTTTAGATTCACATTCAAAATTAACTTTGGACAAAGTGAAATCACTGAATGATTGTGTCTGGTAGACACAATTGTATCGCTTAACCTTGCTACATTGATGTAAGCGAGTCATTTAGGACGAGATGTTGTGCAAGACAGAAAGCCGGAGGAACAAGCTAAGCTATCGAAAAGGAAGTTTGAAAGCAAGGCTAACGCTCAACTAGAATGTCTAACAAATTGATAAATGCATAAACAATGGGTGTTTCCCATCCCATAATTGGCTGGCATTATCGTCTCAGAACCTCACTTTCTTTAATAGGCTGGAAGTATAAGGTGCGTAACCATTTGATGGCAATCGAAGGTATTGCGACATACAGTACGTTGTACGAGTAGGCAGAGACTCTCGCAATCACATATTGCGATTGCCTTCTAGTACTTGATTTTTATCCAAACGGCGTTGAAGGCCTGAATGTGTCAGTCAAAAGCAAAAAGCCCAAGCTGCCACTACTGTGTCGCAATGCTCATACGACACGCAAATTCTTTCACGATCTTACCCACTGTCTTTTGCTGCATACCAAATATAGCCTCGAAATTATTTTTTCCCAGCACTACATAAGAACAAGTAAGGAAGGGCTAAGTTCGGTTGTAACCGAACATTTTTTACTCGCAATCTGCAAGGATTAAAGGCATATTTTATGTGTTTTCAAAACTTTGTATTAAGAAATGTTGCGTAAGAATTCAACGTTCATCATACGATGAAATTTTTAATTGATTGTAATCACACTTATCATCATATCAACTTTTACTTTCGGTCATATACTCTTAAAGCCAATCTACATATTTTATTATACGTATATTCATGATATTAATTCTGTGGGAAAGTAAACCAGCCATAATTTTTATTACCAAATGACATAATATTATTCAAAGTATTCGCATTTATTTTGTAGAGACATCTTCTTTAAAGATATATGCGATATCAACTCAACCAAAGAGACGAAATTTAATATATTTTTATGTAAGGAAAAAGTTAACCAGAGGTTAGAGGTATGGGGTTTAGAGCAAAGTCTAAGCCAATTTCAGTCATATTCAGCGCTAAACCGTATTATGGGTAAGAAAACATATTCACTTAATTTATTCAAAATGTCACACATATTGATTTATATGAATAGTTTTAGGTCAGCTGGAAAGCCGGAAATCACTATATTGGGTACATTAAGGCTAGGGGAAAGTCTGAGCAGATAACATTTACTTTTGGCATTAAGCTCGAGAACGTATTTCCGCTCAAATTTATTAAGATAACTCAACATTTGAACAGCGTGTTCGGCATGGAGTGCACCATAATAACGATAATCGTTATTTGTAGTCCATAGGACTGGAGTAATTCCTATATCGAGTTCACTAACTTTCGCAACAAAACGTAAATTCACATTATACATTCATTTAATTTTGTTGACATATCTTACTCGATAACCGATATGCACAATACAAAGTCAACTGGAATTTTTAAAATTCTCATTCACCTCTCAAATTCTCAGAACCATTCATCCGATTTCATAAATTTTTGGCATCAGGACACACTATTATCAGAAAAACACAATATCTGAATTTCATTAAGATATTTCGCAGATTGACCGATATTTTCGGTAATAATTCAACCATAGGTCCACGTATTCGGTATTTAAGGCTTGAAAATATATATTCCGATTTTCGCCTTTTTTGGGCAGGAGATATCATATTTTGAACACACTATTTGTGAAAATTTCGATTCCAATATCTTAATTGGTGCTTAATTAATATGTTGTAAAGTGAAAAAATCATTTCTTGAATTGGTTATAATCAAATTTCGTCCATTTTCACACTGTAACATAAATATATCAAAATAATGCTATTCACAAAACTTGGCTGAAATTGGATAAACAGTTCCCGAGATATAAGATTTCACTTATAGTTTGGCGGTGCCACACCCATTGTTAAATTTGTATACCGATTCCTTTGAAACCAATATGTGCCATCTTGGTTGTGAAATTTAATGCTTCCGATGTGTTTCTTTAGCGAGTTAACGCACTTTTAGTAGTTTTTAGCATAACCGTTGTAAGTGGGGTGAACGTGGTTATCATCTGATTTCACTCATTTTCCCAGTGTATGAGGAAGTAGTACAAATACTTGTTTTGAGCAAGTTGGGCTGTTACATCTTTAGTAGTTTGTGTGATATGTACATTGCACCTATTAGGGGACAGAGGCATTCCCACTTTTTAAAAATTTTCGAACCACAGATGCCCCTGTTTTCGTTTAACGGCATTTTGGGGGCGTGCCGATTATCCGATTACGCCCATCTGGAATACTAACCTCCTCAGAGTACCAAGTTTGATCAAGATATCTAAAGTTTTACTCAAGCAAGGAGTAACGGACGGACGAATGGAATTCAACACGTCTGATTTTTTATTATTTAACTGATTATTTATGTATACGTAACTCTATATCTATCTATATTAGTTTTAGATGTTAGAAACAATCGTTAGGTGAACAAAACTATTGCACTCAGTTGGAACATGTTGCGAGTGTATAAGAAGGAAATCTTACACATTTCTATGTCTGCGTATGCTTATGTTCCTATGTACATATGCGCAAATAATATCTTCGGTTGTGGACAGTAGGAGGTATTGTTACAATGACTTGCTACTGCCTTCGACTTTGTCTTGTGCATTCTATTTGCCTTTGGCAGCTGGGGAGCGAAAAACACGTAGCTGACTGTTGTCAACATTCGTCGCATCGTCATCCATCAGTTTCACTTAATAATGACGCCAAATATTCCAGCTATGCTGGCAGACGATATTCAGCAGTAGCCATCATTCTAGGCTCATAGCCATGCAACCAATGGTTATACTTTCGATGACTGATGTAAAACTTCGTCATTTGAATGGTGTGGTGCGCCTAAGCATATGTACCACTACCTTCTTAATACATACATACATTCATGTACATGTATTATTATCTACACATACACATATACGTATGACTACATTCAAAATATATATACATATGTTTTATGCACACATTTTCTTCTTTCCCTTCTGATACGAATAACTGATAAACTTAGAATATTGCCGTTGTAATCACTTTATCATTTTAGTAATATCCGAATATTAAGTTAAAAAACTCTAAACGAGTAAACATCAAAAACTTTTCTAATCCGTTTGAGGAATCCTGCGATCTATTATGCTGATCATAAAGCATTGTGTTAAAGTGTGGAGACAATAATTCGATGACCAGAATGGCACAACAACGTTGAGTGTTTTATATTTGACTATTTGTTCAGCCACATAACTGAAAAGGAGATGCAAATTTTCTTTTGGGCCCTGCTAAAGATTTAATAATATGTAAATCTAATTTTTTTTTTAATCCAATTTTCTTCGTTGTTTTCAATTTGTGCAATTTAGCATTCTCACATCCCATTCCCCATTTAAAGCATATAATTAGTTCACTCAATCGCAATTTCCAGCACATTCTTCATTGCTAAATGGAAAGAAATTCATTTCAAAGTTACAGGAAAATAGTGATCGAGTAATTAAAACGTCAAATTGTTTTTATTATTAGTATATGCTGGACTTTAGTTTTCGAAAATTTGATTAATTTCTACTATTTACTTAAGTATAATCCAAAATGTAAAAAACATTGTAGTATATCATGGGAGTGACTCTGGTAGAATTTTTAATAACGCAAACAGTGTTTGGTTTAAGATTTTAATAGATCAAGTTGGTTTTGACTTCAAGTATTAAGTTGCCTGGTTAAACACCACGATGTTGCGCGTGTTGGTTGCATATCACATGCAGCAACTCAAAAAATTTGCTGAGATATTCATTAATTATTTTATATGGAATAATGGGCATAGCCACGTACACGTTGGAGACATGCAACACGGCGACCAGATGATCATCAGACAAAGCGACAAGACATAAGCTCCCAAGCAAAAACGAGAGAAGAACGCTGAGCGCCGGATGTGGTGTAATGTCGAGCAAGCATGTTGTTACATCAAATTCGAGAAGGCAGGTGGGAGCATCGGAACTGATAATGTAGCGAAGTTCGAAACGGTACACAAAGCCAGAGATGATTGCATGTAGGAACGATTTCACTTTGTAATTGGAATTTTTGATGCGAGTCTGTGAATCCAGGCGTCTGGATTAAGTTGCAACCATCGAAGAACCATGTTAAAGTAAGGTATTATTTGTCGTCGATGTCAATTGGCACACCACACACCACAGTGATGAGAAAAAACAACACAACTTTCAACTCTTGCCACTGTTGCCAAGTTCGGTAACGGATTAATGCCAACACGTACCTAATTGCAGTCGCGAGCATTGTGAAGCGTCAAAGTGAAGTGATGTATTTGGTGGAGCGTGTACCATCGCAATAGGTGGTTAAGCCTTATTTTTATTCTCTGATTTGATGGCGCCCACAAATTTAACGGTTGCCAAGCTGTTTAGTAGGTTTTCAACAATATATATTACGTACTTAACAAGAGAAGTTTAAATGTTTAAACGGAAGTTTAAATGTATACACGTGTATGCACTGGGGAGTAATTATTCAATGAATGCTTTATCTTTCTTCAATCTGATCGCCGATCATTCATGTTGGCGCTATGGTATTCAGATTATTTATATTCTCTCCTTAAATGTGGCGAGTCATTGCAGTGATAGGATTACCTCGGTCATCTGTAACAATTCAATGTGATGAAGTACGCAGAAAAACGTTTATTTTTTTCTCCAACTCCTGCCATCTCACAACATGGTTTATCACAGCCTAGAAGGCGGTAAGCAGCTGATCGGGTTTATTAAGTAAAATTAAGGAGATACCAAAAATAAAGTTTTATAAAAGATTCTGGCAAACGAACCGTCAACTTCGGCTCATAGTGGAATTTGTAAACAAATGGTGAGCGAGTAAGTGCCACAAAGTGTTGGACCGAAAGGTAGTAATCACTACGAAAATATAGAGTTGCATGCCGCAAGCATTGAGTCATCAAGCGGTAGTTGTCGGCGGCAATAAGTGCCTTCAAGAGAGCTGCGATTGCTGTTCTTTCAGCCTCCACAGCAGCACAGAGCAGCAGCAGCAGCAACCATCGTGATCAATGCAACAAAACGGCGCCTTAATGCACACACTGGCGGGCGGGCCAAATCAAGTGGTCGTTCGAGTCTTGCATTCTTACGACTTGCATTCATGCAATTGCTAAAGACGCTGCCACTTTCGACATTTTGCTTCAACACACAACCGCTGGTAGGGTTGGAACTGTTTATTTTGTTTTGGTGCTGAAACAGTGCATACCCGGTTGTTGATGCTGCCTTCTTTCGGTTGCTTTCGAGTGTCGCGTGTAAATAAAACGCCGATCAAATGAAAACAGGCACAATGACAACAACATCGGTAATGATGTAAAATTAATAAACGTATCTATAAACAGCCTGTTTGTGCGTGCAATAGTGCAGGCTTTGAAGAAGCTATTGAATAGCGTGGCAAAAAATGCACCGTCAGCCACTTGACGAAGCAGGTTCATTGAAAGAGTGTAAACCTTCAGCTGTGTGGGTGGGCAACCAGGAAGATAATGCCAAAATAAATACATACGAAAATGGAACAGCATCACTTAGTCATACCATGAAATATATACTTCTTGACTACGTCATTCACCTTATTTAACTTCACTGTATATGACTACATTTTTCAAACAAAGTGAAATTAGTCCAAATCTTTCATCTACTCTGCTCTATACACTGAAAGGTGAAAGAAATGAACAATTTGGGTTAGAAGTTATCAATATCTGTAAATCAAATGAGTGAAATTTCTGATCTCAGAGGGATTTTTGGCTCATTTAACATTTCAAAGCCAGATAAACTACACTAGTGTTAATGCCTATTCCATACTTGCTCTCTTTCGCAAATTCAGCACAGGTTTGAACATCATTTTTTTTACATCACTGGTATTACCGTGTTCATAAGGCGACTTTCTTGCAGGTGTCCAATTATGAGACTAGGTCAAATAAAAAGAAACGTTTATTCACCAAACACGAAAATGTTGTAATAAAACCACTTCATATAACAAGTACATACGGACAAATGCTTTTCATTCCCACGGATTTCAACTCCGTAATATAATTATTCCTAAAACTTATCGCAACCTTATCGGTACCTTATCTTATCAAGACGAATTAACTTCAGAGTTATACTTTTGGTGTATTGTACATCTAAGGAACTTAAAAAATTTATAACCGTTAGAATTATGTGGTAAGCCAAGAAAAAATATTCAAAGTCCCTGAAGGAAGTGCTTTTTAAAATTATCGCAGTAAAATGGACCTAATTCTAAAGTGAATTTTGTAATTCGACAATGTTTTCCGCAAAAAAAGACCGATTTGGAAAAAGCTTTCTACCACACATAATTTTATGGGGGCAAGGCGAAGGTCTAATTCGATATGAAAGTTGTCATAAGCGTAGTTGTAGTCCAATTTAAGCCATTTTCATATTGAAATATAAGACTGCAATGCAAATGATACGAACGGAACTTCATTTAAATCGGTCAAAAAGTTGCGGAGGTATGATACTTCATCTAAAAGTGGGTACCTATCTTCCATTCTTATTACTGAATTTAATATTTCTGACTATATTCGTTAGTAATGTGCTTGAGTAGTTTTCAACCCCACTAAAGGACGGGTTCCTCCCATTTTTAACAACATTTTATATAATGCTTACCTTTGCTTATTGTAAAGCCCCCTGTACTGTGAGTTTTGTAGCTGATCACGTGACAAAGTATCATTATGTGAACAAAACAATGTAAACAAATTTAATTAATTTATAGCTTTTGAGCTGGACGGAAGGTCTTTTCTTCTGAAATATTGATTTTCTTGTTCAGTCTAGAGCAGGGCATTAATCAGTGAAGTGAGAGATTAATTCTGTGATAATGGTGCATCGACAACAGTTTGGTTGATTTGACAATATATTAATCTATAATATATATCAATATATCAATCTAAACAAGTGGATGCCTTGATATTGTAACATGAGCAGTTTGAGGGATAGATAGGTCTTTCGCCCATAAAATGAAGAAGAAAAGCGGCTCTCTTCTTCTCTTCTTTTGCAAGTTTATCCCTTATCTCGTTACCTGTTATACTAACACGCCATGCCCTCCTAAGCATATGATTTTTATTGTGTGGCTGTTTTAGTGGAAGTGTATGTCACATACATTCTCTATTAGCCATGAGTTTTTTGCTAAGTTTTAAAGTGTGTCAACAGTTGGCCTCGTGAGTTGAATTCGTGGAATACCTAGAAATTGATTTCAAACTATGGAATTAAAGGTTCTAACGATACTTCACGTTTGAGAATTCGAAGCTTGAAATAAATCGGGTGGTTATATAGAAGAAATTACATAAAACACAAGCACATAAAAAGAAAACAAATAGCTATTTTGAATTTTATTTTGAATTAGTCTAAAGCCCGAGCAGTTAAACGTTAATTAAAATATCATATCTTTGTTTGACTGAAATCAGCCTTTCGGGAAATATCAAATATTATATTAGTTAAAAGTTAGAAAAGCAATAGCATATCTGCTTATATGTATAGTGCCAGGGAAATTAATAATTAGGCTCTAGTATTAAAATTTAAAGATAAATAGCGTCGCAAAATTAGTCATGTTCTTAATAAACATATGTTTATATGCCCGCTGTAGTTCGAGTTATACAGTTCGAGATATAGAAATAAACAAATTATTTTTATACATTTAAGAATAAAAAATGTTATTTAACCATACATGTGCCATTTAACCACACATTCGACCATGTGTCATTATTTTTATGGAGCAACGGAGCAGCGGAGCATATTCGTTTTGCTTTTTGAGTAAAAACTTGAGTACAAATTAAAATATCGTAACGAAAATCCCTACACGTGTTCTTTATCACTATAGGAATATTGGTATTGCAGATCGATGTAAAAGGAATACTGCCACGCCCACAAAATGCCGTTAACCAAAAACCTGTAAAGTGCTATAACTAGGCAACAAATTTTGATACAAACGTATACTTTTGTACAGAGAATCGTAGTGCGCAGGGACATCTATGGTAAAAAATGGCAAAAATCGGGTAAATACTTCCGCTAGTATCCATATACTAGGGTGCCAAAATGGAAAAAATAGGGTAAATACTTCCCCTCATCATCATATGCCTAATATAAGGAAATGTGTGAATGAAATATTATCAGCTCCCATATTCTATATATAAGATTTTCGTTACTATAGCAGACTCTATGCCGAATATGTCAGCCAGTGTGTGGCTTATATTCGCAAAATTGCGTGGAAACATATTCTCTGGTGTAGTTGAGTAATACCAAAAGTTAATGCAATCAGTCCACGCCTTCCCCTACCACAAATATACTCGATATAATAACTTGACTTTCCAGCTGTCTTTAAACCGTTTATGTTGGTCAATAGTTGTAATATTTTAGATTGTAATCCATTCACGATTTCGTCGAATAATGAATGTTGAATTCCTATGCAGCATTTTTTAAATATAAATTTTCGCTAGCACCTGAAAGTATATTCCCTCATTTGATCCTTGCACATTGCGAGAGTATAAAATATTCCGTTAGACCCGAAATTAGCTCTACCTTGTTGGTTTTTTCATAATATTTGCGCAGGAGCAAAGTGAAGTAAGTAAACGTGTATCGAGTTCTTAGTCAAAGGTACTTAATATTCAGAAATCGTACGGCCTGATATTGATTGACATAAATTCTCGGTATACAGAAAATTTTGTACAACACACACTCGTATACCGGAAACAGGGTGAAACACGTACATTGCCATATAATACATAGCCTATGCTTAGGAACATATTTAGTGGTTAATGCGACTTAAACTGCTATGTGTTTGGCGGCGTTAGACTAGCAGTCATAAGGAATGAAAAGAGCTGCACATGGCTAAATGAAATAACACGAGCGATTTTAGTTGTTGTCATTTAACGAACGATATTGGGTATTGGTATATAAAGTGTAATTCAAATATCACTAGCAATCAATACTGCATCAGAAAGGCCAACACTCTCGCCGTTCTTTGTACTTATTGTTTTCCTTTGATGAAATTAACGAAGATAACGGTATGATGGTCCTTAAAGGTTTCAATAGGTTCAGCTCGAACAATACAAACATGATTGTGAAGGTAAAACTCTCAACAAACTCCCCAGACGATTTATTATACCCGTTTGACTGACAGCTTAAACGGGCCAAAACTAACAAAAAAGTTGCGCTCAGAAAGACAAAAGTCAGATAAAAGCAAAAATAAGGAGCATTGTCTTTGCTAACTGCTACATTAAAAGCATGAACAGCGAAATTCTCTTGTGAATGGGTTTCGGTTGAAAGACAATCACAATGGCATAGGGGTTACTAAGCGGCCGAATGTGTTGCCAAAAGTCAATCACAGCTCACCCAAAGTAGTCATTGAGAGAATTATTCTTTTGCCCAGCAAAACCATCACTTCACTTCAAGCTCAGTTTGACCATCATCGTTCACTCAAAATCACTTAGACGGATCGCAAAGATCTCGTCAGATAAACAGAAAGACATGAGGACCTACAAACTAAAGTTACCGTTCGTATAGCAATTCTGTGCTTCGTGCAAGGTCTCACGTGTCGCGACTCCTGCTATCATTACGTGGCCTACATTGTCAATATGTTTAAGTATGTATATATGTACATTGACATTTGCACAAAGTGTAGGGTTTTTATGAAAGTTGCGAAACTGCCAACCAGAGCTCCATTTTGAAGCAATGCTGAGTTAATCCCACGCAAAGTTCGACCGTCAGACTACATCCACGCATCGCTCAATGCTTGCAACATAAATCGTCAACTGTCATTTTCTGAAAAAATCAGTTTTAGACCTGAGGCACAAAAGTGAATGAGTAACAAATTAGAAGAGAAATGTTCTTCTAACACACATTATACAAGGAATGACCAGCAAGTATAAATGACATTAGGGACATACATTTATGGATACTCATTTCAGAAAAGATTTCTGTACAAAATCAAATGTGAAGGCTTAACTGATATCCGCATAACGGATAACATAGCACGTTTAACATAGATATAGTTCGAAAGAATAACAATCTTATATTCATCATGAAATCCATTGAAAATGTATAACTATTATTTTCAATTATATATAATTTCTCTCGCGCTGAGCTAATACTTCCACCGGTTTCTAGTGACACCATTAAATAATAGAGATAGATATAGAATAATATATATCAAACTGATTAGGATGACGAGAACGAGAACGAGAAACTGCGATAGCATACGTGTTCCATGATATTTTGAAGAAGTTGAAATTGGAAATGAATTTTATTGACCACGCCCACATCCATATAGCTGCTTTGTTCGAATCTTTGGCAAATTACTTAAGAATAACGTCAGAAATATAATGTCAAATTCAATGGAAAAGATAATAGAACAGGCTTCGATGCATATCAATTCAAAACTCAGACGGCGGTCGTCACACCGCCCACTATAACGACAGCTCGAATGTAACCAATTTATATGGCTTGAAAATAAATATCTCAAACATCCTTAAAAATATCGAAATAAAACCAAATCTCATATACAGACTATTCTGATTTCCTTCCTTTTGTTGACTTATGTTGCCGGTATGAAAGATTCTCAGTCAAATTTGGTGATAACGCTTCGGATATTGCCATTCGGTAGCAAAAATGGATCAAACCATTCAACAGCCCTACCATTTTATACCGAATACACGTGTCAGTCCACGAGACATTAATGTGATAAATTTAAGTGGCCACAAGTAAGGTGCACATTAAATAAAAAAACATGAACATTAATAAACATTAGATTCTCTCTTAATTCGTAATTAAATTAAAAGAAATAATGTCAAGTGGAAGGACGAAAATATTGTATTGGATATAGAGGTTCAGACAAGATATTGAATCATTTTGAAAATTATTGGGTGTGACTTGTCAAATGGAAGGAGCACTTATTGTGGTAAGTTTCATAAGGCTAATTCCGATATCTTGATTGATGATTAAGTTTTCTATTGGAAAACAGAATAATCTAATGGGGTTAAAAATTACGTTATATGGCAAGCTAGCGGAAATGTGATCCATTCGCGCACATTTTCAATATGTATTATGTCGATTAGTTTTAAGGTTTTTCATACAACCAATAGGTGAAAAAAAAACTAATATACTATTATTTTCTCTATTTGCGTCAATGTACGATCTCCGTCCGTCTGTTTACCATATTTGGTTTTAATGATAATAATTAATAATGATCTAATTAAAATTAATTTAAATTATAACATTATGATTAACATAGTGGGATTTTGTACCAAAATGTATACAATTCGTTCATGTCTAAATACAGAATATATTGATTTACATACTTTTAGTCGGTATTTTGAATGTAATGCAAAATTTTAGCTGTGGTATAGGATAATTAAAATAATAAATAATCTTAAATCTATGTTGAATATCGACTTTTCAACAATATCTTTAGCTTAAAATTTTTTCATGGTTTATAAGAGAAAAGGAAACTCTAATTTTAGAAATAAGAACTGCAAAGTTAATAAAGTCAAAGAATTTGGTTTTAAGCTCGTTGGGTATAGTTCAAGCGCCACACATTTGCTGCATACAATAATTTTTAACGGTTTGCTTCTTCGCTACCAGTCCTCACTTACCCATGGAAAGTTGCGCGTGATTCACTCGAATTCACGAGCTTAATGAAGCGCTTTGAATCACGCAATGCCGAAAAGGAGCTAAAGGGAATCCTTAGCTGAATAGGGAGAGAACTCAAAGATCTCATTAACACCGTTGCGGCCTAAATAAAAGCAAATTGACAACCAAAATCTTAGATGTGGACATATACGAAAATATATACAAACCTGCCTAGCTATGCATAAGCTTATGGGTTCGCAGTCGTATGCTTACTTCAATAAAAGCGACAAATACACTTAAAGGAACTAGAAGCAGTAAACTCTACATGTGGTGATTGGTTCCGATCTACCAGGCTGTTCAGTTTCTGGACACCCTCTCCGTGTCCTTGTATGTCATTAAGATAGCCAATACCTACAAGTCCGATTACTTTCAGCAGCCGTTTGTTGGGCATCGGAGTATATCGATGCAGTGGCATGAAGCTGGCGCTTTCTTGTCTAAAAGCTAGTATTTTGTAAAGATTATCGTGCGTGCTGGTGACGTTAGTTCGAGTATAATTAACGTTAGTTTATATGCAAATTTAAGAGAATGAAGTTAATTAGTTAAAACGTTTTGTTTTTTCATTTGGTCCATAGGTATAAAAACATATGTATATATGGATATGTATAATGAGGAGGCAAACTATAAACACAGATATTCTGAAGGAAATGACTATTACTACTAAACAGAATTCATGCGGAATAGTAGGCGCTATCGTGATTAAGAAATATGAAGATTTTTAAATATTTCGAGAAGTCTGAAATAATTGTTACATTTTTCTGCAAACTATCTCGGTGATATGTATCCATAAATTTGGGATCTATGCTCTCCATATTAGAACCATCCAACAAATTTACTAAATTTGGTTTAGATCATTTTTGCAACGCTTGAAAAGTAAACATTCGTTATATATAAAATATATAAGAAGTTAAGAAGGTTGCAATATTCTAACTCAGTTTAAAACTTCCTTAAAAAACACATGGTCTATTGCCAGAATCCTATGCAGGGTATTGTGGTGCTTATTTATAATATCCTCAATGGGATTAATGTTTGGGAAAGTTTTAGTTATAGAATGTGGCCAATCGATGTGGCGATTTGTAGACTTCTAGAAGCTTGTATACACTTATTATGATATAAGATGTCAGCAATTTTGGAAGTAACTTTATTTTCCTAATATACCTCACGTTTGAATAAGGTAGGATACGTCGCAAAATATTTTGGGGCACACTGTTTCATCCTCTTTTTTGAAATCATCAAAAAAGTGTGTCCCTACGGAAAATATTTAGAGGATTGTTTCCAATTTTGTGCCTGAATACCCTTTAACACTTCGTTGTAAGAACGTGACCGATTCCATGTGAACAAAATGAATACCATATAATATGCATGGTAGACCATGTAGACCACAGTAGACCACTACCATATGGTAGACCACTGTCTATAATTAACCATAACCACAGTATATAATTAATATTAATATTATATATTTAATATTTTTATATATTTAATTTAATTTAATTTTTTTTAATTTTATTTTTATTTTATTTTATATAATTAATATTAATATTAAATATAGCAAAAATGCTTGAACAATTCCTACTTTAACTTTTATTGAAAACTGTTTGATTAATTATTCTAAAGGAAAGTCCTCACTCTAATGAAAACATATAGTATTTGGCAGCTGGTCCCCAAAACGAAGAGAGTCTAATTATTAAAATGCACACCGAAACTTGCTAGATCAAATACTGGGTGATTGGGTCACGTTGTCTTTTAGCAAGTAGCGGAAAATGCACTAATTTTTTATTCAACCCCTGTGAACTTCTTCACGGTCTTCAATGCTAATCTCTACGACAACAAATGGTCTGCGGACAATTTTTTATACAATACGTATTCACGGCTTTTTTTTATATGGTATCGGAAAGAAAAATTCTATGTTCATCTGCAACGACCCAACCACACACTCCCTTTTCGACCGTAAACCGTGTATTGTGTTTACTTACGGGTTTCATGTAAAATAAGCTAGGTTTGCTTCAATGTTTGCTTAAGCAACGTACTGTTTCTCCTATTTCTGCAATTGGTGGCTTGCTGCTCCAGCACGTGGTTGCGGTTTTTGGAGATACATATATAGCGATGGCAAAAACTTCCCTGGAAAATATTTTCACAACTGCGTGAATGCAGTACGTAACAGTGTTTTTCCTTATTTATGTATACACATAAATGTGTGGGTGTTTGCAAACAATTCTAATAAGAATCTGCGTTGCAGGCAACCTATCAGTCTATTGGTCGCTCTGGGTGCTCGCCAAGTGAAATTGTCTGTCACGGTTTGACAGCTTAAATCGTACAACGTCCTCTCTGCAGCTGTGCGAATTTAAAAAGGGTTGCATAGACATGTATCTGCGATTGTGGCTGTGCGCACTTCGTAATCGAAGTCATATTCTGCTTTTATACTTCACGTACAAAAAGGAGCCTATAAATCGTTAAATCAGTGGTACAGTATTCACAACTCAAACGAGTCACAAACAAAAAAAGATTAGTAGATAATATAAGAAATTTTGCTTGTGAATACTCTGATAGTGTTTTTGTGTTATTTCGGTCACTTTATGTTATTTCCGCATTAAGCTCAAATATTAAGGACTACGTATACACTTTGTGACACAGCAGCTTATATGTTATTAATTAAATCTTTGGTTCTGGTAATTATAGTACTGTGTTATTCGTCGAACAAAAATCACCTTTATCACTGCAAAGTAAATTATGCAATTAATTTTCTCGTGGTCGTTCGCAGACTAATTTCTTGAATATTGTTTAAGATCAGCTCGGGTGCTAAAAAAAAACGTCGTGCACTGAATTATTGAACAAATTGGCATGATACGATGAAATCGAGGTATCCTTCGGTCTTAGCTTGACGATCGTAAACAAGATACATGCTCACTTGCATGCTCAACTAGAAAAATTCATTGCACATAACAAAATAAATTGTTTTCATTTCTTGATTGTTGGGGCTGAAATATAAATTGCGAACCACTTCTAGAAAAAAAGTATGCATTTTTACCAAACGAAACAAATTTTTTCCTTGATCACTTAGTTCCCACTGTATCCACATAAGTTTCATAGTGAACCTTTGAAAAGTTAATCTGAAGTTAATTCGCTTCGGCTAAATTCAAACAACCAATCGACCGATTTAATGTCAATGAGGCGAGGCTGGGCGCTCTCGCCTGGTGAAGGTGTCGCGCAAGAATTTCATTAAATACGTCTTTGGTCAACGGAAACCCACACAAGCTAAAGGTACATGCAACTATTTAAGGATATCCGTTATATATATATATATATACGTTTATTGTGTATATGGCAGTTCGGGGTGGCGTATGGATTGGATTCTGAACTTAATGAGAAATTTATAAGGTGCGTCAAGGGACAACTTTCACACCCGCGCAACCGTCAGCGTGGGAAGTCACATCAACACAAACGCAATCAAGTTACATTCATATAAACGTATTACATTTGCAAGCACACGTGTGAAGCGTGTGAGTATTCAGCATTCGCCAGCATATTTTGGCTTTCGATTTCCATATATTTCGCTGCGGCGATGATCGATCATATCGACATTCACTTTATACCATAATTGAAAAATAATTACCCAAAATAAACAAAAAGGGAGTAAATGGATAGTTGGCGCTTGCTCGGCGTATGATAGAAGTGAGGAAATTTGTTTTTGGTTGTTTCCAAAAACTTGCATATATGTGTAACAAACAAATATGAGCCCATAACCACAATTATATACACACACTGCTATGTATTTCTGTGCATAAAATCCCCGCTACTAAACATACCTATTTACGAGATGGAGTGGTCCACATCTGCCATGAAAACTGCCAACGCTTAAATAACTGAGAAATTTTTTTTTAAACTCTGATAAGTATGACAGAGCGTATAACGCCTCAAGCGTTAGAAAATCTGTCATATGCGCATCGTATGCGGTGTAGAACTCAACCAATTACTATATTACACATAATTGCCGCATTCATGGTGCAATTATGTGCCTCACCTACTCACCTGCTGAGTAATGTGAACGAATAAGCTGGCTGCTAATTTTTGTTTTAATCACCAAACAAAAAAACATGCTTTTTCTTTGCGACAAATACTGCATATATACTTAAAATCATCCAATACACGGACGTTATTTCAGTTTTTTTTGCAGCGCTTGTGAGCAAGTATGTGTGCGGCCAATAGCCCAAGGCTATCGCTTCCTAATGACACTCTACCTCGCAGTATGTCCGCAGTTCTCCTGTTACCACACAGCACCGCCTAAGGCAACACTGCGTTCTTCACTTTTGTTTTCCCTCATTGACGATGACATATCCTTAGCTGATCAATTGGGTTGACAATCGTTCTATGATACTTCAACGTTTCCAATTGATTTGAAAATACACACTTATATTTATTTATTCAGTAGTGGATTACTAATATGAATTCCCCTTCCCTCCTGTAATGATTGTATAGTATTACATGGATACTTTATGTGCTCCTATGTACACATGTATTCAAGATAATAGCTGAGTATTATGAACCACAATACAAATCGACCGGTGCTTCGGAGTTTGTAATTCAGACAACTTTGTCAGTACAAACTAGTAAGGAAGAGCTAAGTGCTGGTGGAACTTTCTTTAAGATATTCTAGCAAGTCATAGGAATATTAAAGATATTAAATACCTCACGATGTCAAAAAATATGTAAAATGTTCATTTCCTACCAATAATAGAACTATTCTAAGTTGAGTGGACGGAATCTTCTGCTTTATATTCGTGGTACCATTGATGATATCCAAATATGTCGCCACATAATGCCTTGTACTCTATTCTGTTATATATATTAGTTTTAATACTTAACACAATAAATGACATATTCTGTATTCAAGCAATATGGTTATATTATGTTTCTAATTCCAATAATTCTCTCGGATACATCATAAATTTCGTCGAATTTATAATGAAATTACTTCTACTGAGAAGCGCTTTATGATATTTTCTAACCATGGATATGGATGGAAGTTACAGCATGGCGAGCACCTTACAATGTTCATGATAACTGTACATTAGTAGTATATTTTTCAACCTAGATCAAACAATTATTTTACCTTGTGATTAAGAAAATTAGCTTATTTGGAAAACTATTTTAAATAGTTAATATTTAGTTCTAACATTTTATTTATTGAGACCCAAATACAAATTTCTAGACATATAATTTTATTTTTATTTATGCTCATACCTTCCGTTGTCGAATTTTATTATTTTTATAGCTATTTCCAGCTAGAAATAATTTTGTACGATAAAATGCGATGAAATAGATACGGATATATGCTGTACATATACAAACACAATCTCACTCGCAAATTGCCCTAGTAAGCTTAATGATTGTGCAATTGAGGGTGTCAACTACGGTAGTGGCGGGAAAGGCTCACAATTCCCATATGAATATGCAAAACAGTAGAAATGACGTCTTTGGTTATTTTTGACGGGGTTGTTAATGAAGACTTTTCCTGAACTTTTTTGCTATACTTAATTCCCGCGTTCCTACAAAACATACATTACGCCAATGATGATTTAGAGATTTCTGAATGACCTTAGACGCCTGCTGTGCGTTGGAACAACGCTGCTAAATCGTCTCCACGGCGTGCCCATCCAGTAAATTATAGCAATAAAAATGTATTCGAGCAATTATCCTTATTACTTATCCTTATGTGCAATAAAGGCACACAACAAACAGACTATCTAGGTATACCTATAAGGCAGCGATTACTGACAGCGACAATTTCATTTCGCCGAACTTTCCTCTCTCAAAGTATCTCTCCGTATCTTTATTGAACTATTTTATAAGACTATGTTGGTTACATTTGAACTCCCGAAAATTATGGCCTTAGTAAGTAAGTACTACAAGTATGCGGCTCATTTAGCTATAGTATTGTGGCATATTTACCAGCGGATACATTGAAACATCACCGTAGCTGGCCTACTTTAATATTCGCCGTCGAATTTCAATTACTTGCTTTAAATCCCTTGGGAATTTTATTAGCGCCTTTTAATACGCTTGAAGCTAGCAGAGATGCAGCTAAAGGTAGAAGGAGTCAGTAGAAGCTGCACAGTGTCTCTTTTTTTTATTAAATCAGAATTTACTGAAATTATATAGAATGGCATACAAACCACATTATAGGCGACGTTGCTGACTCAGAGATATCTCATTTCACCGAGCCACAGAAAACGTGCGAAAAGTGGAACAAAGGACTAGAGAATGAATATGGACCTCAATAATATCATTTGACTTCGTGAGTAGTGGAATCCAAGGGCAACATTCTGTGTTATATATGTATTTATATGCGATATCAGTGGTTATTTTATTCAACTAATGAAGAGATCTATACATTATGTCGACTCCGAATATTTAACGTATTTATAAGGAATTTTAGCATCGCAGAAATTCACTCTGAGGTGTGTCATTTCCTATCGAGGAATAAGGGGAGGTGTCAAAACAGAAATAGTCATGGTCAGCAGTAATTAAGTATTAACGACGCATATCTTGCAATTGTTGCGAATTTTAAGGTATCACTACTTTTAGAATAAATAAAAAATTTATTCTGTCGAATTTCGTTATAAGAGGCTTATTTACATATGAACGAGCCTGTAAGGAAATAATATTCAGAACCATAAACAGAAATAGGTTGAATTTTTATTACAGCTAGCCTTTTTTTAGTCGAAATATCTTATGCAAATTTTTCGCATCTCCAAAGTTTAACAACGTTTGTTTTTGCGTAATGGAAAACCATTCACACTTGAGTTTTTAACCTCTCATTTGCATTCTGATGCACTGTGCTTCTTCAAGTCATTTCTTAACTTTTCAGCTTTTATTGCACCCATTGTTTCTGTTTATTTCTTCAATTGTTGCTGCGTTCGTCTGTTGTTTCATCCTGATTAAGGAAAAATTAATGCATCTATTCCATTTGCCATTTCACTGCGCTCTTCACACCTCACGTTGTCAAAGCGCTTCGGTAGTATTCTCTTTTCATCGTGTTGCTTCTTTCAATCAACTTTCGAAGTTTTCAGACTGTATACATGTATATAGTTCATGCGCAGGCACAGACGGACATACTCAATTGCTCTCATCTAGGACTACTTAAGTCTAAGGGAAGCCACTTTGTTTTGAACATTTCGTTGCTTGTTAAGAGACTAGCCGACTTATCTACTGTCTCAATTGTGATTGGCGCGTTCTCCTTTCTGTTTGACTATTTCAGTACTTTCAGGCGAATGTTTAGCACATGATGCCATAGTACACTTTAGATAGGTACGCTTTGGTACTTTTATTGTACATATATTTACATAAATAGTTCTACACATATTATATTATGTTATATAAACATGAAAATTGGTTTCATACAAAATAAAATAAATAAAATGCGTGATGCCATTGATATGTGGCAACATTCCTCTTTATATGGACGAATTTTGTAATTATTTTCCTCTGGCCCGCATATGCCGAATAAATTAGTTTCGTCCCTCTATTGGTTTATATATCGATTAATATGTGAGATACCAAAATAATACCATGATATGTTATATCTGGCATAATCAAATAATAAGCCCTTATTAATAAGGTGTAAACCTTTCGAAAAGATAAAGTCAAAATAGCAAAATTAGCTGTGTAGAATGATAAATTAGCTTCAAATTTAGTCAGTTTAGAAATTCGATTTTTAAAGATCATATCTCACAAACTTCTCGATCAATACACATATTTTTAAATTTTATATACATACCACATGGGCAGAAAAACTTTGGTCTAATAATTAAGCTTAACTTTCATTGTGACGTCCAATAAATCTAATAACGCACAGTAATAGTGTTTATTCTTTGTTTTTATCTTGTTCGAGGATATAATTACATGTGAATCTCAAAAAGTACCTTGCCGGCCGATTGTTGTGTTTTCGGCTATTTTGGACGACTCTGCTCCCTGATAACAACAGTTCGGCTAACTGCCGATTGTCTTCAAGAGTGTTATGATTTATTTATGATTGTGACAAATTTGTGCAGAAACTCGTTCGTATTGATTTTGATCAGTGAGACCGGATTGGTCTCAGAAAGTCGAACACTTTTGGTTTTTTGATCGATGTTCAAAAAACTCAACAGGCCCGCGCAAAACCTTTCCATCTTTAAAAATTTGTCAGTAAAATAAACACGTCGGTTATTCCTGTGTGCGAATAATCTCAACTAACAATCTCAACTCAGTCAATTTCATTTTACAGCCTTCCAACAACCCCAGAATATGCTGGAGAAAATTTGCCGTAACGCTTATCAAGCAATTCTTTTTAATCAGCAAAGTTTTTTTCCATCAGGGAACAATGCTTTATCAAAACACGAAATTCATCTATTTGCATTGTAAACAAAAATACTAGAGGTAAAGTTTATTTTCATTATTTCCTCTTAATTTTGTTAAACATAAATCGGAGAATATCATCATAACATCATACTTATTCACCCACCAGTTTTTTGTAACTCCGAAAACTATCTATCTATAACTATCCATGCAAGGTATAACTTGAGATAACTTGATACATGCCTTCGCTGGCACTCTGATTGTGCCATTGTAATCGGACCATCGGACCGAAAAAACGCAAAGTGCTACAACTCTGTTACTAATTAAGCTACAAACCTCAAAATTGGCGCATGTGGTCATAATAAACTTAAAACAAACATGTCCCTAGTATTTGACAACGTTGGTCCAAAAATATCTAGATGTGTCCATACCTTCATAACGAAATAAAGTCGGTGTACTAAAACAGGTAGGTGCCGCATATTGACGAGACGGATCCACATGTTCTTTTAGCCCTATATTTCTACCATAATGATATTTGTCCATTCGCTTGAACTTATAAAAATGTTTCAGTTTTTTCACTAAATATATTGTGACGTAGGTCCTAAATAGTATAAACTAGGTAAAGTTACCAAGATTCCAGGTCACCAAATTAGTTTCACCTGTTCGCAATTAATTTTATTGACAATTTTACTTGACACAAAGAATGGATTTATTTAGTCCACTCGTTACGCTAGACCCAATTACCGATTGTTTCAACATCTAGTCTTTCTTTGATTTATGATGTATACATAAATATATCAGTCAGTATGATATACAACTTAGTAAATTTTGGATACAATGATTTTCTTAGCGTGTTGACATTCGGTGTGAAAATGAATGAAGTCTACCTATGCCTTCTCGAATCTATAAATATTTCCGTAAATATTTCAGATAGGGAACAAGATATCTAAATAAAACGAGGTGGGCATGTAACATAAAGGATTTGATGCCAATGATGTGCAGAATAGGTTTCCTTTTAGGGATGATTGCCATTTAAGGAACACGTTTTTATAATAACATTTTGCAGATATCACGAAATAAGGCCTGAAAGCCTTTAGTTATTATGGAAAAATTCATATATATTGTGCTGTCGCATTTGCACTATATCTAAATACATAAGTATATATAAAGGAAATCCCATGAGAAATATTTGTGATATATGTTGTTCCTTTTGGAATCTTTTGTAAATAAGTGTTTTTAGAACAATTAAATAATTTGTAAATTTGTTTAATGACTACCTTAGCTATATATTGAATTAACGTGCATCGATATATTATAGAATACTTAAACTGCACGTCATTCCTGCACTGCGACTGTACTGTGGCATTGCTTTAAAGTACTGCTATTTTCGCATTTCGGCAGTGCAAAACTGTGAAACTTAATTAACGCTTTGAAAAGTCGTACACGTAAGCTTCAACAGTACTGCAAAAGCGCTAGTGAAGTATATCCAGGGCACAGTGTCCTCCGACATGGTGCGTGCGTGTGTAGGCCTATGAAGTGTATTGGCCCGGAGCAGTGCAGCAGATGACAAAAACTAACAAAATGGTGGCAGTGATGTTGCTGGAGTTGTTGATCAAACGGAAAATGTAATGAAAAGCTCACACCTTCCACCATGCCATAAAATTTCGACGGCGAAGCGAATTGGACCGCACTAGTATAGGATGGTGGTTAACGGTTGCTTCGTACACACATTCATATACACATATGTATATATATGCTGGAAATTCGATTGTAGCTGATCAAAGGCAACGCACTTAAAAATGCTAAATTGAATTTTCTGGTCCAGCACCTCGATAAGAGCACCACAGAACAGTATAAAGTCGTTGTAAGGTACCAATGAAAGCGCTACGAAACTTTGAGAGAAGTATACAGTGGATATGGGCTATTTTAGTGGTATACATATGATGCTAATTCGAGGGTTGATTATTATTGTTACTTCTCTAAGTGGAATGATGGTTACAAAAAAGCCAAAGTGCACATTAATGAGCTTTTGAGAGTTTTGAAACATGTTTCCAGAAATATGAAAAAGCGGCTTTTTCAAAATCAACATAAAATATTTTGAAGTGAAAAAGTCTCTCAGGAATTCAATATGGATACTCCACAACATTCTTTAATACTGACGTTTTGTAAGCAATCACTCGAACAATAGTTGATGCTGCTTTTGAGTGGTTCGAGTGGTAACTTATACCGCCTCAGGTCAAATTACACACTTACGTGTTCAACAAAAACGACAGCTTCCTCTCAAACATTTGCCCAATCGCTTTACTGGCGAGCTAACTAGCCGATTCATTTGTTCATTGAGTGTGACATTAACAGGTACTTCACTTTATTTCTCAGACAGGGCGTGCGTATGTGACATTTGCTCAATGGTAGCACATCAAAAATAGACAATAGATGACGCGCGAACGAGCTAAACTGTCGACAACCACCCCTTATATTCAAAAGTAAACTAATGCTATTTCCACTTGTAGTACATATATACATATACTATATATACTTATAGCCAGACGCTGCAGCAATAACCGCTTTTGTTGAGACACTTGGCTCTAATACATTTCATTATCAATGATTAATGATAAGCATCAGCAGCCATTGCCGGGCGTCTTCGCTGCCATTCAACCCTTCAAAAATCTCTGATAACTATCTTTCACGCCTATTTTCTCTTGCACATTGACATAACGGACGCGAATAAAGCTCACAACACAAACTCGCTAAATTGACAACATTGAAATAAATATGGAAGTAGCAACCAGTAAAATTTGCACCAGCAACGTGGATTGCTTCCGAAAGGGTTGTCTTATAGTCGAAATTACCATTTTATGTTGAAAGAAATGTACATTTGTATATGCTTGTAATGAGTGCATGTTTAGTTGTGTGTATATGTAGGTGACTGCATTTAGAATTCTCACGCCTCATATTGTTTTCAAAGCGGTAGTCTCATGGTTGCTTTCGTACGAAGCTAAAATTCCACTTAATCTATTGGTAGACGCATATTGCAACAAACAGCGAAAGGCTTAAAGACACACTCAAACGCACATACAACCCGCATGGCAAGTCTGGAGGATTGTGTCCTTGCACGCGCTAATGCGACAACTTGAGTCGCAGAATCACTTAAATTGTGGCGTTAACGCAGGTCGCCGTTGACGGAAAGTTATTTACTAAATTAACACTATTTATGGGTGTCGAAAAAAGATGGGAAAAGTACAAAATGTTTTAAGTGTTGGCAAGTAAGCATCGAAATGTTAGGTTAATAGTCGAAAAACAGTTTACAATTATAAGAGCTGATCACACTAAAGGATTCAGGAAAAATATCTTTTGCAGATCTTTCATTTATTTTAAACATGGCAGCTGTCGTGGGGTAGTGTTTCAACAATGAGAAAGCTATCTGTCAAATATTGTAAACATATTGTATGGCAATGGAATGGTTCTGAATTGTCTAACACCGAAAATCCATATACATTATTTCCTTATTATTAACCATAACTTTTGCCTCTAACTCATCATGGTAATGAAATTATGTAATGCTGTTGAACTTATCATAATATGATTTGTTTATTTGTGTATAACAATAAATAGTATGAATTCAAAATCCTACGGAATGCCAGAAACTTTAAGTCCAGAACCGATTCATTTATTCCTGTTTTCGGAGATCTTCTTTATTTGTGTGTAGACCCAGGGCAAAGAATGCTCTTTTCCTATCGATTTGATGGCCGCAATTTTTCTAGCTAGAAAATCCACCGCATTTCTCTTTATACCTTTGCGTTTAGAGATTTCAATATTTTATACGCTATTCCTAGTTGCTATACTGTAAAGCTTTTCCACACACTACAGTACTATTAACGATTTGATTTCATATAATTATATTGCACCAGATGCTGTTCGGCTGAGACTGTTGTGCTGTAAAATGATTTCTGTGCAACTAATTATGGTGAACGCCTCAATTAGAAATCTATCCATTGGCATGGATAGTTTGGTTCAAATTTATCTCTCGCTATTATGACAGTAACATCCGCTATCCCTTGAGGCATATGTCATAGCCTGTTGCAGATCTTTTAGCTCGTCCACAAACAGACTCCGTAATAGAAGCGATAGTACTCCACCTTGTTGAATTTTTCTGGATTCTACAATAGTTTCAACTGTTCATAGTACCACTTATATCCATTTTCTTACTACTATGCCTTCATTTATCCGCTTCAGTTCCTTGATAACACTTATACGAAAGTCATTAACAAAGACACTCTCTATGTCCATGAAACCTCAAGGTACAACTTCTATACTTTTATATATAAGTTACTTTTATTAGACGTATTGCTCTTCTTTATGTCTCTTAAATCCGAACTAAGTCGAAGGAATAGTTTTCTTTGCCCACCTTCCAGCCTATTGGACAAGGTTAGTGTGGTGCGATTTAGAGTAATCTAGAGTAGTTTACCTTATCTTCTAAGCTAGACCTTCTGTCTACCTCGACAGGAAACATCTAGCCTCCAGTCTGTTTCTCATGTTAGATATGTATTTGCCTTTACTAACTGGGCAGGTAAATTAAGCACTACTTTTGTCCCTTTCATGCCCGAATTAGATCGAAGGGACTTGAAAGGTTTTTGAGGAGAGTTATTAATTATGTTAACACAAGTTAAACAGTTATTAATATGGATATAAGCATTAACTCATGTAAACTTAAAAGTCCTGCATATCCTAGTTTGATCCTTATGAAATGTTGCTTACAGGCAGCATTGGTCCTCACAGGTATACAAAGAAATGATTTGTACATGTAATGATATATTAATTTTCATTCATATTTAGTCATTGTTTTTAGCATTGTTATAATTCTTTATGTATAATATGTAACAAAACAATACTTTGCAGTACTTAAATATAAATAAACATTGCATTTGGTACTCCCCCAACTTAGAAATCCTGTACGGTATAGTCTACATATTCCCTTTGAACTCCATTCAAACCAATGCCCCGATTTACCAAACATAAGTGATTCTGAGGATTCGGCAATGTGCGTTCTTTTAAAAGTTTTAGGAGTTAATGATGATTCCGAAAGACGAGGTGAAGCTTGGCATTAAAACCGTCATGACGAATGAGGAGAGCCGGCATTCATCGCAAGGGCTGACGGGCGACGTTTATCACGTTTTAGAACTCCTTTATTTCTACATAGCAGTTCAATTGCTATATCCAACTGAAAGCTTATCAGTTTCATCTATGATACGGTGCTCTACTTAGGTCATTTCAGTGCAATTTTGTTTTAGTGTCGATAATAAAAACGCTTTTTATATAACTTATCATAATTCACATATAATCTTTACGACTGCTTTGCATTGTCATTTATCCGAAATTTTTATTTAATTTTCTCGAATCGATTTCTTGACAATGAATTAGAAATAGCCGAAAACTTAAAACTCTTTGCCCATGCCATTCCCGTAGTTGAAGTAGTTAAGATCCTAGATATGTTGCCTAAGGGCTACATTGAACTTTGAAACATTCTCGACACACCTCTGAAAAATTCGCAAAGACGTATAAATGTGTTTTAGTTAGCCAAACCTTCTCCAAGTAATATAAAGTATATGCTTGAATTTATACCGAAGATATCAGTAAATCTGTGAAATATCGTAATGAAAGTCGAGGATTATCTTTCCATGTTAATAATGTGCTCTTGTGTCAAAAATGGGGCAAATCGGGTAAATACTTCTCCTAGACCCCATATACCTAATATAAGAAATTCAAACAGCCGGTTGGCTTTATACGGTATATATCGGTAAATACGTAAGATATCTTAGCAGAACTAAGTGAATATATATTATTGGATATATCATAGTTTAATGCCGAAAATGTGTGAAATCGGCAAACGAATTACAAAGAATTTCACCAGCTCCCATATTCTACATAATATTTTATATAATAATTATTGTTATTCCAGCAGGGTTTAAGCCTAATATGTCGGTCAGCGTTCGACTTATCATCATAAAATTTAAAGGAAGCATGTTTTCTAGTGTAATTGAGTGACGACAAAAGTTAATGCAATCAACCCAGACCTTCCCCCAACCCAAAGATACCGAATGTAATAAATCCCAACTTTCTAGCTGACTTTAAATCGATTATGTTGATCAATATGTGTAATATTTTAATGAAATTAAATGGATATGTTTTCTTAAACATAATGTGGTTTCGCACTGAATATGAATCAAGACTAATCAATCTATGAATCAATCTAATCCACCTACTCCTAAGATATAGTGATTTCCGTTTCTCTGGTTGACATTTTCTTCATATACCTAATATATTTAATTAAGCCACTTTGGTTGAGTTTATATCACATATATCTCATATGAGTTAATACAGAGGGTAGATTTTAATATAAATATCTCGGACAGGAACAGAATACAGCAATGAAAGTGCATGAGTCTATGACTCCTAATATAAGTTAATAAGATACCAAATATGATTGTAATCCATTCACGGTTTCGTCATTTAATGAAGGTTGAATTCCTATGCAACATTTTTTAATATAAAATTTTGCCAGCACCTGAAATTTTTTCCCCCCTTTGATCCTTGCACATTACGAGAGTATAAAATGTGCAGTTACGCCCGAATTTAGCACATTTTTACTTGATTTTATTTTCTTATTTTGCAAAAACATTTTAATTCGAAGATATGACGAAACCTTATTAAAATCTATTACAAAAGCTATATAATTCCAAGGCTGGCAATACTGCACGACAAAAAATGTCTCGAACGTTGTTATTCATTTCAAATATATAATGTGTAATCATCAATTAATTCATTAAAAAGTTGTTCTAACCCAAAAATATGTTATTTCGGTGAGATACATTAATTTATGTTCAAAGGAAATTTACAGTAACTATTAAATATAGGGAAAAAAATCACGTTTTCAATGGTTAATTTAAATCTGGGACAAATATTAAAAATTTACATCAAGCGAGGACCAATTTTCGATCCTAGAAGAAAATGCGAGATGTGAAAATAAAAATGATTTTATGAAGGCGTTATGTTAAATTTTACATAATAAAAAACAGTCCTAAATCTTTCAGGTATATATGAATTTATATATAATATATATAAAATTTTTCAATAAATCAATCATCACTTTCAATCAATAAGATCAGAAAACAAGAAATTTTTTAAATATATTATTTATAAATTGATTATGAATTTATGAATTATGAAATTATGAATTATGAATTATGAAATTGATTATAAATTGATAATTATTATATTATATTATATCTTTGACCATACTATGCAGATCCAAAATTCGGTGCTAATAAATAAATTGTTAAAGTAGTTCTGTTAATTTTTTTTAATAAATTTTTGCATTAATTCTGAAAAAGTTTTTTTCATGTTGTTTTTCCTTTAAAAAAGCATGCTCTTTTTACCATGACAATTAATTTTCTTTCTCTTGAGCTTTTAGCAGTGTGTGTCCATCCCGTTAGGCAGTGCATTTCAATTTTGTCTGCACTCTGACACTAATCAGATTAGTATCGCTCGGCGCGTCGGCGTATTGATGAAATAAAAAACTGTGCCAATTCATCGGGTTACAGTCAATAACATCACCACCATGACAGCGCTTGCCATGGCGATTCCGATCGAAATTGCGTTTGCGATTGCGATTTGTTTGATTGTCCCACTGCCACTTGCCAGTTTCGCTGCCACGTATTTGCCTGTCTAATTCTATATCTGTATGCCTCCTCGGGCTCTATTACGCATCGTCTCGGCTGTTTGTTTGCAACAAGCTAACATAATTGACACTATTGATGGCATTGAAGCTGACGTTGGCGATGTCGCTGGCGCCGGCTCTGACTATGATGAATATCAAGTGAATCCTTTTATGACATTAAAACGCTGAAATACATTCTTGCACTTGCACCCACAATCGCTCGTTCTCAATCTCCCTGTGCAAATGTACATTTGCGGTAAAAAAGTGTGTAATATAAGGGAGGGCTTAGCTCTTGCTTCCAAGCAGCACAACATTTTTTAGCATTTGGAAGCGACCCAATTTTCCTCACATATCTAGGCATGCAATACTCGATGTTCGCAGAGTGCTACTGAAAGGTATGGCACAGAGGTCTTCTATTCTGCTAAAGAAATAGCCTTTGAGTATACTTCCAAATGAATTCGCTAACGCGAACATAGCTGCCCTAACCACTTCAAGCACATGTAATTTGGAATGATGCGTAGTGGGTGCGCGTTGAGGCGCGCGAAATTCAGATTGATTGCAACTGATAATAGTGGCACGGACGAAATGTGCGACCGCGGAGATCATCAGATGACAAAATGAACAGCCAACAAGTAAAAATCCACCGAAACCTGCCGCATAACATGTAAATCATTCACAGATACATTCAAAATTTTACCAAAACGCTCTGATTTTAGGACGGCATTCAAATTATTTCACACAATTATGAATGAAAACCGAAAGCCGGAAGAATTTCATTTCTTTGTTTTTATCAATGACCGCTAGTCAAATAGGTGTAAAAAAACAAGATTTATTTATCAAAACAACTATCCGAAGTTGATTCGTAGTTATTACATGTAATAATATTTTGAATTATTTTGAATAACATATTTCTTATTATGATAAAAATCTCACATAATGATCTGAAATTTTGATTGTATAAAGTTATATTTTTGCGAATTGCTCAATACTTTTTCCTTACAGACCTGCTCTGCTTTTAACATTATCTGTCAGTGAAGATGTTTCGAAGATGTGGAAACGAAAAACATAAACCTTTACACATGCACATTATAAACAACAAGAAACAATACCAATACTGCAAAATAATGACGCTTTATATTGAAAATAGTCGTTCATTTATGGGAACCAAACGTGTATATAGTCGAACCCGTTTCACACTTTCTGGAGCGATAATAAAGAAAATTTCCTTATTTGGGGAACACCCCTGCATAATCATAACCTAACTAGTTTGGCTGACATATTTTCTCAAACAAAACGAAATAGTCGATGGATGTTGGCCCATAATGCCTACCCGCAAATGTATGAAAGCTGTCTTCACTTTTACCGAAATCATCGTTAAACCATTTGTACAAGCAAAAGGAGCATTTTTGGGGGAACGCAACTTGATTGATATTGTTTTAAAAAATACCTAAAATTAATTGTAAAGAGATAAGTTAAATAAAGATATCTGAAATATAAGAGACGGTTTTTTTAAGTTATTTAGTGTTTACATACTAACATAAAAAATGACATACCCTGTATTTATTTCGTTTATACATACATACATATTGATTCAAATCAGTCGCAGTCATATCGCATAAATTCCGTGGTAAGAAAAATCCGTTGTGATGTTTCAGTGATAAGACCCTATGGCAGCAGCGATAACTATCTTATTCGCCTTCACTTTAATAGAAGTTTTGTTGTTATTTGTGCGAGAGAGAGATATCGACGTTCAGAAATTATGAAGGGCGTTGAAGCGACACAAATCGTATTAGACATCTAGCTCAATGTTTGTGTTTCTGGAAGGGTAAAAAAAAAAATCTTACTGAATACTACGTCATAAACTAGTGGAGACAAAAAAATACTTACATATGTTGGAAATATATGGAGTTATGTTGGAAATATATAGAAATGTCTAATATTACTAATGATTTATATAAAAAGAATACCGCGCAATAGCGTATTTCGTCGAACTCTCGACTATTAAATTACAGTTCCTAAAGAAAGCTGTTTGTGTTAGTAATACATCTGCTAGTGTATTTTTATTGAGCATTCCTTGAAAGAAGCGACATATCTAATCTTTAGTTTTGACATGTTCTTATTGTTTCCGATTATATAGTCTAATGTTAACAGATCCTTAAGTGGATCCTTTTTTAAAACTGTACTCTAGGTATTTATAGTTGGTGTTGTTGTCAAGCTATTCCAAAGCCCAGCAAGAGGGACATAATAAAACTATCAACCAGGTCTTATTCATTGTTATTTCCAACTATCCAAAATATTTAAATACCACCACTCTATATATTACCATAAGTTTGTTCTGACATTTCTGACACTTCTGACACATCAAGAAGACAGAAGAGATTATAAGTTGGAGGAATTAGGGGATTAATAAGGGATCTTAAGGGATTCTTCTTTCCCTATACGAAGCCTTGGAAGTGGCTGTGCTTATTTCTAAGTTTCCGGTCATACACTATACAATGTACTCAGTGTTTATTTATTCATTTACCGTTTGGTGCATGTTGGAAGATACGCATTTAATTACCAAACAAGCTCTAAAAAAATCAGACGGTGCATGCGTTCAACATCTCTTCTAAAGAAGTTTCTGACATGATCATTATTGCAAAGCAAAACAAAAAGTAAAGTAAAAGTAAGTTAGTTTTATAGGCATATGTAGCTCTTGGAACCCATTCCATACAGTATATATTGAAATATAAGGTGAAACTGGACGTCAGGAAATGAGGGACATTTATTGATATGTACTGCAAAAATTGTGCTGAAAGGATAGTCTTCTAACGACGTAGGTCTTAAGCCCGAAATTCTTTTCAAAGCTTAAATGCCATAAAGTTTTCGAACTAATAAACTTTCTCAGAAGCAATATATAAACAGTCAACAAGTTGCTCTTTACATTGAATATGACGGATAAAAACTATATACTTGAACTAGATTTTGATCCTGTTTTGGCATTTACATTTTACTATGTATTAAACATGGACTGAATCGAAAATATAAGGTATTTATACTTATTTGTCTCCTGATTGATTAAGGAATCTCTTGTTATTTTATCTCTAAAGATAAATAGAATCACTTCGTCTACTTCCTACTTTAGTGGGATATTTATATTTTAGGACATAAATATATTAGAAAATATATGTATATTAGAAAATAAATATAGAACATATTTAATTTCGTTTCTTTCCATGCAATATTTTTGTTTTTGGAAGTATCGATAGCAAAAGAACACTCTACTAAATTAAAATCAAATCCTATGTGCTTATATTTAAGTAAATATAATGGAAAAGAACGCCTTATAGACTCCTGTTGCGGCTAAGTAAGTAATGCGTTTGGGTTATAGCTATTATTTAATTTATTTTGTTCTGGAACCTTGGACTTTGCCTTGAATATTGCATACAATCAGGTAATTGCGGTAATATCCATTACCGCACGAAACTATGTATAATGGTACATAGAGCATGAATTATGGGTCCCAAGTGATTGATATGAAAAATATAGCAAAAACGAGTATATGGAAATTTTCCTATTGGAATATGGAAATGGGGAGGTAAGAATAACTTAAAGCCTAATCAGCTCAACACGCATGTCACAGTGTAGAACACAGTTCACCTAACCATGCATTTTTTTGCATTCACAAGCTTCTGGTACTTGCTAGTACTTAAACAAGTGTTTCAGTGCCATATATGTGCGTATATATGTACAAGAAAGCGCAGACTTCGCTCGTCCTTCAGCCACTGCGTGCGTGCCTTTTTCCACATTTTTATGAAAATGCAACAAAAGCAACTAATAATAATGTTAAAGCATACATACGTATTACAAACAAGTCGAAAATCCTCGTGGAAAAATTTTTAAATTTTCACATCTGATTACACAACGAAAGTGGCGGCTAGAGGTAGCTACGGTCTACAATAACAAGTCTACAGTTATACAGGGGCAACACTTCCGATACCAATTGTATTGTTTTTTAGTTTTGCAATGGCAAAACGATTTGATTCGTAAACACAATCCATCGTTCCCTGCCTTGTTTATTCGAAAATTAAAGTTTTAGGGTTCTGTTTGTGACACTGGCTACAAGACATATTTTCACTCGTTGACATCATTCATGGCTGCCTGACGGTAGATACTCCCTTGAATATATAATATATGTTTTGCTGTATGTACATATAGTAGTGCTTCATATACATACTCTGTACATGTAGATTTATGCATGAACTCTTTTGCTCTTGCGTCTGGCACGTCCGCAGTTCCATTTCTATTGCCGCAACTGTAAATCACCGAAAATGCCTTTAAGCCGCTTGATTGGCAAAGCGGCACGCAGCATAAAGTGTTTTGCCAGTTGGTTTGTAAGTTTTTTCTTCAGACAATTACATTAAGAGATTTTATACGATAAAAAAAACTTATGTAGCATGTACTCGTATGTACAGAAACATATAGAATGGAGCCTCAAATACTACCGCCGATAACTCGAGAATAATTTACTTATCTCAGCTGAAATATCCGACTATTTCCCTTATTAAGACTAAACGACTGGTAGTATTCGTATTACCTTTCCCCGGAATTGGCGCCACAAAAAAAAAAAAAAACAATTACATACATAAGAAAAATTATTTCAGTATATGGCTCTTGTAAAACTTATTTTTGAGAGCTAATATGAGGAAACAATTTAATTAGGTCCGAATGTATTACATAATAAGAAAGTGGTTTATATCTTCTGGGTATAGAAATAAGTATGTGCATCAATTTGATTTATGAAATTTGTTGAAAACGTGCATGCAACAGAACTTCTTGAAAACAGCTGAACCGACTTGATGAAATTTAAAGGAAGCAAAAGCTAAATTTATCTGTATGGTGGATATTAAAGAGATGTTATTAACATGTACGAAAATTTAAGGATTTCTCAATCTTAACCAATTGAAACCGAATTTTACTCTCTCTCGTTTATTTTATTTTACCGATTAGATGGAAGTGTCATTATTATATCATTATTATATTGGGCAATTTTTGTGATCTCTAATCATAATTAGTTTCTGGCATCACTAAATTCTCAATGAATGTATCTTTTAAGTAATCGAAATAAAATTAAAAATTAACAAACCTTCCATGGTAAATTAAACTTTTATTTTAAACGACTTACTTTTCAATAAAAATTATGTCATCGTCAAGCGGGGTTCGTGTTTGCTGCTCCTATTTTTTGTGAAGATATTTTCAACTCAAACGAAATTTACAAAGCAACAGATTTTTAACAGATTTTTAACAGTATTACGAGGTAGTTATGAAATCGAATAAAGTCGAATAGTACAACAAAGTCTACTAATGTGTTCAAAGCGAAACTACTAAGAGAGCTTGAGGGGAAATATGTGAAAGTGGTGATGATAGATTAGTAAAATTAATCAAAATGTGCACCATACTGTGTTCACTCCGAACAATCAGATGATCGTTGCACCAGCAATTTGAAAAAGTGGAAGGAGAACATTTGGAGGGTTTTCGATAAAACAATTATAAAAACTATATACACGGGAGGTTGCAAGAGTCTTTTGGGACAAGACAAAGCATATAATAACATGCGCTAAAGACCAAACATTAAACATTAAAAAGTCTCGTAAATTGTAAATGTGTGTGAAGTGTTATATAATTCGAAATAATAAAATAATAATTAATAATTATACCTTATTAGGCAAAAATATGCATGACTGCCATAAGTGTTGCATGAAACAGCTTTATTATAGTTGGTCGGAACAGGAATCGCACCTCTAACAGGCACACATTTATATATGTACATATGTACATGGTAGAGCAAAAATCCATATATTCGAAAAATAGAAATTAGAATGAGGTATGTATCGGTATCACATGCATGCACATGCATTCTTTGGTGTTTATAAAATTTTCATTATTTGTTTAATAGCTTTTTTCTAACATAAAGGCATCACTTTCGTTTATGAAATTTTACCTATCTTCTATACAAATCGCATCACCATTTCTATTTTCACAAATGATATTTTTGTTTACTTTCGTATTTATTCTTCACTTCATTTCACCAAATGTAAATATTTACATATTGTACATGCTTTCATAACTACTTGCAAACAAACAACAAACTATTATTCCGGCGTTTGCACACATTTGTACAACCAATCATTACAAACCCTCTACTAAAATTAATTCACTGCAATGTGCACTTACTGTTGCCCAGTAAAACGAACTCCTTTCCATTCTTCACATTCTGTTTTAGTTTGTCGTGTTATTGTTAAAAGTCAATTTATTAATTAGACCAATTTAAACATTCAAACAACCGCCAACACCCTACCCTCTCCTATTTGAGTTGAGAAAGCATTTTAGAAAAATGGGTCGAATGCGTTAAATGCTGCAACAAAATCGATGACAAATTGCAAACACGTTACAGGCAGTTGAAACGGCAGCGATGCTAACCGGCAGACGTTGCTAAATACGTTCATTCGCTTCCGCCTCACTTCCTCTGCGCGTTTCCGCCACCGTATAGATTCAGGAATTTAGACCGTGTCGCTGCACGTCAACCCTGCCAACTCTGTATTAAGTGTATCAAGGATGCAGGGATAACAACAACAGAGCTAAGCAACAATGACGCGAAACAATGCTAAAGCTTGTTACGCCACCAAAAACAAACGTTGTTTGCCGCTTGCCACACGGCTGCCGGTACTGCTTTCGCCACTACACAAGCAAAGTCATTATTATTGTTGTTGTTGTCATGCTGAAGTGACAAAATGACAAAAACAAAAAGAAAACAAGCGTAGGAATATAGAGGCCGCTTTACAAAGGCGTTGGCAAGCATAACCACCCTTCTTCATCCAGCAAAGCATACGCACGCAACAAACATGTAGATATGTATATTTAAATACGTACACACAATCGTCTTCTTCTAACATATCAATGGGCAAATTAAAATAACAACCTAATCATCATTTTAAGACCGTCGACATCGGTCGATCAGCAGCCTCAAAAGCGGCGGCAATGCGCTGCAATCCTGCACTCACCACTCTTCCTTTCTTGTTTTGCTTGGATTATAGCTCTGACATCATCCCCGCATCTCACAACTCCGGCGCTAAATGAGAAGAATTGTGCCGGTTTCCATCGCACAGAATAACGGGAGCATGTATTACGCATGTAATACCAATAAAAGATGGTATGGAGTCAACATATCTGTTAATGTGCATTTTGTACATTATTCTTTCTCAAGACGTATTCCAATAAGAATAAAAACTTTAAGCATAAAAGCAACAACAAAGTTATCGAGTTAAATCGGACGCAAGGAGTATGCGTACACTTCAAAGAAAATTTTATTTACCAAAAAAAAAAGAAACGAAAGGCATATGCTTATGTGTTGGAGGACATGTTAGCGCAAGGATGCACCGTAAGTGTCCTACTAAAGTAAAAAGTAAAGTAAAAGCAAGTAAAGTAAAGTGCCCTACTGTAAATTCCCTACTTTGTAACGCTTTTTGAATCGAAGACAGCATATAACTCATATCAAAATGTAGGTACTATACAAAAGTTCGGTAGTAGAACGGAACGGTTTTGTAAAGTGTATCACAAGGGAGTTCTGGCTTTGAAAGTCTAGAGTATTTCAGTCGAGGCAACTATTATTAACCTAGCCTAACCTTACTTATTCTCCAGATGTATAAAGAACGATTTCAATGTAGGATATTTTATATTTACATACTAAGTATTATTTCCATTCAGTATTAAACTTGAGTACCTAAGTTCTAGTTATTAGTTATTATGATAAGGCGCAACTTTTAATATCGCAATATTTATTATTAAAATTCTTATACTTATTCGCTATTTTAATTACTTTCATATATGAATACATTTGTATATTTCAAGAAAATTCACCACTGTGCATCATGCGGTCTGTTGGTGTCCATATGTACGTGTATCCCCTCTCCCATTGAACATATCCAAAGCCGCAATTATAGCTTCAATGAGTTAAACAACGCTGATGCGGTGGTGGTTCACGCTGGTGTTGCTTGTTTAGGCTGCGTAAGGCAGTTTATATCAATCCAATGTTGTTGCTACTGTTGTTAACTTCATCTTTTTATTGCGACTTTCACGCGTTCGTTCCGCCTTCTGTTCACTTCGTTGGATGTCAAACCAAGTCGAAAGTGTTGGAAGTCAAAAGCATGAGTCAAAATTTTAGACACTATTCAGTTTGCCAAAGTTATATACCCTTAAGCATTGAATTGACAACAAAAACAATTCCAACACAATATCATAGCGGAAATAACCGGAACACCACTAAATCGAGGCACGACACGACGTAAGCAGCAGCAGCAGCAGCATTAAAAAATTGGGCTTCATAATATTCAATAGAGTAGAGCGCTGGATGCGATGGTAGCCAACACAACGAAGTGCGTACGTTACCTACCACTAATGCCACCAGAGTTGGAAGAAATGAGGCACGAAACAGCAAAGAAGGATATTCGGCATCAATGCACACTGCAACTTGCGTTTGTTTCTTAATTTCCGAGCATTCTTTTATCTCGTACGCTCGTATATATGCTGCTGATGCTGCAGCGTTGCAACTATGAAATTGCGAATTGGTCCCTTGAGGCATACCAATATAAGGCTTCGCAGGGGGTAAACCTGCGCTCACCTCTCAGCGATTGCATAACAGATTGACGAGCTCATATCGAGATGCAGACAAGATTGTATATGGACGAAACGCGCCTCCATCTGCCAGCTTACTAAAGTGTCCGATGATGGATTGGGACAAATGCCTTCAAATTAAAACACAGAATTGAAGGGATGACCAGCTGAATGAGATACGTTTACGACTCTCCCCAAAGTCTTACTTGATTTAATCGTGTGCCTCGGTGCTGTGAAATATTCGTATTGTTTCCAATGGATCGTAGGTGAAAATTTTGAATGTCATTTAATTGGGTTGTATGAGCGTATGTATTGCACACATGCCTGTATATACATTTACTAGCAGAACAGTATGTGTTGCTCGCAAATGGGCGTTTGTATGTGCAGTGGGTGTTGCTTCGACGACATGGCGGTCACAGCGATAAATGTTCCATTCAACACCTGATTCATCAGTGTGCACAAAACTGTGGTATATTTGGAAAATCATTAGTATTTATTTCATTATTGGTTTACTTACAATCCCTTACATTCTTATAAATTTGCGACAATGCAATGAATTCGGCATATGAGTAAAGGTTTCAAATCTTCTTAGTTTGGGTAATATTGGGTAAGAGTAAGTTATTTTTGATATGGAAGAAATTCTATGGGTTGCACTTTCAGTTGTTGGAAGTCTTGAAGCAAATCAAATTGCATATTTTCCTGTTCGCTTTCAGCTATCATTAACTGAGTAAATCGTTCTCAAATAAAGACATCTTCAAACCAGAAACCAAAAAGACCACCCCACCCACATGCACTGGCACAACTGACATCCTCGCCGTCCTTATCATCAGGATTATCTAAAATTAAGTCAATCCGTGCGGGCGAAAATATTTAAATTTATTTTAATGAACAAAATACGCGAGAATTTCATTCTTCAGCGCAGCTTAAATAACACAAGCAGCAATAACAAAACAGCTAAGGCGGTACGGCGAAAACAAGATGAACTTTACCTTTCAAACAACAAGTGGAATACCATGAAGAAGGGTTGCTATGCCACAGACCAGGTTATTCCAATTCCTGTTGTGGTTGCCTGTTGAAAGGGTTCAATTTTATGCTTTTTGTTAATTCTGTGTGAACCATGATTCAATGTTGTTGTTGCGACGACCGTGTGTTATGGTGTTAATTTATCCGTAGACAAGTTGTGCACTGGTCGTGCAATTTACTCGGGAGCTTTCACAATGATTTCAACATTTGCCACACCGTGAAGGAGTAAATTAAGTGATTAATATAATTTCGGCACCACTGCATCCAGGAAGAGTTAATATTGCGTGGTAATTGGGGAAGTCGAGGGATTATTTCTGATTCCCTCCACTTTCGATATGGTTTTACGCCAACTAAATTCAGATAATTTCGATACATGCTCTTGGAAACATAGCACTTTTAAATATATTATACACATTATATAAATGATTTGACATATTTCCGAACAACTATTGTGGTATACACCTTCAATTTCTTCAAAAAATAACATAAAATACAGATTCCGTACATTTTGAGCACAGCTGGGTGTTTATTTCCATTCCAGTATAATATATATGTAAGGAAAAAGGATAATATGAAAGATTTTTAAGCCGACATGCTTTTCAGCAAGAAAAAAATTTGTGTTTTATTCTCACGAAACACAATGCGCAAAAGTGAAAAAGTTTTGTTATAGTGTGATTCCGAAGACACTATACTATAGACACTTATAGTAGGAACCGAGAACATTGACAAAGATGAATGTGAGCGACAGCCTTTGAGTAAGCCTTTTTTTCCTTAATGAAAATCAGACGTTCTTTATATGTATGATGTTCAAAATAAGGGCGTCATAGTGAAGACATCATACTCTAATTCAGAGCACATTTAGAACAAGTATTGAATGTATTTACTGGCTACGGCCAGTGCTCACCTAAATGGTTGTTTGCAACTATTGAAATAGATATGGGGTTATATACATATGCTGAAATGAGTAGAATAAATGATATCCGATTATCTCACCTTTCGGTTGTCCATACAAGCGAAAACTTCTGTATAAGTTGCGATATCTTGATAAAAAAACTTCATACAGTTGATCTTTAACACCCTGATAATGCCAACCCCGGTTTTACTCAAAACACCAAAATACACACTAAACATGTTCACTATGTAGCAGCTTCAAATTTCTATTTAACTAATAATACATTAACGCAATACTACTAAAATTTGGTACATTTTCGGTGGGGAGCGGCATATGCGGTTTCACAAATTTCGAAAATATGGCGTATTCCGCCAACTACTGAACCTACGTCTATCAATCTTAGTGGTAGCAATATTTTTACCGTTCCAACTTATTATGTTAAAGTAAATGTAATCGGTAATTACCCAGCCCTCTTCACATATAACTCTCATGTTTAAAATTACTAAAAGTTCGATAACTATCTCATGGATATCGCAAGAAACATTGAATTTAAGGACAAGTAACATAACGCTGAGGGCTTGCATGTAGATCAGCCCAAAATTGAACAATCCGTGTGGCTAAATCTACTTTTAGGTGAATTTTCATATCTCGCAAACTTCTCGATCAATTCTATTATGTCCTATTACAACTTTTGCAACAACTAACTAATTCCCATGGAACAATATTCTGAACCTATTAGATTCCCTTATTCCTCAGTAATTAAGTCATGTCTCAAATAAAGTGAGAATAGCAACAAACACTAATATAATGAATGTGGTGATTTATTTTAGTCAGATTGACTCCGAAGTTAAGATTCCTGGTATTAAGGTGAATACACGGCACCCAAACTTAGTCCTTCCTTACTCATTTATCATGTATTCCTCACTTATAAAATGATTATTGTTTGGGAGTATCTATTCATTATTATTACTGTTTTTGATACTGTTATTTATACTATATTTGCGAATAACATATTCGAATATTGTAATAGATTTTAGTTTTAGAAACATCAGTACCTGCCCTAAGTAGCGGTTATTGAATTTTATTTTCTTATTCAAGAAAAATGCCAAATGGAGTTAATCAAGAATTGAAACTGGCAGAATTATGAAAATTAATTAAATTTCTTTTAGCAAATACATATCCTCATTGGTATACTTAATTTCTCTGGCTATTTAACGGTTGCATATGACAACAAAATTTTGGCTCTTAGCCCATTCATTTATCTACTTACGTCTCTGATTGTGTAAGTTGTAAGTTTAGTAAAACATAATTCATTAATGTAATTTAATTAGTTTTATGCTCGAGGCTGTTTTCCAGTTCAACGAATTCGAATGTGATTGCGTTATAAGTTTCTTTCTTTCTTTATTCGCCTTTACTATTGCTAACAATAAGTGTATAATCCCTGTGAATGGGATGGGATCACTAACATGCTTCCGGTTCGAAATTTTGAATTCGGTGATAAAATACGAATCCGTACGAATCCCTCAATTCAATAAGGTTTCTGACAAAATGTGTATATATGTAGTGTCTCCCGGTTGACATGTTCGCACGCTTATTGCATGCAGATGAGCTTTAATCGTGAATGTATAATATTATGAAAGCTTCGGAAGCAAGGAGCACCAAAAGTTTCTACCGCTTATTAAACAGTCTGTCGACTGCCAGTGACAATAAAAACCAAATTATTTATGTATTCTCGTAAACGTACAAAGCACAAGCGCTAAAAAGCTGTTATGCTGATTTAAGATATCTTGTGCAAACCATATAAAAACAGTACCACGATCTACCTCAACAAGTGTCATCTCGCCGTATACTCAACCCACAGGTAGCGATATTCACATCGTAAAGCCGATAACACAATCGCAAAAGATATCTATATGTTATATAATAATAAAAAAAAAATCGCACAAAAAATTAAGTAAAATAAAATGTAATAATCATAAATTACAACATGAACGATGTCGGTGCATGATAGAGAAAGAGAGAGGGTGAGAGAAATCTACAGAGAAATAAGATTTTTGCCAATTTGTATTTGTGGCGCTTTGTTGTCAGTGCCTTATTGGGTGGAGTGGTGGTTTGGCGGTTCGTTCGGTAGTCGGTTGATTATTGTAACCTTGCCCTTCTTATATCCGACGACGACTGCTGCATGCATAAACGATTCTGCTGAATGTGGGACATGTAACAAAGCGAAGCTGAATACCTGATAGTTATTTGTCGCAATTGAAGAGTTATAATTCTTTGGAAGTGCTGGACCAGTCAGGAAGCCAATTTCAAGATTTTAATCAAATTCATTTTACAAATTATATATTTTAAATGTCATCGTTTTCCTAATATATGACCAGCCCAAGCTGCATACGTAAACATCTTTTTTTTTGCAAATATTTAATGTTCGAATTTGTATGTATTTGTGTATGTATGTTAAAAAATATGGGATTTTTTGTGATTAACTACCACTTGCGAAAGAAAATCTTTATACTTAATAATCACCTACTAAAAGATTGAAATTGTTAACTATTTAAATAACCTTCCATAATATTGATTCCAACAACGTTAAACAGTTTATTGTAATATTATCTATTTATATTACCAAGTAGCTTAAACACGGGTTGTTGTTTGTAAGTCTTTCAATTTGTAACACACTACCGCAATAGTTCACGGTCAAAACCTGTTATATGGATAACATAATTACATCAAGTTTTGTTGTCTAGGTTATTCTGCTGATTGAAGTACAAGATACTTGTTTTGAGAAAATCGTGGTAAAGGATTTTGACGATAGACAGTGCCGTTTCGGCCGATTATTGAAAGTTATTTACCTCATACCAGGTGTATCATGTGTGCAAAGTTTTATTGAGAACTATTTTACCGCTTCACTGTTGTATCCTTTTGACTCTATTGCCTCCACAGTCATCTCTATAACTTCAAGTAAACATTTACTTCATTTAATAATTAGATACAAATAAACTAATAATTAAACCATTAATTACTAAAAAATTTCAACAGTTAGAAAGAATAACAGAAACTCTCCGTTTCTACATTCTTTAAAATCCGAAAAGGTACTCTGGGCAACCCCAAACTTCAACCCAGTAAATTTAATGTGGGCGTTAAATACAAAGTTGCCTATGTGTGTAGATGTATATACAAGTACGTGACAACGCGCATCCGCTAGTACATGTCCAACTACATTGGCGTGTATATATAAGTACATATGTATGTGGGTACATTTGTGTGTACAGTGTATACCCAAGAGATATGGTCTCTGCGCAGACGCCGACATGGAAAGTGAAATGCCGAGTAGTATTTTCGTATTTAGTCGCAGTTGAAATGCTGACTTTAAACAGCATTTCGTGATTTTTGTTGTTGTTGTCAAACGATAACTCCCAAATGGATGCTGCAAACAATATTTGGGGTAGGCAGCCATTTGATTTACTCACTATCAAATAGCTATGCTTATTCGTATCTGTACTGCTTTATTTATTTTCGCTCTACTGTTCAATAACTATGCTTTCGGAATGCAAATGGCGTTAGTGACAATGAACGAGGGGGGAATTTCCAAAACAGATGGAATATTTACATGTTATATAAAGCTAAAAGATTTGCACCTTTTCAGCCGCAACTTTAAGGCATCAAATTGGAATATGTACACACATTTATTTACATAAATTTAAATAAATTTAAGTAAATGTGTACTAGAAATATAAAATATTCTTAAAATAAGTATAAAATTGCTACACAAATATTTGTGGAAATATGTGTTCCAGGATTCTTTACTTAGGAACTGAAACCAAAATAAGATATAATACCGTAAAATTGATAATTCTCATTATTCCTTTATTAGAATAGGTCCAACGTATTAAAGAGCTACATGTATTTTGTGCTAAAAGAAACAATGCTACATGCTTGAAGTAACAATTACCAGAAATGTATAAGTCTGAATTGGAGCGGAAGCGACTCTGCTATTTTGGATGTACAATAATTGCCATCGTATGGTATATTTCCATAAATGCCTATGACATTTAAAAAAAATATGTATATCATAATTCAAATTTAAACTTCATGGGTAAATGTTATTAAAATTTAGTAATTTCCTCCACGTTTCCCATTGAAGTTTCCATTTAATTCAAAATCTGAAAATCGAAAATTTTTAGTTGTACTCTTATCTCTTTCCGTACTTAAAACTTAAACTTTGTGGTAAAAGGTTCCTGAATGTTTTTTGTTTTTCAGCTCCTGGAATTATACTTGAACTTATAAAATGAAAATATTCATTGTAAAGTTTCTCTTCCATTCATTTCATCTTCGAGCACTCAACCCGGCGCAACTGAAAACAAAAAGAGAGTAGATATAAAAAAAGGAGCTTAACAGCGATGGATGCAAAAAAAACTTCGACAGCAACAAAAACGATAAAATCAACAATGTCAAAAACAATGCCAACAACAATGCACGTGACTGGGAGCAAACAAAACTAAGAGTGCAGAAATAACATACACTCGTACAACAGTGTCTGCGAGTATTCACAAAAAAGGATGCCATGTTCGTTAGCATTCGTTGGCCGTGTTCGTGGCACGCAACTCGTCTGGAATATAAATGAGTTTGCCACATATCTTGCCTGCCTCCTTTTTTCCGGCCTTTTCTCGTCCCTTACTTCCATATTTAAGTTTTTGAGTTGCTCATGGTTTTTGGCTAAGGGTGCACATTTACATTATATATAGTGAATGCCGCTGCCAAGGTCCGAATTCATATCCTGGGCAGGATGTGTCAGACTCACAATAAATTGCTGTTTTCATTATAACATTTTTCTTTCCCCCGTAATCATTATTATTTAATGATTTTTATAGATTTTCCTAGTGCTTTACTTTAAATCCTGAATTTAGACGGTTTTTTATACTCAGGTCTGTGTAGGTCATCTCCGTTTAATATCTAACAACAACTCTTACTAGTAAATATTAACTAAAAGACAGACCCAATGGAATAACGTACTAGTGCAGTACAATAGCAAATAATCTAGTTCATGGAGAATCCAAAACGACATGGAGTTTATATAACTCTAATATTCAATATTGTAACACTCACTAGGATTATACCTTAAGCATAGAAATGTTCTTATTGTCGATATTATATTGAATTTCATTTCGCTGACCTATTCCGATATCGAACTTATAGCTCGATAAAGTCATTAAAAATTTAGTGTTCATTCCTGATGTTCTGCTAATTGTGATTGATTTAAATTCCTTTTGAAATTGCATTTCAAAGACATTTTTCATCCTTTAGCACTGAAAATAATACTTAAAATTTTTTAAATAAATTCAACTGTGTCACAAATATTAGAACACATTTTGTTTATCCCGTTGACTTGTTACACATAATTTAAGGCTGCCACAGTGCTGACCTTCAACTCGTTTTCTACCACTTATTTTTAACAAACGTCTGCAAGTATTCAACAACTAAGAGCCCAACGCACTACTTCAAAAGTCCTCGAAAGTTTTATATTGTATGTATGGAATTATTATATTGTATGTATGGAAATATATTCGCACATATGTACGAAAGCGTACACCTCCCTCCATAAATGCCGTCTATTTTGCATGTCGCTTTAAGTACTAAACTTTTACGAGGTACTAACAACTTTAAATATTCTTGATTTACCACCGTTTCCATTGGATGTTGCCCACTGAGAGGCGCACAACAGGTGAAAGTGGAAAGTGAATTACGACCAAGTTTTTGGTGCTAACCTTTGAGATCATTTACTAAAAGTGGAGCTAAAAAGCCGGCAACCGACCAAAATGCAGATTTTGTGCCATATGGAGCTGACTAATTCAAATTCAACATGCTCGGCGAGAATTCCAAAATGAAATGCACATGGAAAGACAGTTCTTCGATGTGTACAAATCTGAAAGAAAATTTTTAATACGCAGAAAATATTTATTACCAAAGTTGCAACCATGCACAGTGAGCAATTGCTTATTTGAAATATGAGTTAATGAAAGTGTAAATTTATGTTACGAATGTAAATATGCTATAAACAGATATAGAAACCAATCGCCTGTAAAAATTCTTAGAACTCCCACACTCACATTTGAGTTTAAATTACAATTTATTCATCTCTTAGAGCATATCTATATAAATGCATATGTATCTATATATAGTATATATATCTCTTAAGACCTTTTTGAAATTCGACTCTTTTCTTTCAAAAATTTTAAACTTCAAAGAGGCTTGTGATCAAAGATCAGTGATATTACAGCATCTTCTACAGCTAACAGCAATAAATAGCACTATCTCAGAAAATCAATTCTTATTAAAAGGACAAAAGTTGCAAATATCGACCTATAATATATTCAATCCCATCTCTGTGGTTGTGGTGATTCAGTGATGAATATTATATTGTATATTAAGTGTATTAGTAACCAAAGGATTAAAGTTGGTCCAAGAACTCTCACCAAAATGTCATCCGCTCATTCCAAAGATTGCATGAAACTCTTTAGGTATGAAGTTAACGGATTCCACTTGTTATTTATAGAAAGGGTCACGTGAGGTCTGGGGCTTGCATCCATTAATTTCAGATTTAATTTCGATTTGAGACCCAACTTTGTCAACCAAAAATTCGCAAAAATTAATATTCCAAAATATATATGTATGTATACGTAAATCCAGAAATGCAATTGTACAAAAACAAAGTATAAATGCAAATAAAAACAAAGAACGAAATACTCTATTCGCCAGTCGTAATAAAGTTAGTGAAAACACCAAAGACAACAACAACGACAATTTTAGCATTTCACCCACAAGCTGCACACTCATTTCGCATCCGTCCACTGACTGCCTCAACTGTAATTCGTCATAAAATGAGATTTATGACAAAAACAAAAGGCTTATCGGAGTAAAATAGTACAACGCCTAAATGTATGTGTGCAAGTGAGTGAAGCGTGTGTGGCTAAAAATATTTATATCACTCAATTTTTGTTTACTTAATTTCGTTGTTTTACAACCACGAACGCGGCTGACAGAAAATTTTAAATTTCAAATTTCAAATTTATATTTAAATTACATTATTTCGAAGTCTCTGTACATGCATGCATGCATGCAAAGATCTAAGTTCGGGTATAACCGAATATTTTATACTCTCGCAATGTGCAAGGATCAGAGCCGGGGAAATGTTTTCAGTTGCAGACATAACTTTATATTAAAAAATATTCGTTTTCATAACATTCATTATTCGACGAAATTGTCAATGGAGTGCAATCATATTTGGTATCTTATTAACTTATATTACAGGCCATAGACTCATGTACTTCCATTGCTATATTTTGCTTCGTGTTAGAGATATTTATATTAAAATCTATCAAATTAACTCAAACGTGATATATGCGAAATAAACTCAACCAAAGTGGCTTAATTGAAAATATTAGATACATGAGGAAAAAGTGAATCAGAGAAAAGCAATTCACTATATTAGGAATAAGCTTAGACCATGATCTGGCCGATTTCTTTCATATTTAACGCGAAATCACATTATGTTTAAACAGAAATTTCCACTTAATTTCTTTAAAATATCACACATATTGACCAACATAAACGGTTTAAAGTCAGATGGAAAGTCGGGAAATCTTATATCTGCCATTTTTGGGATAGAGGAAGATCTGCACTGATCACATTAACTCTTTTCATTATCCAAGTATATTAGCGAATATGTTTTCATGCAATTTTGTGAAAGTAACTCACACAGTCCCAAAATATTCGACATAAAGTCTGCCAGAAAAGGGAAAATCATTACATGTAGTGTATGGGAGCTGGGATAATTCGTAAACCGATTTCACACATTTTCGGCAGTTAACTATAGTTTATCCAATATTACACGTTCACTTAATTTTATTTTAGATTTTATCCATTTTAAACACATGAACACACTGTTATCAGAAAGAGACGCTCTCTAAATTTCAAAAGATAACTCATATGTTCACCGTTATATATGGTATAATGTCTACCCAGAAGTTGAAATCCTTATATAGGTAGGTGGGGGTTATGGGAAGTATTTATGCGATTTTCCCCATTTTTGACAAAAAAGAACACTATTAACATGGAAAGATAATTTCATTACGATATCTTACAGATTTACCGTTTTATATGGTATAAAGTCTACAGGAAGGTTGAAAATCCGTATGTTAGGTATATGGGGGCTAGGGGAAGTATTTACCCGATTTTCACCATTTTTGATACCAGAGTACACCATTATTATGGAAAGATAATCATCCAGTTATCCTCCTCAATTTATCGCTTGCACGGACGGACGGACTGACAGTCACTCGGATTTCAACTCGTCTTTTCATCCTGATCATTTATATATATATATATATTATGTCTATATCTAACTCGATTAGTTCTAGGTGTTCCAAACAACCGTTAGGTGAACAAAACTAAAATACTCTCTAGGAGCATGTTGCGAGAGTATAATAATATACATATATTTATTAATCAGTACAAACATTTCACCCCAATTGTCACCAATCCTGACATAGAAGTATTTGTTGTTACATAACATTTAAAGCAATATTCATGCTTAACCGAGAAGTAATTCTCCCAAGAGGTCTTCATTATGTAAGAAATAAAATTCAGTTTTATTTTTATTTAGCAAACTTATTTAGATTTTAAAGTCATCCTTCTAGGTGATTATAATTATCACTAAAATTTATTAAATTATTGATTGTAATATTTTAAGTTTTTTATCGGTATCAAGTCGAACCGCTTATGTTCGACTAATCCTAACACTAATCCTTCTAACATTTATATTTCATTGACAAAATATGCATTTTATTCCTATTTAAATTACATGTTTTAAATAAATATAATTTTATTCATGTTACTCCAGTCTAAGTAGTCAGTAAGTCCACGTCAGTTAGTTCAACTTATTTTAGTTTGAAGTTATAAGAACCAGAGTTATATAGCGCTCACAATTTGGAGTAGGAAGTAGTCCTCCTCTTCAGATCTATAGATGTTAAGTTTTCCGAGTTTGTTGACTTCGCTCGACCATTTTACGAGATACTACTTTAACATTATTTTAAACATAATTGAACTATGTATTTCCTTTCTATGCGTGATTCTTTGTGCACCATTCTCTGGCTTACCAGGGGGTTTTTTTGACACCCCAAAAGTAAAATGTACACCTTTGAGTCATTGTCCTATTTCGTCTATTTCTTAATTATTTTACACGCGGTTATTTATATATTATCCATATTTCACTAATACTGAATACCAGTGTTTTTAATAAGTAAAATTTTAGGGACGGAAAATCAATTTAAGTGAGTTCTTAAGTCCCGACATTAAGATATCTCTCCAATATATAAAAATCAATTCGTATTGTAATTCTAATGATTTTGTTAAATCTGTCTTATTGATGTACCTATTTATCTCCATTTTTTAAATCACTTGAACATGTTGCGCTTCATAGATTCGTACGTGTGTGTTGTCAGCTATCCAAATTGGCCATGTTATAAATCTCTCCCTGAATATGAAATCTAGGGAGTATTTGACTCCAATGCCACACTAATATTAACAGTGCGCATGCGTCCTTTATACGGCCGTATATGATTGCTGTGGTGCAAAAGCTTTATTTCAATCTACAGTAAAATACAATTCACAGTAACTTTTACAGTCATATTACAGTCATGACAAGAAATAGTGGTGTTACGTCCTCTGTAAAAAGCGGTTCCACCCCGATACCTAGATACAACTTTTTTGCGGGTTTTGATACTTCAGACACAAAACTATAACTACTAAACAAAGCAAATTTTTGGGCACAATTCTTTTCGATTATTGTTGTATCGACTTTGGCCTACAAATTGAGTATCATAAAATTTCGTAGCTACTCTTGAATAGCTGATAGGTTTTTAATAGAGACTTGTTCTGGAAATAATGTCAGATCACCTGGAGATGAGGAATCAGCTCTTTGTCTAATAACTCACTTAATATTTTCTGTAAAGGAATATTCATTGTTAAATATTAAATACTGCTATGTTATGCAGTTAGTAAAATATTTAAAATGATTTAATTGGAAGTTTTTAAATCGTATTAAACGTCACTGGCTTCCACTGTTTTCCTACTCCAACGTTGTAACCTCCTTAACCCTGCTTTCCTAAATTCTTTCACTCTTGATGAGCTCCACACCAACCGCTTGCGGAGAAATTCATTCAGTGTGGAGGGGGCAATTTGTCTGCCATATATAAACAATGCATTGTCGTGATTCCATTTTGTATGTACCTATTGTTTGTAGTGGTCGTTGTTATGTCCAAGGATAATGGTCAGGCAAATAATCACACCAACATTTGACCACGACCATGTCCTGACGCTGGTGAAAACACACAACAGCACCACAAATAATAATTTATACAACGGTGTTTCTTTATTTACTAGTGCTTCCCTCGCACCAATACTGGTGTTTGTGGTTTGTTGCTTGCGGGAAAAATATTTCGTGTGGCATGTAGAATTTGATTTTCCAACTCAACATTTGTGTTTGATTCAACCACAGTGTACATAAATAAAAGCGTGTATGCGCATATGTATAGGATCGGTTGAATGTAGATATTGAGATATCCATGTGTAAAATATGGAAACCTTGGTACCGGTAGTAACGCGATGGAAATTTTAATATTTGGATCCGTGTTTGTGAAAAGCAAATCGCTATTATTATTAACCATTCATAGTAGAAGTGGACGCAAACACTTGGAACTTGTATTTGTATGCTCAAAATTCCACTGAATGGCGAACTAAACAACACCGCTTATTAACAACTCAAATTAACACCTTCACAGGTAGTTTCATAAAGGAGAGTTATTATTTCAATATTCTTTCCAGATAAGCACGTTTCTGTTAAAAAAATTAAGTTCACCTCATTGGGCAGTTTTTATATTGGATCGTAAAAGTGTATGACTTTATTTAACCACTTAACGGTGGGAGGTCCCAATTTGTTTCATTTTTCCAATGAGTACTATGGTCTATGTAAAACTATGAAAAACAAATAGACAATGTGTGAAAATTATTGAACAAATACGGTTAATATACATGTACATGTATAAATATAAATATACATATATATATACCGTATATACGAGTATACATATATAATAATTAGTGCTTACACCTCTGCTAGGTCGAGAGTCTCCTCCCTTTTGTAGTGCCCGGATTAAAAGTGTCCGACATTGATTGATACTGATACCCCTAAACCGGCTCCGAATAGCAGGTTATCTTATGAGAAAAATTTGTTGGAGCTGAAATAAGCTGGATGGTTTTTTATTGCCCCCAAAGGATAGCCGATATTAAAAAAAAACTGTTGGTATTAGTCTTAACGGAGAACAAATCCACGTCCAAAGAAATGTTAGTACGCACCTTAAACTACTACACTACATCGGCCGCCATGCACTCACGAACAACCGTTAGATGAATTAACCAGTAAACTGGGCGAATTGGGCGAAAGGAATAATACTGCCCTTCGTTATCTTAAAACCCCGTCACTGAAATATATATGCCCGAACGAAACTAAGTATATTTGTTTATAACTAGGGTTGTATTTGCTAAATTACTTAGTCAGTCTCTTATGGCAGTAGATAAGCAAGGTTTTGAAATAAGATCGGAAAAGGGTTCTTTTATAATAAAGTCGAATTAGAAGCAAACATAAGCTTCTAATGATCTAATACCACCTAATATATTTTACGTGTTCATTAGGCCGTACATCGTTGCTACACTTGAAAAATCTGCTAACATAATAGACGTTATATATATTTAACAGTAAATATATGAACACGGTACATAAGAATCACTTTATAGATGTGAGTGCTCCTATATAGATGAATTTATTTCTACCGGCCTAACATTCCTACTAGAAATAAAATATTTTATAAATGTCTCCCAAGATATCGTCTTCACAAGCAGCCAATTTACATAGGCCATAACCACCGTCCGGCAAATTTGTATATCCTCTTCGATTTCACTTCCCTCAGTGGCTGTTTTACCTAAGCAATTTTCGTTTTTCTATTACAAGAAATGTGTCGGCCCACATTCCATCCTTCGACATAACTTATAAAAACAACAAAAACTGCTGAAATATAAGTTTTGACAAATGCAACAACAAATATCTAATAAGCAATAAAAATGAATGCCACACGCAAAGGAATATCGAAATTGCTTTCAACGCATTTCAATCAAAACGCTACAAAACAGCAACAAAGCAGCAACAATACAGGAATATGTATATGTGAAGCGAACGAAAGGACATTCGTAAGATAGAAAACAAAAACGCAAATCAAAATCGAAATCACAACTAAATTTCAGCTTTATTGATAACACGACAGCGCTAAATGGCCTATAAATTGCAAAGAAGTTGGGAGCGAAAGCGAAATGATTGAAGTACTAAAAATTGGAAGAATCAAAAGGGTTGAATGTAAAAGGGTTTTAGGCCTATATGTTCACACGTGCATTCGAAATTTTGTATGGTATTTGTGGTTGGAGAAGAAACTAGTACAAGAAAGGGCAAAATTTAGATACAGTTATAAAATTTATTGCAGAAATAATATATCAAAAAATTTTCTATAACGATATTAGTGAAGTTTAAAAATTTCGACAGTATATATATACTATTGGTTAATTGAGAAACGGTAAAATGTCAACTTGGTGTTGAAAGGTCAGTTTAATATCCATCAATCTTAAGAAGCAAAAGTTAAAAGAAGAAAAATAATATTCTCCTCACAAAGAATAATATTCAAAATACCTCAAAACGATATAGTAATCCATATAGGAGTAAACAATATGCCTTGAAATATTAGTCAGACCGATTCTCGAACCTATTCGGGAACTTTTCATTCAGAAAAGAATATTGCTTTTTTTTTGCACTTTTGTCCCTTATTATCAGCTCTGATTAGAAAGGGTGGTTCAATCGGGTAATTGGATGGTCTTCAAAAAACCATTTGACATGGTTATATTTCCATGATTATCGAATATAAAAAAGAATTCAAACAGTTTGAGAGTGGGTATAGTTGACAGAATATATTTTTAAACAAACCCACCAGAGCTCGAGTAGCTCATGCGGAGAATTATGGGACGGTTGAAATATTACTCCGAAGCTGTGGAGGATGGTAATTAAAAAATTGTAGTCTGGTCACTAATTATCATACGAATCTGCTATGAATCGGCAACAAAACTTTAATATAAAAATCTAATATAATGCTAGCAAAATCACCTTACTCAATCAATAACATACAAGTACAGCCATGGAACAAACGAAAAAAATATACACTTCATCTCTAAAGAACAACATCGCTCACCTCTAAAGATTTTATGTTATCATTGAATGTTTCAAAAAACTATCGGAATTGTAAAAAATTTGAAGATATTAACCCAGTCACATTGGTTATAAACTAAATACTCAGGCAATAAATATGTTTTTTATAAGACACGCAAGTACACGTAAGCAAAATATAAGATTTGTAAATATAATTCGTAAATATTTCAACACATTTATTGGCTCGGCTTCCTTCAGACATTTATAGTAGATTTACTTTAATAAAGTCGATAATTTCATGGAATCAACCTATCCAACTGACATATTTGAGGAATTATTAGCTCAGTTAATGGCTTGGAGAACTCCTATAATTGATCTTTACAAAGAATGCAGTGCATTTGCAAGAAAATTAACATGAGTGTATAATATCAAAATGTATTCACTTTCGGTTCCCATTTTGTTATGCGTAAACTTAGTTTAGTGTAGTTTTAATGGATTTCTATCATCCTACTTATAATTGCATGTTTTGCGTGCTTTTTTATTGTTTTTGTTCGATTTGTTTTTTTCCCTAATTATTGTGAATATTTGGGATTGCATTTTATTTCAATTGAACTTAAGCACGCAATTCGAAATGTCAATAAGTATTGTCCATACATCAAACTGTACGCTCGAGCTATATTTAGGTTAGTTTGATCGTAGCAACTTCGCAAGGATCTAATACATTGGTTAAAATAAAAGGATAGTTTTACAAAAATGATATCATCCCTATTTAATTGTTTGGTTCTAAGTATCTTGACTATTATCTATATATGGTTAAAGAACAAGACTGTGGGCTCAATGGGTTCTAGATGCCTCAAAAAATCAAATTTCAAAAATTAATGAAGTCCTAAGTTCTGTACTATACTTTAATGTCATATAGCCGGTATTCAAGTTTGGCATGCGGTCGATGTTCCAGGCTTCCATATAATGAAGCAATATTTTCATAGAGAAAAGAAAACGCTATTAGAATCGACAATGTGAGCGTTCTTACAGATTTGAAACTGCCTTCATTTTTTGTGGCCTCCAATTCGTGGTATGCTAGTTATAAAACCAAGTTTTATGCCGACTACAATGGTTCATGAAAATTATAAAGATAGTTTTATAGCAGAAATACCAAGAAGTATTGTCACTCTCCTTGCAGCGATCACTATTCAAAAATACCTTTCTCAATATTGCTCGGAAAGGGACTAAGCCCTGACTTAGTTGAAGTGTGTATATCTAACAAACACATATCTAACCCCACATAACGGGGGTGGATATATGAATTTGCGACTTCTTCCTTACTAATGCAAATCCCACATTCCTAATTCTACAGGAAGTAAGTTACGAATACCCTCAGGGGTATTTCTTACATTTCTTGGATGGGCCATGTTAGGTTGAGATTAGCTGTGTCTTATACCATATCACTTAGACCAGATGTATGGTGATGGCATTATTTCTAAAAGGAAAGAAACTCATTAAGCGGTGAAAGCTAAGAGCATCACAATGTATGTAGTGTATGTAACAATCTACTAGGCAACTAAATTCAATGACAAGTAATTCCCCTATGTAGCTAAAAAAAAATAACAGCTGAGTATACTAATATTTTTGCAAACGCTTTCTCTTAGGTGAAGAATGTGCTGAGATGATTATAACAAATCCGACAGCAACCAGTCAAACCCACTACCAGAAGAGAAGTATTTACCTTACTGAGCGCACTAAGTTTCCACGAGTCAGAGCACCTTGCTTTTATAGTATGGAATATTGTAATTAATATTAATTAATTATTAATATTAATTTTGTTTTCTTTTTAAACATATTCACTTTGTAATTTGAAATCTTAGTTACAGTCTGGATGTTATGAGAAAACAACAAAGTATCATTTCATAAACAGAGAGTATAGTTGTCTGAGATATTCATTAAACGGTTTAACGGATAGACGATTTTTAATGTAATCACGTTATCTTAACTCAATGAACTCCATACATTTGGAACTATATCGAAGCTTTGTTATCACTGATCCAATATGAACACAATACATTTTCTCTCAGGGTACTTACAGGTGACATCTATAAATCTTACAGTTTCACATTTAAATATCTTTCAGTTGCGTTGCACTTCTCATTCAACGGCAGCTCTAGAAGAAGCTGGGGGTTAACAAAGTTACATATTCGGTTAAAGGAGGCAATTCTGCGCCATTGCCGATTGTATATCGCCAAAAACATGATAAAGAAGCACCCTGTCTTTCTTTGCCTGCAAAAGCTGCTTCACAATTTCAAAAACAATTGCAACATCCACCGAAGCATTCAACGTTGTCACACAGTAAATATTATGCAAATTTGTACTATACAAACTGTTTTCGGCATCGTAACAACCCTACGTGGGCATACAGACATACACATAAACGAATGCAGAGATTTTTAAGCAAATACGCCGAGAAATTGTCTGGCAACGTAAATATTGGTGTATTGGTCGTGTATTGGTCAGAGAAAGCCGAGACCCCAGTGAGTGTGGTGTATTATGAAATTTTTGGTACCCTAGTATCGATCGGAATTACCATCCGGTTGTTTTCACTCTGCCGCTAATAAAATAATTCATGCAATTGATTGTAACCGAAAGGATGTTCGTCAAAGAAATAGGTTCGTAAGTAGAAACATCGCTTCTACGTGAGATGCGTGGGTTTGCAACGTCAAATTTTACAGCTAAATCGTTGAAAACATAGTTCTCAGATACAAGTGCACGGATCTTTGTAGATTTTAGCTTATGTCAGCGGATCTGTTCAAGATTTAGATATAATCGCAGCAGAATGGAACAGACGTGGTCTTGGACGTTGGATCAATCAATATTAACAAACATTTGTACCACTTTTCCAGCTGTCAAACAAGTTAAAATTAAACAATTCTTAATGGCATACGACTACAGAATGACTTAGGCTTTTAATTTATAATAATATTATTATTAATCTGTGTCTATACAAAATTTTATTAAATTTTGTTGACTTCGCTATTATGCACAAAGTCTGAGTTGGGGTCTGGAGGTTAATAAGACTTTAGAAATTCATATGCATGATATTCAAATATTATAAATTCCTAGAGAGATTTCATTACTCTCACAAAGTTTATGTAACAGAAAGAACAGCAATGATAATAAATGTGGGCAGAAGTATACATATACATTGTCATAAGCCAATCTACCCTTTTGGGTTTTGTTGTTTTGATTATTGACATTCGTTTTCTTTGTTGTATCTGTTGGTGCCTTTAATTGTACTGGTCAATAATATACAAAACGATATCTGGAAGTATTTGTCGTTCTTGCAATTCCTTCCTAAATAACCAAACATGCATATAGGTATGCGTGACAGCTAGTTTTGGAAAACAAATTTTAATAATTACAAATTGGACCTAAACATCTTTCTAAACATTTGATTTTATCAACATATCAATATGCAAATAATCAGTATCTAGAAAAGCTGACACTAGTTACAAAATTTTTTTTATGAACAATAATATCCACATAGAGTCTCACCTGCTTCTTCTTTAGTAATAAAGATACTGCTTCAGTTTAGACATAATGTGCTTTACTGCTGGGTTCTTAGTCATATATATATATATGTATGTATATATATGTATATATATATGTATGTATATGTATATATATATATATGTATATATGTATCTGTGGATGTTGTTGTTGCGTCTCGTTCAGAATGTCGAGATAAATTTTACTTTGTTTATTTTGTTGCTACCTTGTTTATACGCATGTTTATTTCGATTTCCTCTTATCTTATGTGGACTTCTTCCCTCCTAGTAAGGACTTTGCGCCCTTTATCCTTTTCCCAATTTGTACTTTCATTTCATTATCATCACATTGCATGATTATGTGCATACATGGGTAAGTTGCACTACAGGCGTTCTTCTTGTGCCTCTTCAAACGGTTTTAGGTTTGGGCAGATGACTGTCGATGACTGCAGATGCAGATGACTTGTACTTGCTCAAGACAAAAGAGTAAATTTGAGAAAATACCTTTGGGTAATTGAAGTGCATATACTTACATAAGAAATCAACTTCATATTTATGTACATATATATATGTATATTGGAATTTTTTCACAATTTAATTTCTCTAATTTAAATAGGGTAAGGCGTGCATAAGTTCTCGACAAAGGTGGCGGACTTAATTAGCGTCCTAAACTCAACATTTTTATATAATATGCCTCTTTGCTTTTTTTTAAATTCATAGTTGTGTTTTCGTGGTTGGCTGGAAGGTCAGATTTGTATCAAATTATCAATACTCCCATCGCCCATTGAACAACTTCCTGACATGTCTGGCTGCCACGAAACCTGCGCTTATACATATAAGTATATAAAAGTAAACTCATATACATACAGAAGAATATGTATACAAACAGTCGAAATGAAACATAAGGATTCACAAATTGAGGTGTAAAAAGCACCAAAAGCGCGCACACGGGAAATTTTGGCAAGCATTTCTTCAAAAAAGGAAAATCAAAATTCCGAGGTGCAGACTTCTTCCTTTCTATACTTTCACTTGGCACTGCGTACAAATGCAGAACAGAAACATAAATAGATGCGCTTGGAGTGGGTTCCGCTATGTAGCACCACCAGCAAGCGGAAACTTAGAATTTGTATGTACAGCCATGAAAAATTTATGCAACTCACGAAGTGTTGCATCAACAGTTACGACCAAGAAGGGGGTGGGATAAAACGGAAATTCAAAAAAAAAACCTAAAATAAATGAAAATATGTCAACTGTTGCTTAGACCTAAATAGGACATCGTAAACTCGTATTAATATATAATATATATGGCCTCCTACATATATGCCTATTAGTTAGACAATAAATTATTTAAATACATATAATAAAATCAGCATAACCAGTCAAATTTTCATTAGGGTCAATTACAACTTTTTGAATATGTTATTAGTCATAAATATCTAAATGGCTTTTCTTAAAAATATAAAATAATCTCACTTCATTCTCACGATAGATTAAAATTTATTTGTCATACATTTTCAAAAAGTAGTCTCCAAGCTGCACAAGCTTTTAAATTTTGGGGGCTATTATCCGAGTGTGTTTACACGGCGACTAGCAATGCATGCATTGCATTGATGAATCACGTTTGTAACGTGCCAAGAAAGCAGGAAATTTATCTTGCGAGAATGATTCGTTATAAAGCGCGTGCCCAGGGAACGGTAATAGTGGCGCCATCTGTCGGTGCGAACAGTTGATAACAGCCATTTTGTTTAAGGCTTTTTCTCTTCCGCAATCAGTTTACTAACAACAAATGAACCTGCTGTCATATTCACTCACGATGTTCTAATGCCTACTAAAGGATGTTGACTTCCAGTACATGCTATTGTTGCGCTACTCATTCCAGTAACTCTTTCTGCTATTCGGTGTAGACCGGCGCACAAGCCAAAGCAACGCCCACACATTTTGTTTTTGTTTTTGTATTGAGCAGACCTCTACGACAGCACTAGCTGACTCGCTTCAACAGCTGTTTGTTTAGTATGGAGCCGAGCAGCGTATTCTCAATGAGCACGTGTTGAGCAAAGAGTAAAAGCCCTCGCTCTTGTGCAATAGTCACACACTCTTCGACTCGCTTTGAAGTATCAGCTCTTTTAATGTTGACTTTTACACTGTCGATGTGTGGCGGAATTTTGACATTATCTTGTCAGTGCATGTAGTGTTGCCTGACAAATTTCCTTTATGTAGTATTATGAACGTAAAATACATTGGAATCAACATCTAATTGTTGTAAAATATCTTTGTATTTCTATTTCAACAAGTAAATATGCACATATAAAGATGTATATCAGCTTGTAACTTCGTAGGAAATATATTAATCCGTTGCAAATAATTAAAACGGATTTTAAAATGTATATTACCACTTTTACCACTTTTACCACCGTTACCACTTTTTAAAAAGGTGTTATGTGCAATATCGGTTCAGAATAACTTAAGGTTAAACCAGACCAGACCTGACCTGTATTAATTAGTTCTTTCAATGTTTAATTTTTCAGGTTATACTCTCTCTTTTATATTTATAATCTTGCAACTTGTTGCCACAGGCTATAACGATTTCACCTAACGGCTGTTTGTAACTAATCTATATATATATATAGAGTTATGCGCATCAAATTAATCAGGATGACGAGACGAGTTCAATTCCTTATGACCTTCTATCTATCCCGTTCGTGCAATAGTTAACTTAAGAAAAAAAATGCCGATATCTTGAATAAACTTGGTAGACATGTTACTGGTACCATGAGAAGGCTGATATTACAGATAGGAGGAATCAGACTACTGCCACGACCACAAAATTGTGTTAATCAAAATATTATAAAAGACTATAACTAAGCTAAAAATTAAGGTGCAAAACTGTAAGTGTACTGTTGGTACAGAGAATTACAGTAGGAAGGGGCTTATTTGGTTTAAAAAAAATTTTTAAGTGGGAGTGGTCCTGCGCCTAATAGGTTTAATGTACAAATCACACGAACCACTAAAGCTATATCAACCAAATTTGCTGAGTACAAGTCTTTCTGGCACCTCCTAATACAGTGTGGAAATGGATGAAATCGGATAATAACCGCGCCCACCCCCACATATATCGGTTATGTTAATAGCTACCGAAGAAACACATCAGACACATAGAAACTTACGACAAAGATGGGGCGGAAGGATACATAGGATTTGGGGTAAATTTTGAACTATGGGCGTGGCACCGCTAAGGTACTACTATACTTTTACGTAAAATCCCATATCTCAAGGACGAGTTAACCAAATTCAACCAACTTCGACGCATAGCATCATGTTGATATACTTATAGTACATTGTACATATAAAATGGGTGGAATCGAATTATAATCACGCCTAATTCTCATATAACACAACTCTAATCTTCAAATCATCGTCAATCTTTAATTCAATATGATTCTTTCACTTCACACTGTGTGTCTTCACAATAAAAAATTCTCATAACCTCCAGATACCGAATACAAAACTTTCGAACTTGCAGAGAACTTCTTTTTTGGCAACAATGTGTAATATTGCCAAAACTGCATAAAATTCAATACTTCGCCTATACCTAATAAAAGAATTAAAAAAATTTCCGACGGGGGAAATTATTTCGCGTATATCAATCTTAGTCATCCTAGCAAAATGAAATGAAAGTATAATCTTGAATATACTATAGTTTGGTTGCGAAAATGAGTGAAGATACATATAATGATTATAGTTATTGCAGCAGACTTTATGCTGAATATATCGGTAAAATTTTGAGTTATCGAAATAAAACTGAGTGGAGATATATTTCCGAGCATACTTTAATTTAGTCCCAAAAGTAAATGTTATCTACTTAGACTCTCCCTATCCCTATATAAACTATATGGTTTAGCGCTGAATATGAATGAAATCGGTCTAGATCTTGGTCTAAGCCTCATACCTCTAATATAATGATTTACGTCCTTCTGGTTGACCTTTTCCTCATATACACGATACATCAAATTTCGTTTCTTTGGTTAAGTTTATGTCGCAAATATCTACAAAGAGGATGTCCCAACAAAATTAAATGAGAATATTTCAATTAATTCGTCAATAAAAATTATGGCTATTGTACCTTTCCATAGAACTAATATTTATGAAGAATATAGATAATTTGTCTTAGCTAGATTGATTTTATGAGTATATGACTTATAATAAAAGTTAATATGAAGCCAAATTTGGTTGCAATCTATTTGTTGCAAAATTTGTTCGAAGAATAAATGCTGAATTCTTACTCAAAATTATTTAATATAAAGTTTTGCCAAGACCTGAAAGTATTTCCCCACCATTGATCTTTGGTTGCACCCGAACTTAGCTCCTCTTTACTTGTTTGTGTATGAAATCGAAAATGTTATCACTTTCTCTTTCAAAAATTTTCAAAATACCGTTGACGAATTGCAATAATAAAATTATATTAAAGAAATTATCGTTTATTAACTTTTTTCTTTAACAATATTAGCATGTGTGGATTGCAACAACACATACATATTTATTCATAAATGCACGTGTAACCGTTCTTTGTGGCTGTTGGCCCCTTCGCACCAGAGCTAGCAAAACAACTAAAGACTATTCGTAAAGACTAGCCTTTACAGTGTTTGGAGTCTCTTTGCATGCAAACACCTTCGCTACAGTTCAAAGTTAACTGATCAGTTCGATCGTAAGCACCAAGCGTATGTGTGATACGCTATATGTGTGAATATATTTTAGCTGTGTGTTCTTTTAATTTGCTTTTGTTAATTTACATAGCATAATTTTGTATGCAAATTTTTTATTTATTCTGCGCATTCTTTCTGACGTATTGTCTATGTATTCTTAGTACTTGGATATTTCAAATTATTTGAATACCCTCACTCCCATGCTTTTATTTTTCCATTGCACTTTTATTTTCAATGATAAGGATGTTAATCTAACTGTGATTTTGTTATTAATTTTCATTGATGTGATACATAAACATTACTTTCTGCACCCGAGTGCAGTTATTTTATTTCTAAGGTATTACAGTTGCGTTCATATAACGGTTATTTGCAACAGCATGACGTAGTCAAGTAGTAATAAACATATCAATAAGAATAAGATCAGCCAATCTGTGAAATCCGCTTTATCCATCGAAATGATTTTATATCACATACGTATGACATTACCTAAACATTTCAAACCAATATTTAAGTTCACAATCAGGGTATATCACAACCACAAATCCACTGTCCTAATTGACTCTCCCAGTTTTGTGTCGATAAGGAAGAGGGTTTCCGAGAGAATGAAATATCGGAATTACCGTCAAAATGGCAACCAGTTACCGAACAAAACGGTGTACATTTTACCTAAATCGGATCATTCTAACAATGATAAATAAAATGCAAAATAATTTAATGCGAAAATTTGTTTATGAATTATATATTACACATATAATTATTATATTATATATAGATTATATATATATATATTGCTCCGCCTTGTCCAATTCGTCGAATAAAACATGCTCCCTTCAGCAGGGGTGGCCTTCCTAGGTGGGCCAGCGTTCCACTATATTATAAAATAAAAATGGAACCAGACCGTTCTCCACATTATGCAAACATATGAAATGGAAGTCACTCTTCAACCAAAAATAAAAGGACAATATGTACCCTAAAGTTACCAAAATACAAATCATGGACTTTATGTGCAAACGTACTATGTTGATTTTTTTCACTTTTTCATGAGGGGCAAAAAACCGCCCAGCTTTTACAAATGAAAAACACAGATGTACTGATATAAATGTATCGCACAAATTCAATAAAACTTAGCTCGGGTTTAAAGATTTGTATTGCTCTATTTTTGGTCTTATGGAGAAACAATACCATTGCATAAAGACAAGAACAAATAACTAAGTGAAGAAAAAGTTGTCATATAAATAAAGAAACAAAAATCTGTTGAATTTAAATTAAATTAGAAATCTAGATTTAAAAATAAAAAATTCTATTATTAGTTAATTAAATATTACGAGTATATCATAAATCTATTTTGAAAGACGCTTTTTCCTTTTAGCACGTTTTGAAATTAAAAAAAAACGAAAAGAACATTACGGTAACTTCTTTAATGAATTTCAGTTGTACTATTTTACTGCATTAAAATCACATTTTTTTTTTATTAACAATATATATTTCATTTCCGCATATATATATTTAAATAATTTTATTGTTTTTGCTTATTCCTCTTGCGATAGAACTTGAGCTTACCTACACGGAAGGCAATTTTCATATTTGAACTCCACGTAGTTTTAAATTATAACTTGGCATTTTGAAAAGTTTTACCTATTAAGAATAAGGTATACAATATGAAAAAGTAAAGATTTAACTAAATAAGCAAAATAATTCTAAGTACATCTTCTTCATAAATTCTGACTACATTACCTGGCTACATTACCTGTTTGTTGTATTTCCGATAGTAGTAGTGTAATATTTCCGATGCTGTAGTGATAAAATAGGCAAGACGTCAAGAGGATGTCCCGGTGGTTTAGGTTAATAAAATTAATGCATTTGCAATATTATATCATACTCCAAAACCTTTGTAGAAATTATTTTCGCAGTTATTATAGTTAATCATAAAGTTTTTCCCTTTTCTTAAAACGACCTCAAGCCCACGCAACACAAACCACTTTAAAACAAAGCTGGTTATTGACTGTTAGCACTATAGCACTGTTATTGACTATTAGAATTACAAATTATTATTGTTATTATTGTTTTAGAACCTACACTGCAGTTATTTTTCCGTCACTTTATCAAGCCTTTGACAGTCACAGGTAATATATTGGACTATTAATATATATTTATATAATAATATAGTTATCCAGTTGTAATGGATGGTCCTTCTAGTTTGCCACCGTTTCAAAATAATGGTTGTTTATAACTTTTTATACTAACTTTTTCATACCAGAAATATGTAATAAAGGACGGGTGCTTCAGGACATTTTTTTATGAAATCTTACTATATGCCAAATCGATTCAATGGTCACATTGAATAACCGATAAATTGGGTAAGTTTTATAAAACTAATTTCATATGTAATTAAAATATAGATAGATAGTGTTCCACATCTCAAGCAGGAGGGGACATTTTTTTAAATCCAAACTAAGAAATTCTGCAACGTTACTACCGAAGGTTTAAGTGACTGACACGCTCGCCATACTCTCTGTCGTTTTGTGAGTTACTGTGTGTGTTTCCATACTGTGTTTCTCTACCTTTGAAATAAAAGCTCATTCATAGATATCATATGAGAGCTGACACTGTTAGGTAAAAAATGTATAATAATATAATCCAGATAATACATTTTGAAACTTGTTTAACCACCACGTTTAAAAGAACCGGGGTGCAACGCTTTTACTCACTTCGAATTTAAATAGGTCAGTGAACTGAACAAACAAGTTTTCAATAAATAGAATATAAGCCGGCTGAATTTCCACCTGCCCACTTGCTCACATATAACAAGGACCGTGTAGAATTAAAACAAAACTAAATTCATAAAAATTTGCTCCGTGTTCTAAATATTTAATATCTCTTTGGTAACTATGAGTATAACCTCCACTTATTCTGCTCAAAATGCTCAAGGGACAACTAAGTTCTACTGGTGAGGAGGGGAATCCATTGAGTAACCCTTGGCTTATCAAGGCGTAAGGAGCCTTAATTATGTTCCACACTACGCGGCAAGATCAAGATGCTAATCGCGCTCAACAAATGTGAAACCGGATCCTTTTACTTGGCAATTAAATAGCAGAACGAACAGCAAATGTCCTGCACCCCTCCTTGCTACGTCTGCGCGGTGGCAGCGACATGATAATAACATTAAAAGTGCATACCTCTTAGGTCTCTGTGTGTAAGAAGGTAAATGTACTTGTATAGTGTAGTTGTGTGGTTGTGAATGTTCACCACCTAACTGCTTGCGATCCGTTACAAGTCTCAATTGTAGTTCTTAATTTGTTTGCTTTTTATTATAATTTATCATTTTTCTGCTATCATTCATTCATTCAATTTCGCTTGAGACATTCGTTACATTTCGCTGCTGTTTTGTGAATCGGGCATTGTGATGAGCATTGGCCGATGCATCATGCTGCTTGGCTATTGCACCGTTTTACACGCTAATGACACGCTGACGTGAACTTGACCGTGGCTATCGCGAATCGCCGATCTTTTGCTGCCAACTAGACGCTGAGAAAAGAGATACCGATGCAATAGATCGGCTTCGTTACTTGTAAGTCGGTACAAAAGCTAAAGCTAAGTCTGTGTTCGCAAGGGATGTTTCACGTCAACGGTCAAGGTAGTCATTTGTTAGCCCGTTAGCGGTCAAGTGGTTGGCCGACTGGTATGAGTGGTGGTACGCTTCAGTGAATGCGCGACGGTGGTGAAAATGCGCCTTAGAAACGGCAACACAATTCGGTTTACGCGCTTTGCTGGCGGTTCCGGTCAGTGCTTCGTGTTTTGATAAAAGTGCCAGCACATTTGGCTATGGTAGCGCATGGATATTATATGGAAAACACGATCCACACACTCCGGGGCCATAATTAAACTCTCACTTCTAAAGCGCTGCGGTGCGGCCAATCACCGACAAATAAATGACATCAAATTTAAGCATATTTTAACCCGGCCTTTGGCAACGCTTATACAAAGATTAGAAATGATATACTTTTACGTCTGTTTCAATATTTCTGGAATTATATAATTATATATGTGTCCAACTATATCCAAATTATAACTCAATGGTGTAATAAGTAATGAAGGGCTAAGTTCGGGTCTAACCGAACATTTTATACTCTCGCAATTTTCAAAGAGCAAAGCCGGTGTTGACAAAATTATGTATTACAAAAATGTTGCGTAAGAATTCAACATTCATTACTCGACGAAATTGTGATTGGATTATAATCATATTTGGTATCTTACTAACTTATATTACAGGTCATAGACATATTTTCATTAGAACATTTGGGTTCGTGTACGAAATATTTATTCTAAAATCAATCAATTAACTCAAATAATATAAATAATAAAAACTAAAAATAAAAATATTATATATTCATATTCAGCGTTAAACCACGTTATGTTTGAGAAAGCATGACCACTTAATTTCATTAAAATATCACGCATATTGTAAAACATAAACTATTTATGGTCAGCTGGAAAGTCGTAAAGCACTACAGCGAGTTCAAAGTCAGCTTTAAAAACCTTATATAGAGTATATTGGGGCTAAGAGAAGGTCTGGACTGATTGCAAAAACCTTTGGCATTTTACAAACATGCTCAAGAATATGTTTCCGCGTAATTTTATGAAGATAACTCACACATTGACCGACATAATCAACATAAAGTCTGTTATAAAAAGGAAAACATTATATGTAGTATTTGAGAGCTGGTGTAATTCGTGGGCCGATTTCACACACGTTTGGAGTTAAACCACAGCATATCCAATATTACACGTTCACTTAATTTTGCTAAGGTATCATACATATTGATCGATTACATTAGATATATGGGGGTAAGGGTAGCATTTAACCGATTTATCCGACATGTCATTACCAAAAAAATGTTGTCTGACTTTCATTCAGATACCTCACAGATTAACCGATATATACCATATGAAATTAACCTGAATAGGAGGACACAATATTTTCAGGTAAAGATTTGTTCTTAATTTCAATAACATATCTCACAAGTTGACCAATATTATCGGTAAAAAGTCTGTCATAAGCACTGGGTCCACATATTTGGTATCTGGGGACTTGAAAAGTTACATTTCGATTTCACCATCTTTTAAACGTGAGATACCCTAACGGCATTCTTTATGCAAAGTTTTGCTCCGATATCTGTATTAGTAATTAATCTATATGATCGTACTTTAAAGTAAAGAATCATATGGAATTTAGAATTTATATATATGGGAAATAGGAGTACTTGTATTCTGATTTCGCCCATTTTCATACTGTAATATAAGGATGTGAATACGTCAGTTTAGTTGAAAACGATGTAGTAGTTGCCGAGATATAAGACTTCACGTGAAAGTGGGCTGTGAGGCACCCACTGTTCAATTTTTACACCGGCTTGTTTGAAGGCTTTGAGTCCCATCCTGGCTGTAAATTTTAATGCTTATGAGGTGTTTCTTCAGCGAGTTAACGCACTTGTAGTCATTTTCAATATAAGCGTTAAATAGGGAGTGGGCGTGGTTGAAATCCGATTTCACCTATTCCTCAGATAGTGATGCAATCACAGTTTATCGATTTTCAGTCCAATTTAAGCATTTCCAACCTACAGAGTGGTTGGAGCATAATGACGGCTGCGACATGGTAAGGTTACAAATTGGCTGAAACTAAAATTATTTCAAATTGTTTTAAACAAAAGGTTTAGTTACTTTGAAATCTTAATTATTTACTATTTATATAATTTATTTACAAATTTTGAATACTTAAACTGAAATACAGTAATCAAAATTAAGTAAATTGTTCTTCGGAACGATGTTTATGTTACAGTTTTTTTCAGTGGAAGAGGTTTACAAACTCCTAAGAGCATGGACGTGAGAGAAATAGCAGTACCAAAAATTTTCAAAAACCACTAAATATATGACATTGTGATTTATTATCTTCATTTGAAATTCACTGGCAACAGGATGTACTGAAAAGCATAGGCTCTGAGCAATAAAACCTGCCCAACAAATGATTAGCTTCGTTTGAATTCGATGAAATGAGTTTGTCGCTAAACCGATGTTAAGTTGTGAATTGTGCAGTAGTCATCTTTTCAAATCCAATTATTTAAGGAATTGAACTAGGTTGTTGACAACTTCATATCGATATCGAATCGAAATATACGAACGCAAATCGCGTCAACTTTTTAAAAACATTTGTATCTTCATTTTCAGCGCAAATAAATCTCGTCAGAAAAACGATTTTGAAGCACGCACTCATAGCCGTATACATTTGTATACGTGTATATATTCTATAATATCTATTATTAATATTCATAAGTTATTGCGAATTTTCCTAGATTCATAATTAATAACGGTATTGTTGCTCACTTCATTTCGTTTAATTATAACGTCAATTCCTCTTTATTCCCCATTAATGGAGTTTCATATAACTGTTAACTATAATGTACGTGGCATGTTGTAATAATTTATATGTACGTATTAATATAGTGTGTTATTCCAACACCTCTGTTTGAAAAACGAATGCCTAATAAAAATTGCATCAAATTAAATGTTTTATCTACTCACTGGCTTAACTGGTAAGACCAGAGCCCTAATTGCGCGTCTTCGGACTTATCAGCAGCGTAGATCTCTCTTTACAAGTTTTTTAAAACAACAACCGTTTGATAGTTTCCCACAATATATCAACAGTGACATAGCAGATGTTTGAGACTTCAAAAGTGGCGTACAAGGTGAGGCAAAAACGTTTTTACTGAAAATCTAGATAAATGATATCAAAACTATTTAGTTATTACGAAAGTATACTGATAATTACTATTTCTTTAAAAGTGTTTCGAGAAAAGTTCTGCAATTCCTCCAAAAACCCTTACTGTAAAACTATTGAAAACTTTATTTTAAAGTATTCATAGCGAAAAAAACGTCACGGGAGATACGGTTTACCCCAAGTTGGCTATTACCTTCCCATGAAAGTATTTCCATTACTGATTTGACAAGTCGTACGCAATGAGTGACAGAGTACGTACCATATTATGTTACCGCATCTTGCTGAAATCATAATTGTAAATCGACACTGTCGAAAATATGTGGGATTTCTATGGAGCGGTAATATGCCGCTCTGCATTCAATGTAACGGCTCCGCCGGTTTGATCCTCACAAAAATATGGACTAGTAACTCATGCTGACAGAGCTAATCTCATGCTCCAACGGAGTATATTGGTTTGGCTCACCTAGCGGTTGTTTGTAACACCTAAAACTAATCGAAATAGATATAGAGTTACATCAGGATGACAAGACGAGTTGAATTCCGAATGACTATCTGCCCGTCCGCCTGCCGCGCAAGTGATAACTTGAGAAACAATCGAGATATCTTAATAAAATTTAATAGACATGTTCCCTGGCACTCAGAGGAGGTTTGTATTGGGCAGATGGGCGTAATCGGATTGCAGCCACGCCCATAAAAAGGGTGGCAAATCGAAAACTTATAAAGTGCTATAACTAAACAAAAAATAAAGATATAAAAATGTTATTCGGTATAGGGAATTCCAGTGGGCGGGTATCTATAATTAAAATATTTTTATAAGTTGACATGACCCCGCCTCCAATAGGTTTAATGTACATATCTCACAAACCACAAAAGCTATATCAATCAAAGTTGCATGGAACAAGTTCTCTAAGCATGTTCTCATATGCATGGGAAAATAGGTGAAATCGGATAATAACCATGGCCACCCCCACACAAAGGTCCATGTAAAATTCCAACGATGGGTGCGCCACCGCCCCTTTTGCCATATCTCAGAAGCGTGTTAACCATTTTGAACAAAATTTGGCATATGACATTGCGTTTGCATCCTTATGTTACCTTGTGAAAAGGGCGAAATCGGACAGCAACCTCTCCTACTTCTCATATAACACCGTTTTAAATATAATCTAATTCTTTCTCTTTAAAGTATATAAATCAAGTACCAAATAAGATATTGGAATGAAACTTAGTACAAATAGTGCCTTCAAAATATGCCACTCATGCGTAAAAATAGGAGTATTCAGCATATAAGCTTTCGCTCCCCATATACTCAATATAAGGACCACAGCTGACACAGTGCCTATAGCTGATTTTATATCGAAAATATGGGTAAATCTATTAGCTATCGTAATGAAATTCGATTATTATCTTTCTATAAAAGTAATGCGCCCCTGTGAAAAAAATTAGGCAAATCGGGTAAATACTTATCATAGCCCCTATATACGTAATATACGAATTTTCAACATTCCGGTAGGCTTTGTACCATATAAAACGGTTAGTACATAAGTCATACAATTCAGAGAGCGTCTCTTTCTGATAACTGTGCGTTCGTGTGCTTAAAATAGATAAAATCCGGTAAACACTTCCCCAACCCCATATACCTAATACAAGAATTTTAAATATCCGTTTGGCCTAAGACGGTATATATCGGTCAATATGTAATATATCTTATCCATATTAATTGAAGGTATCATGTTTGGTATACCATAGTTTAATGCCAAAAATGTGTGAAATCGGTATATGAATTATCCCAGCTCCCATATACTACATATTATGATTTTCGTTATTAAAACATACTTTATGCTTATGTAGGTCAATGCGCGAATTATCTTCATAAAATTGAGTTGAAACATGTTCCCTAGTGTAGTTGAGTTATGCCAAAAGTTAATGCAATCAGTCCAGATCTTCCCCTGGCAAAAATATACCAGATATAATGTTTTGCGACTTTCCAACTGAGTTTAAACCATTCACGTTGGTCAATATGTATGATATTTTAATGAATTTAAGTGGAAATGTTTTCTTAAAAATAATGTGGTTTCGCGCCGAATATGAATGAAACCGGTCCAGACCGTGTTCTAAGCCCCTTGTCCCTAAAATATTGGTTTCCGTTTCTCTGGTTGACCTTTTCCTTGTATACCCAATATGTTTAATTAAGCTACTATATTTGAGTTTACATCGCATATATTATCTTAATTAATTTGATAGGTTTTAATATAAATATCTCTGAAAGAAACAAAATATAGTAATGAAAGTACGTGAGTCAATTACCTGTAATATAAGTTTATAAGATACCAAATATAGTTGCAATACATTCACGGTTTTGTCGAATAATGAATGTTGGATTCTTATGCAACATTTTTGAATATAAAGTTTTGTCAGCACCTGAAAGAATTCCCCCTCCTTTCATCCTTGCATATTACAAGAGTATAATAGCGCTATATGGCGCTATCCCGACTTCTCAGACAGTTTTATCATTTCTTTACTCAGTATTGTTTGAGTACGGAGGCTGAAAATGTGAGTAATGTTTATGCTCCTAGTACTGTAATTACCTAACCCTGATACCGGTAATTATGATGTCAAAGATACACACGCTCTGGAAGGACAATTATGGAAAATATTGATAACATAATGGAAGTCGTTCAGTCCGACATGTAAGTGCTGTTTCGATTGCCCAGGAGCTAAATATTGCCTTTGACCATTTAAATAAGGCTGGATACAAAAGAAGCTCGATGTATGGAAGCCCCGCGAGTTAACGAAAAAAGCCTCACGCACAGAATTTCCATCTGCAGATCGCCGCTGAATCGCAACAAAATCGATTCATTTCAAGTAGGTCACTTATGACAACGTCAAGCGAAAACGGTTGTGTTCGAATCGCAGTTAGCCGGCGCGAACTGCGCGCCTGATGACCGTCAATCCTAGCTTGGCACCGTTCGCGCTGGAAGGTTTTGCTATGTGTTTTGCTATGGGATTGGTAGGGAATCATCTACTATGAGCTCCTCCTTTACGGCCAAATTCTTAATTCGTATCTGTACTGTCTCCAATTGGACCGTATGAAGGAAGCACTCACCCAACAGCGGCTAGCTTGGGACAAAATAATACGAATTGTGTTCCACTAGGACAACACCAGACCACAAACTTCGATAGTGACTCGCCAGATGCTCCGGGATGTTGAGAGGTTGGGAGGTTCTTATACATCCACCCTATGGTTTGGACCGGCCACTAAATGGTTACTACTTGTTTCTGTCTATGGCGAATGATTTTGCTCGTGAAAAATTCGCCTCCAGAAAAGCTTGTGAAAATGGACTGTCCAAGTTTTTTGCTAATATTTTCTATGAGATTTCTATAATTTCTATGAGAGCGGCATTATGAAACTACGTTCAAAATGGCAATCAGTTTCAGATCAAAACTGTGCATATTTTACCTAAATCGAATCATTCTAACTGTGCTAAATAAAACCTTCGATTTAATGCAAAGTAATGGATTTCTTTTTACTAGATCTTGTATATGCAGTTAACTTAAAATATTCGATACTCACCGATATATACAGCAAGAAGAAGTACTGACTTTGCCTATATTAGCACCAGACCGAATTATAATCAGGAGAAGATACCCACTTAATTTCACTAAGATATTGTAAATTGATAGAGTTTAAAGTAGTGTTATATTGGAAGGAGTCGCGGTTGTAGTCCGCTTTCACCCATTTTCAAACTGTAATACCAAGGGATAATATTGTGTTCCCAATATTGCTACATTGCTCCAATAGTTCCAGAGATATGAGATTTCACTTAAAAGTCGGTGATCATATGCCCATTGTTCAATTTTAATACCGATTCACATTCAACCCTACCGTGCTATCTTTACGGTAGAATTTAATGCTACTGACGTTTTTCGTTCCGAGATTTATCGCATTTTTAACAGTTTTCATCATAGTCTTTGCATGAGGGATTGGGTGTAATTATTTACGGAATTCGACCGTTTCTAAACCGTATGATGAGATTCTGCAAAGATTATCATTAAGTTTGGTTTATATAGAGTTAACAGTTAGAGAAATAGGTACATTAACCTCTTGGAGGTTACCACTTTCCAAAAAAATTTCAAGCCAAGGATGCCTCTCCCTACTGCGTTCCCCATTTACCCCGTTATCCGTTCTCCGTTCCCCATTACACATTTTTATCTTAATTTGTCGCTTAGTTAGAACACTTTATAGGTTATGGGACTTTATAGGTAAACGGTATTTTGTGGGTAGTAGTTGTAGCAGTTATCCGATTCCACACATCTTCAAGACCGACCTTCTTATAGTGACAAGAAATACGTGTACCGAGTTCTACCAAGATATCTAAATTTTTATTCAAGTTATTGCTTACACGGACGAACGGACACAGTCACTCGGAATTCAACTCCTCTCATCATCCTGATCATTAACATATAAGTATATGACTCCATATCTATCTCGATTAGTTTTACAAACAACCGTTAGGTGAACAAAACTATAACACACTGTTCCAACATGTTGCGAAAGTAAAAAAAATATGTTTACAGCATTGTAAACATAATAATATCAATTCGAAAAAGTTTTTCTGTATTTCTATATTTCTGGAGTAATTTGTGAACGTTGGCAGTAATTAAATTGTAGTATATATTTAATAAGACACATGAAAATGCCGAATTGTACCTATGGTATTAGAATTGATAATCTACGTGGGTCTTCAAAAAATAACGGGAATTTTCGTTTAAAAAAAAAAAAATATTTATTCGTTCGTCTACCTTAATGTTGTCGCCTTCAAAATAGTCTCCATTCGATATTATGCACTTATGCCAGGACTTCTTCAAATCGTCGAAACACTTCTCAAACCCGATTTTTGGGATAGTCTTTAGCTCTTTCAGCGATGCGCTTTTAATGTCATCTATACTTGTAAAACGACGGCCCTTTAAGGTTCTCTTTATTTTTGGAAACAGGAAAAAGTCACACGGAATCATGTCTGGCGAGTATGGAGGCTGTGGCAACGTTACGGTATTGTTTTTAGTCGAGAATTCACGAACAAGCAACGTAGTGTGAGCAGATGCATTATCGTGTTGCAAAAGCTGTGAATTGTTTTTCTACAAATCCGGACGTTTTTTCGGATTGCTTCATGGAAAACGGTGTTGAACTTGTAGGTAGCACTTCTTATTGACCATTTAACCTTGAGGCAAGAATTCATGACGCAATATGCCATTAAAATCGAAAAACATTCCAGTTATTTTTTGAACACACCAATTTGATTTAAGAGTAGATTTAATTTATTTAAACAACAGGTAATTAAATAAAAATATTGAACTATGCAGTATTTTAAGGACATACACTCCTTTGTCCGAAATTTGAAGACGAGAATTTTGCAACAAAAAAATTCTTTACTACATGTTGTCCTGCCTCGACGACCGAAATTGGACAAAAATTTACCTTCCGGATGAAAATATGTTTTGAGTAAATAGTAAATTTATCCAGCTTTTGAAATTAGAAATGTTATGCCGAAAATTCAAAAAAGCACTTCTTTGGTAAGCCAGTAGATGGCGCGCAATATAGATAAGTTTTGAACCAAATTACAAATACGTACATATGTGCGAGCATGTTAGACTTCCATCACATCTAATCATCCCCAATAACGATAATATAATCAGCTCCCTTATATGATATGCGCCAATACAAGTCTTAGCCCCTCCAAAGAAAAAAAGATGAATGGAATTTCCCCACTTGATTTAAAAATGAGCACATGCGTATTGCTTACGAATTATATGGCACAGGAGAATATTCGATGGAGTTTTCGAATAGCACTTGTGGAGTCAGTGCGTTAACAGCTACCGAAGAAGAAGGTTAGCTCTACGCATATTTCAATTTTGGTGGACACCTATGTATGTATGTATGTATGTATGTATGTATGTATGTATGTATGTATGTATGTATGTATGTATATCTCATGTCGTCCAATTACATACATTCTTCACTGTTGTGTAAATAAACAATGCAGAGAGAAACCTTTGTTGGTACTTGTTGAATCAGCTCACAAATAATAAAGAAATCAAGTGATATTATGTATAAAATATATGTGTTTTTTTATTGATACAAATAATAAAGAGATCAAGTGATATTATATATAAAATATATGTGTTTTCTTATTGATACCGGCTGGAATCCGGCAACAACAACAATAAAAAATGCATCACAACAATAAAGCCAATTTACTTCGTAGTGCAATGGCAAACTTTTGCAGATGAGCGGCCATGTGGAAACTTTCCCTTCCGTAAAGCAATTGCCGCTTAAAATGAATAGCCATGGGACAGCAGATCGGCATAATCAAAACTGATGAATGTAAAGCAACACAGTCAGTTACTCCCTCCATGCGAATTGCATAGTTGGGGGCAGGAAATGCTTACTCCATGAAAAGTCAACGGTGACACGCAATGGGAACAATCACAGTTGTACAGTCTGTTACAGCAAGCGTGATTTAATTTATTGTATGGAAAAAAAGTCACGTTTATAGTCATATAAGTACGATCGCTTTTACTAGTCTAAACTTATATCAGAAACGAATTAGATACGAAGCGACCTTAAATACCTTAAAACTCCGTTAGCAGTTCTCTGGCGGTTCTGACTGTCGGTTAAAATCAAAATGAACTTCTCAAATTTTACTGATAAGTTCTTCTAGACTCTACCCTAGACTCTTTAAATTAAGAATTCAAATTTCATAAACTACCAGATCTAACCCAACATCATATATTATACCTACCAAGCAATTTGTAAAACTACCCAAATCGGAGGGAGCTATACTACATAGGAATAAGCAGCTGTAAAAAAATCAGACCTAATTAAGAAATTCTTACTCTGTTAGACACCAATTGAATATCCGATCCACTAATGGCTTTCTTCGCAGAAAACAATTAAACTTTCTGAAGTTTTCTACCAAAGTCAAATGTGGTATCATTTTTGATAAGAATAATTGGTAAGTGCAATATTTCATACTTGAAATCTTACAAAAAGAACTGAATTACTAAAAATATTTGCATTTAAATTTCCTTGCTTTTCTAAGCGAATGTCGGCCCTTATTTTGGTAACACTTGGTATGACCTAGTAGGTTAAAAATTAGGTTCATGGAAGCAATAATAACCAAAACACGAATTTTGACAATAATCTGAATCTGGTGCCACCTGACGAGTTTAAAATTCAAATACACGCTTCGTATTCAGTAGTTAGTAAAAATTTGGAGTTTATTATCTGAATGCGAGAACTAGTTTATATAATGACCTTTATCAAGTCTACGCATATCTCTTATCTTTCTTATCTTTCGAGAAGCAATTGCCTACATTTTCAGCGGAAACTATTTTCATAGACAGCTTTGAAGATCGGCTACGGCGGCAATGCCCGTTATGCTAATGTTGATCGAAACCGATAACTCTGATTCGCTTCTGTAATAGAATATGTGCTCTTATCGCAGTGTCAGTGCTCTTTGAGTGTTTTCGTGAAGTGCACATGCAATGAGTAAAGTTTTCAAATGTCGGATCACAGACTTAATGCACTAATTACTATTATTAGACGAGGTACGAACATGAACTCCCCCAGCAGACAGCTTACCAAATAACCCAGTCGGACTTCATGGCCATATCAAATTGAGGAAATAATATTAAACTTTTCTATTCTTCTCCTACAGTTCTCTGTGTCTGAATTTTTATATTATTTAATATCATTCATATGTATAAATGTATATATTTACAAACATTCATATTCAAGATTGCTTTCCATTGTGTCTTATATATACATATTATATATGTATTAGGTCAATGAATATTTTGAATCAATATATGTGGTATATTGGTATAATTCTCCGAAAGCTCCTTCGTGATCTCTCTAAGTGGGATTTCGCACGTTTACCGAAAATAAGAGATTATAAAACTTTGATCTTTGGAAGTAGGATGAATAAGGTAAACAAAAAATGGACGATTCACCACTGCCAAGAGATATAATCGGAAGCCATGTACTGCAAAACTCAACTGGGCATTTTGCTCAATTTGTGGGAGTACCCAAGTCATCATACATACATGTATAATTAGGTATATATGTATGGTGATATATGGGGGTAAATCGGCTTTTGGCACGCGATAACATTTGCAATGGCCTGTTGCTACCGCCATCTCTGTAGATCTACTTTCATCTACCCTTTGCCAGCCCTACTACTGTCCAGCTTGGCGCTATATACATTCAAGCTAATATTATTTTAACATTTTCGATTTAGTGGCGATCGTTATCAACAAATATAAAATAATGAGGAATAAAGATGTTGCCGCTGCGCGTGTTGCATTTATTATTGTTTAGATGATTTTGATGAACTTCCTGTTGTATGCCCCAAGTGCAATAACAATGGATGCATGTATGATACCAAAATGTACCGCCGCAGCAGAAGTTACAATTAATTAATTCTACGCGCTTTGCTGATTTATGACAGCATATGTATGTATGTGGGTATATTTTACAATATATGAATGCATGAATGAGGGGTGTTAATGCCCCACCATGCTACAAGCCAATACATATATATAGATAATAATTTAAATTTATTATATTATATAATAACTAAATAGGTACATATGTATATCATATATAGTCATTATATGTACTTAGCTTTGTATTTTTTGGGCGAATTGTAATTTTTTGTTAACGGAAAAAGTTTCTCAAAATTCTGTAACGAATTTTTCCTTGTACAAATGAACAACGTTACAATTAAAGTAACGGTCAAAACGTACAACAAAACAATGTTACAAATTCAAAATTTTTATGAAAATAGAAAAGCGGAGAGGTGAAATGCCCTGCCGGCATTGGACTGCCGACGAGCTGTAATTTCCACAAAAATTTCCAAAACATACATATTTATTAGTTTCAAAGTTTTTGTTGTTGACAACTTTAGCTTTAGTGGGAGTACCTACCTAGTGTGGGTCCCGTCTGCTTCATACTTTAATGGTGGAAGTTGTGGTGGTGCTCTTTAGCAAGAACAAAACTGTGATTTACAACTGTTGCTGTTACCGTTAGTACAACCGTCGAGCATTGTCGTTGTTGTTGACATTTTTTCATAAGACTAAAAAATGTTTATGCAAATTTTTAAATGCGTGCGGATTGGATATAAAGCCGTCAAACTTTATTTCAGATATTTGCAGAAGGGGCGAAACAGCTTTTGGTTAACTAGATATATTTTACTAAATTATATGATTTTATATTGTTACATATATAAGTACTCGTTTATTATATTATATATATATAAGCTTCTCTTCTTGCATTGCAATTTTAATATAAACAAGTAAGAAAGGGCTAAGTTCGGGTGTAACCGAACATTTTATACTCTCGCAATGTGCAAGGATCAGAGGCGGAGGAATGTATTCAGGTACTGGCATAACTTTATATCAAAAAATGTTGCGGAAGAATTCAACATTCATTATTCGAAGAAATTGTCAACGGATTGCAATCATATTTGGTATCTTATTAACTTATATTACAGGTCATAGGCTCATCTATTTTCAATGCTATATTTTGCTTCGTGCCGGCGATATTTATATCAAAATCTACCAAATTCACTCAAAAATGAAATATGCGATATAAACTCAACCAAAGTGGTTTAATGAATATATTAGATATATGTGGAAAAAGTAAACCAGAGAAGAGGAAATCATTATATTTGGACTAAGCGGCTCCAGACCATGGTCTAGACCGATTTCTATCATATTTAGCGCGAAATCACATTGTGTTTAAGAAAACATATCCACTTAATTTCTTTAAAATATCACACATATTTACCAACATAAACGATTTAAAGTCAGATGGCAACTCGGGAATTCTTATAGCGGAAATTTTTGGGATAGAGGAAGATCTGCACTGATCACATTAACTCTTCTCATTATTCAAGTATATTAGGGAACATGTTTTCATGCAATTTTGTGAAGGTAACTCACACAGTGGCCGACATATTCGGCATAAAGTCTGCTAGAATAGCGAAAATCATTACATGTAGTATATAGCAGCTGGGATAATTCGTAAAGCGATTTCACAAATTTTCGGCAGTAAACTATGGCACATCCGATATCACACATTCACTTAATTTTACTAAGATGTCTTACATATTGACCGAAATATGTGGTATGAATTGTACCCAAAGGTTGAAAATCCTTATGCTAAATGCATGGGGGCTAGGGGAAGTGCTTACCCGATTTTATCCATTTTGAGCACATGGACACATTGTTATCACTCATATATTGACCGCTGTATATGGTACAAAGTCTACAGGACTGTTGAAAATCCGTCTATTAGGTATATGGTGGCTAGGGGCAGTATTTACCCGATTTTCCCCATTTTTGATGGAATTATCATGCAAAGATAATCCTCCAATTTCATTACAATATCTTAGACATTTGACGATATTTTCGATAAAAAGTCAGATAAAGGCACTGAGGTCCTAATATTGGGTATCTGGTGGCTTGAAAAGTTATAATCCGACCTCCTCTGTTTTTTCGCATGAGATGGTATATTTTGAAAGCACTATTTCTACAGAGTTTGATTTTCATATCTTAATTGCTGCTCGATTTATCTGCTTTAAAGGGAAAGGATCAGGTGAAACTTAAAATTGTGTTATATGAGAAGTAGTCGTGGTTTTTTTCCGCTTTCGTCCATTTTTATAATGTGACATAAGAATGCAAATAGAATGTCATATACCAAATTTTGTTGTTTTTTGTTGTTGGTTAAAGTGTTTTTGAGATATGGAATTTCTCTTTAAAGTGGGCGGTTCCACGCCCATCATCAAACCTTTACTTTTCAACATAACTTTGTGGGAGATGGGCGTGGTTATTATCCGATTTCACTGATTTTCTCAGTATATGAAGAGATGCTAGAAAAACTTACTCGGAGCAAGTTCGATTGATATAGCTGTAACGGTTTCCGAGATATATATATTAAACCTATTCTGGGGCGGGGCCATACCCACTTTTACAAACACTTTTGCCTACAGATGCCCCACACTACTAAAATCCTCTGAACCAAATAACACGTTTATATCTAAATTTTCTGCTAGCACTTTATCTGTTTTCGATTAAAGGCATTTTATGAGCGTGGCAGATTTCCAATTACGCCCATATGCAATACCAACCGTCTTAAGGTAGCAAAGAATACGTGTACCAAGTTTCATCAAAATATCCTAATGTTTACTTAAGTTATTGCTTGCACGGGCTGACGGACGGACAGACAGTCACTCGGGTTTCAACTCCTCTTCTCATCCTGATCATTTATATATACATATGTCTATATCTAACTCGGTTATTCTAGGTGTTACAAATAACCGTTAGGTGAACAACACTAATATCCTCCGTAACAACATGTTGCGAGAGTAGACAAATTTTGCTCTTATTATAAAATATATATATCTCGTAGGTTTTTAATTCTTTTATTTTATATAACCTTCTTTTAATTTTCTAATAATAATTCTTTTATTTTATATATCTTTTATATTATATATAATATAATTTAACAATATAGATATACCAAATATAAAATAACTTGTTTTCGTGTGACTACCTTATATTCTATATATATTCGTTATTCCACGCAAGACATGATGAGTTGGAAAAAAATCAAGGATTTAGACTTAGCAGTTGCCGTGTATCATGTACGAAACTGTGCTTATATTCGGGGCGTTGAAAAGTTTGAGTCCGATTTCGACCACATGCAATACCAACATCCTCAGTACCAAATGTCATCAAAATATCCAACATTTTACTTAAGTCATAGTTTGCACGGCCAGACGGATGGACGGACAGATAGAGAGATAACGAAATTGTAAACGGATAGCAATAATTTTTGGCATGTTATTCACTGGACTGGTTATATAATCACTTATGTCCATTACTAATTTTTGCTTCATGTCCGAATCAATGTAACAAACGCAAATTACTATATTCATTATATTTGTGCCAGAATTTCTATTACCAAATGACGAAATATTCTCCTTTAATTTTGTTGATACATCGTCCAATGAAATTTAATATAAATCTAACCTGATGCGTAATTATTATATTAGCGATATGGGCCCCAAACACAAACAGTTAAAATATTCAGCGATAAATGACATTACAGTCAAGAAAACATTTAATTTCACTAAAACATTACACCTATCGACCAACATTGACAGTTTAAAATCAGCTGAAAAGTCGGAAAACACTGTATTCGTTTTTACTAAAACTACTGAGAATTAGATCAATATATTCGGCATAAAGTTTAGTAGAATACCTAGTTTACTAGAGAAAACCATTATATGTAATATATGCAGGCTAGGGGGATTAGCCATTAAACTATAGTATATCTAAGATTAGAAATTCACTCAATTTTGGTAAAATATCTTACATAAAGTTTCAAAACCTTATGTTAGTTATATGAGGGCCAAGGGAAGTATTGACCCGATTTTAACTATTTTTAAAACACGGTGAGACGGAATACCTTGAAGTCCCTCTTTGTGCAAAGTGTTTTACCGATATCTTCACTGGTGCTTGATTCTGTAAAGTGAAAGAATCAGAGGGAAATTAAAATTGCATTATATGGGAAATAAGCGTGGTTATCATCTGATTGCAACCATTTTCAACTGAAAGATTTGTTATCAACAAGTTTGCTTGATATCGCTTAAGTGGTTTGTGAGTCATATAGATTAAACCTATTAAGGGCGGGGCCGCATTTGACCGCAGATGATCCTTTCAACTGCATTTTTATGTTCTTTATCGTACATAATCGTACATACGATACTTACTGTATCGTAATTTGTGACTTAGTTATAACATTTTACAGGTTTTCGTTTAACGAGATTTTGTGGGCATAGCAACGACGCACGATATATATACGATTACCCCATCCGCAACTTGAACCTCCTCTGCGTAACAAGAAACATGTGTACCAAGTTTTATCAAGATACGAAAATTTTTACTAAAGTTATCGCTTGCACGGAGAGACGGACAGAGAGTGATCCGGAATTCAACTCGGCTCGTCATTCTGATCATTTTTATACTCTCGCAACATGTTGCTAGAGAGTATATTAGTTTTGTTCATCTAACGGTTGTTTGTAACACCTAGAACTAATCGAGTTCGATATAGACATATAAATATATAAATTATCAGGATGAAAAGATGAGTTGAAATCCGAGTGATTGTCTGTCCGTCCGTCCGTGCAAGTGATATCTTGAGTACACGTGTTCTTTGTCACCGCAAGATGGTTGGTGTTGCAAATGGGCGTAATTGAACATCTGACACATAAGCCGAAAATTCAGATATAAACGTATTATTTGGTATAGAGGATCCGCCCGCCAAAAGGTTTAATATATATATCTCGGAAACCGTTACAGCTATTTGCTCCTACGAAGTTTTTCATATCTCTTCATATACTGAGAAAATTAGTGAAATCAGATAATAACTACACCCACCTCCCATAAAAAGGTTATGTTGAAAACTACTAAAAGAGCGTTAACTCGCTGAAGGAACACGTCAGAAACATAAAATCTTGCAGCGAATATGATACGGACGGGTTGCACAGGAATCCGTATAAAGTTTTGATGATGGGTGTGGCACCGCCCACTTTAGGAGAAATCCCATATCCCAAGAACCCCTAAACCGATTCCAACACAATTTGGTATGTGACATTATATTCGGATGTAATCGGATACAAACCACGCCTACTTCTCATATAACACAATTTTAAGTTTCATCTGATCCTTTCACTTTAAAGCAGATAAATCGAGCAGCAATTAAGATATGAAAATCAAACTTTGTACAAATAGCGCTTTCAAGATATGCCATCTCATGCGTAAAAACAGAGGAAGTCAGATTATAACTTTTCAAGCCACCAGATACCCAATATTAGGATCTCAGTGCCTCTATCTGACTTTTTATTGAAATATCGGGAAATCTGTAAGATGTTGTAATGAAATTGGAAGATTATCTTTCCATGATAATTCCATCAAAAATGGGGAAAGTCGGGTAAATACTTCCCCTAGCCACCATATACCTAATAAACGGATTTTCAACCTGCCGGTAGACTTTATACCATATATTTCGGTAAATATGTAAGATATCGTAATGAAATTGGGGGATTATCTTTCTAAAATAATAATGTGATCTGGTGTTAAAAATGGAAAACAGCAGGTAAATACTTCCCCTAGCCCCCATGTACCTAGTATAAGGATTTTCAACCTCTGGGTACACTTTATACCATATATTTCGGTCAATATGTAAGATATCTTAGCAAAATTAAGTGAACGTGTAATATCGGGTATACCATAGTTTACTGCCGAAAATGTGTGAAATCGGTCTGTGAATTATCCCAGCTCACATATACTACATGTAATGATTTTCGCTATTCTGGCAGACTTTACGCCGAATATGTCGGTCATTGTGTGAGTTACATTCACAAAATTGGGTGAAAACATGTTCCCTAATATACTTGAATAATGGAAAGAGCAGATCTTCCTCCATCCCAAAAATGCCCGATATAAGAATTCCCGACTTTCCAGCTGACTTTAAACCGTTTATGTTGGTCAATATGCGTGATATTTTAATGAAATTAAGTGGAAATTTCTGTTTAAACATAATGTGATTTCGCGTTAAATATGAAAGAAATCGGCCTAGATCATGGTCTAAGATTATTCCTAATATAGTGAATTGCTTTCCTCTGGTTCACTTTTTCTTCATGTATCTAATATTTTCAATTAAGCCACTTTGGTTGAGTTCATTTCGCATATATCAAATTTGAGTTAATTTGATAGATTTTAATATAAATATATCTGACACGTAGTAAAATATAACAATGGAAGAACAAGAGTCTATGATCTGCAATATGAGTTAATAAGATCCCGAATATGATTGCAATCCATTGACAATTTCTTCGAATAATGGATGTTGAATTCTTCCGCAACATTTTTTAATATCAAGTTATGCCAGCACCTGAAAGCATTTCCCCGCCTCTGATCGTTCCATATTGCGAGAGTATAAAATGTTCGGTTACACCTGAAGTTAGGCCTTTCGTACTTGTTATTTTTATAAATAACTCTATAACAATTTAAATTAGTTTTAGGTGTTAGGAACAACCGTTAAGTGAACAAAGCTATTATACTCTGTTGCAACTTGTTGCGAGACTATAAATATTTCAGATTTAAATCTGCGAATGGTTTTTTCAAAGTTATTAAAGTTTAATCGAACACTAAGACCACATGAATAATTCTGAAAAAGGGGGGCAGAAGGATTTCTTGTAACAGTTTTCAGTGACCGACTCAAAAGGTTTGCTTACTTTATTAATAATTTTTTTCGTTTAGAAATCGTAGTGTTACGAATTTTGTTACGAACCATTGGGAATGTAGGCGCAAGCTTATTCCATATCTTTAGTCCTTATTACTTAATACGATTTGTAAATTGTGATATTGTCAACACTCAATCTCGTTTAAGAAAAAAAGTCTGAGCCATTGCCACCGCCAGTGACCCACTCACGTACTCGTAGCTATGTCCTGCTGTTAATGATTTTACGTACAAACTCAGCTTTTTATAAGAACGACAAAGAAACCAATAAAAACAACATTGCGAAAAGTAAGCTCAGTCACGGCAGCACTTGCCATTTAGTTTGCATGTATTTGCAATCATTTTCTGCCAAAACGAATAAATACAAAATATTTACTTAAGGATATTATTATATGAGTTAAATATTCTTATAGATGTGAACACAGTCAAATATTTGCACTGAGGTAAATGTGTGCATGTGTGTGTTTGTATGTTTGTTGTAAAAGTTGAGAGGATGTTTTTGGCTTTTCGATGTGTCGGGTGACTCAAAGGCACTATTATTAAATTGCAGGACTGTGTCCTTGCCCGGAACAATAATTTTCACAGGCATACATACGCACTTTACAAACATATATTCATTCGTACATATATGAGAAACTTTAAGTAATATTTCTTCACTTAGAGTAGTATACAATGGGTCTTGTTACTGCCAATGAAAGGTGTAAACGATGCATATGCGAAAATTTATTGCATTTTTTTAGCATCCATACCAACGCCCAGTTAGCAGACAGTCGACTTTATTTTTATTTTCATTTGTCGTCATTTAATTTAACAATCTCTTTTTCCAGTTTTTTCTTTGGATTATCTAATTTACATTTCAGGAACGCCTTTGCAGTAACCTCTGCTGGCGCTCCTCCTAAACCTCGGTGGCCCTTTCTTGAAATAAAAAACTACGCACAGTGGATAAGAATGGTTAAATACTGAGATAAATGAGTATGCTTAACCATATACTTTAAAATATCTAAGCTATCGTCTGAAAAATATTTAACGTTCTCCCTAAGATTTTTTGTACTTTTTTAGTACGAAACTCAAACCCCTCGTAATAGTTTTGCTCAAAAACATAATGACTGCTTTAGGAAATAGGAAATGTAGCTGGTCTTCCTATCGTGGCAAAGCAATTCAATAACTGGCGGAAAACACTTTTGGGAGCATTTTGTTTAGTCCAACACTTAACCTATATTTCTCTAGTGCGATTTTCCAGTTATAATTCCGAAAATTAAAGCCGGGTTCAAATTACATGGAATGCAACTTATATCCGTAGTATAATAGAAAAAATATTTCCCAGAAATGGTAAAATAAAAAGAGTGTTTTTTCATCTGATTTATCTGACACCCTAAAGCATTTGACTCTCTTAAAGCTGTGGCTTAGAGAATTTTAAAGAAACAATAGTTTCAATAATAACAATGAAAGTGGCCGATTTGGATATAAAACAATGTACTGTGTGGTTTATTAAGCCGACACCGTGGTGAGTGTATGCATTTGAATATATAAAAATGTAAACGTATTTGTATAAATAAACATATGTATGTATATACATATACACATTGTATTAGCTGTATGGTGTTTGAGTACATAAGATGTTTTAACTGTAGCCATATCAGCGTTTTAAATATTTGGGAACAACAAGACATCCTCCAAAAAAATAATAAACCGGAAAAAAGAACTTAAGTAAACATTAATTTACATAACTTTTGTGCAGGCAGCACTCACAGTACACACACAACCAACTAATGCATACTAACAGACTGAATACTTGATATCCTCCAATGTAATGCTTATCCTATGAAGCCAAGCTCTAGTGGCCTGTGAGGGAAATGCTCGACTTTTATTTACTCCTGCGTGCTTTAGTGTTGCCATTTGCAACACAGTTTCTTCGGCTGGCACCTTTTCCCATTCTAGGTTTCTTTTTCCGCTGCTTTTGCTGCATATTAAAAAAATAAAGCATGTTTTGCGGCGCATGGCCTTTCTTTTAGCTATATACTTTAGCGCCAATCCTCCACTAATATTGTTTACAATTGCTTCTAAGCCCGCCCTCTGACACATCAGTTGTTTATATTGCGGGCAATTGCTTTTACTTCTTGCTCGTGGGCGTATATCTGTGGATGCTTGCAGTCAATATTTTTCTTTCTTTTCTTGGGATTCGAAACTCATGTGGTTCAGGTTAGTTCTTCTGAGGAACTGAAACCGAATTGAAGCCAAAAAATTTAGGCCAGTTATTAAACTTATTCAACTTATCTTTCAACTAATAATCGGCTGTATTCGGCTATATGATCTTAGTGAAACAAGTTCCTGTAACTCCATTCATTTAGAGATCTTTTTCAATAAGTTCCCCAAGAAACCGAAAACAAGATGGAAGAGTAAGTTGGGAATTAATCCACATTTAATACTGTCATAAATTAAAAATATACCATAATTAGTATTTAATGCACCAGGATATCTCACTTTATGAAGGTATCTCGGAAACCGTCCGAGCTATATCAATAAAACTTCCTCCGACTAAGTTTTTCGAGCATCTCCTCATACACTGAGAAAATGAGTAAAATTGTATAATAACCACGCCCACCTCCCATACAAAAGTTGTGTTAACTCGTTGAAGGAACACATTATAAACAATTAATCTTGCAGAAAATATGATACGGAAGGGTTGCATAGGAATCCGTGTAAAGTTTTGGCGATGGGTGTAGCACCGCCCACTTTTAGGAGAAATCCCATATCTCACGAACGCTTTAACCGATTTCAACGAGATTTGGTATATGACATTGTATTTGAATTCTTATCTCACATTGTGAAAATGAACGATATCAGAAAAAATCCACGCCATAACACAATTTTAAGTTTCATCTGATACTTTCACTTCAAAGTAGATAAATCGAGAATCAGTTAAGATATTGGAATAAAGCTTCCCACGAATAGTGCGTTCAAGATATTCCATCTCATGCGCAAAAATAGTTGAAATCGGATCATAACTTTTCAAGCCCCTAGATACCCAATAAATGGACCTCAGTACCTCTATCTGACTTTTTACCGAAAATATCGGTAAATCTGTAAGATATTGTAATGAAATTGTTTAATATAAAGTTTACAATATATAAAGGTTTATAAAATAAAATGTTTATAAATAAATAAAATGTAAAAGTTTATAATATAATAATATAAAAATGTTCGGTTACACCCGAACTTACCCCTCTCTTACTTGTTTGTTTGTTATTTCAAATTCCAAATACAGAAGAACATAAATAAGGTCCTGCCAAAATCCGATTGCCCATAGGTATAACTCATATATGTACCTACCTTGGCAAAAAACATGCTTACCTGTAGTAAATAAGAATAGATATGCATATATCTATATATACATAAAAAATAATAATTTATACTTCATTGAAAAATACAAATACTCTACTTACTAAAAGATTTTGCAATATATTTAAATTTGAACTCAATTTCTGGACAACGTCTAATAACTACCGATGCTACCAATGTCAAACCCATCTACTATATGCGGAGAGCAATTGTGTGAATATGTTGAACATGTTGAACAGTTCAAAAGAGCAACGAATTATTACCAAACTTGTAGTAGCGAAATCTGAACTATTTGAGTTATTACGAATTTTTACTTTACTTTAAAAAAACTAAAACGTAATTTTTAAATTTAAGCAAAACTGTTTCGGTGAATTACTATGTATAAAGAAATGTGTTGATGAATTAAACAAATTCCGGTAGAAAGTTCAGATAATTGCAATTTTCAATATCATATGTCATACGTTTTCGCACGTTAGGAACATATTCTATTATGTGTATCTCTATCCCTATCTCTATTCTATTCATATTTTCACTGAGATTGTAAAATAATCTTAATTTTCAATCCCTGGTCACAAATAGTTAAAAAATTTTGTATACGTTGATTTTCCTTTCGAAAAGTCTTAATTTATATTTTAAGTCAAAGAAAAAACGATTTTGAGAGTGGGAATTACTTGCAATTAATTTTATGTAAAGTTTTTTGTATCATTTTTTTTATTAATGGTTTTGCATCCACATAAAGAAGTTGACTATATGAATTATAATAAAATTTTACAGAGCACAAAGACGACGTAAATATGCTCCCTTACTCACACAAATACAAGCTTATGAAGTTAGCTACATTCGTCGAAGTTTTATGTCATAAGGGTTCTCTTAGACACGCGGATTAAAGGCGCATTGAGCGTTTAGTCATTCGGGCCCGCTTCTATTCACATCATTGCACCCACTTATACACCACCCTCTGCATCTCCTGATTCATTGTTTTTTTAAGCTTAGCAAAATAGTGTTTGCAATTTTTTGTGGCCGCTGATTGTTTTTTTTCGTTCTTTGTTTGTGTGGGTTTTTCTTTTATGACTTCTTTGAATACCCCCTAATACTTTATTCCAGTGCCGAAGCAACTTCTCAAAGTTATTACATCTTTGCCAACATATTGCATAATTTTTTTGCAACCACAATGAGAGAATGAATTAAAAAATGGCAAGGATATTAGAAAAGGAAAAGCATTTAATGGAAGCAAGGAGACATAGATAAAGTGGCATGTGTATGTGCATGGCTGGGTGTATTAGACACATTATACCTTCTTACGTAGGCATGCTTGTGCTCGGTATGATATTCGGCGGATAATATAGAGTCATGTATGTTTACGATGGGGGAGAAGTGAGGATATCATAATAACAGCACACTCGAAACAACCGTAATCTTGTGACAGGATAATTATGTCGTATGACTTTTATGAATTTGCATTTAAAGTGACAGATACGATGTTCTAAATGGCAAAATGATTTTTCAGCAGAACTCTACTGGTAATAAGCCTAGAATTGCATCTCGTAAAGGTGATGAAAAATAAAAACGCCAGTTGAACGTATTTTGGTTAATAAACCAGAGGAAGGAGGATATCACCGTACTTGCATATAAATGACAGTAATAACCACTGGGTATTTTTTTGCAAATTTAATTAGTCTGTATTATTATTATCTGCAAGCATCACTAAAAGCTTTATTTTATTTCTTTTATTAATTTGTATTTCTTAATTTTTTACTTTTTTTTTTTATTTATGACCGTATTCTCGACAACTACCCAAAATTCCATTTCAAAGTATTCAAAATTTAGGTTGAATACTCAGATACTCTCATAATTTCCGATTTCATTAATTTGTAGTACCAAATTTCATGATTGTAGCCGACACATTCTCATCTAATTATTCTAAATTATGTCACACGCATTCTCAATATGCGAGACCAGAAAGATATTAATAAAGTTGGCGAAGGCCTTTGTAAAGTCAACAAGTCAGAGAGATATTAATATGTTCGTTAAGTGAGACTGCATCAAGGTATGTCCCGACTTTGATAATTTGGAACCAAATATTCTCTACTCATATATCTTACATAGGGCCCAGTGTAGAGGACACAATGTTAACTAAGTCTTACTTGTTCAGGTCTCCATTGAACAGTCTAATAAAGCTGAAACTATATTGGGGTTTGGGAAGCTATTTTGAGTACTCACAATTTCTCATAAAAATGGAGGAAGCTAGATCCACGGTGTAATATTAAAATAAGTTTATATCTATAATAATGAGCATGCTTATGTTTCCCTATTGGTTCGTTAGCCACCACAAGTATTTCGGCCACAAGTGAAGCCATTTCTTAATAACATAACGTAACATGACATAACGTCAGCTATGTAGACAACTGTACTACTAAGACATAGTTGACTAAGACTAAGACATAGTTTTTTTACACAGAAAATGTTTCTAATAATTTTTTTATATTGTTTCCACCATGGAAAATTTATTTGATTTGTGTCTTTTTTTATTCAGATTAGAAAATATCTATTATCCTCCAAAAAAGAGAAAGTGATTTCACAATTACCTTAATACTGTTACCCAGATTTTCGAATATTAAATTTTAACCAGTTATTAGAATCATTATTTTTTTGTGTTTAGACAAGAAGATTAGTGCAGTCAATGAGAACTCGGTACATAGGGCACCGTTTTTTCTTTTTTTCAATTTTGAGTAGTAGCTTTTCTGTATTCTGAGCAGAGTTAGTACAATTAATGACTCTTCTTAAGGATATAAATCTGTATATTCAATATATCGACATTTTCACATTTACTAAAATGACGATAGCTGTTTAGTGAATAACGTCAAATTACTATGTTCGCGGCACGACCGCTTTGCAGGATCCTTAATATTGTGGCAGTTACCGCGAAGCCGTTATTAAAAATTAAATTTTATGTAATTTCGCCTCGACCTGGTATAGGGCAACTATATTCATTCGTTTCTCCGATACGATAACAATTTAGTGTTACTACTTTTCTCTTATAAATTGCCAAGTTGTTGTGAATGTTGAAAAATGTACTCAGTGGAAGTCATATAAGGTAAACAGTGTAAAAAAGTATATTTGCAAAATGGGTTCGATAAAATCTTTAGTAAGAAAAGTAGGGTAAATTTAAGTGGTTTTGGGAGAAATGCGCTCTCTCATAAGGACTCTTGACCAAAAAGGCAGCAATGTAATAGTAAGTACACTTTGCAGTTGTGAAACAATTAATGCTTTTGAGATGAATATATCCTACCAAGACGTAATCAGCTGAATTGCTTGCGTTGAATCCAAATTTCCATAGTAAATCTGTAAAATAGCTGGAATACTCACAATGGTTATATGAAAAGTATATCAATTATATCAATATTAATATTATACAATGTAAAACATATTAAACTATTAGTCTTCGAGCTGAAGTTATTGAATCAATTGTATAAATCAAGAAGTAAATAAGGACTAAGTTCGGGCGTAACCGAACTTTTTACACTCTCGCAATATGCAAAGATCAGAGGCGGGGATCTGCTTTCCGGTGCTGGCACAACTTTATTTTAAAAATGTTACGGAAGAATTCAACATTCATTATTCGACAAAATTGCCAAAGGATTGCAATCATATTTGGTATCTTATTATTTTATATTACAGGTCATAGGCTCATCTATTTTCAATGCTATATTTTGCTTCGTGCCGGCGATATTTATATCAAAATCTACCAAATTCACTCAAAAATGAAATATGCGATATAAACTCAACCAAAGTGGTTTAATGAATATATTAGATATATGTGAAAAAAGTAAACCAGAGAAGAGGAAATCATTATATTAGGAATAAGCGGCTCCAGACCATGGTCTAGACCGATTTCTATCATATTTAGGGCGAAATCACATTGTGTTTAAGAAAACATATCTACTTAATTTCATTAAAATATCACACATATTGACCAACATAAAAGGTTTAAAGTCAGATGGAAACTCGGGAATTCTTATGTCGGAAATTTTTGGGATAGAGGAAGATCTGCACTGATCACATTAACTCTTCTCTTTATTCAAGTATATTAGGGAACATGTTTTCATGCAATTTTGTGAAGGTAACTCACACAGTGACCGACATATTCGGCATAAAGTCTGCTAGGATAGCGAAAATCATTATATATAGTATATAGGAGGTGGTATAATCCGTAGACCGATTTCACACATTTTCGGCAGTAACCGGCATACAGTAGTATATAATTACTTTAGTATATATTACTGTATACATTAGCAGTAAACAGGTATAAAGTCTACCCACAGGTTGAAAATCCGTATATTAAGTACATGGGGGCTAGGGAAAGTGCACGGATTTTACCCATTTTAAGCACATGGACACATTGTTATCAGAAAGAGACGTTCTCTAAATTTCAAATAGATAACTCATATATTGACCGTTATATATGGTATAAAGTCTGCAGGAAGGTTGAAAACCCTAATATTAGGCATATGAGGGCTAGGGGATGTAATTTTCCCATTTTTGACAAAAAGGCACACTATTATTGTGGAAGGATAACCGTCCAATTTCATTACGATATCTTACAGATTTACCGTTATATATGATATAAAGTCTACAAGAAGATTGAATATCCGTATATTAGGTATATGGGGTAGTATTTACACGATTTTCACCATTTTGATACCACAGTACACTATTATCATGGAAAGATAACACTCCAATTTCATTCCAATATCTTACAGATTGATCTATATTTTTGGTAAAAAGTCAGATAGCGGTACTGAGGTCCATTTATTGGGTGTCTGGGGGCTTGAAAAGTTATAATCCGACTTCCTCTGTTTTTACGAATAAGATGGCCTATCTCGAAAGCACTATTTGTACATAGTTTGATTTTCATATCTTAATTGCTGCTCGATTTATTTGCTTTAAAGAGAAAGGATCAGGTGAAATTAAGATTGTGTTATATGAGAGGTAGGCGTGGTTTGTATCCGATTCGATGATTCGACCATTTTCACAGCGTGACATAAGAATGCAAATATAATATCATATACCAAATTTTGTTCAGATCGATTAATGCGTTTTTGAAGTATGGGGTTTCTCCCAAAAGTGGGCGATGCCACGACCATGACCAAAACTTTATACGGATTCCTGTGCAACCCGTCCGAATCATACTGGCTGCAAGATTTAAAATTCCTGATGTGTTCTTCAGCAAGTTAACGCAATTTTATTAGTTTTCAACATAACCTTTTTATGGGAGGTGGGCGTGGCTATTATCCGATTTGACTCATTTTCTCAGTATATGAAGAGATATGAAAAACTTCCTCGGAGCAAATTTGATTGATAGATACGGTTTCCGAGATATATATATAAAACGTATTGAGGGGTCGGGCGATGCTCACATTTACAAAATTTTTCGCTCACAGATGCCCCTTCTGACTGAAATTCTATTCTCTTTTCTATTTTTATTTGTTTCTTAGTTATAGGACTTTATCTGTTTTCGATTAAAGGTATTTTGTGGGCGTAGCAGTAATCTGATTTCGTCCATCTTCAATAGCAGCCTTCTTATGGTGACAAAGAACACGTATATCAAGTTTCATCAAGATATTTAAATTTTTACTCCAGTTATCGCTTGCACGGGCGGGAGGACGGACAGACAGTCAGCCGAAATCAACTCGCCTCTTCATTCTGATCGTTTATATATAAATAGCTCTATATCTATCTCGATTAGTTATAGGTGTTACAAACGACCGTTCGATGAACGAATTCGATGAACTAATATAGTCTGTAGTCACATGTTGCGAGAATATAAAAATTTTTTATAACAATTGAGATCAACGTCAATCGAACATTTCCTCGAACATCTCCTCGAGCATAAATTTTTTAATTTCTCACCTTAAATTTCCTTACTTGACTATCAAGCTTCTGTTCCCATAAGTGGGCAAATATAAACTAGTGAAATTTATTTGATGGAAAGGTAGTTTCTTCTTGGCAGAAATGCATTCCAAAGTTTTTATTACCTGCAGAGGGTTGCTTACTATTATAAAGAATTTCTTCGATGTTGGACCAAATCTATCAAGTTCACTTTCTGCGCACCTCTAAACACCACATTACAACGCTACCAACAGAATTCATATAAAAATTTTGTAAAAATATGTAAAACTTCAGTGCGGATATGTCAAATTAAATTTTATATAAAAAAACCTTCTAATATTGGAAATGAATTTCGAATATGATTAACATTCCATAAAATCTTAGATTTTATATCTGCTCTTTTGTTCGAACACTTTCCGTATATGCCAAAACAAATTTTAAGGTAATTCTTGGTTTTACCTAAAATTAAAAGGATTTTACAGACAAAAGGGTTAATATATTTATACTGTAAATATACTGATATGAAAACTGATTTTTATAAAATTAGCTATTCCTAGACATCCTAATATCCAAGCCATACATCATACCTAATTCGTTAAGATGTTTGTAACCCCTTTTACAGCACGAAAATATATGCGAGGTTGTTTGTACGGTTTAATTTTTTACATGTCATTTAACGTTTTAATGATATTTAAAATAAGTCGATTACAAAAAATTAAGATACAAAAATTTAAAAACCCTTAACTATCTATCTATATTGTTATCTATGTTTAAACTATGAATACTTAAATGTATAACGAATTTCTTTTAATTTAAGAACAACTATCGGTCCTACCAGCTAAGCTCTTCAGGCAAGCCACCGGGATACTCTCCAGTCAGACAAGCAGTGCAGTAGCCCGTCTTAATGGGATTAGTGTTTGCTTTGTTTATTTCCACAGCAGTAATGAGTCCAGCCACACTCAAGTATTTTAAACTATCAGCACCTACGAATTATTACGTTTTATAGCATACAAAATAAGGGAATAGTATTCCGGGCATATGATCAACTTACCAACATGTTCTGCCAGTTCGTCGGGTTCCAACTTGTTTGCAATAAGCTCCTCTCTAGTAGGTATATTTATTCCCATATAGCAGGGGTACATAAGCGGTGGACTAGCGATACGGACATGCACTTCCGTGGCACCAGCGTCTCGTAACAACTTGATGATGGGACCAATAGTGTTGCCCCTGACTATTGAATCGTCAATTAGAACAACACGTTTGCCTTCACAATTAACTGAAAGGGCACCAAATTTCTTTGCAACACCTAATTGCCGGAGACGCGGTGAAGGTTGAATAAAGGTGCGACCGACGTAACGATTCTTGCAAAGCACCTCAGCAAATGGTATGTTGGACTGAAACCGAAAAGGACTATATAGTAAAAACGAAATATTTATTAAAAATATATCTCTACCTCTTTTGCGTAGCCATGCGCTGCCGCTGTACCCGACTCAGGAACTGAGCTGACAATATCTGCTTCGATAGGCCATTCTCGTGCTAATTGTCTACCACATTGCAATCGTACCGAATATACCATTTGTCCCTCAAAAGTGGAATCGCTGCGTGCAAAATACACATATTCAAAAATACAAAAGGCCATTTTCTTGTAATCCGGACGCTCCACAATGTCGACTGTACGGAAGCCGTTTTTTGTCAACTCTACAATCTCACCGGGTTCTACTTCTCGTACATAACGAGCACCTATTGAAAGAAAACCGCAACTTTCACTCGATACTACCCAACCCTCGGCGGGTGCATCTTCCGGCTTTCCGTGTCCCAGTGTGATTGGTACTATCTTGCCAATGCAAAGCGGTCGGTTGCCATAGGAATCACGTACTGCGTAGATTTTATCCTTGTGCATAACGACTAATGAGTATGACAGCGGCGCAAGTGTCATGAACTGGCGTATGCGAGCTGGCCAGTCAGGCCCATCGTGTTCGCTGGCATCTTCAGGTGCGCAACAGAGTGATTGGGCTATCAACTCACTGTCACTGTGCGTGGATAGGCCAACACCGCGCTCCAACACCTTAAAGCATAAAAAGAGAGAATTGTAAACGGTATCAAACATTTCTCAGGTACTCACAACTCGACGCAAAGATTCGCAATTGATCAGTTCGCCATTATGCGCGATCGCGACAGCCCCATGTGCGGTGTGTACAACAAAGGGCTGGCAATTCACCACCTCCGATGCAGCTGATGTCGAATATCGGGTATGCCCAATGCCTAGGTTGCCTTTTAATTTTCTAATCGCATCATCATTGAAGAGATTACTGATCATTCCCATTCCTTTGTGAATACTAAAGTTCTTCGCAGTTTTTCCTTGACTTGTAGCTATGCCGGCCGACTCCTGGCCCCGATGCTGTAGTGCTACCAATCCTAGGAAAATGCATTGAGCAACATCTATCTGAAAATGTAATGAATGAACCAGGAGTAGATTCGGGTTACTTATTCTTGGAAATTTTCGATAAGACCTTTCACACACTAAAAACTATTATTTTCAACTGGTCACCTTACCAGCAATTACAATGATAAAAGAGACCACTGGTTTGACGTAATTGAAGATTTGAACAATAACAACCCATATTATCAAGTTGAAGAATTGTAAACGAAAACAAATACAACTATCTAAGACCCCCAAGCAAGCAACATGCCGTATTGATAATCCGAAGATGCTCACCACATTGCAATTAATTGATTTCTCGTTCATCGCATAAATCGAATATTAATCAAACATTCCAATAACAACTGTGCCTCTCGTCTACTGACGTCAATACTGATAATATAAGAGGCATGTAATATAAGAGACACACTTTGAACCTCTTTATGGGCCTGCCTTCTTGTGCTCATTAAAGCACAATTTTTGCTTTAGATTCCATAAACATAAAGATTTTAAACAATGTATTGGGTTGTTCGGAAAGTCATTTCGTTTTTTCCAGCCAGAGGACTTAATTACGTTTTTTCGAAACTAACTTCACACTTAAGCCCCATAACCATTATATGTCATGAGAGCTGATATCGCAAGGCTTGTGTGTGAAAAAGTTCTATTAATTCTACCCAGTAGTTTTTGGTTGGTGCCTTTTTAAATATGGAGAGCAATAAGCAGCATTTTCGTCATATTTTACTTTTTAACTTCAGAAAAGGTAAAAATGCTGTCCAAGCGAGAAAAAAATTGACGGATGTGTATGGAGAAGGCGTGTTAACAGTACGCCAGTGCCAGAACTGGTTTGCAAAATTTCGATCCGGCAATTTTGATGTCGAAGATGCACCACGGTCTGGAAGGCCGGTCGAAGCTGACAAAGATGCGATAAAGGCATTAGTTGATGCAAATCGGCGAATCACCACACGAGAGATCGGTGAGAGGTTAAATTTGTCGAATTCAACTGTTTATGGCCATTTGAATGGCCATTATACGAAAACTGTCTTTCATGTTTCCCAAAAAAAACGAAATGACTTTCCGAACAACCCAATATATACGACTTTGTTTATTTGCGTCAATTTTATACTCGAACGTAAGTTTGTTACTCACAAATCTGATAAAAAAGACTCGACTTATTAATTAAGTTATAATAATGATAATATAATATCAAACTCCATAAAATTCCACAAATCAATAATTTTTCCTTTTGCTAGTTGATAAATGGGTCCACCGACATATTAGTATCATAAACCTTGGTGGTTATCTACACAAATCAGCAGTTGTTCTTCCTGGGAGTAAGTTTTTTAAATCGAAAAATTCTTGTTTTTAGAACCAGGTTCTCACTTAAAAAAATAGATAAAGATATGTGTACGTTTCCAGGTCAAAAAACCGAGACAGAGAAACGATTAATTGGGTTGTAATAGACATTTGTGGGCAGCGGATTAACATTTTCCGTTCCTCTGCGATTATCAGGCACCTTACCTTATCAGGTCCGTACCTATTGGATTATTTACAGCCAGAGAGTTAATCCAGCTGTATTTGAACGGCGCCTCCCTAATACCGGACCACCCTGAGATATAACTACGGCCTTCCATACCAAGCAATAAGGCTGGCGTGGTGGACTGTAAGTTCCCCCATTTACCCACTAGACTGCGTTGCTCGTCCGATCAAGTCACCAGTCGTAAGAAAAAGATGAGCAACAACAATAACAACATAACAAACACAAGTAGCAACGAAGACGGCAAGGGATTGTGTAACGGCAACGGGTAGCGGACCAATAATCAGGCACAAGAGCAAAGGAGGACGACTGGTGTTAAAAGGCGTCAACTCCTGGAGCCTAACGTCAAAGGAGGGCGTTTCCTCTATTCGAGGAAAACGCTTAAAAAGAGAGCTCCTCTCCACAAATAAGAAAACAGTAAAACAAAAACAGCGGCATTAGTATGCAGCAGGAGAAACCTGCTAATAAGAAATGAAACAACTACCGGCGTATAGTTACCCAGGAGGGGTTGAGGGCCCCGTGAGCCTGGTATGAGTGGAGCCAGCAATAAGTGGTACCTTAAGAACCTGAGGGAAAGCAAATTTACCAGCGAGGCAAGGACTATTACGCTGGAGAGAGGTAGAGGGGAGACTAGCTTCTCTCAAAAGGAAAAGAAAACTCAATCACTAAAATGTACGCCTGCTGAAAAGCGGAGAAGAGGTTAATTGACGCCTAGTAGACCGAAGAAAAAGAGACACAGGGCACATTCTCCCCCTCAATCGGCTCCACTAAAGGGAGGGACAACACAAACGGCCGTGGGCACCGAAGTTAGTGGTGGAGGCCGCTACTCTGATACCGTCAAAGGCATTAGGATGACGGTACTTCCGACAAACTACCCGGCTGAGGTTATGGAGGCCCTCTCTCTTTTTATGGGGTGTATTTCAGATCTAGACTGGTGTTGTGCTGTGTCGACGGCAGGAATGAATAGACAGCATCCTGGCTGACGCTCCGCGCTTAGAAGGATGGTAGGTCCGACAGTCTGCATCAAGAGGGGAAAGGAAATACCTTTGACCCATAGTATGACGGTGTTCCTCATCAGATGCGCAGGTGATCGTCTTCGATCCACTTGATGCACGGAACTTGGGCTTGAACTCCTTAGACCTTGGAATAAAAGGGCAGGTGAGGTAAAAGCAAAGTGGGAGTTACTGAGAAGGTTACTCAGCCCGCCCTGCCCTCTTACTCAAAGAGCGTCGCTCCCATGTTAATGGAGGAGCTGATGGCGAAGTGTCAACCCTGCCCACAACCCAAGAACTTTTAGATGGGCTAGCTCCTGAGAACATGCAGACCGATGGGTCTGGCGATGGTCTGGAGCTATTCCTGTAAGTGCCAATTCTGTGGAAAATTCCCGCACAGCTGAAGACCAGATGAACTTGCACAAAGGAATGGCAACATCTGCTGTCTTATCGAACAGGTTCATTTTGGATAAAATCTCCTACCCATTATTGAGTGTGCCGCTAATACACATCATATGGAATGGAGGACCATTATCTGCAACACACGAAGTGAGTGTTTACTTGAATTTCTCATTAAAAGCAGCCTAGAGATAATCAATGTGGATTATCAGCCTACTCTTGTAACTAGGATAAGAGCTACTTGGTATTGCTCTCAGAAATCACTTTTCGAAGAATATTACCTCTCAGTGGAGGGTCCGGGACCGGGACCCGGGACCCTCGCGGTCGGATCACAAATCAGTGATCAGTGAATCGCCTTGATCTGGGTCAAACAAACTCTCGGTACTAAAGAAATAGTTGTAACTCTTTGTAATGTAACTATAAATATGTTACATTTATTTGTAACACCTTAAACTAATTGAGATAGATCTAGAGTTAAATATATATATATATATATTTAAAAAATCAGAATGATGAGGCGAATTGAATTCTGAATGACATTGATACACTACAGACAATGACAATGATACATTGATACACTTTATATCATATTTAACGGTAAGTCTGTAAAATATCGTAATGAAATTGGAGGATTATCTTTCCATGATAGTAATGTGCTCTTATGTCAAAAATGGGTAAAATCGGATATATACTTCCCCTAGCTCCCATGTACCTAATATCTCTATATAAATATAAGGATCTTAATTTTTCTGTAGACTTTTCTGTAGACTTTATACCATATACAACGGTCAATATATGAGTTATCTCTTTGAAATTTAGAGAGCGTCTCTTTATGATAACAGCGTGTCCAAGTGCTTAAAATGGATAAAATCAGGTAAGCACTTCTCCTAACCCCCAGGTACCTAGTATAAGGACTTTTGACCTCTGGGTATACTTTATACCATATATTTCGGTCAATATGTAAGATATCTTAGCAACATTAAGTGAACGTGTAATAGCGGATATACCATAGTTTACTGCCGAAAATGTGTGACATCGCTTTACGAATTATCCCAGCAATCTCCAGTATATGGGACTACCTATGATTTTCGCTATTCTAGCAGACTTTATGCCGAATATGTCGGTCACTGTGTGAGTTACCTTCACAAAATTGCATGAAAACATATTCCCTAATATACTTGAATAATGAGAAGAGTTAATGTGATCAGTGCAGATCTTCCTCTATCCCAAAAATTTCCGACATAAGAATTCCCGAGTTTCCATCTGACTTTAAACCTTTTACGTTGGTCAATATGTGTGATATTTTAATGAAATTAAGTGGATATGTTTTCTTAAACACAATGTGATTTCGCCCTAAATATGATAGAAATCGGTCTAGACCATGGTCTGGAGCCGCTTATTCCTAATATAATGATTTCCTCTTCTCTGGTTTACTTTTTCCACATATATCTAATATATTCATTAAACCACTTTGGTTGAGTTTATATCGCATATTTCATTTTTGAGTGAATTTGGTAGATTTTGATATAAATATCGCCGGCACGAAGCAAAATATAGCAATGCATGTACATGAGCCTATGGCCTGTAATATAAGTTAATAAGATACCAAATATGGTTGCAATCCTTTGACAATTCTGTCGGATAATGAATGTTGAATTCTTCGGCAACATTTTTTAATGTAAAGTTATGCCAACACCTGAAAGCATATCCCCGCCTCTGATCCTTGCACATTGCGAGAATATAAAATGTTTGATTGCATCTGAACTTAGGCCTTCCTTAATTGTTAATAATTATAATTAATCGACCTTTCGAATCTGGTTTATTTATTATCTATTATTTTTTGTAATAAGCATATTTATAGCTGATATTTAAAAACAAGTGAAATTACTTACAACATTGTATATGTTATTAGACTTATAATAAATAGTTTGACCATTGAACTAAATTTTACATATTACTTTTTTCAAGAAATTTGCACTGTTAATTTAAATTAATTATAGATTCGTGCAATGTGTAGTATTATGTAATATTCGCCCAGTGCTAAACAGCATGGCTATAAAACTAGTGTAAGGTGTAAATAATAAATTTAGTCTATAGACAATTAGCTACATCTATCAGTAGAAACACAGTGTATTAGCACCACTTGGTTGCTTGCGGATTTCAATTACTGATCGTGATCAAGTGAGGAATCATAAAATGTTATAAAATATTCCCGTTAATTACATTCAAAATATAACATAGTCTTCAATATATACATAATATATAGTATATAAACAAATACTTAACATATACTTAACTGAAATTGTCAATAAATATGTGCCAACATAGGATGTTTAAGAAGTCTTTAATCGAAAATTGTTTAATAATAAAAAGTGTAAAAAAGCACTGCCGAACACGTACAACAATTTATGCTTTTTTGGATGTCAAAACTGTATAAGGCAGTTTGGAATTGTTATCTACGGAATAACTTATTTACTATACTGCAGACATCAATAGGATCGTGTAAACAATTCTATATTTTCCATCGCTCGGTATTATTTTAGAATTCGTTCAGTTAGCGAACGTTAAAAATACAAGGCTCTTAATTTACTAACCTGGGTCGGCCATTCACCGCAGGCGATTGCTCCAAATACACCACATTCATGTGTTAGTCCCGACACTTCTTTACCCGTTGGTTGAACCTGTTTGTATTTTTTATCAGGAAAAAATTTCGAACGACTCTTTGTGATGACATTATTAGAGTCTGAAAATGTGAATATGAAATATATATATGTTAGAACGCTTTATAAGAGAGTTTACAAAGTATATCCAATTGTAATTACGTAAATTTAATAATTCATGTCTTTGAAAAAGGCGCCATATTACAAAATTATGCTAATTTCACATATGCGCTCTTATACAGAAAGATCACCTTTAGCGAGCTATTGATTTCTAAGGCTGATCGGACAAGCACTGTGTCTTCAATCTCTTCTCAACTCCCAAATTCCTCTTAAATATAATACAAATATTTTTAGTTTTGTACATATTTGCGTGTCTCTGCTTAGAATTAGTTCCTGGGTGCAGTTGGTATATTTATACATGTTTTAAAGTTTATATGTTTATAATTGTTTAAAGACTTCTCCTTCAAAAACAATTTTATATTCCTTCACTTCACTTTCATGGAATTTATTTTCTTTAATTTTAGACCCGTTAAAATTTTATCATCAAAATCATCAAATCGTTATCATCAAATCGTAACTGAAGCGTAAATACTTCGGAATCTACTTTTACCGAATATATTTTCGCAATAATATGTATTAAATTGGTCACCTCAATAGTTTGTTTACCACTTTGTGATCTATAAAAGTTCTGGAGAATTGTTGGTACATACCAGCCAAGTTTAGACATTTACCGCAGACTTCGGCGCTCTCCGAACAAGACATTGTGTCTTTAAAGTTCTGGAATATTATGTATCGTTAGTTTCACCACAAAATTGCGAAACGTTTTAAATTCTTCAACCTAAATGTTTTAATGCAGATTTCAGCAAAAATTTCCGTTTTGCTAACTGGATTGCCTATGACCGCTCTGACTATAATCAAAACTTGAATTAAACAACGACCAGGCGCGAAGCTTTTTCTTAACTTGTCATAAGTCGATTTGTTTTTCTGATTTGTCAGATAATTCGGCAATATCAAGACAAGCAGTTCGAATCAGCAGTTCGAAAGTCTTATCAGCAGTTCGGGGGTTGCCTAGGCGTCGCTTGTTGCTTGGTTAAACATAATAACTGATAAAGAGAAACAAATTTCCCATCTCTCTCTTTCGTGTATATAGGTGTAGTTCAAACACTTGTTCTTGAATAAATATGTACACGTGAGTGTTAGGCTAAGTAAATGCCAAATGTTATACACTTAAACACAGCTACGGTAATCAATTTTGGTACTATCTTATTAATATATAATTAATTAATTAATGAAACAACATAATCGCCCCATCTGGTAATGTCTGCACTATAGATATGGTTTTGTATAAAATACTGTTCACATGACGTTAGAAATCATTTCAGAACTCAAAATGAACATTATCACTCACAATCAAAAATATTTTGAATTGTTTTCGCGGCGATACACTTTTTGTTGCTAACTTAATATAATCTCGATTCAACAACAAATAAAAGCAAGTGAATTTCATTACCAATAATGTAAACACCGAAAACGACTAAGGTGGGATGCTAGTTGACTAACCAGGGCAGCGCTTGACAATATGTGATACATACAAATATTTTAGCGCGATGTTGTGTCTTGAATTTTTAGTCGTATTATCACTATTTATTAACACTGCTGATTTCTGGAGTGGAAAAATTTTCATTAAAAATACAGCTGCTTAATCGATTTGATGATAATATTCCAATGCAAAAGCATTATGAATTTGGAAAATAATCATACGAGTGTTGCGATCAGTTGAGCCCCAAGCCCCTAGCGAGTAAACAACTTTGATATTAATTCTTAGAACCCGCTTACATATTTATTAAAATAAATAATAATAACAAATTCCTGAAATAACTTTTACAAATATTTGGGTAAAGTCTTCTGAAATCGATTAAATTTAGAGTTATATACGCGCGATATGATGCAATCTGTGGATGTGGTGTGACCAGCTGAACTTTCCCGTTATTCAATACGTTTTTACTGTTGCATATGCATATTTCCTACACACATTATTCACAAATAGTGAACCTGAGAGCCATCACCTTCACTTTCTGTTGACGTTCTGAGATATTTTTCGGATTTTAGTATTTTTAGAAAGACAATAGCGGTATCAAAACTGCATCAATTGGAGCTTGCGCAATCTGTGGTATGGTTGTAAGATTGTACGCCGAAAATAAAGACTTCATCAAAGTTGAGCAATCTGAAATATGCTAAATTATGCGCGTGCAATTCTCAATACATGATAATATACATCATAATATAATCAAAGCAATGAAATTAAAATTATTTATAAATAACAGTAATTGATATTTACCAGCTGCACATGCTGTATACAGTGACCCATGAAATCATTTTACAACAGAAGATAAATTTGATTTATTTTTATTTTTTCATTTCATTTATTAATTGTTTCACTACAAAAAAAGTTTGCATATATTAAACTTAAGACCATAAAATTCTCACAATAATATTTCAGTGCATTAAGAGTAATGTAAAAATATATGCATCAAATTAAGTTCGTTTTTATCAATACTGGAGCACAAGGAGTGATATTTTATACAATTGTGCGCTTCAATTGATATCTGTTCAGGTGTTCCATAAAGCAGTCATCTTGGTCCGATTTTGTGGTTGATATTTTGAATGATATAAGGAAAGCCAACGATATCAAATGTGAATAAAGCCGACGATGTAAATTTCTTCAAACCATCTGAAAATGATGAAAGATGTTTGATGCAAACAGAATTACATAATTTAGTTACTTGATGTGAATGTCATTCGTCTGAATCTTAAAAACAGAATATTCCGATAATGACAAATAGTTCTGTGGTATAAAAGCCTTGTCTCAAGTTCATTCCGAATGGTTAAAGTTAAGTAAATTTTTCCTGATCAGGTTAGCGGAGACTATAAATTATACAGGAAATGGACATGTCGTTCATGAATATTGGATCGGAGAAAACTCTGTTCGAAATGGTTGCCGCGTGAGCTCACAATCGACCAAAAAAAACAGCGAGTTACCTCCATCTTTCCATTCCAAGTGGCCCAAATGACCCAAGTGACTTCATTAAGACTTCAAGAGAATACTCGAATTATACAACAAAAGCGATTCCGAAAACGATATGTACATTTACACCTACCCAGTACCCGCCCATTTTAAATTTCCTCTATTGATTTCACTTCTTGGGCCTGAGCAGCTAAATCTCGACACTTGACAACATCTCTTGCCTTTTTAATTTATTATTATTGCCTCTTCTGAATTCCGAATCGTTTTATTGTTAAAGATTCTATAGACTTAAATTTTAGTTCTTATTCCCAAGCAAAACAGCAACAGTTATAAGTAAGTAAATAATTTATTTAATAAAGTTTTGTATAATTTTGTAAATATGTGCAATAATGCAGCATATATTTGGAATCTACTGTAAGTATGATTATGATACATGCCGCGCAATCAAATGAACTCATGAAAATGTAAGTGCTGCCGTTAAAAATTTGCACGCAATCGGTGGATTACTTTCGTAATCGTATATGATTATTACTTATGGTTACATTATTTTGACATAATTATTTCATATTTTTTTTAACTGTAAACTTAGAGTTACTTGCCGTTCTCAAACAATTGAGAGTTAGGAAAAAATCTCCACATATGAAATTTTAACAGTTTCCATACATGTGCATTAGTGCGTCCCTTAAATCAATAAATTTTCTTTCACTTCAAGACATAAATCTGCATTTGGTTGGTCTACAACATTTGGAACACGAACATTTATAATAATTTTGGCGACCTAACGGTTGTTGATAACCCCTTAAACTATTTGAGACAGATGTAGAGTTATATATATAAATGATCAGGATGACAAGGCGAGTTGAATTCCGACTGACTGTTTGTCCATCTGTACGAGCGATAACTTGACTTTTGTGCAGTATTATATTTGCATATTTATATTACGGTGTGAAAATGTAATGCAAAATAACACAATTTTAAATTCTTCCACTTAACAGAATATAACTCAAGCACCAATTAGGATATCGGAATAAAACCATGCACAAATGCCCAATGCAAATGCACAGTGCCCTCAGCCCTGATATGAGTGAAATCGATATAGACCTTGGATAAACCCTGGACCATGGATACACGTAAACGTTAATATGATGCCTAATATGATTGCAGTTCATTCAAAATTGCGTCGAATAACAAATTTGCAACATTTTTATACTCCCGCCACATGTTGCAATATAATATAATAGTTCTGTTCACCCAACAGATATGGAGTTATATACATATATATCATCAGGATGACGATACGAGTTGAATTCCGGGTACCTGTCTGTCCGCCCGTCTGTCCGTACAAGCGATAACTTGAGTAAAAATGTAGACATCTTGGTAAAACTGGGTGCACATGTTCCTTGGTACTCCGAGGAGGTTAGAGTTGTAGATGGGGGTAATCGTATTATTGCCACACCCACAAAATGACGTTAAACGGAAACCTACAAAATGCTTTTACCAAGCCACGAATTAAGATACAAAACTATAATTTAGTACATAAAGTTGCAGTAAGAAGGGACATAGGTGGTTCAACAATTTTTAAAAGGTGGGATTGGCCCCGACCTCTAAAGGCTTAATGTACATGTCTCACAAACCATTTGAGCTATATAAACCAAACTTGCTGAGGACAAATCATTCCGGTACCTCCCCCGACAGTGTGAAAATCCATACAACGGTTATATTGAAAACTATTGAAAGAGCGATAATTCACTAAATAAATACATCACAAGAGTTAAATTTCACAGCCAGGATGGTACTTTATGGCTTCATAGGAATCGATAAATATATATATATATAGGCACCGCCTAATACTCTATCTCAATAACTACTACACTATTTCAACCATATTCGGTGCATAATATTACCCTGATATTTTTATGTCACGTTGTGAAAATGGGTGAAATCGGAGTACCGCCACTATCTATTTCACATATATCATAATTTTAAATTCCTTCTGATTCTGAAAATCAGGCACCAATTAATCGATATCGATACAAAACTTTGTACAAGTAGGGTTTACAAGGTATTTCGTTCCACGTCTAAGAGTTGTCGAAATGGGAATATAACTATTCAAGTTCCCAGATACTTAATATTTAAACATGGGTGACTTTTTACCGAAAATAACACTCAATATGCGGGATATATTATTGAAATTCAAAGAAAATCATTTCCTGATAATAGTGTGCGCGTGTCTTAAAAATTTATAAAATTGGGTCATAACCTCCATATTCCTACTATAAAGATTTTCGAACTTCTAGTTGAATGTAAACCGTATACACCCGTCAATATGTTAGATATCTTAATGAAAATCAGGAAACGTCTTTCTCTGAAAGTAAGTATCTTTGCACCAAATAAGAATAAGATTTGGCCAATATTTCCCATAGCCCTCTAATATAATGATTTTCAAACATCTTTTATACTTGACTTTATATTGGTCAATATATAAGATATCTTAACAAAATTAAATGAACGTATAAACCGGAATATATCACAGTTTGGTGGTGAAAATAAGTGAACCCTGCCCACGAATTACCCCAACGCTTATATATTACCTATAATGATTTCTGTTATTCTCGTGAACTATACGCTGAACAAATCAGTCAAATTGTGAATTTGAATTATCATAATAAGGTAAGATAAATTGCGAGAGTATAAAATGTTTGGTTGCCAACGCCTGAAAATATTTCCCCGCCTTTGATTCCGAGAGATAAAATGTTATGTTACAGCCGAACTTAGCTCTTCCTTCATGTTAAAGATACATTTACTGCCTAATCGGAATTATTAGAGGACAAGCGGAATAAAAAATTCTAAAGATTTTAATTATCAATTTAGAAAATCAAATTCTCTAAGTAAGACAAATATTTCACCCATTATATAGCACATTAAGAAGTATACTTAGGAATTGAGGTGCATCATACCTCCACAATCAAGTGGTTTAATATTCCACACTTTCGATAGCAAACACTACAGCCAAAACCGTTAAAACCCCGGGCAAATGCTTAACATATGCACACATCCAAAGGATGTATTTATTTCCACGTGGACAAACATTTATCCAGAGAAACAATAAAAATTAAATGTCTACAAATAAAGGAAAATGATTATCAAAACATCGAACGATTGGCCAGATATGTATGGTATCTGCCGATGGCGATAGTGTCTGCTGAACAGGCGCCATTCGTCCAAGCATCAAGCACGAGCACATATAGCATGGCAGTATGATAGCAAATGCGGAGCCAACCAACTGCGAGTGTTCAAGGAGACTAATCCCCTTTTGCAATAAACCACCAGCCAGTGTACGATTGAAACTTTTGAGCAGAACATTAAAAGAACATTTTATTCAATTGCGGAGAAAACAAATAAAATTTATTTGGCTACTTTAACCGCACGAACAATACGAGTATAATAATACCGCAAGCATACCCCATGCAGACGTGTGGATGTGGGCATGCATGTACACACATACAGATTTATTTGGGTGTCAGCTATCCTAGATGTTATTGGTGCGCACATAAATGAACACTTGTATATATATAACCAAAAACGAAAAAAATGATGTTGCCAAAATAGCAGTGTTGGTCGCGTTAGTCTATACCATAACATAGCACAGCACTGTGCTTTTACAATTCTTTCCAAAATGAGGTGCTGAGTGTAGTTCCACCGAAAGTCCTTCGTAAATTGCCAAAAGGATCAATAGATACCAAGCTTTCATATTGAATGGAATTTGAAATATGCAATTGACATACAGTCGCAAGTTAACAGTGGCTTAGAGATTGGGAATTATTGTTACATGGTAGAGAACCTCAACATTCTAGCCCTAGTAAATAATACCAGTGATATACGCTGGTGAACTGTTTCAATTTGATTATTATCGACTTCGAAGAAAAGTGCACGAAATGTGCAAAACATAGAACTTTTTGGATTCGTTAAACAGTAAATTATTTTCTGCCATAACGAATTTTTGTAGTTTTGCACATTTCTAATATATGAAATTATGTTTTTTTTTTTAATTTTTAAAAGGAAGTTTTTTGTTAACAATTTTAAGTTAATGAATAAAGTAATTCAATTGTTCGTGAGTTTCATCTGATTGTTGTATTGTATTTTAACTAATTAGTTTAAGTACAAGCTTTGAGCAATTTTCAAAACTGCAATACTGCAATCCTGCAACGCATATCATTCTACCTTAAGTTATCCGAGCCAGCGTTGTAACTCTGTGCGATTCTAATTACTTAATTACTTATGTATTACTTATTGAAATTGCTATATTCTTCGAATATATTTGTATTTCTTTAAGTATGTTGCACACAAAATGAACTTTTCCTCTTCTTTCTCAATCGCAGTCACAGATAATATACTTGATTTAGAAATGCTCCCCTATTAATCCAACACTGTCTTTATTAAATAGGTTTGAAAATATGTGCGGATGTAACCAATAAAATCTAAATGAAAACAAGTAAGGAGGGACTAAGTTCGGTTTTAATAGAACATCTTATTCTTTCGCAATTTATAGGATCAAAGGCGGTAAAGTTTATTTATTATATAAAATATTGCAAATGTTGATAATTTTGGTATGAAGTCAGTCAGTGGAAATCAGGATCTCATATTCGATATCTGGAGGCTTGGAAAGTCTTAGCTCAATTTAGACCATTTTTATATGACAGATAGTATACCACAAAAACACTATTTATGCAAAGTGTTATACCGATATCTTCATTGGCGCTTGATTTATATTCTGTAAAGTTAAAGAATCAGATGGAACTTAAAATTTTATTATAAGGGAAGTGGACGATGTTGCACTCACCATCGCCAATTTTACCGCTATTACATATGGATGACATGATAATGTTGTGCACCGAATTTGGTTCGGTAGCTCCTGAGATATGTAATTTCACTTGAAAAATTGCGGTACCATACCCATTGTCGAAATTTTGCACCGAATTCTAAGGAGTCCCTTCGAACCATTTTTACTGTAAAATTAAATGCTTTTGACGTGTTTCTTTAATGAGTCATCGCACTTTCAGGAATTTTCAACATAACTGTTATACGGGGGTGTGGGGCGTGCTTAGCATTTGATTTCATCCACTTTCATACATTATGAGAAGATGTTAGAAAGACTTGTTTCGAGCGAGTTGGATTGATTTAGCTGTATCAGTTTATGAGATATGTACATTACACTTATTAGAGGGTTTGGCCATACCCACTTTTAAAATATTTTACACCACAGATGGCCCTCCTTACTTCGATGCCCTGTACCAAATTACGGTTTTGTATCTTAACTTTGTTAATTCGATTACGCCCATCTTCAATATCCAATATCAAAATTCAACATCCTTATGGTACTAGGGTACCAAAACACCTAAACACTTGTAAAAAATGTCATCAATATATATTAATTTTAACTCTAGGTATCGCTTGCGCGGCCAGACGGATAGACAAACAGTCGCTCGGAGTTCAACTCCTCTCGTCATCCTTATCATTAATATATGTGAAACTTTATATATATCTCGATTAGTTTTAGATGTTTGACTTTAGGTTTTTAAAGATGTTAGGTGAACAAAACGATTATGCTCTATTGCAACATGTTTCGGGAGTATAAAAATGTAATAAAAACGAAAATACACAAATATGCGCAGTTAATACATATATGTACATATGTATGTACACGTGTATGAGTATGTATGTAAAAACATTTGAAATAAGTAAGTAAAAAAAGTCAAAATCGGAAAAAATGAAATAAATGGTCAGTTGAAGTAAACAGTCCCATAAAGAATAATCATTTTGAATGTGCTGCTGAATTATGCATGAATCCAACAACCCGGCGATGAAAGTGGCACAGACCGGCAGCAGGAATGGCATATGTAGCGTGTTGGTCATCCGTAGCACAAGAACTCGCAGATAATGCCAGTGCGCAGCCAAGGAGGCTAAGTTTTGCTTGGGTGGTAAGTGGTGGTAACTGAGCGCTGACTTGCCACCAAAACGCTTCAGGTTTCTTTTCTGACTAAATTTTTACGTATAAGTACTTACATACCCTGCCGGAAAAAATATGTAAGGAACAACCCTCCCCAATCTATATATTGTAATCAGAATTTAAATTCTTCTAAACTGTTTCTCTACGAATGGATTGTAACTCATCATATGATTAAATCGTATATTTAAAATGTATTATTAGTGGGTTTTATTATGAATTTTTTATTATAGAGAAAATGACAATATAAAATTTCTCAATCTGTTACGTTTATTTATTAGTTTTAATATAAATGTAAGGAGATTAAGAAATAACGGCAGTTTGAAAAAATCCAAATATTCTCGTAATGACGTACGTACTCACACAGGTATACAAAAATAACTTTCTTCGGTGACAATGAAAATGATTATCGCAAAAGAGCATTTTAGTAATACGAATAAATTTCTTGCAAAATTCCAGTGCAACGTCGACAATGAAGTTTGTGTTTCGTTTTCTCAAATATTCACACACTAGATTTTCATACCAATAATCTGTTTTTGTATAAATTATGTATTAGACATTTATTGTTGCTGTCATATTATATTAAGAAACAGTTCATATAAAGTTTAAAAGATAGTCCATCACATATAATCCAAATATTCATGTACATGTAGCAAAGTCTCGATATCGAAGATAAAGAACTTTTCACAAATTGTATTCTTGTATCAAACTTGAAGATATATTTGGTTAAAGGTGATTGTAAAACTAATCAAAAGTAGTGAATTTTTTACGAATTCATTAGAAATAAAAAGCCACACTCTGAAGCAATGTAAATACCCAAACCACGATAATAGGAAATTTGTTTTAATAGTTCTGGATTTCCCTGCGTGGGTAATAACTCTGCTCACTTCCTTCGGCTAGCATTCCCTGTCAACGCCTTTCTTAAGGCTTTAACTCAACATCAACACTGAGGCTCCACTACACAGCTGCGAGATTTTATGTCCGTTAGGCATCTGGATTATTATCTATATATGTAAGTTTATTTTAGTTTCGTAATGACTTTGCGGTCTCTATGTCATCTAACATATGCGAAAACAACACAACAACCACTACAAGCACAAGCTTGAAGTGATTCAGCAACAAAGTAAATGTATATATAAATATTTATTTAGATTCGAATATGTGTATATATGTTATAATTCTATATCATTCACAGCATTTTTATGATGTTCGAACACCGATAACAACCTAAAAAAAATTACTCACTCAATCACACTATAATGCTTATTTCTGCGCTCCCCAATGGACTTATGGTGCGCGTTGGCTCCATTTCTACGCGACGTACACGCATAAACTTCAAGCTTGAAATAAGAAATAGATGCTTTTTGGCAAATGAAATTCAAGTGCTGCAGGACGGGGAGACTAAAGTTGGCAATATAGTGGGGTCAGCACTTAACTTGTTCTGATGTAGAATACGACCTTTTCTATCTTCGTGGTCGTTTCCACTTAATTTTCATATTATTAATGAGCTGAACTGAAAACATATACATAACTATTCAATAACCTTCTCATACTTTAGATGCGATGTTCGGTTGAAATGCATTATCAAATTGTGAGTTTAAATTGCTGATAGAGCTGTCAAGAAGTAAATTCTTTCTGGAGCTAATACCGTACGATGCTTCCTAATTGAAATACTATAAGTTATACTTCAAAGCTACTTTGGACTGCAGACACGTGGTTAGATCCAAAATATATAGCTAAAGCTGCTAATTAACTTAATACTAAATAAAACCTAATAATTTAGAACACCGACTAGTTCATTTTACTTGTTCATGGCTTCCTCCTTTCTAGCTATCCCATCCAACATATGATCTTCGGAAATTCACTCCATGATCTGAGGAGGTGCCCGTAGTAAGCCTGCAACATATTCGAGGAGAGGTTGGTACAAATAGCACACCGGCAGAACATTGCGTACGAAGAACCATTGCTAGTAGGACAATATACCATTTATCAGCTTTGTTCCCATCTAGTCATTTAAAATAGGTCTTTCTCATATAAAAACTTGCATTTCCACTGGGGCATAACTACTGTACTATATACTGTACAATTAATTAACAGTATATAATTACTTAACTTAATTAAAGAAGAATTAAAGAATTAACTTTTACAGTGCACTAAAATCTACAAGTAATAGGCCTAGTAAAAAGGAATACATTATTTTTTAATAAATTTTTTTCATATCTCGCGTCCTATTAGTGCGATCGAATTACGCTTATGGCATTATAAAGGAAATGCAGAAGCTACTCATAAAACTTCTCAGACAGTTTTGTAAATGCTGAGCTCAGTAATGAAAAAAGACGCCATAGTTTACAGCTTTTCTTCGATATAGGCGAAAACACAAGCAAGGCGGTTGAAAATGTGAGTAGTGCTTATGGTTCGGATACTGTAACGGCCAATCCTGTGCAATTTTCAACAACATAGAAGACCAGTTGTCGAAAATATCGATAAAATAATGGAGAACTTTGAGTCCGGCAATCATGTGAACAATGCTTCGAACAATGTTTTCCAAGAGCTAAACATTGAACAAAAACCGTTAGACCATTCAAATAAGGATTAATACAGAAAGAAGAATACAGGATATGAAAGCAGAAAAAACCTCATCAACCGAATTTCCATTTTCGAATTGCTGCTGAATCGCTGCAAAATCGATCCACTTTTGAAACGGTTTGTCACTGATAACAAAAAGTAGGTCACTTGTGGCAAGGTTGAACGGTTGTTATCGAATCGTGGTGAGCCCGCACAAACGGTGCCAATCCTGGATTGACGGCCAGGAAGGTTTCACTACGTACTTGGGCGATTGGTAGTGAATTACCCACTATGAGCTGCTCCCACTTGGCCAAACTCTTAATTCAGATCTGTGTTATCAACAATTGGGTTTCTATGATAGCGACATTATGAAGTTTCCTTCAAAATGGCAAAAAGTTATCGAACAAAACGGTGCATATTCGACCGAAATCGGATCATTCTAACTGTGCTAGATAAAACCCTCAATTTAATGCAAAAATTATGGATTAAACCATATATAAACGGTTTAAAGTCAGCTGGACAATCGGAAATCGCTGTATTGAGTATGTTGCGGCTAGGGAAAGATCTGAGCAGAAAACACTTAGTTTTGGTATTAAACTAAAATATGCTCGAGAGCTTATTTCTACTCAATTTTTATTAAAATAACTCAAAAATTAACCCACATATTCAGTATAGAGTCCACAGGTTAACGATAATCATTATATGTAGTATATGGGGGCCCTGGTAATTCTTATATCGATTTCACTAATTTTTGGTAAACTGTAGTATATTCAAAATTACACGATACTTATTTTTGCTAAGATATCTTACATATTAACCAATATACACGGCATAAAGCCAATCGGAATTTTTAAAATGTTCATATTAATTATAAGGGGGCTAGGGGAAGTATCAACCCAATTTAATTTTACCCACATTATTAATATACATTATTAAAAGACGTTGTCTGAATTTCATCTATTCAGATATCTTAAATATTGACCGATATATTGTATAAAGCCTGAAAAGAACTGCTAGTTCAAAAATTTTTATATGAAGTATATGGAGACTGAGGGAAATATTGACCCATTTTCGACACAATAGCACATTATTGCCAGGAAAAGATGCCCTCTGAATTTCATTAATATATCTCATAGACTGATCGTTATTTTCCGTAAACAAAATCATCCGTAGGCACTGAGGTCCACACATTCGGTATCTGGCATACCGTTAAGACACTATTAGTGTAAATTTCTATTCCAATATCTTAATTGGTACTTGATTTACATACTGCAAAGTGAAAGACATCACCGTAACACTGTAACATAAAGATATCAGAATAATGCTATGCACCAAACTTGGTTGAAATTGCTTAGAATGTTCGGGAGAATGATATTGCATCTAAAACTGGGCGGTGTTGTCAATGGGGTTTGTCAAATTTTTACACGGATTCATGCACCCTTCCGTACGATATTTTCTTTGAGATATAATATTTCTAACCTCTTTCTTAATCTAGTTAACGCGCTCTCAGTAGTTTTCAACAGACCCTTTGTATGGGAGGTGGGAGTTGTTTTTATCTCATTTGACTCATTTCCCCAGAGTATTAGGAGATACTAAAACTACTTTTCGTAGGCCAGATTGGTTGATATAGTTTCAGTGATTTGTGAAATATATACATTAATTTTTTACATTGCTAAGGGAGGGGGCATACCCACTTTTTAAAATTTGTCAACCTGCTTATTACTGCGATTCACTGTACCAAATTGTATCAAATTTCGAGTAACGGGACTTTGTGGTCGTGGCAATAATCCGATTAAGCCCATATGCAATACCAACCTTTTTAAAGTGCCAAGGAACACGTATACCAGAATTCATCAAGATACAGACAGACGGTCACTAGAAATTCAACACGTCTCGTCATCCTGTTCATTTATATATATATATTTGTAACTACACATATATCTCCATTAGTTTTACCAAATACCGCCAAGTGAACAAAACTAATATACTCTGTTGCAAAATGCTGCGAGAGTAGAAAAATAATTACTGGACTAAAGAAACTTTGTGGATGGATATACTTTCCAAAAATTTCCGCCAGAGCAAACATTTAAAAAGAATCCCGAATTAAATATTTTGGTTAAACTATTTTAGTTATTTACCAAAATTTCAATAATTTGCAAAATTGACAAGAACATAGCAATCAACATAAATACAACTGAACTTTCCTTTGAACAAATTCTGTACGTAGATTTGTCCAGAATGGCCGCGGCAAATTAAATATGCGAAAAACCAACGCAAGCGTATCAAATCAATGCGTTGTTAAACAAACAGCTGGAACGCGCCAGCGAATTCAATTAACAAAGCTAAAATGATGAATGGACGCTGAAGGCATAGCGCACATCGTCCTTCGTGATACTAAGGACTTTTCCATGAGTAAACACTTAATTTCACTTGGTTTTTAGGATGATCGGAAAAAGCAAGGACTGTAATCAAGGGTGGGTGGCTGTGGTAACCGTCGCAAGCAGTAATTTAAATTTTCAGACAGATGTGTATTTACGTGCATACATATAATTGCTATTGCTTTGCTAAAGTTGTTATTTTTCACTGAAAATTTGTTTATTAATAAATCTTTAAGAGATTCAGAGTTTTTTTAATGTTGCAAATTTAAAAAAATTTTAGTAAAATTTTCTTATGTTCTCTTCAACCTATCCTACAATTTTCTATTTGAACGATAACTTAACGTATTTCCCATATCACGCAATAGCGGTATTTCTTATAACCCTATCTTAATAATATTATTGGACCCATCGCTTCAATTATTTTTTATAAATTTTTACAGAAATAATTATTATAATGTGCGGGAGTATATCTTTTCGGTTCCGCATGATTAAAAACATTATACCATTACAACCTTGAGACTTTTCTTAGATATAGAACGCAATACCCGAAAATTATTGACGAATTACATTTACTTTATTTGTAATAATATAAAACTGTACATTGAAATGTTTGGACCTGATGAAAGTGCCCTTTAGCAAAAACATGCTGAGGATATGTATTTGACAATTATTTGAAAGTGTACATAGTTTATAGTACATATAAAAATACTACATAGTATTTTACTATAACATAGTAAAATTTGCATTTCTCAAATAAGCATTCACTACTTACTTAAAGAAAAGCATTTTTATTATGATTTCCATCTGATTTAAATAATGAACTTGTAAGAATATGAAATATGCTTTTTCAAAAAAAAAAATTTCAATTGCGATTCTGAACTGGAAAATAATAAATAATTAACTGAACCGAAAATACTTCAAAATAATTGATCTTAATTTAAAATATTTGATCTATTATAAAGGTTTAAAATTTGTTTCCACCTTTTTGGAATCTATATTAGAGCTAGAATTTTATCCATTTTTATACTCTCTGAACGTGTTACACTGAATATAATCACTCACTGAAATCACTGTCACAGTCACAGACAGTTGCTGAATTGAAAATTTGTTTGCACTTAGACTTATTGTGGTAAAAGTACAAAATTATGTTCGATAATAGTAAATAGAATTGGGTGGAGACAGCTGACACTCTAAATATACCACAGCACTTATTATGTACCGTTATTGGAACGTTAAATTTGATGATTTTAAGAAGAAGTTAGTAATATTTTCTATAGTTCTTAGACCTCAAGAGAACGCTCGCTGGAAAGAAATTTACCCACAATGAACAAAATCCTATTTTGAAGCAAGTGATAAATGGTGCTTAATAGTAGAATCGAATTTAGCCAAAAAAATATCTAAATCCAAACAAGCGTGAGTATTTCGATTATTATGATTATCATTATGTCATTCGGTAGTGAAAGCTAATCATATCGATCTGTACCCTTTCGTAGTACTCATTTGATGAAAATATTGATTTCTCTGAAAAGCGTTTTTGAAAATAAAATAAGATATACAATGATGGTTCATGTCTCATGCTACTATATTAATTAATAAGGTATATGAGTGTAATCGATGGAAATTTTTGTCTAACAACGAATGTTAAATTTATGTGCAAATTCTTCTTACAAAGTTTTACCAACAACCATTAATCAAATATTTACATTTCTTTTATTCTTACAAATTGCGACTAAATGTTACATTCAATTTATATCCATAGGTTTCTTTTCTTAACAATTGTTTGTATCGCCCTATAATAATCGAAATCGCATTAACACTATGTTCGGTTACCTTTAATGGATTATTTGTACAAAGTTATTGACATATTCAGCTATTCGTGATTTAACTTAATCGCACATTCGATCACCGTTAACTTATGAATTGTATTGTAAACACTGTTTGCAAAGAATGGAAATAAAAATAAATTCCAGTGAGAGAAAATTAAATGAAGAATGAACGGTATTTTTCCGAAAGGTGCAAGGTATATGCGATATCTCAACTAGCGGTTCGAAAAGAAATAAAGAGAAAGCAACAAAGTCACACATGGTAAATAAGCACATGTACACAATAATCATTCAACGAAAGAAATGTTCGAGGCAGTCGTAAATTTCTTTGGACTGCAGTAGGTGAATGCCTAATAAGGGAGATCGGTCAGAGCACTTCAAACAGTGGGCCTTATGTGAAATTGGCCTTACAACGTATGTTTGGTTTTGTAACGGTTCATTTTATTATCACAGATAAGCCACCAACTCCAGAAACAACGTTAGCCTTTAGGCAATTTGACAATCGGCCGTCGAAATTAGCTTAGCACAATCATGAGCCGAATTGTTACTATTTTAGTTCTTTTAATGACACATGTAATTGGAGATTTTTTATTTTAGATCGAAGGCGGCCTTACGAGTTAATTAAAATGTTGAAAATGCTATTCAAATGTAGACCAAAGGTAAAGTAAAACAAGTAAGGAAGGCCTAAGTTCGGGTGCAACCGAACATTTTTACTCTCGCAATGTGCAAGGATCAGAAGCGGGGAAAGAGGCTTTCAGGTGCCGGCATAACTTTATATTAAAAAATATTACGGAAGAATTCAACATTCATTATTCGACGAAATTGTCAATGGATTGCAATCATATTTGGTTTCTTATTAACTTATATTACAGGTCATAGACTCATGTACTTCCGGTGCTATATTTTGATTCATATTCATCATTTTAAATGATATATGCGAAATAAACTCAACCAAAGTGGCTTATTTTGAAAATATTAGATACATGAAGAAAAAGTAAACCACGTCATTATATTAGGAATATGGCCTAGGTCTATTAGGTCTAGGCAGATTCCTTTCATATTTAACGCGAAATCACATTGTGTTTAAGAAAACATAGCCACTTACTTTCATTAAAATAGCACATATATTGACCAACATAAACGGTTTAAAGTCAGCTGGAAAGTCGGGAATTTTTATGTCGGGCATTTTTGGGATGGAGGAAGATCTGCACTGATCTTCTTTTCATTATTCAAGTATATTAGGGAACTAGTTTTCACGAATTTTTGCGAAGGTAACTCACACAGTGAGCGACATATTCGGCATAAAGTCTGCTAGGATAGCGAAAATCATTATAAGTAGTATATGGGAGCTGGGATAAATCGTAGACCGATTTCACACATTTTCGGCAGTAAATTTTGTATATCCAATATTACATGTTCACTTAATTTTGCTACGATATCTTACATATTGACCGAAATATATGGTATAAAGTCTACAGGAAGGTTGAAAATACTTATATTAGGTATATAAGAAGCGGAAGTGCTTACCCGATTTTCCCCCATTTTAGACACAAAAGCACCTTATTATCATAGAAAGATAATCCCCCAATTTTTTACCAATATCTTAATTTATTCTCAATTTATCTACTTTAAAGTGAAATTATCAGATGAAACTTAAAATTGGGTTATATGAGAAGTAGGCGAGATTTTTATCCGATTTGGTCCTTTTTCACAATGTGACATAAGAATGCAAATATAATGTCACGTACCAAATTTTGGTGAAATCGGTTAAAGCGTTCGTGAGATATAGGATTTCTCCTAAAAGTGGGCGTCATCTTTGTATGGAAGGTGGGCGTGGTTATTTTGGATTTCATTCATTTTCTCAGTATATGCGGAGGTGCTCGAAAACCTTACTCGGAGCAATTTTGATTGATATAGCTTTAACCGTTTCCGAGATATATATATTAAAACTATTGGGAAGGGGGGCCATACCCACTTGTACAAAAAAATCTTTCCCAAAGATGCTCCGCCTTACTAGGATCCTCTATCTAAGTAACACGTTTATATTTTAATTTGCTGCTTAGTTATAACACTTTATATGTTTTCGATTAATGGCGTTTTGTGTGCGTGGCAGATATCCAATTATGCCCATCTACAAAACCAACCGTCTTACGATGACAAAAAAACATGTACCAAGTTTCATCAAAATATCTTAATTTTTACTCAAGTTTCGCTTGGACGGACGGACGGACAGATAGTCATTCGGATTTCAACTGGTCTTTTCTTCCTGATCATTTATACGTATATATATCTAACTATATATATCTATCTATATCTAACTCGATTAGTCCTAGGTGTTACAAACAACCGTTAGGTGAATGAAACTAATATACTCTGTAGCAACATGTTGCGAGAGTATAATAATAGAAAATACGCGCCTACTTATGGCAATTAACATCAATCACTGTTGCGAACGTGGCCTTGCAATGCAAGAAAGTTAGTTCAAATAGCTCCCAACGCCTTTGGTCCAGTTTCGCGTGAGAATTGTAAACCCAAAGCACAAAAAAATAATCTGCGTAAGTGAATTCTAAGGCGAATATAAAAAGATTGTAAAGTTATCGAATTCCCACAGACTTTAAGGCGTCAATGCGCTTAATTGACATAGCCGTCGCGATTGGCCGCCTAAACCGCCGGTTAATTGAGCAGCTGCCTCACGTGTGCTCTACAAAAATTGTTTTCAATTTTGATTTCGAAATTAATTCAATAATCGTAAAAGTTGAATAAAGCTGAATGGAAACGTTCAATAAACTTCATCGCTAGATTTTGTTTGTTTTTGCTCACTTTTATAACTATGTTTGGGTATGGACAGACAAAATTTCCTTATAATTAAATTATTAGGAGTATTCAACACAGAATACGCAAGAGAGCATATTAAAAACACATTAAAAGTGCTAGGCCTGAATTCATATTGCATTAAGGGTTAAAGGTGCTCAACGGCATGCATCCATTGTTTAGTTAGCATTTCCGCTCCGACGTCTACTATATAAATACAAATACCACATTGTCAGATTGCCCACATGCACAGTGGGTTAATGTATGTAAATCATATGCAAATGTTATGTATCGCCAACAACGATCTACACAATATAATTTGCGTTGTTCAAAGCGCTTCTTTCAACACCACTGTCGTCTAAACTTTTACTGCTCCGCCTTTTGTATTTGTGTGTATGTTGCTGTTGCGGCTTTGTACCCTTTCCCTTCCGTACCATCAATCAACTGCAATTTAGCTGTTGAACATATGAAGTCATATTGAAATTTAAATTGCATATATTTGGCTGCTTAACAGAAATGCTTGTAGTGATGGCTTTAGCGCAGAAGAATGCGCACACAGCAAAAAAAAATCACTATAATACCAATAAAATACTACATATATTTTTACGTGCCTCCGCTAAGCAAACATTTCGTTGGAAAAAATTTTGCAGACAATTAGAATTTACATTTATTATGACTTTTATATATGTATGTATATAGAGCACTTTATTCAAAAAAATCATAAAACGGATATTATTGAATATTATTTAGCTGCAATTTAGCACTGTAATAGGGGCAGTAACCAATGTAATAGGTGTAATGATTGTAGGTGCATACTACTAGTCAAAAGCCGGGTTCAATCCTGGGTCGACCAATAAAAAACAAGTAAGGAAGGGCTAAGTTTGTCTGTAACTGAACATTTTATACTGTGGCAATATGCAAGGATCAAAGGAGGGGAAATATTTTTAGGTGCTGGCAAAACTTAAATTAAAAAATGTGGTTATTCGTGAATCGAAATTATCGAATCGAAGATTCCAAAACCATGTTTGGTATCTTATTAACTTATATTACAGGTAATAAACTCACGTACTTTCAATACTATATTTTACTCCCTGTCCGAGATATTTATATTAAATTCTACCAAATTAACCACAATGAGAAATATGCAATACAGTCTCAACCAAAGTGGCTTAAATAATGAAATGAAATGAAGTGTATATAATGAAAAAGTCAACCAGAGAATAGGAAAACATTATATTAGGAATAAGCGGCTTAGGCTTGATCAAGACCGATTTCATTCATATTTAGCCCGAAACCACATTATGTTTAAGAAAACATATACATTTAATTTCATTAAAATATCACACATATTGACCAACATATAATGTTTAAAGTCAGCTGGAAAGTCGTAAATGCCTATATGGAGTATATTTGTGCTAGGGGAAGGTCTGGGTTGATTGCATTAACTTTTGTCGTTACTCAATTACACTAAAAAACATGCTTCCATTAAATTTTATGAAGATATGTCACACACTGACCGACATATTCGGCTTAAAGTCTGCTAGAATAACAATAATTATTATATGTAGAATATGGGAGCTGGTGTAATACGTTGTTATTCGTTAACCGATTTTACACATTTTCGGCATTAAACTATGATGTATCCAATATTATAAGTTCACTTAATTTTACTAAGATATCTTACATATTGATCATATATACCATATAAAGCCAACCGGATGTTTAAAATTCTTATATTAGGTATATGGGGCTAGGGGAAGTGTTTATTTTATCTATTTTAGGCACACGGAAGCACAGTTATCAGAAAGAGACGCCCTCTGAATTTCACACACTCATATATTGACGGCTGTATATGATATAAAGCACACTGGAATACTTATATTAAGTAAACGGGATTTTGACACAAGACACATTATTATCATGGAAAGATAATCCTCGAGTTTCTTTAAGATATCACATATATTTACCGAAATATATGGCATAAAGCCTAACGTGGGGTTGAAAATCCTTATATTTCGTATATGGGGGCTAGGAGAAGTCTTTACCCGATTTTCCCCATTTTTGATACAAGAGCACATTATTATCATGGAAAGATAATCCTCGAGTTTCATTACGATGGTTTACAGATTTACCAAAATATGTGGCATAAAGTCTAACGGGAGGTTGAAAATCCTTATATTAGGTATCTGTGGGCTCGAAAAGATATATTCCGATTTCGACTATTTCTAGGCATGAAATGGCATAAAATCAACCGGAAATTCGAAAATCATTAAATTAATAACTTGGGGACTAGGGGAAGTACAGAACTCATTTTATTCATTATCCTCATAAGCAATATATGAGGAAGCATTATAGAGGAAGCAGAATACATTCCCATGCTATTCTTTCCAATTTAAGCTATGGCTAAGCAAATGTATAACGCATTGGTTAGGTAGTTTGTACGGTTTGAAATTGTTCCCCAAGTATTTGCTCAGATGGTTTTAATATCATAGCTTATTAGATTTGTACATTAAACCTCTGGGTTGGAGTTCTGCTTAATTTCCAAAAATTTAAATTAGAGCTTTCGGACTTAATTGATTACAGAAACTGATTAACAAGTTTCATCTATTTGTTTGCACAAGTTATTACTTACAAAAAAACATAGGCGGCCAAAAAGATGAATAGATAACTACTATTGAAATGTCTGCAATTAGTCTTGTAATAAGGGATAACTAAAAACATAAAAATCAAATACCTCCCACTGGTGATAATAACAGCATTGACATTTTCCGATTCAATGGTTTTGAATTAGAAACCATTTCCCAGAACCATAGTGCAGTTTTAGGAGCCAAGCGGGGCAGATGTACACATCCTCTCACGAATACTTTAATTCTAACGCTCAAGTGCAACACTATTACGGCAAATAGCAAAAGCATTTCAAAACATTCGTTTGAGTTTTTGCAGCTTTCTTAGCTTTGAAGTCTCCAAACCAGTTTGGGTAAGAGAATAAACAGAAACGAGAAAAAAATTGTCAGCAAAAGCAGCAGCGGAGTGCGAGCAACGTTATGCGCTGAATGGCAAACGACAAGTCGGGCGTGCGGAAACGGTTAAGTGGCCCTGAGATCTAATAATAAAAATGGCGTCTGTTAAGTGTCACAAGCAATACATTTCCTTGCGCTCGAAAAGATTTCAAGGAGGATATAAGAAGCAGAAGTGAAGTTGAAACAGCAAAGCCACTTCAAAGAAACCCTACAATTGTTTCGCTATAGCTTAGCAGTACTCCGCTTTACTTTATGATGCTTTTGAGACTTCCTTCTACTCACCAGCTGTATTTCTTGCACCATCCAATACACCCTCTTTAGTATGGCGAAATACTTGAAATTTTCTTATCTTATTTTTAATGGCGGCTAAACTTAAGAGCTTTTCCAATGGTTGAGAGTAATTTTTACATCCCTGCCTTTATTTAAATATACTTATCTTATTAGGCTATTTACCAATGCTCATATGTGAGTAAATGTTAATCCTCAGACCAGCAATTAAATCGCCAAAAGAAATTACCACCCCGGTCCAATATATACATATATATACATATATATATTGAATGGTAGTGATGTTAATTTTTGTTACATAAGCGCAGATATCAACTCAATCCACTTCATATTACTCGTTCATGCTTTATTTGCAGGAATATATCTGAAGGAATATATCTTCATGATTTTGCTTCACAGCGAGAGCTTTGCTTTCATCCTTGGTGGGCTCGTTTGCCATACAAGTCAGAGAAAAGCGAAAGCCAAATATCTTGCTTTTATTGTACTAGTTTCCTACGCTTTCCTGCTAATTTTTTACTTTGAGTAGTTTTTGTGATGTTTGTTGCTACTGAAGAGCAATTAATTGCAGCTTTGTCACATCCAAAAGCATCTCGTAAATATTCGCTGTCGCTATAAACACCGAGTGATGGTACAAAGTTAACGCGCTGATTATTTAAAGATAACTCTAGTACATTTTTGAACGCACACACGAATATGAATAGATATTCCTTTGCTTTGAGTGAAAAAATTATTAAAGACTCATCCCAGTGAAAGATTTTAACTCTGTGGGTAGGAGACTAGCTTACTATATAACTTAGAATACTCGAACTATTTTTTCACAGCATTTCTCAATAACAGCCTTAAAGTTGAGTCCAGCATGAATCATAATACCAAGATATTTGATGTATGGTTGCATTTTAGTGCCATGTTCGCCTTTGTTCAAAATGAGGAATTCAAGCCGTTTTCTACTTGTGATTAAAACTTCTTCAATTTTTTGTCCCGGCAGGTTCAATATTTTAAAAGATGTATTTCTACGGTTTCTTTACGGTGTCAACTTAGCAACTTTAGCACTATTCTTCCAGCAATATTGTCGGCGTGGCCTAGAATTTCATTGACAATTGATGGACGAAGACCTTCATTTTAAAGGGTATTCCAGAAAGAACCGATTACTGAACCTTATGGAACACCGACAGTTACTTTATACTTCTTTGCTGTCATCTCAGTATCATATAATAGCCATATATCTAATTGAAAGCTTCTTATGATTTACAAAAGGTACACACGTATTTTGGTAACTCTAAAGTAAATTAGACCACTTCAGAATGTAGAAATTAGCTTCTCTACGGTATATACCGGTATTAGATTCTCCCATTATTATGTATTAATTTCAATAAATGTAAGATCCACCCCTTTGAGGAGGATTTTGAAACCCCAAGAATTCATTTCATAAGAAATTTTTTAAAATATTCTTTTCCAAAGAGAATTAAAAGCCAGCCCAGAAAACATTCCAAAAAATTAAATTAAATTTGCACTTGCGAACAAAAAAGAGATTTCAAAATATAAATAATGACAAATTATAAACCCAAAATATACCAAAAAGTATAGAAATGAAGATTACGACACTTCCGCTAAATTAAATCTTTTGGTTCGCATTTGACAGTAGTGTCATTATAAACGACGAGAATTGAGCAAAACAAACAATATTACGGAAAAACTAATGGAATGGAATGAGTTCCTTGCAACATATCACCGATTATGGTGCTAATGCTAATTTCGTTTTGAACCCTTTATGTGAGACAGAAATTAATTAACAAACAAAACTCGCCTATCCATCCAATTTTAACAAATCCAATTTTAACAAAAATTACTCTCGGCAGATGATATCGAGAATAGTCTCAATCTTTCTACATTTGGTTGATTCAACAAAATATATTGTAGCTGAGGTCCTATTCCCAAAATTCACTCTACATGTCGGTTAGAAATCGGTTAGACTGAAATTCATCAATGGAACATCAATACGACTAAGTAATGCCTAGTGACAGAATACATCTTAATTTAAAGCAACCATTGGAACAATTGAATTGTAAACCGCACTAAACATTCAACTGATGGAAACGAATGGTTTTAGTATTTCTTAGTAAAGTTTTTTAGTATGCAACACAAACTTCAAACGATACAAACCCCTATCAATCATAATCGATCAGAGTTTTGTGATATTAACGTGAAATTGCAGAATAACGTGACAAAACAGCAAAGTGAGAACAATCAGCGAGTTGCGACATCGAACGATTATCCGAGAGGGCACATATGCGTGTGTAAATATTCTAACGAGTTTTCAATGGCATAATAAAGGGATTTTCTACCACAAATCCATTTCTTTTATCCATTTATTTGCATCGAATTTCCAGCAGCATTTTCATCCAACTATTCATACGGACTTGTTTGTATTGCGATGATTATTTTGTTTATATAATATATACAATACATATGTATGTTATATACGTGATAATATTGTGCTTCGACGGTGTCTAGTTAGCCCCTTTTTGTTCTCACTTGTCCAAATCGATATCTTCTTGGTGGCTTGAGTTTAAAAAAATATATAGTTTAAACCTGGCTACCTGGCTAAACTACCTCAAGAGCTAAACTTTCATGTTTTAGAAAATAATCCCTTTCGGAAAAATTTACAAGCGAAAACGTAGAAGTCACATGTGCTAAAACTGCAACTATATACCTCAATACCTTACTAAAGAACGTGGGAGACATGGGCCCTCCATTTTAGTTTGCCTTCAATCATGTAAAGTAAATTCATTATTAGAATGCGAAAAATTTTAAGTTGCCTACTTTTAATGATATTGATTTCGAGTGCAAGGTTTGCTATGTCTCTATACGTAATACCTTCTAACAAAGCCAACTGATTCCAGTAATCTATTGTCAGGTTTCGGTCGATAAAAACAATAAAAAACTAAGTAAAGTAAAATTACTAATTTATAAGCCATTATATAAGAGATAGATTTGAATTAGTTCTTTTTAAGGTATATGTACTTGTAAAGTAGTACATTCTTTTTTCAGACAGAACTTTCTGTTATACGCTCGCAACATCTTGCTACAAAGTACACTAGTCTTGTTCACATAACTGCTGTTTGTAATACCTAAAACTAATCGAGTTAGCTATAGACATATATAAATATATATATATATATATATATATTCCACATTATACATTCTATATATTCTTCTACTACTCTTCTTCTTCTATATATTCTTTTTCTATATATATGTTACTTATATATTATCTTATCTATATATTATCTATATATATATCTATATATATATATCTATATATATATATATATGAAACATAAACATAGATATTTGGATAGATACAGACATCTATAAATGATCAGGATGAAAAGACGAGTTGAAATCCGAATGACTGTCTGTCCTGCCGTCCATCCGTCCGTGCAAGCGATAACTTGAGTAAAAATTAAGATATTTTGATAAAACTTGGTACACGTGTTCTTTGTCACCCTGAGATGGTTGGTATTGCAGATGGGCGTAATTTGACATCTGTTACACCCACAAAATACCATTAATCGAAAACCGATAAAGCGTTATAACTAGGCAACAAATTAATATATAAATAAGTTTTTTGGTGTAAATGATTCTAGCAGGGCGGGGCATTTGTGGAAAAAAATGTTTCTAAAATTGCATCTTGCATCTCCTCATATACTGAGAAAATGAGTGAAATCGGATAATAACCACTCCCACCTCCCATTCAAATGTTACGTTGGAAACTACTATAAATGCGCTAACTTGCTGAAGGAACACGTCAGAAACATGAAATCTTGCATGGAATATGATACGGATGGGTTGCACAGGAATCCGCGTAAAGATTTGGTGATGGGTGTGGCACCGCCCATTTTTAGGATAAATCCCATATCTCAAGAACGCCTTAACCGACTTCAACACAATTTGGTATGTGACATTGTGTTTCCATCCTTATGTCACATTATGAAAATGGGTAAAATCGAATAAAGCTACGCCTATTTCTTATATAACACAATATTAAGTTTCATCTGATACTTTCACTTTAAGGTAAATAAATCCAGAATCAATTAAGTTATTGGAATAAAACTTTCAACGAATAGTACGTTCGAGATATGCCATCTCATGCGTAAAAATAGTTGAAATCGGATTATAGCTTTTCAAGCCACCAATAGCCAATATTAGGACTTCAATACCTCTATCTGACTCTTTACCGAAAATATCGGGAAATTTAAATAAGTAATATAATATGAAGGATTAATATAAGGAAATAATATAAGGATTTTCAACCTTCCTGTAGACTTTATACTATATATAACGGTCAATGTATGACTTATCTCTTTGAAATTCAGAGAGCGTCTCTTTCTGATAACAGCGTGTCCATGTGCTTAAAATGGATAAAACCGGGTAATCACTTCCCCTCTCTCCTATGTACCTAATACAAGGATTTTCAACCTCCGGTTAGACTTTATACCATATATTTCGGTCAATATGTAAGATATCTTGACAAAATTAAGTGAACGTGTAATATTGAATATACCATAGTTTAATGCCGAAAATGTGTGAAATCGGTCTACGAATTATCCCAGCTCACATATACTATATATAATGATCTTCGCTATTCTAGCAGACTTTATGGCGAATATGTCGGTCACTGTGTGAGTTACCTTCACAAAATTGCGTGAAAACATATCCGCTAATATACTTGAATAATGAAAAGAGTTAATGTGATCAGTGCAGATCTTCCTCTATCCCAAAAATGGCAGATATAAGAATTCCCGACTTTCCATCTGACTTTAAACCGTTTATGTTGATCAATATGTGTGATATTTTAAAGAAATTAAGTGGAAATTTCTGTTTAAACATAATGTGATTTCGCGTTAAATATGAAAGAAATCGGCGTAGATCATGGTCTAAGCTTATTCCTAATATAGTGAATTGCTTTTCTCTGGTTCACTTTTTCCTCATGTATCTAATATTTTCAATTAAGCCACTTTGGTTGAGTTTATTTCGCATATATCACGTTTGAGTTAATTTGATTGATTTTAATATAAATATCTCTGACACGAAGCAAAATATAGCAATGCATGTACATGAGTCTATGGCCTGTAATATAAGTTAATAAGATACCAAATATGATTGCAATCCATTGACAATTTCGTCGAATAATGAATGTTGAATTCTTCGGTAATATTTTTTAATATAAAGTTATGCCAGGACCTGAAAGCCTCTTTCCCTGCTTCTGATCCTTGCACATTGCGAGAGTATAAAAAGTTCGGTTACACCCGAATTTAGCCCTTCCTTACTTGATTTTAATTAGTATTTTTTCTGGCTAGTTTGCTTTTTCATTTCACGGATGCTTCCATTTTATGTATTATATTTATCTATTAGATAAAGAAACTTTAAGCAAAGCGCAAATAGTTAGTTTCATATTGTACAATATTAGAAGCTTACATATTTGCTTTTGTAAAAGTTATTATTTAATTATTTAGATAAATCTTTGTTATTATATTATTTTTTTCTATATTATGGCAAGGAATAATGAAATAAAACCTCAGTAAGAGTAAAAGTATATTAACTCCTTCTTAGATCTCAATTCTAGTGAAATTATTTCAATATTTTTGCCCTATTTTAAACCGATGAAAATGTTTGTGAAGCGAAGTTGCAGCATTTTCCAAAAGTAGATAGAGAAAATTTTTTAAAATATGTACATATTTGCATGCCCAGAACGCTTTCAGCATTTGCATTTCAAAACTTTTGTTTGATGACATTTTCATACAACATGTTAATGACTCTTTCATTTACATACCTTTTTATTCTCATTCCATATATTTAATTTTACTCAGGCTTACAGTTCACTTGCAATACCATTAACGGTATTCGGATGACATGAGCAAACATTATGACCACTAATGTATGCGTCCCTTTTGAGAGATATACGCTTACGTTGGTTTACCTGCAAAGTCCACTCCAGGTCAAATAATATTCAAATGTGCGGTAACTGTGTGCAAGTAACTGTACTTACTTACGGTGACTTAAGGTAACTGAAATAAACTTATGAGGGCACAGGGTGGAAAAAACAGAATTCAATTGTCAAATGGTGAAGTAAAAAATTAAAACCATTAAATCGTGAGGATATGTGTTAATATGTTCTGGGGAAAATTTAATAAAAATAGTTAAATAACTATATTAATTCCTTATAAGAGAATATCGAATTTCGCCATTTCAATTTGCTAAAGAGTTTATGAACATCCGTTAAGAGAATATATGGTAAAGATAATGCTTACGTATCTTAAACTTCTATCTGTTTGGCGGATTGAAACAAAGGTGTACCAAGTAGACAGCAAAGTTCTAATCACCAATTATATAACCACATATATGTATATACATACCTCAAACTACGTATATATTTATGAACTGATTTGCATCCCAAACTGCTTCACAGATCATAATATCTAGTTCACCCTCTGAAAACCTTCCGGCAATAAAAAGGGCTGTGAATAAGATCAATATATTTATGGTAATCCATACACATTTTAATATTCATTAATCATATCTAGAAAAATGTTTGGTAAAGATCACAGGAAAAAATAAAAATAATCGGCACACATGCATTAAAAAAATGGATGTTACCAAAAAAGTGAATACTATACAATTTGAAGTTTCCCTTACACTCGTCTTCGAAACTATTTATGATAGAATATTCGAATTGGTAGACAGGGACATAAAATGAATACCAAAAGCTCCAAAAGAAAAATGTTAATATAAAAAATTAATTTTTCATCCCGCAAATAATTTAGAATAATACTCTAATTATGATTAATGTGTTATCACTATGTAAACAGCAAACCAATTTATGTTGTTTATCATACTATCCTAAAAATGCATCGTATAGACAAATATTTATATTTATGTAAATTTTAATAAAAACATAGTACAATACGTAAACCATATATTTTTACCAAATACAGCTACATTGGCAAACTTTGATGTGAAAGAGCCTTTTGCAATTTCTTAATCGTGTAATTACTCTTATGCAAGATGTTAGTTTGGTATGCAATTGAATAAAAACTTTCTCCATCCCAATAAGTTTCGACGTAAGCACCCGAAGTTTTTATCAATATTGAAAGTACCCTGCTATAAAATCAACTACATATAAACGACTTTACTACTAGTATGAACCACAAGCTCAACGAATCAGTTGACTGTAAATTAATATGCAAGCAACTAGAACTTTTGACAATTATCAGAACTCGATCCAACACATACAAGTTCAAAAAATATGCAAAAGCAAATTGCTCTATCGAGCAAAATCACTGTTCCAGTAGATTTACAAATTTATGAATTGATTTCAAACAGAAATTTTCAGGTTACCGCATATGAAAAAATTCGGTAATACTTTGTGCGAAATAGCGTCATTGTCATTACTCAAATACCCTAGAGAAGATAACTGACTGAACTGGTGTAATTCGTTGTAATTCGTTTATCGATTTCACACATTTTCGGCATTAAATTAAAGTATATCCAAACATCCACTTTGCTAAGTCCACTATGCTATATATCGTAGACACCGTATCGTAGTTTGACAGATGTATACCGTATAAAGAAAACCGGATGTTTGAAATTATTGTACTAGGTATATGGTGCTAAGGGAAGTATTTATCCGATTTTCCCCTTTTTTGACTCAAGAGGACATTATCACCATGGAAGCATACTTCTTGAATTTCATTAAGATATCTCACAGATTGATCGATAGTTTCGGTAAAAAGTCATATACTGCCACAGAGGTCCACATATTCGGTGCGTGGGGCTTAAAAAGTATTTTCCGATTTCCATAATTTTTGGGCAAGAAATTGCATACCTTGTGCGAAAAAATTGGTTAAATCGGACTATAACCACGCCTACTTCCAATATAACAGAAATTTTAAGTTCAATCTGATTCTTCCAAATTCAATCTGATCCTTCCAAGATATGCCAATTCCTGCCCAAAAATCATTGAAATCGGAAAATATCTTTAAACCCCCATGTCAGCCATATCAGCCATGGACAAGGAACACATGTACCAAGTTTCATCAAGATATCTTAATTTTTACTCAAATTAACACTGGCAGAGATGGATGGACGGTCGGAAAGGCAGTTACACGGAATTCAACTCGTCTCGTCATCCTGATCATTTATACATACATAACTCTATATCTATCTCGATTAGTTTCATGTTTCACAAACAACCGTTAGGTATAATGTGGTGCACAGTGTCCATATCATCAGAGAGAGCTTCAGAATTTAGTATTTATGTTTTAAATAAATTTTTGAAAAAGTAGGCAAAAACTAAATTTATATATATTCACAACATAAGTTTTATTCAAACACCAGCTAGATTTGCGTAAAGTAAAAAATATTTCCTCCTCTTCCTGCTTGCTTTCAGTTGCAATATTTGGCATGCAGTTCGTTAAGCTTGTCATCTAGCAGCTGAAACCACATTTAAGACCCCTAAACACAACAATTCGTAATAAGCACTAAGGATCTAATGCAAACGTTTAGTAAACTTTGGAAAGGGGGTATTTTGTACCCACCCTCTTGTGAGCGCCCATTCGCTGCGCTGCGGAATATACCATTGGTACCAGTGCAGAAGGTAGACGCCACCGCTCATTGTCTCATTTTATAAGTGGTTGTGTTTACTATTGTGGCCACAACAACCACCGCAATTATTGTATATATTAACGTCACAAACAAATGTTGCAAAAGCTGCCAATGAAGTGGAATGATGCGCTACTACTTCTACAAATCGCCTCGTCTGCTTTGTCCCATCCGGAACAAAATCAACCAAATCAGTATCCTTAAAATATTTGCTCAAACGCGACTGGACCCTTACACACAATTTAGCTTACAAATGCGCCTAATTCAGTGTACAACCATTTCTTGCCCTCCACATCGTTCTACAAAGTTTCTTCGTACATATGTATATGGCATGATTCCTCACAGTTTGGAGAGGCATTAACTGATGTAGCTTTGCGCCTTTTAATATTACTAAATTTAATGTACGCTACTTCGTCTTTTGTTACACTCAACTTAACTGCAATTATTCCTTCCAACCTCAGCATGACCTCACACTTGATAGCACACAACTCATTCATCTGTCAGTACAAACACGACAAGTGATTCTCAGATTTATGTAACTTTTGCGGCTTTTAGGGTTCTAAGTTTTAGAGGCGGCACTGTATCCAGCAACTTTCAAGAGTAATTTATTCTTTTTTTAGTTAGCGGTAGTCTATGATAACATACAAGTTTCCTCCGTCGCCCATAAACTATTCACGCTCCTAGTGCATTAGCTTTCGCGGCGTTCTTAATTTAGGAAATACAGTTTTGATTTACTGACTTCTCGGCACATTAATGGTCTGCACTGCCCAAGATTAGGAGCAGTATAATTTGTAAGAAAAAAACAGTGCATTGATATAAAACTGTTGAATTATAGACAAAGAAATTTGTTATTTAATATATACGTTAAATTGTACGTATATGTACGTTCATATCTCTTAGAACTTGGATCTTCACGTTAGATCCTGACACATTCCCTTGGTCTTCTGCAACTCTAGCTGAACATTTTATACTCTCGCAATTTAGATGGATCAAAGCTGGAGCAATGCTTTCAGTTTTTGGGAAAACGTTATATTTCATTAATTAATTAAAAAAATGTTGCCTAAGAATTCAGCATTCATTATTTAACGAAATTGTAAATGTATTACAATCATGCTTGCCATGTTATTAGCTTAAAGTAGAGGTCATATATTTATATTAAAATCAATTTAAGTAAAACAAATCACTATACTCATCACATTAGGGCCATAACTTTTACTACCGAATGACATAATACTAATCCAAATATTCTCCCTTAATTTTATTAAGATATCTTACTTTGAAATTTGATGTATTGGGTGTATGAGTAAAAAGTCAACACATATTCGTTATCTGAGAGCTTGAAAAGTTGTAGTCTGATTTTCAACATTTAGAAGTAAGATAACATAACTTAAAGGGTGTTTCCTTAGTGAGTTATTGCACTTTTAATAGTTTTCAACATAACCGTTATATGGGGAGTGGGCGTGGTTATTATCCGATTTCATCCGTTTTCACACTGTGAGAGGAGGTGCTAGAAGAACTTGTTTTCAGCAAGTTTTATTGATAGAGATTTCGTGGTTTGTGAGATATATACACTAAATCTATTAGGGGCGTGGCCACTGCCGCTTTTTAAAAACTTACAAGCCACAAGTGCCCCTAGTTGCTTCGATGCCCTGTATCAAATTACAGTTTTGTATCTTAATTTATAAGATTTAGCTTAACGGCATTTTGTGGGCGCGGCCGCAAGGTTAAATCTCTGTCTATTTGCAATACCGACCTCCTCAGGGTGCCAGTTAAGACGTAATCGCAATTTTTACTCAATTCATCGCCTGTTTTAGAACAGACATTACACACTGGTGTAGAAAGATTATTGGCATCAGAGAAGAATTTTCGCTAGATTTCTTCCGTGTTCAGACTTCTGGGACATGGGCTGCATGCCGTGCCGGCCGACATGGGCTGCCGGATAACGAAATGTCAACCTGGTGTAGTCTTTTGGGCTACGCTGCTGCTGAAGATACACAAAAGAAAGATCGGATAACGCTCAAAACACACCGGAAGTTAGAAAAAATTAGTTTCCGTTTTCAATTTATACTTTAATACAAAACAGTGTTCAATTCGGTTATACTAGTGATTAGTGGTTCACCAACTGTAGAACTGCTATATCGTTAGATTTATCAAATTTGTATAATGTATTGTATTCAAAAAGTTATTAAAGGCAGATTCAATACATAGTCAACATTTTAGTAAGAAACATTTTTATATTTGAAACTTCAATTAGTTCGTAAATACGATGTTAATCTTCAAAAACAAAGAACAAATTAATGCAAAATCCGTATTTCCTCAGATAAAATTAGAAAAGCTCTTAATATATACATCTGTACCTATACATATGAACATATGTGCTTACATAACATAAATGTGCTAATTGGCACACAAATTGCGACGGTGATTTGTACTGCAAAGTGTAACTTAGGTACGTATTTGTTGTAGAATATTCACGCAGCGAGGCACTGTCACATGCGTTCAGCATAATCGACAGCAATTTTAAAACGAATCAACACATAGCTCACCACAAATTGGGAAGACGAAATTTGTGAAAAATTCAAGGGAGCAAATGATGGACAACGGGCAATGGAGCAATTATTTGGAACACCCACATGAAACCGGCAGCGAATTTGTACTGTGACCAGTACGTCTGTGCAGAAATGAAAATTGTTCCAAATTGTTGTGAGCGGCAGGGGCGTTCTGTGAAATAAAAGAGAATAAGGGGAACAAAAGCAGAGATAGGTGAGCAAAATATAACGGCACATGTTGAAATTTTACAGTAGGTATTGAAACAAAAGGACAATAAATTTGCTGTCGAATTTGTATATCTGCTCATGCATATTGCTAGCGACTGACTGGTCTATATTTGGGGTGAAGCCATCAGCGCCATCATTAAAAACAATAAATACATTTGGCACGGCAATCAGGAAAGCAGTGAGCCGGAAATGTCTAACATTAAGTTTCCCCCGGTCTACATGAAATTCAGAACAATTGCTCACTCATTGAAAATCTGTTGAGTTGATAATCTATTTAACACACAAATTTCTATGTACGTTTGCGGTTTTCCATTTAAATAAATATTAAACAATTTGGTGAGGTGTTTAGAAACTATTGTTAGGCAACACCTCAATTTCTGTTACAAAATGACCACGTATATTAACATGATTTGATAATGGTGAACACTTAGTTACCCTATTTTATTGTAATTGGTATTTTCGGACATGCATAATAGTGGTTGCACGTTATCCTCAACATAACACCTTAAGGCCGGAGACGCACGAGCGCACATGCACCTATTTCATATGGCACTCATACACATACGCACACACTTGTGTATACGAGTACACTTCAACACCTTTAACCGAACCTTTATTATTTTGTCACCGGTTCTACACTCCCCAGCACTGTTCTGCTCAATTGGTTTCTGCACTAGATATTGGTCTTCGTTCATTTCCCTCATCCAACGCATCCAATACCCATCCATGGCATGCTTCCTGCCTGCCCACATATATATGTATGTACATTGTTCCGCTACGTACTATCAATTTAACTTCAGGTCAATTTTATAGCTTGCACATCAACCATCAACTAACGCTTTGCATGAGGGTTACCAGCGACCGCTGACTACTACGATGACATGCCGTGGACTTCCGCTTCATGTTCATTAAAGTAATTGATACATTTGCTTCTGATTATATATATTTTACATCAAATTAATATCCCCTTCCGAATCTATATTAGCCATTATCCTGAAACCAAATCTTATAACGCGGTGGTAAAGGGGCTCATCTCAGCTACTGACCTTGCAATTCATGAATCAGTTAATTATTTTAATTGAGTGCGAATTTTTATATACCGTTTCGTTTCACATAGTTATAGTTTATCTAATTTATTCATATCTTCATATACACGATCTTTCGAAAAAAATGTATTGTAAACAATATTTTATTAAAAAGTAAGTGAAGATTGAATTGGACTGTACCAAGGAATAATATCAGACCTTCCAGTTAATAAAAATTAAAATTTTTCAAAAAAAAGAACAATTTTCCTCCTCAATCTTAAATATAACATGAATTCTTCTAATCAGAAACAGTAACAATTAACATTTTTACCGAAAACTTCACCATTCCGTAGACTTTTCTGATATCCTTCTTGTTTGTTTTTTTTTTTTGTCGTTTAAACCAGATATCTTAAAATAAAAACCTTATTTGGACAATGTTGTCATATTTGTTATGTTTAACCGGTCCTGCACGAAAAGAAATATATTAGGTTCAGAATTCAGAATTCAGACTGTCTCCAATTTATGTACGCACAAATTAATATTTTAAAAATTAAATTTCGGTGAGATATCTCTTTTATTATTCTAGATATTTGAAGTCAAATAAAATATCCACAGAGGATATCTTCTTATGGTTTATGAGAGTCGTTCGATTCCACAAATTTTTCAGATGCGTAGAGAAGACATCGCTTGTTTTACAATGTTTTCATGGCCCACCCACGATCAACTATTTGTTGATGCTTTAATGTGATTTGCAACAATATCTAGTCTTTTTTTTTTAAAGTTCATTTACAGAGTAACGATAATATTATTGTTATCTTCTGATTCTGCAATTTGTTATACTTAATTAAAAATAATAATTACGCTCTAATACAAGCAATACGATGGCGGGGCCATTTGATTATGCATTCATGGCCAAGGAAATGCAAGTGGAATGCATTTTGTTAACTTCATAAAATCCAATTTAAATTCAAAGACGTGTTTTAATGGAAAACGTAAATTTATGAAAAGGGAAATAAGAAAAATTTAAGGAGTTGGTGAAGTTGGCAGCAAGCAAACAACATTATCATGTAGACTAAAAACAAAACTATAGCAGCTAGCCGAGGTTATATACAAGGAGAAAGCAATCAGTGTGCAGTAGAACTAAGATAAAACTGAACAGAAATCAAGTTTATTTGACAAATGCGCAGAAAAGCAATTTTCCATGGACAAATTGCAAATGCAGCGTTGAGCGAATATATAAAATGCGGACGGGGGTGAAGTCGCAACTTTACGCTGAGCAAAGGACCTTCGAATGGAAGAAGATGTGATAAAAAATCGGTTACGTTGGTGACATATAAGTAAATAAATTATACTTTTATTTATTTACTACAATAAATACATGCACATACATACTAATATATAAAAATACACGAATATGAAATGATTATATAAAGTGTACATTGCATTTAACGCCATTCTACCCCACTATTTACTGTTATCGTTTTTCGCTGCAATTCCAGTAAAAAAGTAACAAGTCGGGTGGCTCTATATAAGTAAAGTCCATATTTGATTCGTGGACTTTCTAAATAGGAGGCGCTATGATTGGATGCCGAAATGAAGCAAATATGCTGCAGCTGTCGACAAATGCGCATGAAGCAACCACAAACCATCTGGCGAATACGACCAAGAATATTCACGAGCGATAATGACAGCAAAATCGAAAATGGAAGTCGCTGCATTCAGTTGCGCCAAATGGCAAAAGCACTGTAAAACAATTTTTGTATAACTGCCACGAAAAATTTCACCTTGAGTAAAATTTGGCAAAATATTCAGAAAAGTCCTGATAAGAATTTTTTTTGGAAATTCAGCAATATTTGTTTCTGTTTCAAGACTATCATACCGTCTGGAGCGATTTTAGAGTTAAACAAATATTTCCAACCAATATATTCTGGATACAAATTTTTGTGCTGTCGTATAACTTATATTGAGAACATACCTTATGCAACCACTTTCAAGCTACCATCATTTCCTGATGAAGAATGAATTTTCGAGAATTTACGTTGGAAGCATCCGCTTTGTGAGGTATTACATATTTGTCTAATTTCTTTTATAACATAACTCATTTATGTAGATTGTAGGAAAACAACTTCGCTTACATAGTTACATAGTTCGATTACATAGTTTTTGGAATATATAATATGTAGAAACAATTTTCAAAAATTTGCCCTGTAATACCATAGTCCAACCAATTTCTCATATAGCAAAAAAGAAATATTTTGGAGTCTATCCTTTCTAAAATATGTAGTGTCCGGTGATAAAAGGATATTGTAATGAGCTCGAACACTCCAAGAATGCTTAAGTGAGCCTGAAGCGTTTTTGGAATGACATCTCTGGGTTTGCTTAGAAAGCTTCTAATATATATACATTATATACATAAAGTATTTTCCTGAACATAGTTCAGTTTAATGCTAATGATAATGATAATGATGAAACCGGTCGAAACCTTCGTCTGATAACCATATACTGAACAAAATGAATTTCGTTCTTCCAGTTTTTTACGGTATATTGGTAAAAATGTGAGGTATCTAAATTAAATTGACAAGAACGGTTGTTGCAAAAGTGAGTTCGAGAGAGTAAGAGAAATATTAAAAAAAAGTTTGTGAAAATATTTCTACAGGCGACTGCACCCAACTGCAAACTTTAACTTCCTTCATTTCCTTCCTTCCTTTGGGCATCTTAAACCGCGAAAAAGGCGGAGCATATGATGCTTTCAAGTTTTCTACATATACATCCATATGTAGGTGAGCTTTTCGAGCACGAATAAATGCAAATCCATGTATGTGCGTACCTTACTTCGATTTTTATACATAATGAAACATTAAACTAGTCGGGAAATTTTTGGTCTTACAACTAATAATATTAATGACTAAAATCGAAATAATTTGGTTTAGGACTAGATTTTAGGACTAATATTGAGTTTAGAATAAAACTCAGAATGGTTTTATTAAAACTTTAAACTATAAAAACAATTTCATTGATTTAAAAAATTTAATGCGAACGAGTAAGCGTATAGTCTTATTTAGCTTTACCTTGAACAACCAGCGTAATTACGAATTGAATAACATACTAAGTATTCATTACCACGTATATAGTATAAATACGTTTAAGTTTTTAGTGGGGATAAACTTAGTAAGTAAACTTAGTAAGTAGTAAAGTAAGTAAACTTAATAAGTTTTAAGCTCATTATCCCCTCCCTTTGAAGTCCTATTGCGTGATTTCAAAGGGAGGGGAAGTTAAATGGCATGTTAAAAAAAGACAAAATTCCCGAAAAGAAAAATTTTTATAAACTATTAAAATATTAAAGTATACTTTCAAAGAACACTTACTGGAGATCTGGTTTTTGGGTGCTATAATAACAAAAAAACGTTGGGTATTCGGTATTTAGATTTTCGAAAAAAGTTTAATATTAATTCGCTTAGAATCGATATTTCTTTCTGTGTGTACTCACATTTATCAAAATAAAGTAAGACTGGTATTAGAAATTTGTTTTGCACTAAATTGCAATCAATATAATAATATTCACCTGTGTTTCCTCCACCTATGTAATTCCTCGCGAAATTCAAAGTACATTAACCATTATGTATGGACTTTACATACATGCCACTAATGCCGTTGAAACGCTCGACAAGATATCGAATTAACAAAAAAACAAAAAAAAACTCCAACGCACAACAGTAATACTCTTGTAAATAGCCTTATATAAAATGTCAAACGGAAATTTTCTTTACCGGAACCGGAAAGGCTTTAGTTCTTGAATCAAGCTGTTTTAAGTTTTATGTTCGATTCTAAAATTAATTTATATATATATATATATGTATGTAATTCTCGATTGGAAAACTTTAGTCAGCTTGTCAGACTTGTCTCTTAATATGTCAAGTATTATGAGAATTATGTAATATGAACTGTGTGTATAAAATGCAAATAAATTTACATCCCCTTTATTGAAGGGTCGGATGGAACATCAGCCACAAGCAAGCGAGCGATAACTTGAGTAAAAATTAAGATATTTTGATGGGTATTGCAAAACTAAGCAACATATTAAGATATAAACGTATTATTTGGTACAGGAGATCCTAGTAGGGCAGGGCATCTGTTCAAAAATTTTGTAAAAGTGAGAATGGCCCCGTCCTCAAATAGTTTTAACGTACATGTCTCACAAACCGGTAAAGTTATTCAATCAAACTTGTTCCGAGTAAGTTTTTTTTAGTATCTCCTCATATACTGAGAAAATGAGTGAAATCGGATAATAACCACGTTCACCTCCCATACAAAGGTTATGTTGAAAACTACTAAAAAAGCGTTAACTGGCAGAGTGAAACATTAGATCTTATAGCAAATATGATACGGAAAGGTTGCATAGAAATCCGTGTAAAATTTTTGTGTTGGGCATGGCACCACCCACTTTAAGGTGAAATCCCATATCTTAAGAACGCATTAACCGATTTCAAGAAATTTTGGTAGGTGACATTATATTTGCATTCTTATGCCACATTGTAAAATGGGTAAAATCGGATAAAAAACACACCTACTTCTCATATAACGCAATTTTAAGTTCCATCTGATCCTTTCATTTTAAAGGAGATAAATTGAGCAGTAATTAAGATATGAAAATTAACCTTTGTATAAACAAACAAGTACAAACCTCTGTACTGTGACTTCAGGATATGTCATCTTATGCGTAAAAATAGACGAAATCGGATTATAACTTTTTAAGCCACCAGATACCCATTTTGGGACCTCAGTGCCTCTATCTGTCTTTTTACCGAAAATATCCGGAAATCTGTAAGGTATTTTAATGAAATTGGAGGATTATTTTTCCATTACAATAGCGTACTCTGGTATCAAAAATGGGGAAAACCGGGTAAATACTTCTCGTAGCCCCAATATACCCCAATATATGGATATTAAACTCCGTTTGACTTTATACCACATATAACGGTAAATATATGAGATATCGTAAAGAAATTAGAGGATTAACTTTCCGTGATAATAATGTGGTCTTTTGTCAAAAATGGGGAAAATCAGGTAAATTAGCCCTCATATAGCTAATATAAGAATTTTCAACCTCCCAGACTTTATACTATATCTTTCAGTACACATATGAGTTATCCTTGTGAAATCCAGAGAGCGTCTCTTTCTGATGACAGTGTGTCCATGTGCTTAAAATAGATAAAATCGGAAAAGCACTTCCCCTACCCCCATGTACTTAATATAAATATTTTTAACCCCCCGGTAGACTTTATACCATATATTTCGGTCAGTATGTGAGATATTTTAGCAAAATTAAGTGAACCTATAATATTGGATATACCGCATGAAAATGTGAAATCGGCCCACGAATTACAGCTCCAGCTCCCATATACTACATATAATAATTTTCGTTATTCTAGCAGACTTTAAGCCGAATATGTCGGTCACTGTGTGAGTAATCTACGTAGAATTGCATGAAAACATGTTCCCTAATATACTTGAATAAAGAAAATGAATCTGAATCTTCCTCTATCCCAAAAATGCCCGTTATAAGAACTTCCGGCTTTCCACCTAACTTTAAACCGTATATGTTGGTCAATATGTGTAATATTTTAATGAAATTAAGTGGATATATTTTCTTAAACATAATGCGGTTTAGTTAATTTGGTAAGTTTTAATATAAATTTCTCTGACACGAATCAAAATTTAGTAATAAAACTCCGTGAGGCTATGACCTGTAATATAAGTTAATAAGATACCAAATATGATTGCAATCCATTCACAGATTCGTCAAATAATGAGTGTTGAAATTCATAAAGTTTTGCCAGCACTTAAAAGTATTTCCCCTCCTGTGAACCTTGTACATTGCGTCCTTCGTTTAGCATGGAGGCAAAAAAATATTTTGATAGAAGTTTTTCTCTTAATTTACTTTACATTACTATTCCCAAACAAATTATAGAAACCACTTTCGGTTTACATCAGTCCTTAATGTATCTTTTATCGGAAATCAGCAATACAATCGGTTTTGCCATTTCGAAAATTGGGAAAAGAAATTAAAAATTATAGTAATAAAAAATTGAAAATTAACTAAATAATTAGTGATTGCGTAAACTCTCTACAAAGGCGCCACCAGTTAAGTCCAAATATATAAATATTTATAGTTTATAACATTTCAGTTCTTATCATATGTGAATTATCGCATTCATATTTTAATAAGATTAATTCATTTGAAGCTTGGACTATTTACAAATTACATTTCCACGACACGCCTCGAAGCCACTTGTTGGTTTGCCACATAATCGAATGGATCACACATTTTCATTCACAATCTTGTTTTTTTTTGCACCGGTGCCTCATTAAATCATCACTTAGCTCATGGAAAACTATTAATGTGAATTGTAACAAACTGCAACAACCAAGGGTGCGGCCGCAGCTGCGCTGAGCTGTGTAGAATGAACAATCGAAATTCTTTACATGTAAGCAATCTTTTCGCAATCACATTTATTAACAATGAGCTCCAATGACATATGTATGTCTGAATAGTACCCGCACCAGTTCATTGATTACATCAGAGCGCCAACCTCCCGTAACCGCTCGCCCTGAAGAACACCCAATTAAGCCACTCACGTCAAGCATGCGTCTGCGCTTACTTCAATTAATTATGAATCAGTGTGGTTGTAATTACATGAAATGCTATCCTATGCGTCCGAATGCGCTTCGTTGCCATCGGACATGACCGAGACAAAAAATGCAATTAACAATTGGTCAGTCAGAGCAAATCCGATAGCAATAACAATATTGACAACATATCGCATACCTTTTCACGATCACACATGTTTTTCATACACATGTACGTTGAAATTGCATACTAGATACAATTCCACCAGGCCCACATCGGAGTCATGCAGACGTGCGACATATGCAAGCAATGCACCCGACACAAATGAACGGGGTGTGGAATGGAGGTAAATACCAGCGAAACATTATAAATTCTGTAAAATTGATGTATGTACATATGTTACAGTTGTTATTGTAAAATGTAAAAAGTAAAGCAAGCATTGAACTTAAAAAATCACTTTGCCCATTCTTCAGCTAGTTGAGGTAAAATAACAACCCTGAAATCATTTTGACATTAGGAACTTCAGCAACAACAACGCGGAATAAGTCCAGCCCAAAAGCTTCATGTAAGCTGCTGCTCCGATGGACACTTTGACGGATCACTTTGGATTTATAGTTAATTTGCGAATTGCGGAAATTCCTCTACGCATGTAGTACATTGGCGCTGTTATGCTCCAAAACAAATATATAGGTACTTGTGTACATATATACATAAAATTTGATGCTTTACATTTTGAAACTGGCTTTGACTTTCTACCGCCAAATTATATTTTACCATTCTCCTTCGAGTAGCATGAGTTACGCAGTTATGTAATTATAGTAAAAATTCAATTAAACATGAAAAGAGAATATTAGTCTTGATATAGCTGAACTTAAGATAGCTGATTAGCAATATAAACTGTATTAAATTCATATATCTGAAAATGCTTATAACACGGAAATTGTTACTACAAAATTTCAACACTGTAGATGTTTAAATGAGTTGATGTTTTTTATATCCTACCCATACCAAGATTAACACTTGCAACCTAAAAGGAATACAATACCCCTGTGTTTAGCAATGTTTCAAGATTATCCCAATATGACATCACAATTAGCGTTGGTGTAGTCTAAGTAGATAATGTCAGTGGTGTGGTTATACGAGTCATTTCTGTTATCATTACTATCATCACGAGTAATTTCGTCCGCAGGTATAGAATTTTAGACACATCTAAGGCGAAACACTATTCGCTATTTTTTAATTATTTAGTAGTTATTTTCGGCGGAATTAATAGAGATGAAAACTTTAAAATTGCTTTTTAAGCGAAAATTACGCTGCACCTTTGCATTAAATTAACGATTTAGAACCACCAAAACCACATACAATACCGAACAAGGTGTCGCCTTTGGGTTGATGCCGTAAATTATGCTACGATAATTTTCAAACAATGTGAATTTAATTAAAAACTTTACGTCAAGCGTTGACGCAGGGGCGAGGCCACGTGATATTGAGAAGACAAAATTCTCTAAGTAGATGATTGCGACTTCAAAAGAATTTAGTGCGAAACTTTTAATTAACCATTAATGTGAGACACAAAGTGCTAATGAAAAATGCACACCTACATGACAAAGAGGGGAGTGAGTGGCAGAAAGAGATAGCTTGAGTAGTTGAAAGCCGTTGCAATTTTTCCATGAAGCTTTTTAATCGACAATTACTAGAAGCATTTCAAATTGAAAACGCTTTAAAACTACAAATTTGAATTTACTATATAATATGTGCCTCTTTACATATACATACACACAGGTGTATATATGCACCCCACTACAAATAAATAGTACTCGACGCTTAACATTCGACCGCAATATTTGCATAATCGTTGACAACACTACACAACAACAAAAAGTTACATTGCCGCAAAGTACAATTGTCCCAAATTGAAATCATCGAGCGTATGTTCTGCGGCAGCAGCAGTGAAGACTGCATTCCTTGCGATTGACACATCATTTCACGGACTGTCGCCTTTCAATGCGTCACTCCGACAAACCCTTCCATTTTTGTGTGTTCACACGCTCCCATCTGCATACATACGTATGTGTATATGTGTGTACTGTAGAATTGTGAGCAAAAGGCGTAATAATTCACAATAATTCGAAACGTCTCTGCAAATCCTTTTAATATTGTGACTGATGCTCTGCCGCAGATAAACCCACGCAAGAATACAACAGGATAATCACTCAAGCGTATTGCCAGCATGTGCAGTGTGGTGCCGTACTGAAGTGACAAAAATCTGCATATCAAAAAATCCAACGCGAAAGGACTCTCACACACGCGCTCTCGCTTAAAACCTTACAATGATTTTCCATTGAAATATGTTGCACTACCGGAAATCAAGTGGTTTGTCGCCCGAAAGCGAACACAAAACAAGCAAGGCTGTCGCATTGTTGTTTAAAAGTGGTGACAGCAACATAAACGCTTCGCATTTTCAACGCGTCGTTTATCAATTTGAAGCGGTTAGTGTGGTAACGAACTTTATTGTTGCGCTGAACTGTCAGTCAGCAGTCTCTCAGGTGGCAGCCAACAATAAACCATACATGTGTAGGTATTTGCATAAATATTTTTGTATTTTGTTTACTTGCAAATGAGCGGGAAAATGGATGATCACAAAAGGCAACATCCAGTGACGAAATGATTAAGTGAGTTTAATGCAACCCTTACCTCTTTGAGTACATGAAAGATTAGAGTGTCTTGGTCTTAGTCTGTGAAAGATTAGAAAAGTTGCTCTCAATTTTACTGCTACAATAGATTTTCAACGTAAAAAATTAAGGGTATGCGAGAAGACGTCATAAGGAGCAGGATTGTGAGCAGCATGGTAATAACGATCATAGATAATATTCCACCGAAGTGGATTTAGACTTACTTAAGATCTGTGGAGTGCTCTGTAGTTAATCTAAATCCAACTTTAATAGTTATGTAATATATACAATTGAAAACGAATATATAAAGAAGAGTTCCGAGGTAAAATTGTGTTCATATTTATCTCCATTCATCGAATGGAAGGTGATTTAAGTATTAAAGACCCCCAGAACAGCTGACGGGATTTTACGAGATCCATTTCGTATAAAAAATAATGACATTATCGCTCCTCGCGATTAACAGTGAAACATATTGGGTTGTTCGGAAAGTCATTTCGTTTTTTCCCGTCAGAGGACTTAATTACGTTTTTTCGAAACTAACTTCACACTTAAGCCCCATAACCATTATATGTCATGAGAGCTGATATTGCAAGGCTTGTGTGTGAAAAAGTTCTATTAATTCTACCCAGTAGTTTTTGGTTGGTGCCTTTTTAAATATGGAGAGCAATAAGCAGCATTTTCGTCATATTTTACTTTTTAACTTCAGAAAAGGTAAAAAATGCTGTCCAAGCGAGAAAAAAATTGACGGATGTGTATGGAGAAGGCGTGTTAACAGTACGCCAGTGCCAGAACTGGTTTGCAAAATTTCGATCCGGCAATTTTGATGTCGAAGATGCACCACGGTCTGGAAGGCCGGTCGAAGCTGACAAAGATGCGATAAAGGCATTAGTTGATGCAAATCGGCGAATCACCACACGAGAGATCGGTGAGAGGTTAAATTTGTCGAATTTAACTGTTTATGGCCATTTGAAAGGCATGGACTTAACCTCGAAGCTCGATGTGTGGGTGCCCCATGTCCTTACCGAGCGAAATTTGTGTCCTCGTGTTGACGCGTGTGATTCGCTCCTCAAACGTCTAGAAAATGATCCATTTTTGAAGCGGATTATTACTGGGGACGAAAAATGGGTTGTATACAACAATGTTAAACGCAAGAGGTCATGGAGCAGAAAAGATGAACCGGCTCAAAGCGTGTCAAAAGCCAACATTCACCAAAAAAAGGTGATGCTCTCCGTTTGGTGGGATGTCAAAGGAATCGTTTTTTTTTGAGCTTTTGCCGGACAATACAACGATTAATTCAGAAGTCTATTGTCATCAGCTGGACAAATTGAATGATTCACTTAAAGAGAAGAGGCCCGAATTAATCAACAGGAAGGGTGTAGTGTTCCACCAGGATAATGCGAGACCTCACACAAGTTTGGTCACTCGCCAAAAACTTTTACAGCTTGAATGGGACGTACTGCAACATCCACCATATTCTCCAGATCTGGCGCCTTCCGACTACTATTTGTTCCGGTCCCTGCAAAATTTTTTGGATGGCAAAACCTTTACCTCAAATGAAGATGTCAAAAACCACCTGGACGAGTTTTTTGCCAGCAAGGACCAAAACTTTTATGAGAGGGGAATTATGTTACTGCCAGAAAGATGGCAAAAGGTGTTGGACCAGAATGGCCAATATATAATTTAATAAAATATTTATTCATTATACGAAAACTGTCTTTCATGTTCCCCAAAAAAAACGAAATGACTTTACGAACAACCCAATATTAGCGAACTCTATTTAATATAGAGAGTTTGTTGCCAAATATGGAACAGAATATACTTGCGTTTCCAAAATTAGCATCCCTGAGGACAGTTTTTGTCATATGACCATCAAATTACCCCATAAATATGATTGCTTTAATAAAACCAGTTTAGTTTTTTAATAGATAAATTTCAATATTTCCAAAATTGTTAAATATTTTGAAGTGGTTGGAAAAAGATATAATAAAAACAGCGAGGAAGGGCTAAGTTCGGGCGTAACCGAACATTTTATACTCTTGCAATATGCAAGGTTCAAAAGAGGGGAAATACTTTCAAGTGCTGGCAAAACTTTACATTAATAAATGTTTCCTATGAATTCAACACTCATTATTCGACGAATCTTTGGTATCTTATTAACTTATATTATAGGTCATAACCAGACGGAGTTTTATTACTACATTTTGCTTCGTGTCTGAGATATTTATATTAAAACTTACCAAATTAACTAAACCACATTATGTTTAAGAAAACATACCCACTTAATTTCATTAAAATATTACACATATTGACCAACATAAATGGTTTAAAGTGATCTGAAAAGTCGAGAATTCTTATATCGGGTATATTTGGGCTAGGAGAAGGTCTGTTCTGATCGCATTAACTCTTTTCATTATTCAAGTATATTAGGGAATATCTTTTCACGCAATTTGGTGAAGGTAACTCACACAGTGACCGACATATTCGGCATAAAGTAGTATATGGGAGCTGGGATACTTCTTTGTAATTCGTTTACCGATTTCACACATTTTCGGCAGTAAACTATGGTATATCCAATATTATACGATCACTTAATTTTGCTAAAATAGTATATAATATTGCCCTATATATACCCTATAAAATAGGGTATATGCCCTATAAAAACCAAACTGATCTTTGAAATTCTGATATAAGGTATATGGGAGGGAAGTGTTCACCCATTCACCCCATTTTGGACCCAAGAGCACATTATTATCATGGAAAGATAATCCTCGAATTTCATTACGATAGTTTACAGATTTACCGAAATATATGGTATAAAGTCCAAGGGGAGGTTGAAAATCCTTATATTAGGCATATGGGGGGTAGGAGAAGTGTTTACCCGATTTTCCCCATTTTTGACTCAAGAACACATTATTATCATAGAAAGATAGTACTCGAATTTCGTACAATATTAGATGTATTTACCGATATTTTCGATATAAAGTCAGCTATAGGCACTGTGGTCCTTAAATTGGGTATACGAGGACTCGAAAAGTTATATGCCGATTTTGACAATTTTTACGCATACGATGACATATCTTGAAACCACTATTAGTACAAATTCTTTCTTATATCTTAATTGCTGATTGATTTATATGCTTTAAAGTGAATGAATCAGATTAAATTTAAAATTGCGTTATTATTATTATTTGTATTACTTGTTTTATTATTAATATTGTTAGTAAGCGTGGTTGTTATCCAATTTCAGCCATTTTCACGAAGTGACGTAAATATGCAAAAACAATGTCATGTACCAAATTTGGTTGAAATTGGTTATGGCGTTCTTGAAATATGGTATTTCCCCTAAAAGTGGGCGGCCACACCCATTTACCTAAAATTATTTGCCATAAGATTTAATCTTTGTAACATGTTTTTTAGCGAGTTAAGGCGCTTTTAGTAGTTTTCAACACAACTTTGTATGGGAGGTGTGCATTGTAATTATCCGAATTCACTTATTTCCAAAGTATATGAGGAAATTCTAGAAAAACTTGTTTTGAGTAAGTTTGAATGTTATAGCTTTAACGGTTTGTGAGATATGTACATTGAACTTATTGGGGGGTGGGGCCATGCCAAATTTTACAAAAGTTTTTACCCCCAGATTCGCGTCTCACTAGGATTCTGCGTACCAAATAACACGTTTCTATCTTTATTTGTTGCTTAGTTATAGCACTTTATATGTTTTCGATTAATTGTATTTTGTGGGCGTGGCAGATGTCCGATTACATCCATCTGCAAAACCAACCTTCTTATGGTGACAAAGAACACGTGTACCAAGTTTCATCAAGATATCTTAATTTTTTCCCAAGTTTACGCTTGCACGGACGGACGGACGGACAACCGTTAGGTGAACAAATCAATATACTCTGTTGCAACATGTTGCGAGAGTATGAAAATGCAAGATGAATTATTAGGGGAAAATTGGACTCGATTACGCTTAGACACCAAATTAACTTATTCTTCCGGGCACATCTCCACATAATATAACTTAGATATGTTGCTTAATACCTGAAATATCAAGTCAATCTTATTAACGGAAATTAGTAAGTTCGTCGTTCGTAAGTTTTATTGTATTGTTGTAAAAGATAGCAGTGTAATATAGTATCCTTGTAGCTCGATACACTTGAGCCACTGGTGCTCCAACTTCTTTAACCCGACTGAAAATACGTTTTCTGAATGTCTATGCAGGTGGACGAAGCGGTTCACCTAATTCGACCAATTAGGCTGGCTAGAAGGAAGTGGTGGGGGCCGGTACTTTTTTCTTCGTCAAATTTTTCTGGAATCCATCGTCGATATTTAGATATACCGATACTTGAGTATATATTTAGATATCTTGCAGAAGGGTAAACTCGGCCCAATAACATACCCTTACAAATCCGTTAATCGAAAAAAAATAAGTTACTATACTAAATCACAAATCAAGTTATAAAATTTGAATTTGGTTAAAAGGTTTACATTAGAAAGAGGCTTCTGAGGATTCTTGTAGGATCTCACAACAAAATTAGGTCATACATATACTGTAGTTTTGTGCTGAAAATTAAAGTAATCTGCCTATGAATTACCCCCATCCCGCATATTCTAAATATAAATTCTCGTAATAAAACGCGATGGAATATTTTCTCTACCATATTATAATTTAATGACCAAAAGGATGAAATTTAATATATTGTGTATGAGGAAAAAGTCGACTTGACCCCCAACTAGAGGTAAGGGGTTTAGACCACGGTCTAAAAGGATTTAATTTATATTTAGCGGTAAACCATATTATGGTTAAGAAAACGCTTAGTTCCCTTAAAACATCACACATATTGGCGTATATAAGTTAGTTGGAAAGTCGGAAATCATTGTATCGGGTATACTGAGGCTAGAAGAAGGTCCGAGCAGACAACATTTACTCTCGACATTAAACCAAAATGTGCTCGAAAACACATACCCTCAATTTGACCGATATATTCGGCGTAAAGTCTACCAGAATAACGATAATCGTTATATATAATATATGGGAGCTAGACTAATTTGTATATTGATTTTACCCATTTTCACCCCCAAACTATAGTATATTCAAGATTATACGTTCATTCAAATTTGCTAAGATGTCTCACACATTGACCGATATACAGGCTATAAAGTTCAACGGAAATTCGAAAATATTTATATTAGGTGAATGGGAGCTAAGGGAAGTATTGACTCGATTTTACCATTTTTGACACATGAGCACATTAAATTTTCCGAAATCCACCATTTTTGGGCAAGAAAGGCATACCAATATCTTGCTTGAGTTATAATAATGCTTCAGTTATATACTGTAAAGTAAAAGAATCAGATTGAATTTAAAAATGTGTTATCTGAGAAGTAGGCATGGTTATTATCCAATTCGTCTGTATGATAAATATATCAAAAGAATGCTATGCACCATATTTGGTTGAATTCGGTGTATTCATTCCCATTATATGGGATTTCACCTAAAAGTCGGTAGTGCCACTCCCATTGATCAATTTCTACACGGTTTCCTATGAAGCCCTTCCGTACCATTTTTATGTAATATTTAATGTTTCTGACTTTTAGTAATTTTTAATATAATATACTGTATATATATATATATGTATATATATATTAAGTGTGGTTATTATTCGATTTCACTAATTTTCGTAGTGTATAAAGAGATGCTAAAAAAACTTGCTCTGAGCGAAATTAGTTGATATAGCTTTCGCGGTTTGCGAGAGATGTACATTAAACCTATTAGGGGCGGGGACATACCACCTTTTTAAGAACTTCTAAACCACAGATACTCCTCCCTATTGCGATTCTCTGTTCCAAATTAGGTTTGTATCTTGATTCGTTGCTTAATTATAGGCTCTTTATAAATTTTCTCTTAACGTCATTTTGTAGGAGTGGTAAATGTTCGATTACGGCCATCTGCAATACCAACCTTCTTATGGTGACAAGTATAAAAGTACCAGGTTTTACCAAGATATCTTAATTTTTACTCAAGTTATCATTTGGACAGCCCGACGAATTTACATTTAGTTACCCGGAATTCTACTCGTCTCGTCATCCTGATCATTTATATAATATAATTAACTCTACCTCTATCTCGATAAGTTTTAGGTGTTACAAACAACAGTAAGGTGAACTTTAGAAGTTAGGTGAATCCCTATTATATTATTTACTATATATATTACTATATATCTATATCTATATATATTACTGTTGCAACATGTGAGAGTATATAAATGTTGAGGAATGATCTTGTCCAGTCATATAAAATTAAAAAAGTTCAAGAATTAAAGCTATAGTTTACGTAATTCTTTTAATAGATAGGCTGAAAATCAATTAGAAGTTGAGCTAGATTTTTAACATCAAAACATCTTCAGCGAAGATCAGTGGTCGGCATTTCATAGAACAGTTGTTCTGGTGCAGTTGTAACAGGTGCAGTTACGAAATTTGTAAACTTTTCAAAACTGAATCACATCAAGAACTAATACCGTCTTTTAAGCATCCAATCTATGTGAATTGACTCCGTTAAGACACTTTTTCTGGGGTTTTGTCAAGGCAATGATCTGTGCTAATTAATAACTGTTACGATGGTCTATTGAAAAAGAATATTTGACACGTTATTGCCAAGAAAAGACCGGCTAAGTTAGAAAAATTTTTATAAATGGCCACATGTCAAAACTTTTGTTCAAACACTAAACGCAATTCGATATAGTTTCTGTATTTTATTTCTCATATGAGTTGCGCACCTTTAAATTATTTCCTTTTATTTGTCATAAAATGAGGTTTTTCTGTCCAAAGACCAAATCCAAAATTACCATTTATTCAATAAAACAAAGTTACATTATTTAACGGTACTTAACGGTTTGTTGATGTTGGCCTGCGCAGGTCATTTCGATTTTCGAAATATCTTCTTTTTTTCATAATGTTTTTACAACTTGGCGACAATATACCATACACGTCCTTAACTATAGAGCCTGTGAATTTAATAACCATTACCGGCGAGCAGACCAGGAAAAAAATAGGTTTTCCACAAAAACTTACCATAAATATACCAGGGTAAGAGCTCAGTATTGTAATGTCCTATTATGTTTTCATAAATTTTTTCAAAACGTTTTTTTCTGGTTCGTGCCCCACTGTTAGCACTGGTAGTTTTCTGATAGTTTACGTAATAGTATATTTAATATCTGCAGTTACGTTAGAATTAAATTTGAGTTGGTTATTTATTGTATGCACACATTTCTATTATATGCCATTGATTTTGTTTCTTGTACTGATTTTTGTTTGATTGGAAAAAGTAAATATTTATTTGTTATTGCGAGAGTGATGCGTAGCATTCATATTGTGTTTTGTCTTATGTTGTGCCTATACAGAAGTATAGTCTCTTAGCTATCGATAATGCTACCGATATAAGCATTAATCGTCTATCAATTGAATAAATTCATCATCACGAGGAAGTGCTGAACAAGACGATGCGTATATCACCAGCGACGATGATGTGAGTAACGGAGAGGTATCTGATGTTGTAACAACGCTGTAACAATATGCAAGCAAAGGATATATGGTACTCTTGGTATTTTGATATTTATAATACAACAATGTCATTGGATCGAACCACCAATTGAGGATACATGGATTATGATCAATCATCATCTTCAAGAGGCATATATTTCAAACACGGCAAAAACCGACGAGCAGCTATTTCCTTACCGTGGACGAACTAGATTTACGCAGTATTTTCTGTCTAAACCGACAAAATACGGAATAAAGATTCGGCGGATCTGCGATTCTTCCCCAAACTACTCTCTCAAAGAAGAGATTTGTACAGGAAAACTGATTATAACAGAAAAACGAACGAGAAACTAAACAAAGTGGAAAAGTGGTACTGGATTTGGTAGAAAATTATCGTTATTCCGGTCTAACAATGTATTGCGATAACTTTTTGACATCACTCAGTTTGACAAAATCTCTGATGCAAAAATTATTAGCTAATGTAAGGGCAGTGCACGCAAATAGAAAGTTTGTTCCTCTATGCTTTCCGCTGAACAGAAAGATAAGGCCATATAAAAAAAATTAACCTCTAGAGCAAATTATGTTTGATTTCCTGGCTGAAAATTTGTCTATGTTACCCTACCTAAGCAAAGTAGGCAAATATGTGTTAGTATTTTCAGCACAACATTACACGACAAAGAACATAGAAGCTGCAAATAGATACAAACCGGCAGCTATCTTAGACTATAATGAAAATAAGTCCGCTGTTGACACAATGGACAAAATGCTATCTGGCTACAATTGCAAACTCGCAACAAATCGTTGGCCATTGGTGATTTTTTATAAAATGCTTGACGTCATTGCTTTGGCTTCTTATATTATCTATTATTAGGCTTTTGCAACCAAGAAGAAATCAGACCAGAAAAGGGATTTTGTTTTAGAATGGCAAGAACAATTAACAATCCCCCTCATGGAAAGACGTGCACTAAATCTCAGGGTATATGGCAGACCAACAATAAAAATGGCATTGCCAAAATTTAATATATTAATGTAGGTATGTCAAACAAATACAACATGCAACTACGAAATAAAATATCCAGCCTTCAACTTAAATGGTCGCAAAACCCCTAGCTGCTTCCAAACCTTTGAGCTCACAATATCGGCCATTGAACGAGAACGAATTGTACCAAACTTGATAAGTTAAAAGAAGAACTAGATTTGCCTGCTACATTTACAAAAATACAATGTGCCTAATTCTCGGTTCAGATAGTAAAACCTACATTTGCAATATCTGTCTAGCCACAGCACTACATAGATCAACTACATAAACTGTTTTTATATTTTAAGTTTTTACATGAATTTTCCATGATAATTAGTAAAAAGATGAGAAACAAATCGAACTTGAATAGTAAATTTCCTTCAGGACGAATTAGTCCATTTTTTAGTCAATACTACTTCTAAAAATGTTAATAGACATAATTTTCACACTCTCCTTCACCCTAAACACGTTTTCTCATAGGTGGCCTGGCCAGACCATTTCAAAATATTAAATAATTTATATCCCAACTTTCACACAACGGACAATTAAAGTGGGCTTTTGATAGCGTCAATCTTTGCTCACAGCTCTTCATAAATCATATTTATTATTTGAAAATTAAATGCTCGATTTGTATAGCATAAAACCGACAACCCCACAAATCATCACCCTTGCTTTATAGCTGTTCTCCACTCAAAATTCCGGAGTACCTAGTGACAATAAAAATGTTTACCACAGTGTTGACCAAATTGCATGTGAAATGTTTGGCGTTTTCTGCTTACAAGTGGTAGGGGTACCCGATCGGCAGTCGGCAATTGGCAATAAGAGCCCCCTTCGCAGCCATGCCACAAATTATGCAATTTTACAATTTTTTTAAAGCTGTCATCTCTTTTTTTTTGTTTTTTTGCTTCGCCGCTGACATTGCGGAAACAGCGAGCTGACATGTAGAGGAAGCAGTGGGCTAAGGTTTCCCGCTTCCGTTGCTGCCATTAAGGCCCGAGAGCTGTTGCTTTTTCTTTAGCGCTGTTGAGTGGCTAAACAAAACATGGCTAATACTTGCATGACAATCTCACATTCATAACGACCATGCTGCCACATGCACCGGTGGTGCAAGTAGTATAAGCAAAATTATGAGCTCATAATTTGTTTTCATTTCTTCCCTGAATCAACCGCGAAATATGGCGAAAACGGCGAAAATGAATGGCGCTACGAAACAGGCAAAAGATAAAGGCAAATGCCATTTAGCAAACATTTTTCTTTGCTTTTATCTGGCAGGGCACAAATAAAATATCTTCACAACCTTTGAAAAAATTAATTTGTGTTCGTACTAATTTATTAGCCACACTCATACAAATATATATGTGCATTTATGTTTTTATTTTACATGTTTATAGATTAAGTAGATAGCTCTAGTAGTAGTAGTAGTAGTAAAGCTCTATATTTCATATATTCATATATATATTCCTGATAGTATGATCGAAATATAATTTCTGGTCATAGGTTGTCGTTCCCCACCTAAATGTCAATCTCATACTATATTATGTTAACAGCACGCTTTAAATTACTTTATTTCATGCAAGTTACTTCGCATGAATCAAAAATGTCCACATAGATATTTTTTATATGGCTTCGTAATTGACCGCTACATTGCTTTTGTTACTGTCACATTATTGTAATATATTATTTATTCACCTAACTAGTAGTTAAATTGCACAAAAAAGTTTACAACGAAGCGACAAATTGATGTAGTCATAACGTAAGTAACAGTTAAGATATTAACTAGATATTAAGTTAACCGTCCAACGAATCAAGTAAGATGCTTGTGGGAAATGTTAGACATTGGTCAAAATAATTGACTAAATCTTTGTGGTGATATCCAAGCACACATTCAAAATAGGAAACTCATACTGTTCATAAAACTCCATCAGTTCATTTTGAATTTGTAGTGATCATTTTCCGAAAATGAGTGAAATTATCAATAACAATAGCTGAGGTGTAAATTATATAAATATGGTTTCTTTTTTAACAGTTCCCTTCAAAATAAGAAAAAAGATTAACTGATTCAAAAGTAAATGAAACTGCCAGAAGCCTCAAGATAACTTTCACCTCACTAAAGACGGATTTGTAGGTACGAAATACTTTGCCGTATAATATGTGATTCCTTATTCCATCAAGGAAGGCCCATATTTAAAGGTGAAGGCTGGAACGCTTGATTAAACCATTTAGGCACAATGCTACAGTTCGTAGCATCCCTGTCGCTCGGTTCGGTCCTCTCGGTTGATATTAAAATTAAGTAGCGAAATACGTAAGTAAGCAAGGAAGCAAAAGGTAATGATCTGAAATTCGGCCGAATTTATTTACAGTGGAATAATATTTTCACCTAACCCACAATTTGCTACAACATCACCGACGCAGTCAAGAAAGTACTCAAACATATTTAGCACAATAAATATTTTTTCTTTCCTGCGGGCGTTTTTATCATCCTATAAAAACAATTTTCAAGGCAATAAAGAAAATAAGCACACATCAACAACAAAAGCCTTGCCAATAAAAAAGAATAAAAGGTTTAAATAAAGGGTATACGAGCTTTTCTCCTATACGAAGAACATCAAAGTGCATTTATACTTTACCCACGCTTCTCATACCAATCGATTCCCGCACTTTAAAGTCCAATAAAATTTCACTGAAATAGTTAACTAAAATTGGTTCAAATAAATGGGTATTGATAAGTTGTATTGGTAGACCACTACAACCCCTAAACCAATAAGTGAATAATTTTCCATGCATTTACAAAACCCGCATCCATAAATTCCTTCCTCTGTCGTCCACATGGAATGAAATAACCACCAGCTTTTATCTATTGAAAATAACAATAACTTCTACAGTGTTCATATTTATTGATGAGAAATTGGGCAATCGATTTATCCAAAAAGGCTGGTCAAAAAAGATGCTAATATATAAAGGACCACACGAACAATATAGAAATGGATTCAACACTTTAGTAAAATACATAGTTGTTTAAACTGTGGTCTTCCTACAATTTGTTATACAAACTTATTCGCAAATCACACATTTCATAATTACAATACCAAAGTGTGGTCGAATTCTCATAACTGCAAAAACAAAATTGAAAACGACATTAGATTTGCTTCTATATTAAAATTTCGTAATAAAGTTAACGCTTACAGCTACGCTGCAAATGAGGAGGGTTTTGCTTTGCCTAAGATATCTTCTAAAGTTTGAATTTTTCCCGAAACCGTATCGCCTGAGTGATCTCTATACCTGAAATATTACCATTCTGAAATATTTTAGCTTAAATAAAAGACAAACAAAGAAATTAAATAGCCTCTATTATAATATTGACTCAGTGAAATCAGAATTTGCTACTTTGGTGTTGTTGGTCATTTTTTTTTTATTCAATCAAAAAAGATTTCATATTGTGTTTAGTGTGTCTTTCACGATCAACTCTCTCAAGCGTGTAACCAAAATGATTGAAATAGATCTACGTTCTCATCTTTCAAACACCTTGAAGCAACTATTCTCTCTCTTGAATCAACCGGAAAAAGATAAATTTCTCAGAAAGAGTTTTAATTCGTTTACGTAATTATAGTAATAGTAGATGTAGCATTTTTACCATATTGGCCTAGAAATTATAAAATTAATTAATGGCCTTCGAAGTAAATATCTTCTATTTGCTATTACGAATAGACTTGGACCATGCCACCTAGCGCACACATTTTAAGCTCGAGTTTAAATTCTTATTGCCTATATTAAATTCTAGATCGGGTGATCCAAAAACTTCCATTTGACTTCTTTTGTGTATATTATGTTGGTGAACTGTCAAAGAGGTAACAAAGTGACACATGAACGGCGTGCGATCAAATGATCTTCTAGAACGGTGGAAAAGTATTCATACACCCAGTGATAGATAAACACCCTTTGAACAACTTCGAAGAGTGTTTCAGATCCTTATTTTGTTGAAGCTCAACCTATCCTCCTGTAAGCTCTGAGACTCTTAAGAAACGAAAGAGGCAACTGAAGCCCTTCGAATGTTACAGAAGAACAGAGATAGTAAAACACACATTTCAATAACAAAAGATTCAGTAAATAATGAAAGCTGAAATTAAATGCTTTTTATTTTATTATTGTATTTTTGAAGTTAGGAGTAAAAGGTAATAATCTTATCCGTTTTAGTAAAAATTCTATAAAAAAAATTATCATTATTAATATCGCTATTCTAACTCTCTTCCTATGTGTGTATACAGATATACACATATATCATTTATCTCAGCAGACAATTTGTCCAAATCATCAGATCTGCACCGCTTTTCGTTTTTCAAAAATGTGGTTTCTAATTCAAGGATGTAAGATGTGAGAACTGCTTACGGTTTTGCTATAAGAATTTTGAATAATTAAAATAATAGATGTATATTATTTGCTATGCTTATATATGAAGAACTCCTCATTGCCAGATAAATAAAAATTTTTTGCAGTATTAAATTCTTTAATACAAAAGAGTTATCTCAAGACGAAACTAAATATTACAAATAGCAGAAACTCAGTGAAAATAAAACAGTAATTTCTCTATCTAAAATCAAGATCTTAATCTTAAAGATATGAGTTAGAAAATATTACACTCTACTCTACTCCTAGTCAGAAGTATTACATATTTAACAAATTAAATCAAATCTTTGGAAATTTGTTAGTAAAATTAAATTATTTCTTTTTAAATTCGAAATTGTTACACCTGTACGACCAATATATCCTCCATAATTATAGATATTGATGATTTCACATTATACCCGTTAATTCACGCTCGCGGCGCATCGTAACCATACATCTTCAAGGGCCATAAAAGTGCTAAACGCTATTTCGTTGTTGTTAATTTATTTTTGTATGTAGTAAGTACGCGTATGTATACGTGGGACCATTTTTAAATAAAATATTTATCCACAACAGCGTTAATGTGCATGTATATTGTACAAACATATGTATGTATGTATGGTCCGTACTGTTATATGTGTAACAACTGCACTTGTTAACATATTTTTTGTGCACCTTTTCAGCTTAAATGAGGCGATTTGTTGACATTACTCGTTAAAGCGTTAAACTGTGCCATGTCTTTCCGCGGGTGGCAGCTAGAGGCTCAAAATGAGCATTGAACAATAGCAATCGGAGTGACTGCAGCACGCAATAGCGATGCGTACAAAAAGTCCAGGGTACATGCCATATATTGAGGCATGTGAATTGTAAGCATCAAAAGCAGCTGATATAAACCATGGTTCAGTGGTTCGCTTGTTGCCTCGTTGTCCGGTTGACTTCTCTGGAAGCTAATGCCGGCACGCACTGCTTTATAATTGTTATTATTATTTTACCGTTTCGTTTTCCATATCTTATATTTTTAGAAAAATAAAGGCTGCGACTGAGGTTTCTTTGTTCCCTACCTAAGTCTGGTTACAGTTCAGCTAATCCCTTTAAACATTTGCTGTTGTGAGCACGTTCCACGTCGATTTTGAAATAATAGCGATAGATTTTAAGACATTTCTGTTACGAAGCTCTCCAGTTTACTAAATAGTAGTTTTTAGCTATCTCCGAATCTGTTTTGTGAGTATTCTTCTGCCATTAATCAAGGGTGATTAGTATGGTTCACATCTTTGCCACGCCGAAACTTAACCGCATACACATTTGTTTATTTCATGAAATATGTCTGAATGGTATAAGGGATAAGAGAGACACATGGTATAAGGGAGATATACTATAGCTATCTTGGGTTTATTCAATCATTTCATCTTAACATTTACCTATTTCTTTACATCTTCTGAAAAATTTGCTGTTCGAATGAACATTCTTAAAAAATTTAAAAATGCTTAGATGTCTCATTGAATTGACATTTGAAAATGCAGTTAAAAATATTTTTCACAATTCTAATAAACCGAATTATGTGAGAGGATGTGGGTTTCCAATGTCTGTGGGTTTCCAATGTGGGTTTCCATCACCATGTAATGTGATATGCATTGTCTCGCCCATTAGGTTTCAGATGGATGTTCTATAAAACATAAGCATTCTATTTTAAAGCAAGCTACGCGTATTTCTCAAAGACTGTATATGTGATTTATCCATAATGTTTTTAGGAAAATTCACCAAAACTCTGAGTTCAGTGAACAGTAGGCATGTACATGTCGAAAGCTTGTTACCTTCTTTAGAAATTAAAAAATAAAAGTAAAAAAAAAGAAAATCTTCTTGAAGAGGGTTGAGAATAACATAGATAATATGAGTAATCGAGGAAAATATGTACGAGTAAATAACCTACGTACGAACTAACTCGTGCCAAAGCTATAATCTTGACAAATGAGAGGCAGTCGCATGGTATTCGAATCGGTTCATCACCATGAAAAGCAGCGAAAGCAACGATGTAAGCACCGTTGTAATGAATGCGTAAATGAATACCTGGAAATAGCAACTAGAAAATAGCAATAGAATGGGCACACAATAGCAAAGAAAAGTGTGCCCAGTTTCATTGGTGGCCAATCAGCCGGTGAGCCAACAAAGCTATTCATAAGTGTTGGCTTCCACCTCAACCATTGGTTTCATTGTAGTTCTCGTCAATATCGACGTACCCCTTCATACTTCGCAGTTATTTTTCTTTTAATTCAAATGTTATTGTTGCGTCTGCGGAGTTATGATTGTAAGTACAAATATTGCATGGTATTTATTATTTTCATTGCAGTTTAAAAACGTATATTGCAATGAAAAAAGAATTTCTCACAAAAGCCAAAGTTATTTGCATAGTTGATTAGCAGCATTGTAAGAGAGTAACAGCTCAACAAATGTGCTATATGTGGATATTTTATCGCCAGCACTGCCGAGTATTAATTAAAGGCGCACTATTAAAACTCTCTGTACCAGAGAAACTACTTCTTTGATTGTTATGTCCGAGTTGGTTCCATGTGAATTTTCTGCGAAGAAGGATAGACCTCAACCAAATTGTAGCTATTTATCTTTGAAAATTGAAATATTATATTATACATAACCGAATGAAAAAGTCCATAGATCTGCCAATAGCGCAAGTGTTTCACTATTAATTCATTATCAATTTTCACTAAGCCCCAGAAGGCATATTATATTATCTAACTTTGTTCTCCCCGCCCCGTGAATAAATTGTGATCTGTCGCTACTATTCTTTATAAGGGCATACAACATTGATAACGTCGATATTTGATAAAGAAGTAAATACGACATAAGTATGATTCGGCGAGGATAAATCTAACGGCTACGAGGGCTACGATGGATGTAGAATTTCCAGGTCTGAAAGAATTCAACGCATTACTTCGCGAGTTAAAGCATAGAGTATAAATTGAATAGAACAAGATGGACTTGTGAAGAATAAAATTCAAACATTTAACTTTGTGCGTAACGCGTAAAAACTCGTGCCTCAATCACCACTTAACCAAAATCAATCATCAATTTAATTAATAACGACTATGGTAATTATAAATTAAGACGACTCCAAAAATTAAGAGGCCTTATATATGTATTAGAATAATTAACGGATGACTCTTACTGAACTTTGCATTCGTAATATATTTCTTTATTTAATTATTTTGAATTTAATTTTTTTCATTGTAAGTCTCACCAGCTTACTGTTAACAGCGCATATGGCAATTTCCCCAGATTCGACAAATGACTTCAGCTGGAAAACGAAAGAAAACTTAATCACTCAGATTTCCAGTTCAACCCAAATAAAATTTAAATAAATAATTCAAGGTCAAAAGTGGTAAAACGCAAGGGTTCAGCTGAAAGCATAATGCAAGCATACTATTAAACAAACACATAACAAAAGCATACCAGAGCGAATGTGTGCTTGTACGGTCTATCAATGACTGACGGAATGACTTTCCGTTCTCTTGTTCGTCACTGCCCCCAATGCTTAACCAGTTGTCAAATGCTAAGTTGATGTCATTGGTACATGTCCGCATAGCAAAGCACTTTTATGAAATATTTCGAAAATATATGCAAATACATGCAGATCCGCTTTCGCTGCGCTACTTTTTAACATTATCGTATTTTTCGGCGATGAATTGTCAAAATCCTAAAGCCGAGAAAGACTTGCATTTCTCTAAGACACACGTCAGCAAAGAGCAGAGCAAGGATATTCAAATAATGCAAATAATAAATGCGTAAATCTTTTAAAAATGTGTACTTTTCCGTCTGAAAAGTTTGGCAGGTGCGCTTTCAATAAATGCTGATGTTCTTGATGAAATCGGCAAGCACGCACACACATCTCAATTCATTCAATTTTTAAAGTGAAAACAATAGCAATCACAACAATAGCAGGCAAGAATGCCTGGATTTACTCTTGCTCTACAATAAATCAAACAAGTAAGGAAGGGCTAAGAGCATTTTACACTCTTGCAATATTCAAGGATCAAAGGGGGGAAATACTTTCAGGTGATGGGTTAAGAATAAGGCCCTTAGAGCACGGTCTGGACCGGTTTCATTCATATTTAGCGCGAAGCCAAATTAAGTTTAAGAAAAAGTATCCATTTAATTTCATTAGAATATCACACATGTTGACCAATATAAACGGTTTAAAATCAGCTGTAAACTCCGAAAAGTTAATGCAATCCAGATTGCATTAAGTTAATTATCCAGATATATCTGGTATATCTGGGCTAGGCGAAGGTCTGGACTGATTGCATTAACTTTTGGCATTACTCAGCTACGCTATAGAACATGTTTCCACGATGAAGATTCATTATGATAACTCATGAGGATGGTCGGTCCGCTTCGGTGACCAATTTCACGTATTTTCGCCATTAAACTATGGTATATCCAATATTACATGTTCACTTAATTTTGCTAAGATATCTTACATATTGACCGATATATATCATATAAAGCCATAAATAAATATTTATATTGGGTACATGGGCGCTAGGGGAAGTGTTTACCCGATTTTATCCATTTCAGGCACACGGACGCACAGTTACCAACAAGAGACGCTCTCTGAATATATTGATCGAAATATATGGTATAAAGTGTAACGGGAGATTGAAAATCCACACACATTATTATCATGCAAAAATAGTTCTCGAAATTCATTACGATATCTCATATATTTACCGTTATGTATGGTAAAAAGTCTGCATATAAATATATGGGGGCTATGAGAAGTATTTAACTGGTTTTCCCCTGATCAGGATGACGAGAAGAGTTGAATTTTGTGACAGTCTGTCCGTCCGTCTGTCGCTGCAAAGAAAAACTTAAGTAAAAATTGAGATATCTTGATAAAACTTGGTACACCCGTTTTTTGGCACTTTGAGGAGGTTGATATTGCAGTTGGGCGAAGTCGGAGTATAACCACCCCTTCGTCCCATATATCACAATTTCAAGCGCCCTCTGATTCTTTCACTTTACACAATATAAATAAAGCACAAATAACGCCTTCAAGGTATTCCGTTTAACGTCAGAAAATTATCGAAATTGGAATATAACCTTTCAAGTCCCCAGATAGCGAATGTGTGGACGCAGTGAATAAGGCTGACTTTTTACCAAAAATAACGACCAATCTGTGAGCTACTTTACTGAAAATCAAAAAAAATCTTTTTCTAATAAGCGTCCTTATGTCAAAAATGGGTAAAATCTGGTAAATACTTCCCCTAGCACCCATTTACCTAATGCAAAAATTTTCGAACTTCCGGTTACCTTTATGCCATACATATCGGTCAGTCTGTGAGATATTTTATTGAAATTCAGGTAACGCTTTTTCCTGGTAAAAAAGTGTCCTGATGCGAAAAATAGATGAAATCGGATAAATAATTTACTAGCCCCCTTAACGCTGATATGAGAATTTATAAAATTGCAGTTGACTTCATACCGATTATATCGGTCAATATATAAGATATATTAGCAAATCTTAGCGATAAGAAGGAGTGAAATTGATATACGAATTACCCCATTCCGCACATACTACATGTAATGATTGTCGTTATTCTAGTAAACTATTCGCCGAATATTTCTGTCAAATTTTGGAAATGTGTTCTCGAGCATACTTCAGCTCAATGTCAAAAGTATATATTATCTGCACTTACCTCTTACTTAAACAAAATATAGTGATGAAAGTACGTGAGTCTATGACCTATAATATATCTTAATAAGATACCAAATATGATTGTAATCCTTTTACGGTTTTGCCGAATAATGAATTTTGAACTCTTACCCAACATTTTTTAATATACATTTTGCCAATACCTGGAAGTATTTCCCAGTCTTTGATCTTTGCATATTTCGAGAGTATAAAATATTCGGTTACACCCGAACTTTGGGCTTCCTTATTTGTTTTCAGTTATTCTCATCCAAGAGATAGCAAAGATGGTCATCAAAATATCGAAAAGGTTTGCACTTTTAATTAGGATTGTCTTTTGCAATGATGAGCAGTCTTGCAAAGGGTCAGGTTTTCAATTGAGCAAAATAAAGTTCCACCTCTCATGGCTCACGGGACATATAAAAGGGACAAATAAACAGCAACAGCAGATTTTGTTAATATTGGATTTTCAATTTAGCAATGAACATGTATAGGTATTATAGATATAGATATTTAAATAAAGTTATTTGACAAACAAAAATTTAATTACTTTTTCCTCAACTATTCCTATATTCCTAAATGTTCTTGAAATAATGTCCCAATTAGGATTAAATGAGATTTCCTTCTTATGTTATCCAGTGTGCTACAAAGAAAATATCTTCACTTTGTCCTAGCAGAGTAGAGTGTTCGTCAGCAACAGTCTTGAAAGTTTTCAAGTGTCGCTTTGGAGTGGCGACAATTAGCTGGGATTATTTGATTACAATGTTAATTGCCTCAAGTTTTACATAACCAGAGTCAAGAACACTTCATTAGGCTTTGTACATCCCAACCACTCACAGTAGGCTGTATTCTTTAGCCAATAATTTCTTCGAGCATATCTGTAAAATGCTTAGTACAATTGAAGGTGAAACATAGATGTCTTTACATTATAAATTTGTAAACAGCAATTCGTTATCAGCACAGCCAAGTCTTAGCTCCACCTAATTACATACCCAAGTACTTTAAACCGTACGCACATACATTTCTCAACGGATTAGCGAAAGTTACTTCTGTTCACTTTTTGTATCATTACCTTTTTATAAGCGCAGAGGAGATTGCATATTTATGCTACCCCTTGCTAATGCTACAACATAGGTGGATATTAAAAAATACCTGCGCCGCTAAGGTACAAAAATTATACTTTCAACACGTCTCATACTCACAGCCACAACAACAACACGTTTTAAATATTGGTTGGGATATTAAAGTGGCAAAAACTTTTGTTGCGAGTAGATAAGCGTAAAGAATTTTAAACCCAACTCCTCAGCCGTGAATTATATAAGCAATTGGCTGTACGAGAAATTAGTGGCCGCGTAAAACTGAAATAAAGTAGAAGAAAGAAAACGTTGTTGATATTGCTTGTTGCGTTAATAATGCCACAATATTTTGGAGCTATGCCTTTGCAGTTTATCCGAGTTGCTTCTTCAACCAGGAGAGTCCGAATTAGGAGCTTATATGTTCTAAGATACATCCAAATGTCCGGAGATTATGGTATGGCAGTTCATAATTTTAGATTCTTCTGCGACCAAAATTTAATCCATAATTTCTTCAATTATTATGTAGGGATGTGTTGAAAAGTATTGAGTATTATCGGGTAACTTTTTTAAAAGGTGTTGGTACGTCTAGTCAGACCTTTCAGACTAGACAATCAATCTTGAAAAAAGGCTTTAGGAAAATCGTTTAAGAATATGTGAAACAAAATATTTTCCGTTTTACTCAAAACTTTGCTGTGTAAAAGGTGCGGAGAGACAAGAACGATGTAAAACAACTGGACATATACTAATATACTATAGGTGCATTTTATGGTAGAAATCAATAATGAATAACTGCAGCATAATCTCTTTTAAGAGCTTTAAGCTTTTTCTTTAACCGGTAAGTTCATCAACACTCTAGTGGATAGATATAGGCCCTTGAGAAAAGCTGTGAACATAATTTGGGTCTCTGGTCATATATGTATAAAAGGTAATGAAACGGGATGGGTTGGGAAGCCCAGGCGCTTTCGAAAACGCTCTCATAATAAGCTGTAATAAGCTCTTTCAAAGGTTGCTTAAAACAATGGATGCTACAATACATCCCGTTTCTTGAAACACCACCAATATAGAGTGTACCATAAAATTGCTTTAGAGAGTTTTAGATGATAAACTGAACAAAAAACTCAATAGGGTTGTCAAAGGGCATTTACCCTTGAGATATCACCTAAAGAAACTTGTTGACTACTTTTATTCGTTCGTAAGGTCTCAAGCTTTGTTTTATTTCAATACTAGTCAAGATTTCATTTCTATGCTCAAGTTATACATTGCAATTATAATTTGGTTGATGGAACTTACAATATCGCCATTAAAAATTAAGTTTTGTTGATGACCAATCAATGTTTAGTGCCTTCCTGTAAAAGCACTTTGTAAGATATGAATATTTAATAAAATTTAATGTTTCAATCACGATATATATGTACGTAGGAAAGCTTCAAAGTCCTTATAATTTAAAAAATATATTTTTTATATGGTGAACTTACCCTCCTTAAAATTAAGAAATACCACACCGGCTTCTCGAAACAGCCGTGCTAATAAGTTGAAGACCTTATTACAATATCATGTTAAAATTCTCAAATACGTTAACTTCTAAGGCTAATGGTTCGCCATTACTACATATATACACTCCACTCTGAGATGAGTATGTAAGATATATTATGAAAACAAAAGAGTAGACAGATGGTAAATATGCGGCAATTTCTAGAGTAACTTTGAAAAGATATTTTTTCTCGCCAAGCTTAAATGTCTTTTCGCAAAACCTTTATTGCTTGGCACTTGTCACAAATAGTGCTTATTGGACTTAACTTTTCGACGCATGAAATAACGACGAATAGTCAACAAGATTACTTTTTACCACTATTAGGTACTGTACTAAGGCTTTAAAAAATAACATTGATACTTCCGCAAACAATACGTTATATAAAAAGCCACCAAGAGTCCAATATTTAAACAAGCGAAGAAATGCGCTCTCTAAGCTTAAGGGATTCATATATTAAGTCACTTACTTCCGCTCATTCGGCCATCTCTTACACCGAATTCTAACCTACGTATGTATGTACATAAGTGCATACACATACATAAGTGCAAAGATATTTACTCTCCTTATTACTTTTGGTCCTGTTGCCAAATTTCCAGGCTATCATTATTATTATTATTATTATTTTGGAAGCGCCCAGCAGGAGTTGTTGCTTCACTTTTCGTATCATTGCATAATATTTTTTTTTATTGCTTTCTTCGAATATGTGTAGTGTGAGAAACACCACATAAAGAACTTGAGAATGGAATAAAGTGTCCATTTGAAATAAAGTACAGGCGACCCACTGTTGGGCCATAAATTTTGAGGGATTCAAATAGAAATGAATTTCTTCATACATTAATAAAAAAAAAGGTGCAACGTAAAAAGATGTAAGTACTAAATTTTCTCTGAATACTCACTTTCTAATCAAACTTGCGTACTTTCTTATCAATTTCAATTCATACATGCCTGCAAGGAATATTTTACTTAAAAATATTTTTTAAACTACTTGCTTACAAAGCAAGTAAGAATGATAAAATTACTCTCCATCATCATCACGGTATCTCAGTGATCCATCGTAGTGATCCAATTCCAATACGTCGAATCAAACTGCCCGTTTATTACGAAACTTTTGTTCGAATTTAAAAACGAAGTAAAATCTGCCTTTAATGAGTCTCTCAAAGTAATCTAAAGTTTCAAATAAAAAGCTTACTCCTCAAATAGGTTTAGGATTTTAACATTTGCCCCTTGTTTACTTATACAGCGCAAAAAATGTAATACTTAACGATCAAATATATAGCAAAGTGTAGACGCCTATTATATTATATACATATGAATAAAAAGCTCAGTACAATTTTTATTATTTTTTTATAAATATTTTATTAATCATTAATAACTTTATGAACAAGTGAGCATTCTCCTTAAGGTTAACCTTACAGCGAATATCTCCACTAAAAACAAAACTAGTTCTCGTAGATCTCTGAAAATGAATGAATGATGTTTATTATCGTTGGAATAGACCAGTGATATACACCAGGAAACCTTCGCAACATGGATGATATGCATTTCTGCACTTCAAATACTACTTAAGAACAGAATAAATACAATTAAAAGTCAATTTGTGGATAGGGTCTATATATCAAACAACTAATAGATACTTGAGGATATGATAGGATGAGGATGAGGATGGACAGATACTTGACGTTTATCAGTTCATTGGTTCATTAACTGGTTAACATTAAATGTGTATAAATATTCAACATTTTTGCTATGAATACTTCTCACGATTTTTCAAAATAAAAGCTGGAAGCTTCGGCAGATCGTCAGTTGATTTTTAATCATTGAATATTGTGTTTGAAAGACACGAGTTTTACAAACCAAAAATTGTGCTACTTTGTGTGAAAGTTCCTAACACACATACACATTCCTCTCAATCCCTCAATCTTACTTATGTATGTATATACATACAAGTATATAACTAAAATAAAAAGCTATCGGCAGCTCCGCCCACAGAAAATAAAAAAAAGCAAAAAGTAAATTAATAATTCCTATTAGTTGAAAGCAAATGTTTGTCAATTCTAAAGCTGGACGTGTGCATCAAAAGCATTGGAGAGATGGCACATGAGTAGGGTATATGAGCAGCGTATTACCCGATATCTACGGTATATGTACAGAGAATAGTTGAGAAATATTCATTTATTTTTCTTCTTTCATATTTTTTCGCTCACATACTTTCCCTTAATGAGTTTTGTGTTTTTTTTCTGCCATTTTCCTTTATGTTCTTCAATAGAATGTGATGAAAAAATATCATGTACAAATGCATTCTCAGTACATTCTTTTAAGCATTCGAAGACTCCGCCTATTTTCAACGCGCGCGCAAGTCCCACTCACCGGCCGCCCCAACATCTGGTGCCCCGCAAGCAGCACCTACTTCGCGCCACTGTTTCCACACACACATCGAATTTGGCTATAGGGCTTACAATGGAAAGGACGAACGAATCACAGCATCCTTGTTTACAACGAACGGAAGCAATCGTGTGCGCATACCATTTAGGGGATGTGTGAGTGTATATAACGACGTATATATATACACATGCATCTGTATGCTTGCAATTGGTTTTATACGAAAGCACATATGTATGTGTAAGCATTAGGCGCCAAACCTTGGATGACACTTTACTAGTGGCGCATGTAAATAACAAATATAGATGAACACTCCCTCTAAATACTTAGATATCTAGCTAAATGTGACTCATATACATATATATATATATATACTAATACTCATATATATATACTAATAACATATTAGTTTATATACTAGATTGTTTAATGCTCTGCTATACCAACTGCAACTTTATGTACATCCGGTAACCCCCAACAGCCAACTTTTGGCCAACAACGCCTTTTTCAATTTGTCTAATGAAATTGCAGCGGTGACAATTTTTTACCACTACATGCACAGTATCAAAGGAGATGGCTTAGTACCTTCAACTCACGCTTTTCTTACATGACATCTCTGCATATAAATTGAATTTTTGTCATTACCACAAACTGTGTGTTTCACCTTCATGGCACCTGCTTCTTCCGAGCAGTGATGAATTTTTCCCTTTGAGTTGCCTTACAACGGACACGTGAGAGCATTGGTGGATGTGCGAGCATATTATTTTCTCGCTTCGATTTAAGTAAAATTCTGAGGTAAAAAAATGAAATTTGTCAAGTAACAATTTCCACTGCAGTGCACATTGCCTGATTTATGGTGGGAAGTCGGTGGCAAGCGAAAGGGCGGGAAGCAGTGTCTCAAGCATGCCATATCTAGATGTGCCTCGCAATGATAGTGATGTAAGATAAATTAAAAAAATAATGACAAGCAGTTTAATAAATGAGTTATTTCATTCCACACACGCTTCAAAATGAAAAGCTAGCTGCAACACCAGCAATACGATACAAAGTATCTAAATCATAATGCCCGCTCATATGTGTGTATGTGTGAAACTATGAAATGGAATTTTCATGTTATTTATACACATGTCGACAAGGCGTCTATGCATATGAGCTTACCAACTCATGTAATTGCAAACGAATTTATTTGTTTGCACACGTTGGTGACGAATCATGAATAAGTACTGATGTTGCGAATGAAATTTATAAATGTTTCTCATTCAAATTAAAATTGGTCTAATAAGAAAATTTACATTTACAAAGCATCATATGACTTACTGGTTTCAGCATACGAAATTCTTTCTTGTTTCTTTTGTCTCTTGTTTTGAATTGTTTCTTTTATCCGTTTTTCGTGAGTTTGATTTGATTTAATTAAACAAATCTTTATAATTATTTTTTCATTCATTTAGATTTGTCTAATGACGACCATTGAAAGTAATAATGTCGCGACGCGATGCTTACATGAACGTATGTTATCAAATTTACCCCATTCATTTTTGATAGAACTCTGCATATTTCCTACAAAATTTTACAAAAAGAAAACGAAATCATAATCTTTTCTAAAACACTACTAAATGCAGTCTTATCTAAATCGGTTTATCCATATTTAATATCCTATATCATAAAAACACATGATTTTGTAAGGGTGTCTCTTGCATTGTTCGAGATTCCAATGGTTAAATTCACCGAACGAATGAATCATATGAATGATGTGGTGAATGGTGGTGATTGATCATATGTGGAAGGAAGACTTGTCTAAAGATAATTTAATCAATTTAGGTTTAATCATATAAGTTAAATCTACAAAAAATTGCTTTTGACTGCAAGAAAAATTAGAAACTTTAAAAAATACGAGATTTGTTCAAAATGTAAGGTCCAAACATACTTGTTGTTGGGGTGGATTTGTCACGATCACATTTCCAGAGTTTAAGCCAGGGACGTATCCAAACAAGGGAAGAGGAAAAGTAAATCCATATGCTGTGATAGTACAGAGTGTATATATAATATATGTATATAATAAGCATCGACAGCATACTGATATTAACCTGCTTTTTACGATCAGCGTTAAGAAACGCCAAAACAATGAAATTCGTAGGTTCTTTTTCTTATCAAATAGTTATAAAAGAAATATATTTTGAATAATTTATATGGAACAAATAACGATCTCATATAATAAGTTGTGGAACAGTATTATCAGAATATGGATTTAGTTAATCATAAGATAATCAGTTTATTGATTATCTCTTGAACAATGCTAGGTCATAATTCGGAATGAAATTAATGTAATTTGTTTACAAAAACTGGTCAGTACATGGTATTAAAAATGATCATCTATATAATCCTCTGGCACACTATAGAGTAGTCTCAGTTTATTTGACGTCCCTCACTCCTTTTTAAGCTGCTTGGTAGGAAATGAGTAAACAATGAGGCCTTAAAGAATCTGTCATTACGTGGCCGCTATTTACATCTTGAAGCGCCAGCTGGAGCCGTTACTAGTTTCAGCTATATAGTCTCTGCTCAAGAAGAAGTATATACCTTTTTTGCGAAAATTTTTTTAGAAAAAAAGTTAATACTTCAAAACAAAATTTGGTCGTTAATATGCCTAACTCTCATTTTTATGTGAAGGTATGCAGCTTTTGTTATGTAACGGTTGCTTATAATATCATAATATATTCAAGCAGAAGTTACTTTTTGATCTCCGATCGCCTGTTCAATGGATAGTTTAAACATGATGAGGCTTAATATTCTTAACCCTGTAAATAATTAATAAGTAGGCAAATACAGATTATGGTTACCAAACGGCACTATTAGAAATATTAAAGGAGCTTTAAGGCCGAATATGTACATTTCAAAAAATAAATTGAACAGAACCACCCCTACTTCCATTGAATCAAGTTACGAAGTCGCGTCACTTACTAGCCTTATGTAGTAAGCTAGGTGAACATAATACACTTAACATGATGTAATTTAGATCCATTAAATAATATATTTGACTATACCCAATTCAAAATGATCACATGCAGTTGCACGTATGAGAGAATGAAGCGTGCTTACGTAAACATAAAGGTTTTGCTACATAAATATATTTAGGCTTATTAACAATATTGATATGAATTCTTACTACACTTTACTGATGCCCGGAAACTCTGATATCACCTATTTCACTGTTTCCAAACTTGTGTATAGACCTATGTACTCAGTAACTGCATATACATACCTATGAAAATAAGTGCAATTCTGCGGTCTATCATACGAATCAAACACACACTATGCCCAAAGCAAGCAAGCGCCACAATCGATAGCTTTGGCAAACAACCAATCACCACGTGCTGATTAGAGACATACTGGCATTTGATCGTGTGACAGGCATCCCAGCGCTATAGTCCATCAGAAAACGCGAGAAACATTCCCATTGACACTTCCATCAATTTCGCACATTGTTTGAAAGAAATAAAAGATTTACGCACGACAGCTTGACCAATTGAAGGCTCGTCTCTTTGTAAAATATGGTATACATATATTATTTACTTTGCTTGGTAGATTTCCGCATAAGTTGATCTAATAGTTAGTTCCTGATTGATCACTTTTAACTCTCGATACCAACTGTTGGATTCATTCAGCACTCACTGATCATTGCGAACACTTTAATGCGATAAACCAACAGTGGACATTCAGAGCTGAGAAATTAAAAAATAATATTTATAAACGAACGCTGACAAAAACATCGCCCGGTTCAGAGATAGAAGACACAGTAATGCTAAGCGCCGATTCCCTGCGGAACGCAGCCATATTTGTGTAGTGGGTCGCCGCCGCAGCCATTAATGCAATGGCAAGCTGTTTGGCGACCGCTACATTGGTATGTGCCATATTAGGAGAAAATACAAAGCACTCGCCAGCCACTGACTCACAGCGTGGAACCAACCTGCAACTAGCGGCGCTAATGTTTACCTTCTACGTTCTTAATGGCTTTCTTACGCTATGTGGCACTCGTACTCTACTAGCAGCATAATGGTAAACAATGCCCCGTCTGCTTTTACGTGGCAAATTTTTCAGTTTGCTCTTTTTCTTAATTTTCACGATCATCGTTAGTTATGACAACGTGCAACACGGTAGTAAACTAGCCGGAGTGCAGCGCCGTGATCACGGTTACTCGCGCCATATAAGTCGCGTGTCTGCATGACTGCACGTCGTCCTCTTATTGGAGCCTGATTCACAATACAGGCACAATTACTGCAACAAAACAAAAGCACAAATTAATGGAACACTGCTCGGAGGAAAACGTTTTGTTCTTCTGAAAAGGAGACGCTGTGTTTACAGACTCCGTGATCTGTGCTTTTCAGCGCGTTAACCGATCAAATGCAGATGCACCAACTGCTGAAGTTTGCAAAGAAAACAAGCCCTATTGAATCCTTAAAATACGTATATATGTCTTATAAAAGGAATTAAAGACAAAAGTAAAATTATAAGGAAGAAGTGAACTCATGTTGTACTTAATAATATTCCTGACACTCGATATTCTCAATGACGCCGATAATAATAAATTCAATTCTTTCCGTTTCCACTTACTATCGAATATACATGAACATAGGTTCTTATGTCTGTATGTGAGCTCTATAGTTCCACACGATTTTCCACAATATATGTCAATATGTTTCCTTTGTGATTCCCAATTGGGAGCTGCTGACCAATTGGTGGACGGCAAAGGCCGATGAACGATCACTATACAAATACTGTGTCCGGCAATTAGTATGCATTGATTGTGATCGCCTGGAAATAAATGCTAATTTGTGTATGTTTGTCGCTCTTAGACTTCCAGATAGCCAGACCACAATCTATCTTTTGTGCGTCTGAGACAAGAAAAGACGAATGTTCACAGCAAAGAGCGTAGTTCTAAGATCGCCATCATAATGACGTATATCGTCATCCTGGCGATCACTGCAATAAAAGAATGCCAGGTCAACAAGATGTTAGTAATCACAAGTTAGCTCAGCACCATTATACACGCTATGAAGATAGTAACAATCGCTCAGGAGGCATCAATGGTCGCAATGGTCCTCTATGCTGCAGCAGCTGTTTCCTTCAAACCTTTGATTCTGCATTTATATATGCACACTCAGAAAGTTTTAATAGAACTTATCAATGGATGATAGGAGATATAAAAATTCACAAGAAATCAACGTGAAGTACATTAACCCGTCTATAATTTGAGATACACTTTTAATCATACTGTTTATAAAAAGAGTCAATGGTTGACAAAATTTTAATTGCTAAAGGAACTTCTTGGATGATTTATACTTCTTCGATCTACAAAGTTAAAGGCTTTTAAACCTACTTCTACACAACTTTCTTGATTCATATGCATCTTAATTGTTATTATGTTTACTTGCTTTTAGCGAACATGACGAAATTTCTATAACGCCTCTCTTAAAAATCTCAAAAGTTTTTAAACCGTTCTCTTTTTATCTAAATTTTAACATACATTATTCAATTGGGGATCTGTCATCAAACACATTTATCTCCAGTTCCTTAGATTTAAATATCCTCACCGTGAGACAACACCGAAAACTACTGTGGCGACGCAAAATAATTTTTACAAATTTCAATCAAACGCTTTAGCAAATTGGCACTTTTCTTAACGCAAAGAAAAAATTTTTAATGGATTTTCGAATACATGGATCAACTACAAAGTAGACCCAAATACATGTAGTAAGACAGTAATTCTTCTTTTTCACGCAGGAATCTTCAAAACAGATGTGAATAGCGGAAACGGTATGGTGATTCACTAAAATTATGAAGGGGAAAACGAATTTTATTTATTGAAATTCCGAGTATACCTGCATTGTCACCTAAGGGTTAAGAATATAAACATCGATACTTGTTTTTCCATAAACATGTTTTTCCATGGACTTAAACCGTTGATAGGCTACAAATTAATTCAGTTGAACAGCGTCATAGTACTGTAGACGAATGTTGTTAAATCATCAATGGATACGAAGACCGGATTTGGGGAATCATGTCTGCGCAAGATGGTACTGACGCCACAACAAACAACCAAAATAGGAAATAAAATGCGAATCTGACCACTTATGGACGTCAATGAAGAAAGCACATAACACATTAAGAAAATGAAATGTAAGTACTGGCAATGAACGGATTTGAATTAACAAACGAAAAAAGTGATGCCCTTAATGGTGTAAACAAATGGCGCTACGATTCGAAATGAATGCTAAAATAAAATTAAATCTATTGAATTTATTATGTAAAGATGAAAAAAGTTCACAAATGAAGAAAGAAAATGCAATTGCTATAAATGACTAAAATAACTCGACCACTAAACCCAAACAAATTTATATATTCAAAATATATCGTTTTCTTGATACTGAGGATATTTATATAATATGTACATCAAAGCTCAGACCAAATCGATTATGTAAACAGAAAATCACTAACATAAACCTAGACGTAATGGAAAGAAGTTCAATTTAGAGGTCAGGGTGGAAATTGACAGTGATGTCAAAATATATTTGAAGTATCTAAAACTTTGGGGCTTATGATTTACAGATCTATTCATATCAATAGCGGTGAGAGTTGAGGTATGCTTTAATATAAAACACTGATCTATTTGCGATAGTAATTTCTCCTAAAATTGTGAGATCAGCTTAACATAACAGTGTAGAAAATGAGCATTAATTTGGACTTCCTTAAAGTATCCGTAGCCCTATTTACGAGCACATTTCACTTTAATTGACCTTTTCAGTTGTTTATAAAAATATCAGCTAATTAATATTAACTGGTCATTAAGTTAATATATTAAACTAACTTTTATTAACTAACATTTAATAAAAAACTTAAAAATTGTAAAGAAATCATGCAAAGATATAAAAAAAAAGTAAGGAAAAGCTAAGTTCGGGTGTAACCGAGCATTTAATACTCTCCTAATTTACAAGGAGCAAAGGCGGGGAAATACTTCAGGTCTTGGCTAAACTTCAAATAAAACAAGCAAGGAGGGCTAAGATCGGATGTAACCGAACATTTTATACTCTCGCAATGTGCAAGAATCAGAGGCGGGGATATTCTTTCAGGTGCTGGCATAACATTATATTAAAAACTGTTTCGGAACAATTCAACATTCATTATTCGACGAAATTGTCGATGGATTGGAATCATATTTGGTATCTTATTAAGTTATATTACAGGTCATAGACTCATGTACTTTCGTTGCTATATTTTACTTCGTGTCAAAGATATTTATATTAAAATCTATCAAATTAACTCAAATAAGACATATGCGATGTAAATTCCACAGAAGTGGTTTAATTAAATATGTTAGATATATAAGGAAAAAGCCAACCAGAGTAAAGGAAAATATTATATTATGTATAAATGGCTTAGACCATGGTCTAGACCAATTTCTTGCATATTTCGCGCGAAACCACATTATGTTTAAGAAAACATAGCCACTTAATTTTATTAAAATATCACACATATTGACCAACATAAACGGTTTAAAGTCAGCTGGAAAGTCGGGATTTCTTATATCGGACATTTTTGAGATAGAGAAAGATCTGCACTGATCACATTAACTCTTTTCATTATTCAAGTATATTAGGGAACATGTTTTCACGCAATTTTGCGAAGGTAACTAACACAGTGACCGACATATTCGGCATAAAGTATGCTAGAATAACGAAAATCATTACATGTAGTATATGGGAGCTGGGATAATTCGTATACCGATTTCACACATTTTCGGCATTAAACTATGGTATATCCAATATTACATGTTCACTTAATTTTACTAAGATATCTATAAGATAGATAAGATAAATATGTGGTATAAAGTCTACCCGGAGGTTGAAAATTCTTATATTAGGTACATGGGGGCTAGTGGAGTGATTACCCGATTTTCCCCATTTTTGACACCAGATCACATTATGATCATGGAAAGCTAATTCTCCAATTTCATTACAATATCTTACAAATTTACCGATTTGTTCGGTAAAAAGTCAGATAGAGGTACTGAGGTCCATATATTGGCTATGTGATGGCTTGAAAAGTTACAATCCGATTACGACTATTTTTACGTATGAGAAGACATATCTTGAACGCACTAGCAAGTTTTATTGATACAGCTTTAACTTTTTCCGAGATATATATATTAAATCTATTGGGGGGCGAACCCAAACCGATGCAATGTCCATACCAAATAACTCGTTTAATCTTAATTTTCTGCTTAGTTATAACACTTTATCTGTTTTCGATTAATGACGTTTTCTGGGCGTGGCAGATGTCCAATTACACCCGTCTGCAATACCAACCGTCTTACGGTGACAAAGAACGTGAGTACCAAGTTTCATCAAAACATCTTAATTTTTACTCAAGTTATCGCTTGCACGGGCGGACGGACAGACAGTCACTCGGATTTCAACTTGTCTTTTCATCCTGATCATTTATATGTCTGTTTGTCTATATCTAACTCGATTAGTTCGAGGTGTTACAAACAACCGTTAGGTGAACAAAACTAATATACCTCTAGCAACATGTTGCGAGAGTATAGAAATGTTTCGTAAGGATTCAACATTCCGGTTTAACGTCAACGGGAAAGCCGAAAACCATTATATCGGGTATATTTGGGCTGGTTGAAGATCTGGGCTGATAGCAGTGATTGTGTCATTACTCAAGTACACTAGAGAACATGCTTCCACACAATTTTATGAAGATAACTCACAACTGGCCGACATAGAGTCTGCAACAATAACGAAAATATATGTATTATTCGTTGAGAGATTTCACACATTTTCGGCATTATACTATGGTATATCCAATATTGTATGTTCACTTAATTTGTTAAGATATCTTACATATTGATCGATATGTACAGTGTAAAGCCAACCAAAAGTTAGATATTTATACTCTCGCAAGATGTTGCTGGAGAGTAGATTGGTTTTTTTTATTGGATATATTGGGACTAGGGGTAAGATTGGACGCGATTTTATTCAGTATTATGATTACAACATATTATTACATTATACGTTAGGTATGTGGAGCTAGTGGAAACATTTACTCGATTTCCATTTTGAGCACACGGGCACACAGGTATCAGAAAAAGGCAGGGATCTGCAGGGATAACACATATATCGACCGATATATATGGTATGAAGTCAACCGGAAGATTGAAGATCATTATAATAGGTATATGGGGCTAGGGGAAGTACTCACCCGATTTTTGACACAAGCGTACACTATTATTAGGAAAAGAAACTCTTTGAATTTCATTAAGATATTTCACAGATTGACCGATGTTTTTCGCATGAGATGGTATACCTCGAAGGCACTATTTCGGCAAAGGTGGAATTTAAAATTTTGATATATGGGAAGTAGGTGTGGTTGTAATCCGATTTTCCCCATTTTGACATAATGTTACGTGCAAAATTTGTTCGAATTGGTATATAGTTCCTGAGATATAGGGTTTCACCTAAAGGTGGGCGGTGCCACAAGCATTTTCCAATTTTCGGAACGATTCTTCCGAAGCCCTTAACTACCATCTTGGCTGTATCTTCTTTTTACGAGTTAAAGCGCTTTTAGTAGTTTTCAACATAATCTTTGAATGGGAGTTGGGCGAGTTTATCATCTGATTTCACTAATTCTCGCAGTGTATGAAGAGGTGTTGAAGGGACCTGTTCTGAACAAGTTTGATTCATATAGCTTTAGTGGTTTGTGAGATATATATATTAAGGTATTTGGAGGTGCGGCCACGTCCACTTTTTAAAGATTTTTTTACTAGAGATGCCACTCCCCACTACGATCCCCTGTAGAAAACTATAGATTTGTATCTTATTTTTTTCTTAGTTATAACACTTTATAGATTTTCGTTTAGCAACAATTTGTGGGCCTGGCAGTAGTGCGATTACGCCCATCTGTAGTACAAGCATTCTTTTGGTACCAAGGAACACCTCTACGAAGTTTTTTAGACAGACAGTCACCCAGAATTCAACTCATCTCGTCATCCTGATCATTTATATATGTATGTATAACTTACATATATATCGATTAGTTTTAGTTGTTACAAACAACAGTTAGGTGAACATAAAAAGTTATACAGTTACAAGCTAAATTTTTATTTTAAGTTGAAAGACTTAGGTTAACGTACTGAAACAAATATAAATGTTATGTAGAATGGCTGTGCGTTACCTATACTTACCAGAACCTCCACATGGAAATGCGTTTCCTTAGCGGAGAAGGTTAAACTTAAAACACTGAGCTCCTTCCACATTCATACTTATGTATATATACATGTACGGTATGATCCATAACCGTTTGCCAGTTCTGCCAAGTTGAAACAGAAAGACTGAAGTGAAACGCCGTTTGCGCGTTGACATCGCCATCAAAAGCGTTTGACGTGGTTTTTGATTGACAGGAAACTCATAAATAATTCATGTCATTAAATCATGTTAAATTTTTTACCTATGTACGTCTAACCACTTCGTCGTCTTCTTTAACTTCCACTTTTTCCCACACCGCCGACTTGCTCCTACACACTAAATAAATTAATTTTTTTTTTCTGGGCGATTTTTCTCAGCGAGCCAAGGTTCTCAAAACCACAATGGACCACGTCTTACCACAATACTATACCAGAAATAATTGTTCTTATGTGAGTACATTTATACAAGAATCTGTTTGTATACGGTATGTAAGACTCTTCAGTATGCAACACATTATGTGGACGCATTGAAGCATCGGTAAAGGTAAGAACATAAACTCATATTTAGGTACTCATATTTTTCACTTCATGTAGACATATATACATGAATGTGTATCCATCACAATCCTTCGAATACTTCATGTAGGTTTGAAAGCCTCGTCTGAATCGGACGACATTTGTACAATGACATAAAAAATTTCAAATATGTCCACTGTAGCATATTCCGAACACCTTCCGGACATTTACAATTACTTACATTTGAAAGATAGCAGTTTTCAGGCAACAATGGGAGTAGCATAAAAAATCCTTAACCGAGTTGTATGAATTAATTAAAATGTTTCAAGTCATTCACAGAACTGTAAAATAACTCCTTTGTGGTGGGAAAAATCGCCATGGCCCGCTAATTCATAATACTTGAAAACAGTGATCACTTGTATGCTATTATTATGTGATTACATTTAATTACAGGATATTAATTGACATTAACAACTAAGTTCGGCCGTAATTGGACAATTGAACTCATGAAAACTGTAAAAATTTAATTGAAAATATTTTACGCCAGCATATGCACATCTCATATCAACGTAACCACTAATTTTTACGTTTCTGATGTTATTTTTTCGTATTTTAGCATTATATGGAAAGTGACTATTGTTAATGTTAATCGGTTTCGCCCATTTTCTCACAATAAGCTAAAGTGGTTAACTGTTTCGTTTTTGGACGTACGTATATTAAATCTTTTAGATGGTATTGATAGATTTACTTTTTAAAACTTTTCCACACATATATCTATCTTTCCTTACATTCGGTGTCACGCGGTATCTCTTGTTTGGGCATGGAAATGATTCAAATTTCCTCTCTATAATAGTAAGCAGCTCAGTCTCAAAAGCTGATTTAGATATCTAAATTTTCAATCAACTTATTATAGGCACGATAAGAAGTAGACGGTGTATGCCACGCGCAGTTCAATTTTGTTATGAGTATTAATTATAATACTGATAGATTCATTTTAACAATACAAAACCAGTACATAACCAAACAGAACCTAAAATTAAATACTACTAAACCAAGAGCAAGGTTTATCGTATGCTAAAACTAGCATGCCCATTTAGTTTCATTCAGACGTCTCACCTAGTATCCAAAATATCTACATTAAAATCGTACTAAAAACCAATATTTTCGAAAAATTAACCAATTCAGTCCATTTTGATACCAAATCACATTCTTCAAATCAAATCTTCGTAAGTCAGCTAATAGTATATATTGAATAAAGTTGATGTCGAGTTTGGAAAAATTTAAGCTGAAATAGATTGTTGATGGCATCTTCTGTGAACAATGGCATTCGAGTAAAACGAGTCATAAAATTGGCGTACACCATCTTCAACGTCATCATCGATTGATTTCAACCCTAACTCAGAAAATATGATGCTCAGGAAAGTTGTAGGAAAGAAACCTTCATATAGAGATGTGAAAAGGAGTGGACTAGTTTATTATCTGCATGATGTCCACAAATCTCTAATTCGCATTGTTATGGTCCTGGAGACTTTATAAAATAACATCGTTTCATACTATATTTATATTACTCAAAGTTCATCTGTTTCTTCACTTGACAGTATTTTAAATCAAACACCAATCAAAGTATTCCATCTCATGCGTAAATATGGTCGAACCCAGAATATCATTTTTAAGCCCCTAGATAGCCAAATGGACCTCACTACCTATGGCTGACTTTATACTGAAAATATTGGTCAAACTGTGAGATATCGTAGTGAAATGCAAGGAGTATATTTTCATGATAATAATGTGCTCTTGTGTCAATAACGAGAACTTAAGCAAGTTCTTCCCCTAGCCCTCATATACCTAATATAAGAACTTCAAACATACGGTTGGCTTTATATGTATGTATCCGTCAATATGTTCATCAATATCATTATTCCCGTCGATATCAATATAATATATACTATACTTTAATTCCAAAAATGTGTGAAATCGATCAGCAGATTACCCCAGTGATTTTCGTTATTCTAACAGACTTTATGCCGAATACGTCAGTCAGTGTGTGAGTTATCTTCATAAAATTTCGTGAAACATGTTCTTTAGGGTACTTGAGTGATGACAAAAGTTAATGTAATCAGTCCAGATGATTCAAGCCCCATATTCCCATTAGAATGATTTCTGTTTGCCTGGCTGACTTTTTCCTCATATAACTAATCTATTTAATTAAGCCACTTTGGTTGAGTTTATATCGCTTATATCTCATTTGAGCTAATTTCCTAAATTTTAATATAAATATCTGTGACACGAAGAAAAAAATATAATAATGAAAATACGTGATGATGACCTGTAATATAAATTAATAAGATACGAAATATTGCAATCTATTCACGGTTTGATCACGGGTTTATATGAGGTTTTGCCAGCATCTGAAAGCATTTCTCCACCTTTAATCCTTGCACATTGCGAGATCATAAAATGATCGGTAACAACCGAACTTAGCCTTTCCTTACTTGCTTAGATATGGGAAGTTTCTTGGTTGACATTCGAGGGAAATGGGTAGAGTCTACAACCGCTTTCACAGGCAATTCGAAACGTCGACCAATCAGCCGAACCGATTTGGACGAAAACATTTATTCATTGTTATACATAGTTTTAAATTTACTGGATATATAAATGGTAACAGGAATCAAAGTGTTTTAAACATTTCAGTAAATCACATCAATTATTTTCTCGGACAATATATCTAACGCAATCAAGCTGCATTTTATTAACTTTTTAAGATACAGAATAAGAAAATTCAAATGTTCCAGTTTACGTGAGTTCAACTACAGAAAAAATCATTAATTTTAGAATATTACAATAGAAAAAAATTTTCATACAATTTGTTTCACCATAATGTCTCATCATTTTCTAAATTATGACAATCTATGCACTTGACTGCTTCCATACTTTTCCATTTAAATTTAAATTACAAAGAAATGTCTAAACTAAAAAAACGTTGATATAAAAAATCTGGAAAAAATATTGCAAACACATTTTAAACTTGAAAGCAAACAAGTTTTCCATGAATATGATTATGCAAAATTAGCGTCTGGCCATACGCCTCTAATGTTGTGTGAGCCGACTCGACAACCGTCCGAAGCTGGCTTCTACTAAGCCGACGCAGGCGAATCAACCATACACATAAGTACATACAATCTACTATGCAATCCTCCGCCAAGTTGTACAATAAATTTTTACGCAATTATAATCTATTTCAATTCTTTACGAATTTGAACCCCCTCCAACAACCCACACGTAATTAAGTCTTCTTCCTTCTTTTTTCCTTTTAATTTCTACTATACACACTTGAAGTTTGTTATCAGTATTTAGAAAGAAGCATCTATCACATACCACATACATTGAAGGAAGCAGATATTTTATGTAGTTCCTTACGTCTCTAATATTAAGTAAATTAATTAATTGATTACTATATCTGCACATATGTACGCATGTATGTATTATTTAAATAATTTTAAACAATTTGTTTCCTTTTTCATACTTTCATTTATTTTCAATTTACCTTAAAGTGTTTTGAATTATCTGGCCTTCCCCATACCATGAAATTTTGGATCTTCTTTAAAATTTTCTTTTCACATTTCTTTCTCTGAAATTTAGCGCTGGGTTTCAACCCCAGCAGGACACTTTTAATTTTTTCTTTCTTTAATGCTTTTAATAAGGTTTAAAAAGTTTTCTGTTTTGTTCTGTTTTGTTGCATATTTTATTATATTTCCTTTTTTCGTTTTGTTTTAAAAGGATTTGATTGGTCCTCATTTATTTGCATATTCCCTCACCAAGAGTAGCAAACAAACTTTTCATATTTTTAGTAGCACTTCGGAAAAATCCTTGGCGCCATTCTTTTCATTTTGTTCATTAGGAGTTTTTGCGGTAATAATTTAGTTTTCACCACTTATCACTTCCGCTGGATTCGGTAGCATAACTGTGGTTCGTATTAATTAATAATTCTCTTATGGCCAACCTGAAAATATGTGTATATGTAATGTGTTATTTAAATGTGTTTTTATATATATTATTTAAGGATGAATTTTTCAAAAGGGCGTTGGTATTTTAAAATAATAGATGCTTTATTATTGGGTTCCTGTTTATTGTGTACTTTTTCTATTTCCAAGGGAGCTGGTTATAAACATATTTTGATATCGAAGACATTCAGAAGATTGTTATATTTTATAGAAGTGATATAGTAGGTCACTTTGAAAATACCAGTGAATATTTCATATCAATTGAAAATGCACAAAATTCTAGATAGGGAATGGTCTACATCCCCAATTCAATCGATCCATCCAACCTGTAAAATATAAACCGTAGTCCATTGTACAGCTTATCAAACTACAGCAAAACAGATTAGGAAGCGTTTGTCATGAAGAAGTAGAATCATAGAATATCATAAATAATAAGGCAAAAAATTACATAAAATCACTCTTTCAAAGTGATTTCATCAAAGTTTAAAAATTTATTTTTTCGAGGTCAAGTAATCACTATGGTGACTGGTGTTTCTTCTTGTGTTCTTTTGGTTGTATTCACAAAAGCGGCTGCTGATTTTATGGCATATGTATGAATGTCAATGAATTCTGAGCAAAATGTGTATGTACCAAATTGAAATTTTACTTAGAGTTTCCTTTATATACCATACAATAGTCACACTGATTTCGCATAGAGAGATGTACGAGCATTCATTTTTCCATTAATTCTGTTTCCGGGAATTTTCAATGGTCAAATGAGTTTTAAGCTTCTGTATATATATAGTTATAATTATTAGAAATTATGAGAAGGTATAGTACATACCCATTTCACTAACTTTTACTACCGGTAACATAATGCTAATGCGATACAAACAAAACTAAGAGAGATGGAATCAATATATCGAGTGTATGGGAGAAAAGTCAACGGGAGGGGCGGAAATCATCATGTTAGGGATAAGGGACTAAGCCAATGTCTGCAGCGATTTTATATTCTCACAATTTCGCTGACCATAACATGGTTAGAACAAACATTTCCACTTTATTCATTAAAATATCCTACATATGGACCGAAAATCAGTTAATGGGTATATTGGTGTTAGGGAAAGATCCGGACTGATTTCATTTAATTTTAGCATTAAACTAAATTACATAAGAAAAAATATTTACACCCATTTTAATTAAGATAACTCACACAAGTAAGGAAGGCCTAAGTTCGGGTGTAACCGAATATTTTACACTCTCGCAATGTGCAAGGATCAGAGGCGGGAAATGTTTTCAGGCGTTGACAAAACTTTATATTAAAATTGTTGCGTAAGAATTCAACATTCATTATTCGACGAAATTGTGATTAGATTATAATCATATTTGGTATCTTATTACACTAAAATCAAGCCAATTAACTCAAATGATATATGCGATAAGAAAGATCAACCAAAGAATTGGAAATCAGTATATTAGGGATATTAGGGATATGAGGTTCAGAGCAAGGTCTAGACCGATTTCATTCAAACTCAGTGCTAAACCGCATTATGTTTAAGAAAGCATGTCCACTGAATTTCATTCAAATATCACACATATTGTCCAACATCAATGGTTTAAGGTCAATTGGAAAGTTGGAAATCACCTCATCGGGCTTAAAGTCAGCTTTAAAATTTGATATATTGGAGCTAGAGGATGGTCTGGACTGGTTGCAGCAACCTTTGGCATTACACAAGTATATTCGAGAATATGTTATAAAGATTTATGAATTTATGAAGACAACTCACACATTGACCGAGATATTCGGTGTAAAGTCTGCTATAGTAACGAGAATTATTATATGCAGTAATTGGAAGCTGGTGTAATTCTTTGACCGATTTCACAAATTTCCGGAATTAAAGCATATCCAATATTATACGTTGACTTAATTTTACCAAGATATCATACATATTGACCAATATACTGTATATATAAAACTAACAGGAAGTTTGAAATTCTTTTATTACGTGAATGGGGTTAGGGGTAGCATTGATCCGATTTTATCATTTTCATTTTTGTCATCACGGCATATAATTGCATATAACTACCAGGAAAATATGCTCTCTGACTTTCATTAAGATAACTCACAATTTGGTCGACATGTACCGTATATAACCGTGTATAAAACCGTAAGTTTGAAAGGTATGCGGGAGCTGGGGAAGCTTGATCCGATTTTAATCATTTTTGCAATTACGACATATTATTACCAGGAAAAGATGCTGTCTGCCTTTTACTAAGATACCTCACAGATTGACCGATATATAAGGTATGAAATCGCCGAAAGTTTGAAAATCGGTATATTAGGTATGTGTTAGCTATAGGAAGTAGTTACCTGATTTTATCCATTTTTAACACAAGAACACAATATTTTCAGGCAAGGATTTGTTCTGAATTTGAATAATGTATCTCACGCATTGACCGATATTATCGGTAAAAAGTCTGCCATAGACACTGGGTTCACATATTCGGTATCTAGGGACTTAAAAAGTTATTTTCCGATTTCGACATTTTTTAGACGTCAGATGGGTCACCCTAAAGGCACTCTTTGTGTAAAGTTTTGCAACGATATCTTTATTGATAATTGATTTATATACTCTAAAGCGAAAGAATCATATGGAATTTAAAATCTGATATATGAGGAGTAAGCGCGGTTGGATTCTGATTTCTCCCATTTTTACACTATATATAGGAATGCAAATATAATGTCGCGCACCAAAATTTGGTTGAAATTGGTTACGTCGTTCAAGAGATTTGTAAATCCACCGAAAAGTGGGCGGCGTCACACCTATTGCCCCATTTTCACACCAGTTCCTTTGAAGCTCTCTAGTAACATCCTGGCCGTGAAATTTAATGCCTCTGGCAAGTTTTCTTAGCAAGTTAACGCACTTTTAGTATTTTCAATATAAACATTACTTAGGAAGTGGGCGTGGTTTCAATACGATTTCCTCCATTTTCACACCGTCCAAGGGAGTACCGGAAAACTTTGTTCCCAGCGAAGTTTGGTTGATAGAGCTTTGGATTTTGAGATATGTATATTAGGACCATACCCACTTTTTTAAAATTTTCAAAATATAGATGCCTCTCCCTACTGTGATTCCCTGTATAAAATGTAGGTTTTATATCTTAATTGTAATTGGATTAATTGGAAGTTTATTGGAATTCAACTCGCTTCGTCATCCTGATCATTTATATATATATAACTCAGTATTGATGTCGATTAGTTTTAGGTATTACAAACAACTGTTAGGTGAACAAAACTATTACACGCCATTGCAACCAGCGTTATCTTACATATGGACACTACTTACGTATTACGTTGGCTTATTAAGCCAACCAAAATGTTGAAAATCCTGTACTAGGTATATGGAGTCTTGTGGAAATATTGACACCAGTTTATCCATTTCAGGCACTAGGACACACAATAATCAAGAAAAGATGCCCTCTGATTTGTATCTGGGGAATTTAAAAGTTATGGTCCGATTTCGACCATTTTAAACGAGAATCGCTACATCTTGAAAGTTCCATTTGTGCAGAGTTTTATCCCAGTATCTCCATTACTGTTGGATTTATATATTGTAAAGTGAAATAATCAAATGGAATTTAAACTGTATTCTCATATTTCGATTTCGCCCATTTTCAAACTGTATCATGAAGATGTGAAGGTATATTATACACCATATTTTATTGAAATTAACAAAGTAGTTGCTGAAGTAAGTGACTAGTAAAGTGTAATCATTCTGAGGTTTTTTCTTACCGAATTATGGCACTTTTGGTAGTTTTCAATATAACCTTTGTATGGATGGGGGGGTGGTTATTGTCCGATTTCACCAATTTTTACACTGTATGACAAAGGGGGCAGAGGGTGCCAGAGGGCACTCCAGCAATTTTGATATAGCCTTCTTAGTTTATGATACATGTGCATAGTATCTATTAAGAGGCGGGGTTATGGCCATTTTTCAAAAAATTTTATACCATGGATGGCCTGTCTTACAGGGATCCTCCATACCAAATTTCCAGCTTAATTTGTATATTAGTATAACACTTTATAGTTTTCTGTTTCATGACGACTGAAAAGATATAAAAACATGTTTATTTTCACTTATTCGATAGGATAACATGAATCTAAAATATAATAATTTACTTCAAATCAGGGTATTATTGGGAAGTGAAAAGGAACTACACTTTACTAGAACTATTGCAGATTGGAAACGTTGCCAAAATTTGTCATTATTCTCCAATTCGTTTTATATATATTGATCATCTATTCCTATAATAAATGTCTACTTCCGAACTTCTAATAGCTGCTAGCCATCAGGGAGAAGGACAATTACAAAATTGTTATTTAACAATTCAAAACTATTGCAAAGTAACTTATGCTCTCAACTTGTGCTCTCTTCTGCTAATTTTTGGCTAAAGAAAAGCTTTTCCAGCAGAAACTTGGCTAACTACTGATAGTTATCCATTCGGAAACAAACTTATATTCAAATGAATTTTCGGTGCACATGCTGTGTTACCCACGCACCATCATTCAAATTAAAAGGTTTGCCGAAGATTAAGATCTCAGAGGACGAAAGCCAGCGGAGAAAATTTACATACGACGCTACTAAAGCCAATTCTTATTAAATATTTATTCCCGAAGCCGAGTAAATTGCTTGACAGTTAAGCCGAAGGAAGAAGAAAATTTGCCCATATTTAAATTTACATTGCCTGGAAACGTCTTTACTTTTATTTTCGATTTTTAGTTATATGACCAATTTTTCGCCCCTTAAATTGTTTGACGGGAGGATTGATGGTTGGAGGCTTAAATAAATTAGATGATTGATTCCCGTACGCACAAGACAATAACAAGGGAAGTAAAGCGCACTACGACAATGAATTAAAAATCGGCGTGACGGTCTAAAAATGAAAATAAAAAAAAATTTATACAAACAAATGTAAATTTACTTTTATTGATGGGAAAAGACAAATTTCAGCTATTTGCATAAATTTGTAAGTGAAAAATGCTATACTAGTGGAAACATTCGAATTTAGTGCACAGCCACATTGTTTAAAAGGAACTTAGCCGTTATTACAATATTTTTGCACGCTTGAAAAATACACCCACGTTCCATATAACATAACCCAAACAAAGCTTTTACGAATCGATGTATTTCATAAAAATACAAAAAGGATAATAATATTGACTAAACTTATGCAGGTTGAAAAGTAAACTTATTAATGTGCCTCAAAGTAAACGTCATTAAAATAACTTAAAATATTTATCATTCTCCTAACATACCTATTATTTTACTATTACCTATTTCCGTGCGGTTAAGACCAGTAGTCTACTCCATTTGTTTTCTCGTTTTCCAATGTGGTAGTAATCCACACGCATCCTACGTACTTTCGGAGGAGGTTTAGAAATGTATTTTAATTTCAACTTCAAATTTGATTCAATTTAGGGTTGCCTCTCTTTTCCCAAAAATAAAGTACTTTCGGCTTTTCATCGCTAAAGAATCAGTACATTTCAGTACACTATTAATAAACGCAAACATTCTACAATTCGCTGCTGGTCTTATTAAACTTGCATTAAAACTGAAAACACATAAATCTTTACATATTTAGGTAGATTTGTGTGCATACGTATACAGAGATCAATAAATTATGTTTTATTCACATTTGACTTTAATTTACATAACATTTTCAACATAATATATGCAATTCTTTTATACCAATTAGTAAGCAAATGTATTTTTTCTAATACTTCATGGATTTTTGTGTCACCTTGACCACTTCTTGGTCGTCATTTCTTGGTCGTCTAAAAATTCGAGAAATTCGGAGTTAATCGCAATTAATTTTAAAAGTTCAGAATGTTTGTACTTAAATATGTCAAAACTGAAAAATCAGTACAAAGCAGCACTAATTTTGGGAAAATAAGGAAATTTGCATACTGAAATGGGAATTGAAATTTTCGGTAAAACATTTTCGGGAACAACAAGAGAAAATTCAGTACTGTCCTTCTCAAGTCAGTACGTCTGGCAACCCTAATTCAGTTCGTACAGAAATTTTAGAATATCATATCCAATGTATACAGAACATATATATATACATATAATGGAGCGAGCCTATTGTAGGCTATGCCAAATATTTGGTTGAGGCTTTAACTATGTATTAGATAAAGGTTCAACAGAGAAATCTAACTAATTTAAAAAATGGTCACTACAGGTTATTAGATATTTGAGATCCTATTCTATATTCTTTAAATATGCCAATAACATTGACTCCATAACTCTTTCAACTGTCTATACATGCTTTGAGTTCGGTTAAGATCTTTTTGACATCAACAGCATTTTTAAACTTTCGAAACATACTGCCCCAGAGTATAATAGTTTTGTTCACCTAACAGTTGTTTTTAACACCTAAAACTAATAGCTATATCAAAATGATCAAGACGACGAGACAAGTTGACTTCCGGGTGTCTGTTTCTCTGTCCGTCTGTCTGCCTATGCAAACTATAACTTTAGTCAAATTATAGATATCAGTTCTAAGCACATATCTCACAAATCATTAAAGCTATAAATACTAAACTCGCTGGAAACATTTTATTCTACTATTTCATCATACAATGTAAAAATGGGTGAAATCGGATGATAACCACACCAACCCCCCACTTAACGGTTATGTTGAAAACTACTAAAAATACGAAACCCACTAAAGAAACACGTCAGAAGCATCAGGTTTCACAGAAAAGATGAAACCGAAGGACTTCGTGCGAATCAGTGCAAAAATTGTACCAGAAACGTATTACCGCCCACTTTTAGCAGAAATCCTATATCTCGGGAACTACTCCTATGATTTCAACAAATTTTTGTGCAAGATATTGTTCTGAAATTCTTATGTTATAGTGTAGAAATGAGTGAAATTGGACTATAACCGCTCCTACTTAATACTAAAAATATCGGAATAAAACTATGTAGAAGTTTTTCTTCAAGATATGCCACCTGCATCTAAAATTTACCGAAGTCGGACCTTAACTTTTCGATCCCCCAGATACCGAATATCTGAACCTCAGTGAATACGGATGACTTTTTACCAAAAATATCGGTCAATCTGTAAAATATATTAATGAAATTCTGCGAGCATCTTTTCCTGATAATAATGTGCTCTTGTGTCAAAAATGGATTAAATAGGGTGAATACTTCCCCTAGTTCCCACATATCTAATAGGAAGATTTTCGAACTTCCGGTTGACTTTATATAGTATACTTTCTTTACATCTTTTCTTTACATCTTTCTTTACATTACACTTTATATAGTATACTTATACATCTTTATTAAATGTAAGATATTTTACCAAAACTAAGTGAACGTATAATCTTGAATACTCTATAGTTTGGTGGGGAAAATGAGCAAAACCGATTTACGAGTTATCCCAGCCCGCATATACTACATATAATAGTTTTCGTAATTCTAGTGGACTTTACGACGAATATATCGGTAAAACTCAAAGTCATTTTAGTAAAAATGCCTGCAAATATGTTTTCGAGCGTAAATTTTTTAATGCCAAAAGTAAATGTTATCTGCTCAGACCTTACCATGTCCCCAATATACCCGCTATAGTGATTTCCGACTTTCCAGCTGACTTTAAACCGTGAAATGAAATTAAGTGAAAATATTTTCTTAAACTTAAGATGGTTTAGGCCTGAATATGAATCGGTCTAGACCTTGGTCTAATCCCCATTTTCCTAATATAATGATTTCCTATACTCCGGTTAACTTTTTTCTCATTTAGGTTGTTTTTAATATAAATGAGTCCGAGATGGCACGAAGTAAAATGTAGAAATGAAATTAAGTGAGTGACCTATGACCTATAACATATTTTAATCAAAAGTCAAATATGATTGTAATCCATTCACTGCATTTTAAATTCATTTGCAACTTTTTTTGAAATGAAGTTTTGCCAGCACTTAAAAATGTTTTAACGTCTTTGAGCATCACAAATTGCGATAGCATGAAATATTCAGACACACCCGAACTTTGCCTCTTCTTTTTTGTTTACCATAAATTATTATACAAAATTCTTTTTCATTGGAAATATAAGAACTTGAGACTCTCAAAATAGTGGTTGAATTTTGCTTTAATAAATTTATACATAATCAGTAGAATCATGTGGGTGTGATTATTATCTATATGAATATCTTCACTTGATAATGTTCGATGTAAAAACTCTGTATGTTTACCATTTTGGATTTCTTTCGTTCTTGCTTTGGCGGCAATTAACCTGAAGCATCTGTGATAATTCATATTAGTCATATTTCATATTTGCTAAATTTTCCAGCTGTTTGTCAATTAAAACCAATAGTACTTATCATTCGCGAAGGATATTAAAGTAAAAAAATATTTTAAATATTTTACGCTTTGGTAAAGTGATTACTATTGTTGTTGTAACGATTACAAGCCCGAAAACAATTTTACACTTCAGCGCATGTTTTGTTGTTTGCAGCATGCAAAAAAGTCTGGCAGGCGCAAGGCGTCAATTGTCAAAGGAAACAGCAGCAACAAGCGCCTTAATAAAGAATATAATAACATCAAAAAAAGTAATAAAAAAGGGAAGAAAAGTCGGTAGCCGCGATAAATATTTAAATTAGAATGTCAATTTAAGCTTTTCATCACCGTATTGTGACTAACCAAAATATGGAAAGGAATGAAAGGGTTGTTTAGGAAATCTCAAGCTGCCGTTGGGGAACCTCGAACTCGTATTCATGCACATGTATATATGTATGCATTTTATTTAAATATTATTTATAACGTTATTTAAATTTATAACACCAAACAATTTAAAAAAAAAAATTTCGAAATCGGATATTTACGCTGACTCTTTTTCATATAATAAATCTTTCAAACCCACGAATACATTTTGATATAAGTTACTAAAAATAACGATGACTACTGAGAAGCAGTTCTAAAATACAGACTAGCCAAAAAAAATATTTCAAATAAAAAATTTCGCTACTGAAAATTGCCTAGAATTTCTTTCTAGGTTGGAGCCTAGAATATTTCTGATAGGTACAAAAAACATCATTCGTCAGACTTCTTATTCTTCAGAGATCATTGTTGAAGGCGACAACATTAATGTACATGAATGAAAAAATGTTTTTTTTTTTTAACCGAAATTCCCGTTATTTTTTGAACACACTACGTCGTATATGTGATTTGAACTTAACCAAAGTATTTCTCGAAAAAGCCAATCGAAAATCATTATAATAGAGATATAGAGTTTAGGCCAAGGTCTAGACAGATTTCATTCATATTCAGCGCTAAACCACATTATGATTAAGCCATGAAAACTTAATTTCATTATTATATAAATATCACACATATTAATCAACATAAACGGTTTAAAGTCAGTTGGAAAATCGGAAATCGCTGGATCAGGTTATTGGGACTAATCGCATTAACTTTTGGCATTACTCAAGTACACTCTTTCTGGAACTCCTTTCCACACAATTTTATGAAAATAATTCACACGTTGTCCGTTATTTCTGGCTTAAAGTTTCCTAGAATAGCGAAAATCTTCATACAAAGCATGAGGCATCTGGGATTATTCGTGGACCGATTTCACACATTTTCGGCATTGAACTATAATACATTCATATTATAGTTCACTTAATTTCGCTAAAATATCTTACATATTGATCGATATAAATAATAATATATTGAACGGTATAAAGTCAACCGGAGGTGCGAAAATCGTTCGCAACCCAAGTGCGTTTTAACTGGGTATATGGGGGCTAGGGGAAGTAATGACCTGACTTGACCCATTTTGGACACAAGTACGTACTATTATCAGAAACAGATTTTCGCTGAATTTCAATAATATATCTCACAGATTCGGTAAAAATCTTGAAAAGTTATATTCCGATTTCGACAATTTCTAGAAGTGAGATGACTTATCTTAAATTTGTGCATACCACTGTTTGTGTAAGGTTTTATTCTGATATCTTCATTACTGCTTGATTTATATTCTGCAAAATGAAAGAAATCTCAACTTTGATATATGCGAAGTAAGCATGGTTGTAGTTCGATTAAATTTTCACACAGTAATATAAAAATTACAGGATAATATTATGCACCAAATTTGATTGAAATTGATTTAATAGTTCCTGAGATATGGGATTTCACCTAACGGTGGGCGGTGCCACACCCAATATCCAATTTTTACACCGGTTACTATGAAGCCTTTCCGTACCATCATTAATTTCAAATTTAAATCTTCTGACCTGTTTCTTTAGGAAGCTATAGCATTTTTAGTAGTGTTCAACATAACCGTTATATGGAAGGTGGAAGTGGTTATTATCTGACTTTCATGTGAGGTGCTGGGAAGACTTGTCTTCAACACGTTTGTTTGATATGGGTTAACTGTTAACAATATGTCATTAAGCGAAACCGCAAGCTCCCCTCCCTACTTCATTGCCCTGTTCCAAATTACAGTTTTGTATTTTAATTTATGGCTTAGTTGTAGCACTTTGTAAATTTTCGTTTAATGACAATTTTCGGATTTCTCCCATATACAAACCAACCTCCTCAGAGTGCCAAGAAATACGTGTATCAAGTTTCATCAATATAACTCAATTTATACTCAAGTTATCGATTGCACGGACAGACGGACGAAAAAACAATCGCCCGGAATGCAACTCATCTTGTCATCCTGATCATTTTAATATACATAACTCAATATCTATCTCGATTAGTTCTAGATGTTACAAAGAACCGTTAGGTGAATGAAACTATTATCCGTTGCTTCACATTGCGAGAGTATATAAATAAAAATTTAATGCATTGCCCTAAAGAAATTTAAGACGTAAGGGTCTGCCAACAAACAACTTCTTGTCCTAAATCAATAGCTATTCAAGAAAGGTCTTCCGTGTACAAACATACACTGATCCTCAAAAATAAAAATTTGATAAAAGGCCAAAATTAGGAACTTAAAAACTGCATAGTGGTAAAAATGACAAAACAAACAAATAAATATATCTAGACAACTTAAAGAGATATACATATATCAAAAATAATAGTTTGAACACAAAAAAATAAATATTAGTCTTGAAAATAGCATTCTCCATAATTATCCTGCTATCATAATGTCTCTTAATAAATTATCCAACTCAATTTACTAGTCGTATTATCCTCTGGGTTCTTCGGCCAGCTGTTAATTATTTTTCCAGATCCGAATGGAATGAATTAAATGTTCCCCCAGCACACGGGGATGGCTTTTATTCTTTCTTTGTGTCTTCCTCACTCCCGATTACTTCAAATCAAATCAGTTCCTTTTGTTTGACATCGCCTACTAATAAGTGGGCGTGTCATAAGCTAGAATCGGACGCAGTCGGAACATGGGCACGTGCCAGTCACGCAATGTACTCTACAACAACAAATCATCATCAACTATTCAAGAGCAGTACTACCGTCATTTCAGACACCAAAGTCGTGGCGATAACTGAGCGACGCTTGCCTAAAACATTTGCGTCAATTTTATCGCGTCCTTTTAATTTCAAATATTTTCAAAGGGCCGCCCGCCAGTCCTTGAAGCGTAAAGTTGCATGCTATGGCAAAAGCACGATCTGCATACACATATATATAGTATTCGCTGGCGCACCCACCGCACCTTTATTACACCCTAAAGGAAAACATTTAAATAAACATACTTTCGCATTTATGAACTTAACTCAATGAAAAGGTTTCTTGCGCTGGCGCGTGTTGCCAATGATTTCTACTCAATCACTTCCGCTTCGCTGCATTTCAACTTCATGATTTTGCTCAAACGCAGCTTCTCGTTTAAAATCATTTTATAACATAAACTCTTCGGCAAATATTTTGTCGCCGTTGTTTTGACTACTTAGCAGCGTGACTTGTAATACTAATCGTTCGGAAATGTGTATATGTATAAATGATCAGGATGACGAGGCAAGTTGAATTCCAGATGACTGTCTATCTATCTGTCAGTCCGCCTCTGCAAGTGATAAATTTAGTAAAAATTAAGATATCTTGATGTAACTTGGTTCACGTGTTCCTTGGCACCATAAGAAAGTTTTTATTGCAGAATCCGGAATCGGATAATTGCCATGCCCACAAAATGTCGCTCATCTAAAACCTATAAAGTGCTATAACTAAGCAACGAATTAAGATACAAACCTATAATTTTGTACAGGGAATCGCAGTAGGCTGGTCATCTGTGGTTAAAATTTTTTAAAAAGTGGGTATGGCGCCGCCCTCTAATAATTTTATTGTACATATCTCACAAACCAATAAAGTTATATCAACCAAACTTGCTCAGAACTAGTCTTTCTAGCACCTCCTAATACACTGGGAAAATAAGTGAAATCGGATGATAACCACGCCACCGCCCTTACAAAGGTTATGTTGAAAACTACTAAAATCGCGTTAACTTGGTGAAGAAACACGTCAGATGAAATATATCTTACAGTGAGGGCGGTCGGAAGGGATGCCCTAGAATCCGCCTAAAAATTATACAATGGGAACGACTAAACCAATTTCAACCAAATTTGATGTATGGCATTATTTTGATGGCTTTATGTTACAGTGTGAAAATGGGCGGAATCGGATAATAACCACGTCTAATTCCTATATAACATATAGATATCAGAATAAGACTTTTGCACAAAGAATGCCCTCAAGGTGTGCCATTTCCTGCAAAATTGTTGGACATCGGACTACATCTTTTCAAGTCCCCAGTTACCGAATATGGGGACTTCAGTGAATAAGTGTATTTGTTATCGAAAATGTCAGTAAATCTATAAGACATAAGACAAATGAAATTCAAAAAGCATCTTTCTTTGGAAATAATAGACCCTTAGCTTCCATACACCTAGTATAAAAATTTTCGATTTTCCGGTTGATTTTATACTGTGTATATCGGTCAATATGTATGCAAAACTTAGTGAACGTAAATATTGGATATACTATTTTAATTCCGAAAATGTGTGAAATCGGTCAACGAATTACACAGCTCTCATGTACTACATGTGAATGTACGAGTTGTCTTCATAAAATTGAGTGGAAACATATTCTCGGGTATACTTGCGTAATGCCAAAAGTTGTTGCAATCAGTCCAGACCTTCTCGTAGCCCCAATATACCCGATATAGGGATTTCCGACTTCAATGCTAATTGTAAACCCGACGTAGTTATTGCCGACTTTCTATCTGCCTTCAAACCGTTTATGTTGGACAATGTGTGTAATATTTCATGGAAATTGAGTGCACATGATTTCTTAAATATAATGTGATTTAGCGCTGAATATGAATAAATTCGGTCTAGACTTTGGTCTAAACCCCATATCCATAATATAATGATTTCAGATTCTCTGATTGACCTTTTGCTTATATAACTAATATATTAAGGCTAAACTCAACTTTTGGTAAAATTTATATCACATATATCTCATTTGAGTTAATTAGATTGACTTTAATATAATTATTTCTGACACGAAGCAAAATGTAGTAATTAATCTAAGTGAGTCCAAATATGATTATAATACCAAATATGATTATAATCAAATCACAATTTCGTCGAATAATGAATGTTGAATTCTCGCGGAACATTTTTTAGTATAAAGAGTTGTCAACTCCTAAAAATGTGCCCCGTCTTTGATCTTTAAAAATTGCGAGAGTGTGCAATATCGGTTACACCCGAACTTAGCCCTTCTTTACTTGTTTTATTTGCTTAAAGGCTCATATACAATATATACATTAAAGAACCATTTTATTCAAAAAATTTATTAGAAACAAAAAATTGTTACAGATAAAATAAAACAATTTATTTTTGTATAGATATAAAAAATAGTGTTGCCATCATTCGAATAAAGTAGAACTGAGTAAATTATTTCAAAATTAAGTTATGTTTTCAAAATTTACGCTGTTAAGAAAGCACTCTGCAGAAGTTTTACAGAATATGCCAATATGATATGTCCATATATTTCTCTTCAAATCCAAATAATTAAAACAATTAATTAATACTTGAACTTTAACTGAGAGGTTTTATATAAGGCCAAGTAATAGTAATATAAATTACAATCAGTTTCAAAAGGAAATAGTCAAAGAATAGTAAAAGAAGTGTTCCGATGATTCTACCTCATCATCTTCCAGACAAATTCGACATTCGAGATCAGACAAAATCCGTTACATTTCGAAAAATTAATACCTCGTAATAAAAATCAGATATAAACAAACCCTTTAAGGTTTTAAGTAGTAGTTAAATTGATAAAACCGTGTTTAGTTTAACAGAATATTTTATGTCTTCCGTGTTTCAAATATGTATGCGCGTTTGTCAACGTCATTTATAAAATAATTGCGTATGTGCAGCTGTTTATATATCTTTGTCCTTACATACCTACATACATGCATACATTCATACGTTTCAAATGACCAACGAACGCCATCCCTAAACATACATATACATACATATTGTATATTTATGCAAGTAAGTAGGTGTGCGCATTGCGTTCATATCCACTCAACTAGGATACATTGCCTATATCATTGCTTTTGTTGATTCTTTATTTATTACATATTAATAAATCGCATAATAATGAAGTGACAAACGTTACAAATCAAAACACACGCCACGCGGCGTTGCTACTTTAGCTGCCGCAAGCGCTGCTGGTCGTCTTCTGCTCAATGAGCGCCAGCCACCACCCCGTAATGCAAACACACTCCCATATGGATTTCTAGACCACTGACGACCATTCAACGAAGAATGGAATATACTATGCTTGTTACGATTTTTTTACGAACAAAGTTTGTCCAACCCATAAATAACAGTGATGATTGCGCAATGACATTAAGCTAGCGGCAGATATTTGACAGTCAATCCCACCCCTACGTTTCGAATCGTACGCGTAGACATTCCACTCACACGCACTTATCAGAGCTCCATTTTTAAGATGATAATACGTAATGGGTGTGCTTTTGTCAACCGCAACGGAGTCATCAATTCCTTTTTTTCAGACCTTTAGCGAAATCGTTTCGATAGATGCTCGTAATTACCGTTTTTCTCTTCCGTTTTTCTTCTTGTATGTATAAATACATACAAACATACGCACACATGTGTATGCAAGAATGAATGTAAAGGTATTATAATATCCAAAAATATACTGAGATGTAAAGCTGCTAAGTCAAATTATAGCAACAAAACTGAATATGCAAGTAGTATCAATATTCTAGATTAAACTAATTGCTATTGGCTCTTCGACTATGTAAAATATTTATAGCAATATAAGGAAGGGTGCATCCTCTTTCTGAGATTTATGGGGCTCAGCTACATTTCCTAAATGATTTCGTACAGATCAACACTGGGCAGATAGTCTTTTCTTCGTCTTGAAATTTACCTCGAAATCCTAATGGAGATTCTTCATATATTAGTTCGTATTAGCTATTAAAAAATAAAAACCAACTCAACATTGCTCCTAATATTAACATTCCCATTTATTTATACTTTCTTTCTTCCACTTTCAAATTTGAAATTGATTTTAAGTGGAATCCAAGAAATATCATGATTACTCCCAGAGAGTGAATCCAGAAGAATATGTCGCTTATGTTGCAGTTATAATTTTCGATTTCCATTAAGTGTTCGAACTTTGAGGTGAAGACAGAATCACTCTATGCAAACCGACTAATTTCTGCTTGAAAAATGCTCGAAAAGCTGCTCATTGGCTCTGAGACTCTTGTGTGTACCAACTATGCCCTCGACAACTCTTTCTGCTGTTTTCGAGCTGTCGGTGTACCACTGAATTGTAATATCTCTAAGGGACAGTCCTAGTATAGTAGTATTAAGCCCCTTAAAATACTACTACTACTGGCCCCTTACTGTAGGCCATTATTGGTCTCACTTTAAAGCCAGACGATTTAGCTTTTTCTCTACATGCCATCGAAGATCGGGCTGTAGTGTAAGGCAATGTGCTTAATTTCGTTGATCTTATTTCCATACCACGGTGAAAGGGCGTTGGTCGTTTCTGATGGGTTGATTGAGTCCCACCTATTTACACTCAACTATTACACCACTTTGCCGGAGTTAGATATGTTAATGTTTCGTAAAGTGTTTTCAAATTTTTTTCATTTTATTATGAAAACGTTCTTCACATAGCCATGATATCAGATTCCATTCTCCTATACCTATACCAATATCCCTCCCACCCTTTAGAACAGTCTCTTGTCGAACCTTGTTGTCTCCTAATGGGGCTTCGTTCGCATTGGTGCTGCCACGATTCTCTTATCTAGCGCTTTGGTGGCACCAATATCTCCTAATCTCCTTATTATAGAAAGTTATATTAACCCTGTATACCTCCCAGTCATGCCTATGCTTAGCTTGATTGAAAAGATGGAGCAGTGATTTTTTGAGTGCTGAGGATTTTCTAGACCAGAGAGAGGTATTATGGCTTTCGCCTCTTCATTCTTTTTTTGCCGGGCCAGAACCACATAACGTGATAAGACCACCGTAATATGGTTCGATGTGCAATGCGCACTGAATGCTAAACACTTGTTCAAAATTTTATTATTTTAAAAATTCGCTGTAGATCTAGTACTCTGGAGCACAGCTTCCTGCAGAGAAGTGACTATTCACTCAATAGTAGGGCGGGGATATTAGCCCTGAGCTCTCAGGTTTGTCCTCAAGTGAGCTTGGCAAGAACTCCTGAGTTACTATCACTTGCGGCCCGAGGTAAAGCTTAAGAGATCTAGCGAGCTATTCATCCTTAACAAAGTTCACCTTTCCCTAGTTTTAGTGGTTCTAACAGACTACTGCCCGTCGAGTTTCACGCGTTGAAATCAAAAATTTTGTAGGATGGCAGTTGGAGAAGTTGCTTTGGAAGAAAACCACTTAGAACTATTTCAACACTTCCCTCTTGAATGGCAGACTTGTGATAGATTCAAAGATTCTGTGTAAGTGAGATCCCCCTTCTTGGGTATCAACCAAATAACCTAACCTAACATCGTTAAACAAACTGAGTTTAAAACAAGTAAAGAAGGACTAATTGAACATTCATCATATTATACTACATATGCTACTGTATCTACCTTTTAAGCTCATTAAGCCTTAAAATCAAATTCATCCATTTTTCCTCAAATCACGCTTGGCTCAAAAATACATCCCGACATACATAAATTTATTAAAATACCTTATATATTTACTATTATGCATCGGCTGGAAAATGTATTACGCTTTTTCAGTTATTTTGCTACCTCCATTAAGAAGTCTACTCTAAATTAGAAAATCTTTATAGAAATTATTCCCCCCTTCCATTTTTAAACTGTGTAAGGTCGTAATAAAAATTTTATGAACCGAATTTGGTTCAAAACGATCAAGTGCTGTATGAGATATAAAATTTCTCCCCAACACCCCAAATTTTTTACAAATCGATATGAGAGCATTCTTTGTCATGCTCGTCCGATTCCGGCTATTTGAAATACGAACGTCCTCTAGGTATGAAGAGGCACACATATACCAGGTTTCATCAAGATATCTCAATAATGACCTGTTAGCCGATAGTTCCAGAACAAAGTGTGTGAAAGAAATAAGTTTATAACAAATATTGGAAAATCTGGCATTGATGAATTAGGGTATTAACATGTTTTAAACACAAATTTAACGGGATGTAAATTTACATTTACCAAATTATAACCAAAGGCCTTGTGACGCTTAATAATTTGACTTCAGCACACCACGCATTTCGACATCTTAAAAACCGAGCATAAGGTAATTATTTATAAACTATTTAAAAAACTGATATTTTGATTGAAGGGAATACAAACTACTATATTTGAATTAAATACGAGTAAATTAACCTATAAAAATAATAAATGTGACGCACATTTAAAATTTCGATATTGTAAATTCAATATAATGCACCAAAGCCACACCAATGAGTTCATCACACTATTTTTCGAAAATGAAATGAGCTGAATAAAAAGCGAGCTGCAAAATTCATAAAGGCGGGTAATGTCACCCCGATTACGATTTTAAATATTTTGAAACTTGAATAGCAAATAAACCAAATTTTGTTAGGATTGACAAAAAGGTGTAAAATATAAATGTTGTCGTAAAAACACAACCAATTTTTATTTGCACTTTAAAATGATAAAGTCTAATATACCGCAATATGCCGCATAACATAAATTACAATGTTAGGGTATGGAATGTTGGATTCTGAGATACATGTATTAAATCTCACAATAGATGGTTGATTGACTCGAACTCGAATTCTCTAATGGATAACAATCTTGGCAACTTATGTGGCCGGCTTTTTGTATGTATCCAATAATCGCTTTTCCATTCAGTTCATTATCAGAGCCAGTTTGTAAAACAAACATTTGGAAATGAATATTAAACTCATGTTTCTTGACAATGTTTTAATATTTAATTTATTTTAAAACTTTGAATGACAAATGTTTTGTGAAACGAATAGTGGTGAATTGGCAACCATATTGAACACATCAAATATTTAGTATTTTTGTCGACAATCTTCTCTGCTTGTGGCACAGTGTTGCCTAAACTGGTTTAGCTGTGTTACACACCAACGATAATGTTTCCGGAGTGCTTTCTAAACTTTAGTCTATATTCACCTGTCCAGTGGCTTTACAATGTTTTGACTGGTCAGGAAATATTGAATTCACCACACATCTCTCCCAAGAACAGTAAAGAAGTTTCTCTCCCTCAATGAGGCTTAATTAATTAATTGAATCTAGTAGAATTTCATATGTTCGGTAGGAACAACTCTATACGTTATATATGCAAACTTTTCAATTCCAGTAGGCACAAATTCCTTTATTCACCCTCATATTTCATATTTGAACAAATTAAAATGTCTCATTTACGGAAAGAATTGTATTTTAATTTGTTGCTTATAAATAGTAAAATATAATTAATGTCAACGGAAGTCTTTTTTAGATATTTGTATCGACCATAGATAATCGAAAATTAAATTAGTTCCAATAATAAATTAAAATAATTTAATAAAATTGTATTATATTGTTACACGAAAATTAATTTAACAATAATAATTCTTGGGTTTCTGTAGAAACCGCTACTACAAAAGCTATGGCAGTAGTAAATACAGCTATGGCAGATATGCAGTAAAACCAAAACTTAAAAATCCCTTCTATTAAATATATAACTATACTCATGGGGTTTGCCAAGATATGACGTAATTTGATTGTTAATCCATTGTTCCAATATTCCGAACATGCGCTGGAAAGCTACTGCCCTTGTGCGTCGTTTTTATAATAATTATATTATAAAAAATGTATATAATAAAATAAAGTATATGTAATGCATTTAAAGAGTAAACAACACTAATTTTTGTTCACCCACCTATGTCAAACTTTGTGTCTGAAAACGTGTTTTTGTGGGGAGTTTTTCTTCATTACTTTAATATGAAGAAAACCTTAGCCGAGAGGCATCGTATTTTGATGGAAGTTTATGGTGAACCTACTCTAGCTGAGAGAACGTGCCAAAAGTGGTTTGCTCTATTTAAAAGTGGTGTTTTTGGTTTGGAAGAAAAAGAACGTCCTGGACGGCCAAAAAATTTTGAAGATGAGGAACTAGAAGCATTACTCGAAGAATATTGTTGCCAAACACAATACGAGCCCGCAAAACATTTGGAAGTCACTCCAACAGCCATTTCAAAATGTTTAAAAACAGACGGATACATTCAAAAGCAAGCAAATAGGGTGCCACATGAATTGAAGGCAAGAAATGTTGAGAGCCGATTTGCATATCAGAAATGCTACTTGAACGCTACAAAAAAAAGTGGCTTTTTCATCGGATTGTGACTGGTGATGGAACATGGATCTATTACGACAACCCTAAATGTAAAAAATAATATGTGAAACCTCTCCAATCAGCCAAATCAACGGCTAAACCGAATATCCATGACGCCAAGGTAATGCTCTGTATTTGGTGGGATCAAAAGGTTGTGCTGTATTTAATTTGTATTATGAGCTTCTAAAATTGGAGGAAACCATTAATGGGGAACGCTACCGACAACAACTCATCAAATTGAACCGAGCGATTGCCGAAAAACGACCGGAATTTGCGACTAGACACGAAGTTCAATAATTTTCCATCGCGACACACTCAGCCTCATGTTGCAAGACCGGTTAAAAACTATTTGGAAAACAGCGGCTAAGAAGTTTTGCCTCACTCGCCTTATAGCCCAGACCTTGTCCCTTCTGACTACCATTTGTTCCGGCCGATACAGAACGCCCTCACTGGAATGCGGTTCACTTTAGAACAAGGTATCAAAAATTGGCTTGATTCATTATTGGCCGCCACAAATAGCCAGAAAGATGGGAAAATGTATATTAAATACTACTGTACTTAAATAAACATTCAATATATTTATTAACTATATACAAATGTATATATTGAAACGTTTGATTGGAACATTCCATTAAAAAATTTTAGAAATTTTGATAGACACATTGTCCGACTGAGCAATTTCTGACAGCTGCTCTATTATTGTAATATATCAATATATTACTAACGAGTACTAACATTTGAAAGTTTTAATTGACTTTAAATAACAAAAAGAGAGCTTATACTCCCTACATATCAGAGATTTGTGAAATTAATAAATCTTCTTGAATTATCTCGGAAATAAATTTGATAGTTTCTTTCCCTTACTTACATACGTATGTATACAGAAAATATAATAAATATTTTTGTTAAATAATTAAAAAAAACTGAATTTTCTTAAATTTTATTTGATTTGATAGAAAAAGTGATATAAAATTGGTGGTGTATACATCATTGAAAGTAACAAAACGAGTTTAGTCCTAATTTGCTTCTCTAGTTATTTATCAACTTTTCCTGTACATAATTACACCATGATTTATGTATACATATAATTTTAACTTTTAACAATGAACGCAAATCAAAACTTGTCATTGTAACGAGAAACTATTCCGCTTAAATTTCGATTTGCCACAGATTTTTCTTTTCACTTATATCACTTCTTTTTCACTTATTATTTATGCATTAAGCTTACGATATATATATCCGCCTTAACAGTTTTTTATTATAATAAATTTACAATTATAAATTAATAATTTCCATTTGCACTCAGTTTTATTTAAAATTACGATCAAGAACTTTTAAGATTAAGAACTTCTCTTGGCGGCACCACTATCGAAAGAGAAACTATCGTGTAGTCTATTCTCGTAGATAGCTACTATCAAAATTTCAGCAGAATTGTTTCGAACGCGTATGGAAACGGACGTGACCAAGAATTTTAGAAAAAGAAAATCGCGAAAACGCGCTATGAAATCAAATCAAGAAGTCAAAGTGCGTCATATACAGCGGTGACTCTTCTCCTTCGATGACGACCGTCAAAAATTGGTTTAACCTTTCAACTTGATCGTACCACAGTTTTTGATGAGTCACGCCCACGTGCGCCGAAAACGGCTACCACGGATGATAACATTATGAATATGCATATTATATATAAATTAGAAGAAATCTCTAACAAAGAAAAACGTAACGGATTAGGATTAGCCGTTAAAAATTGTTGCGCAGTGCAATATTCAAAAATATCAAGACTGCCACTGAAAATGAACATTTTAAATATAAGCTTTTAATTATTATTTACTATTCGTAAGCAATAAATTCGGGTCACCCCTCTAAGCGGGCACATTCGCATTTACATAGTGCAGAAATGCACTACCAATTACACAATATATACATATTAAGTCTAGTAAAAAGGAAGAAAGAGTATTGCTTTCCAATAAATGGCTTTAGTAATTTGTATATCCGGTTGTATGATTGTATATGGTTGTGCGATTGGATTACGCTGAATGGCGTTAGAAATATAAGATTTTGTACTGAAGAAACTTCTCAGCCAGTTTTTTAATTGCTTGACTCAGTATTGTTTGAACACGCGTTAAAAATGGACACCAGAACATGGACAATGAGAAAATACGCCATATTTTACAGTGTTTCTTCGATGAAAACGAAAACGTAAGCCAGGCGGTGTGAATAAGGTTTATAGTCCTGATACTGTAACAACCAAGCACTCGCAATTTTGGTTTCGTTGATACGCGCTGGAATACAGTTTGTCCAAAATATCTATAACATAATTGAAATCTTCAAGTCCGACCGTCATGTAAACAAATTTCCGATTACCCAGGAGCTAAAGATTGCACAAAAAATCGTTTAAATAAGGCTGACTGGGTGCCACATGAATTGCAAAAACCCTGACGGACCGAATTTCCATCTACGGTGCTGAATCGAAACAAAATCGATGCATTTCTGAAGCGGATGTTTACTGGTGACGAAAACTGAGAAAACTGTGTCACTTACGATAACGTCAAGCGAAAACGGTCATGGTTGAATAGCGGTGAGCCGGCGCAAACGGTAACAAAGCCAAAATTGACGTTCAGGAAGGTTTTGCTTTTTGTTTGGTAGTTTTTGCAGAGAATCATCTACTGTGAGCTGCTCCCCTACGTACAAACTCTTAATTCGGACCTGTACTGTCAGCGATTGGGCTGTCTGAAGAAAGCAATCGCCCAGAAGCGGCCAGCTTTGGGCCATAGGAGAGGAATTGTGTTCTATCAGGACAACGCCAGGCCACACACATTGATAGTGTCTCTCCAGAAGATCCACCTTTTAGTCCGGACACCAAGTGATTACTACCTGTTCCTGTCTATGGCGAATGATTTGATTTTGGTAGTGAAAAATGCGCCTCAAAAGAAGTTTGTGAAAATCAACTGTCTCAGTTCTTTGCCAATATGGATGAAGGTTACTACGAGAGTCGCATTATAAAATTATCTTCAAAATGGCAACAAGTTATCAAACAAAACGATGCATATTTGACTTAAATCGGATGATTCTAATTATGCTAAATAAAACCTTCAATCTAATATATTTTTATATTATATATAAGATATTTTTAGTATAGATTTTGTATATTTTTTAGATGCCCGCGAGGTGAAATAAGAAAAATTTTTTTATAACAAATAAAAATATCGGAACGCTGTTTTCATATAAATAAATTGCAAAACCCCGCAATTGGCAAAATAAATTAGATGTAACTACCTTCCTTTTAATTTTATAGCTACAATGCTCACTCACATCGAATTGCTGAACAGAATTGGCGATCAGTTGCGAATTCAATACATGCCAACGTTGATCTTACCTTGCTTTAATAGAAAATTTATTGAGTAGGTGGGATGCGTATCTTGTTCATTTATAAATTTATAAATGTTCTAAGACGGATAACTCATTTTCGTTCTGCCTGGCACATATGTACATATGTAGCAATTAAATAATACATTAAGATTAGTTTCGGGTTTCGCGTATAGTAAGTTTAAATACAACGGTTTAAAAATAGTCGTATTAATATTTATATCATGTCATAGATATCATAGATATCAGAATACTTGCAGTTATTTCAAGCGATGTGAAATTATCTCATTGTGATGGGTATCTTTGTCGACTGGTATTCGAACCAACGGAATTTGAACTGTCAGCACTTGAAAAGATAGTCAAAATATAGTAAAAGATAGAAAAAATAGTAAAAATAGAAAAATCAATTTTATGCGACCGCACACCCGAACAGAAAATACTATGAGTAGGCAGACGCAGGCGTTGACGCTGACACCGATGCCAACGACAATGAAAGCAACATTGGCACTACGAAACAAATAAGGAAGAGCTAAGTTCTAACTAAGGGTGTAACCGAACATTTTATAATCTAGCAATTTTCAAAGATCAAAGCCGAAGGCATATTTTAGTGTCTTGCGTAAGAATTCAGCATTCATTATTCGACGAAATTGGGTTTGAAACTAACTCACTTAGTTTCATTACTACATTTACCTTCAAATCAGAATATTAGGGATATGAGATTTAGACCAAGGTCTAGACCGATTTCATTCATACTCAGCGCTAAACCACATTTTGTTTACGAAAACATATCCACTTAATCTCATTCAAACGTCACACATATTGTCCAACATCAATGGTTTGAAGTCAAGTGGAAATTCGGAAATCACCACATCGGGCTTAAAATCAGCTTTAAAATCGGATATATTGGAGCTAGGTGTCTGGACTCCTATTTTTCACACGTTTTTGGTATTAAACTATAGGATATATATAATATATCCAATATTACACGTCCTCTTAATTTTGCTAAGATAACTCACATATGGACAGATAGATAGCAGGCGTGGTTGGATTCTGTAACATAAAAATATCAGGATAATTTTATGTACCAAATTTGGTTGAAATTGGTAAAGTAGTCTCAGAGATAAAGGATTTCACCACTAAGTGAGTGGTGCAATCTCATTGTCCAATTTTTCATCGATTTCTTTGAACCTTCTTAGTTGTGAAATTCATAGCTTCGGAGGTGTTTCTTTAGCACGTTTTTAACTTTTAATTGTTTTCAACATAACATATGTATGGAAGATGGACGCGGTTATTACTCGATTTGGCTTATTTTTCCAGATGGAAAGGTGCTAGAAAGACTTGTTCTGAGGAAGTTTAATTGATATAGCTTTAGTTGTGTGGGAGATATGTGTATTAAGCCAATTAGGAGGTTGGACCAACCCTTTTTTTAATATTTCAACCCGCCTCTCCTCCCTACTGCAATTCCCTGTACCAAATTTTAGTTTTATATCTTAATTGGGAGCTTAGTTACAGCATTTGATACGTTTTCGTTTAAGGTCATTTTGTGGGCGTGACAGTAATCCGATTACGCCCATCTACAATACCAACCTCCCCAGAGTGCCTAGGAACATGTGTACCAAGTTTCGTCAAGATATCTACATTTTTCTTCAAGGTATCGTTCGCACGGGCGGACGGACGGGCAGACAGTCACTCGGAATTCAACTCGTCTCGTCATCCTGATCATTTATATATATATACAACTCTTTATCTATCTCGATTAGTTTTTCGTGTTACAAACAACCATTAGGTGAACAAAACGATTATGCTCTGTGGCAACATCTTGCGAGAGTATAAAAAAGACAGCAATGAAACGGTGCTTGCGATAGTATAAGCGCCCAACTGCGGACAGGAGCCAGTTGCAGATACAATAAGAGTATGTGAATATTTTAGAGAGCGAAATAAATATTGTTGAATGGATAGAAATTTCAAAGCGGCAAAGAAAGCTTTTAAGGCTGTTTCCGGAGCAACGAAATGAAAATACCGAAACCAGTGGCGTTCGCTCTAAAGAAGGCATTTGTGGACATCCCCATCTGTTTCCCTTATTCTATGGTACACTCTCGTCAGTTGCTGACGAGTGATAGCTGGCTAAAAGCCGAATAATTGTGCTCTCATTGCAAAGGGTGGTGAGTTTCTATGACATTTAAAGCTTATTTTTGTTGTGAAGCTTCCGGATTTTCCTATGAAGAAACGAACCGTTCCATGCAAGCACGAATTATTCAGTTTCGGTTAGATGCGCATAGAAAAATACGGAGAAAAACGGCGCAGTACATATTTCTTCCTAAAGGCGCGTATGAAAATTTGTAAAAATACAATGAAAACGCAGTGAAAATTATAAATAATATGCAGAAAATATTAATAAGAAGGATAATTACAAAATTGCAACAATTGATAATATGTTTTAAAAGTATTACAAAAAGAGAAAAACCATGATACAAATTTCCAGCATTCGTTTATATTTTATATGAAAGTGTGTACATGTATTAGCATATGCATATATGTGCATATATGTATGTTCGGAATAAAAGCAAGTGAAGAATAAGCATTAAGGGTATTTTAAGTAGCAGTATTGGAATCAAAAGGAAGCAGGAAGAGCGAATACGCTAGTCCAATAAGCAAAAACAGGACTACAGGAAGTAATAGTGGATAGAGGAATACAAAAGTTGAACATCTCTAGAAGTGGAAATTTTACAAAGGCGTGGAATATCAGCAACGAAGCTTGAATAATTCAAAATCTAGTCACTAACTAAGTGCTTTTTGCCTTTTAACTACTTTCAAACTGGCCGCCATTTTTATATGAACGACTAGTGACGACTGGCCAGCTCACCATCAGCTATATCCCCTGCATTCAAAAAGGGGACGCGCCCTGCTTTTGTCCCCAATAAATTTAATGTCATCGTCAATCGTGTTGCTTTCACCAATACTTCATTCCATTACACAGCATTTAGAAAACGTTTTTTTGAAGTTGTTGTTGTTAAGTTTACTGGCTGCCGACGACAACATTCCTTCAAATATAACAGGGTTCGCACCATATATAAATGTGGTTGTTTCCCATGGGAAAAGCGCTACCCTATATCAGATACTTTGACACGTTTATATCAAGTATGAAGAAAATAGCGAATTCTGCACAATAAACGTCGGAAATAAAAAAATTAGCGCACAGCACAGGTGTTGAATTTCCCGTACGCCAACGCCAAAATAGTTTTATGCGTGATATGGAAATAATCAACAAATGCAGGAACAACAAGCAAACAGAATAACAACAACGTTCAAATGTACATATGTACATGTATATATAAAAGAAAATTATTAAATATTAGTGAATATTAGTGAATATCAGCATGAAAAATAAATAAAAATCATAATTGCATTTCGGCTGCACCCGTGTAAACTTTCACCTCAGCGGTAAATTAAAAAAAGCACAAATAACCACCATCAACCAACTGCAAAGGAGAAAGGAGGCACCGCCGAGAAGGGGCAGTATCAGCTGTCATTCAAGTATGTGTCATGTTCGCAAGCACATTACACTTATGTACATATGTATATCCACAAATATATGCAAATTGTGCGTAAATACCTAAAAGCATATGTATGTTTGCACAATTGTCAATATACGTATAAATATATTGTATATAACCCCCCGTCCCTGTTCTTCATTGTTTGGATATTTTACATATTCCTTTTGTTTAAGTTAAAATTCTTCCCGAAATTCATTATACATTATACATTATAGTCACCTCTTTGCTGCTTTAAAAAATTTCTATTGTATCGAAAGCGTGAATGTGGTGAAAAAATCGCAGCCGACGTTGATGTCAGTGGCAAAACATTTCATTAAACTACATACATACATACATATGTGCATGCGTAGCAGACCAGTCTGATAGTGCGACGACCAGAACGGATAAAAACACCGCCATGGCCTCTACAATAGTCCCTCTAAACAAAAATATATTTTCCAACAATTATACCTTCTATATGTATGTACATATGTATATAACAGATACTTTAAAATGTGTGTTAACATTTGGCTATGTACTTGAATACGAATATTTGTGTATATGGTAAACTTTCTTAAAATTAAGAAGAAAGAGAAAAAGTACATTGTTTATTAACGACAAGAGCGTATTTGCCCAAAAAAAAGCTGTGAATTGAGAACAGAATCAACTTACATACATACCCACATGTTTTCTTTATAAACTAATGCTATATACAGATACCACACATATCAATTTATACGTGCGTACATGTATACCTTAGTAAAAACAAACAAAACTACTAGAAACAATTATTCTGATTTCATATATGTTAAAAAGGATTATGCGAAACATTTTTAGCAGTTATTAAAATGCACGAATATTCTTACTTGACGGCGGGTGTGAAATTTAGAATAAAGTTGTAAGGACTAGATCGAGAAGAAGTAGATCGGGCAGTACCAAACAGTTGATAATTCTCATAAGTTATGGGAATATAAAGAATTTTAAAACCATCGCAAAGTTTGACACATTTTTTGTAATTTTTATAATAAATACAAATATACAGTTATTCGGTTAATAAGAAAGTATGTTCTAGCGCAAATATTTCACCATTTGTTCACTTTTTTATGAGCTAGAACTATAAAAAAGAACTGTATAGCATAATCCTAATTATATTATATATGTGTATAATAATATCCTAACCTTTTCCATGACAGTCGGGTCTAAGTAACGGATTGAATCCCGTTTTTTATCCGCCCAAAGACTGTCAAATCGACTGACTAATAAAATTATGTGAGGAATATTTTCTGCCGCTACAACAACAGCAACAACAACGCCAACATAAGTATCCTAAATAAACTTTTAATCTCATTTAGATATATGTCCTCCGTAGCTAATAAGAATTAAAAATTGAAAATTTTTAGTAGTATTGTACGGTATCCAGGCTCAATTTGGAAAACGACCAAAAGTATATTAAATATCAATATAGAGTACTTACAAGAACTTAAGTAATCATCTTAAATTCGAAATGACTTAAAAGAACATAAAACTACTCAGAACTCAAAAGCTGTTGAGAAAACCCCCAGTTTAAACATTTTTTTTCATTATTTCTGTATGCATTCTGATACCTGCAAACTGATCGATTTGAAGTACTCAGTAGTAAGTGTCAAATATATATATATATATATTATGTTGTATATGTATATATATTATATTATATATTATATATATATTATATATATAAATATTACATATTCGAACTTTTTAATTCGATATGTATATTATAAAACACATCAGCTTTGTTAATTTTTGTTATTCAACAGGTACTAAAATTGTTATTTTCCTAGTTGGTTTTGTAAGCAAAACGAACGTAACTTTACTTCACATATTTTAAATTGTTTTTTTACTCTCGGAACATGTTGCAACGGAATACAATAGTTTTGTTCACCTAATGGTTATTTGTAACACCTAAAACTAATCGAGATAGATATGAAGTTATGTATATCAAAATGATCAAGATGACGAGACTAGTTGAATTCCGCATAAATGTCTGTCCATCCGTCTATCCGTCTGCCCGTGTTAACGATAGTTTGAGTAAAAGCACTTGCGGCCCTACATATTTTCCTTGACACTCTGAGCAGGTTGACATTCTAGATGGGTGAAATTGGAGCACTACCACGCCCACAAAATACCGTTAATCGCAAATCTATAAAGTACTATAACTCTGCCGCAAACTAAGACAAAAAACTTGATGTTTGGTACAGGGCATCGACGCATGGAGAGGCATCTGTGGTTTAAAAGTTTTTAACATGTTGTGTGACCCCTGCCGCTAATTGGTTTAAAGTACATACCTCACAAACTAGTAGAGCTAAATCAATTAAACGTGTTGAGAACAAGTCTTTTTAGCATCTCCTTATACTGTGCGAAAATCGGATGATAATCAAGCTCCATATAACGGTTATGTTGAAAACTAGTAAAAGTGCAATAACTAACTAACGAAAAACTTCACATCCGAGATGTCACGGAAGGGCTGCACAAGACTCAGTGTAAAAATTGGACATTAAGCGTTGCACCGCCCATTTATAGAAGAAAATTCATATCTAAGGAACCACTAAAACAATATCAATAAAATTTGGTGCTTAAAACTACCCTGGTATTGTTATATTACAGTGTGAAAAGGAACGAAATCGGACTACAACTACGCCTACTTCCTATATATCAGAATTTTAATTTCTATCTGATTCCTTCACTTTTCAATACATAAATCAAACAACAATGAAGAAATCGGACCTTCAATTTTCAAGTTCACAGATTCCGAATATGTGGACCTGTGATTAAAGCAGATTTTATACTGAAAATATTGCTCAATTTGTGATATATTATGGAAATTCAGATATAATCCTTTTAATATAACGTTTATAATAACGTACTTTACCTAGTCCCATATACCTAATATAGGAATTTTCAAACTTCCGGTATATCGCTCAATCTGTGAGATATCTTAATGAAACCCCTGAGTGTCTTTTCGGGGTATGCATGGGTATTTCGTAATGTTGAAAGCGGATAAAATAGGGCCAATATTACCTCTAACACTCATATACCTAATATACAAATTATAAACTTCCGGTTGCCTTTAAGGCATAAATCAGACAATATATAATACAGCTTAAAATTAAGTGAACGTATAATATTGTATACAGTATAGTTTAATGCCGAAAATGTGTATAATCGGTACACGAATTATCCCAGCTCCTTCTCGCTAAATACTATGTATAATGATTTTCGTTATTCTAGTGAACCTTATGCCGAATGCATCGGAGAATGTGTGAGTTATATACTATATATTTATTATATTTTTATATTATATATTTATTATATTGTATTTTTATATTATATATTTATTATATTTTTATGTTACATATTTATTGTATTATATATTTATTATATTTTTGTATTATATATTTATTATATTTTTATATTACATATTTATTATATTTTTATATTATATGTTTATTATATTAAAAAATATCAAGAACAAAAATACAATCTACGTAACCTTATTATAAAAACCCAAGCTTCTATCCTATTTTACGTATTCACAGCGTATACTTTGTGAACTCTTCCCAATATATTCACAACAAACGAACTTATAACCAGCAAAATCAGCAAGCATTGTATAAACCTACAAGTAATAAATCTCAAATTTTTCACTTATACATACGCAGGCGAACGCTTTTAGAATGAAAGAAATTACAATAAGAATGACATAGAATGAGGAAGAGAAGGGGCACTAAAAACCTAAAACATTAGGCACTTGATTAGGTTTGCCTCAAATATTACTACTAAAGCGGCCAAATGAATCAAAAAAGGCCCAAATCTGCTATAGAGTGTTGCCGTGTTTGATGCCGTTTGTCTGCCTCTGTGAGTCGGAATTTATATCTATGTCTGTCGATCTGAATTATATGTTTTATTATTGCTTTATTATTAGTTTTTATGATGTATTGTTAATGTACTTGGATTGTACCTGATTTTTATATATTTATTTTTGTTTAAATTATTACAAGTAGTTTGACTAAGCATTGTAAATATCATGTGGGTCTCATATGGGTCATATCAAAATAGGCCTCCTGGGGAACCGAACACCCAAAAAATATCAGTAATGCCCTCACATTCCAACCTCAGAGGTGGTGAGGAAAAGCAATTCATATAACAATTAACTATGCAATTAACTTTTGGTTCTAAAATATGCCAGAAAATTTTATATTAAATTATTAATTAAATTTAAAATATAATATTATTTTATATTATTTAATATTTTCCTCTAAAAACACCCTTTCACAAGAAACGTTCTTATTTTAAAGTCATTTATTTAAAGCTCTGTACCGAAAAAGGAGCAAAATCGATCAGATGATCTTAGCTGTGTGAAAATATTGAAAACCATATGATAGTTTGATTACTTGTATGCCTATACAATGTCAGCAAATGACGACTACCGAAACTCGAATGCATTGAAGGCATGCATGGAAACTAACTGCGCATTCAGACGCGAAGACTTTTGTTGCGGCAAATGGTAGTTTATGAGCGGAATGACGAGATACACGAAGGCCACCGAGTTGCTCGTGATCGGGCAACACGCTTTGTGTTCATCTTCGTACTAGTTCGGCATTCCTTTTCACTTTGAAAACCTTTTAATGGTTGCAACTGTGCTCGATTTCAAATATTCATTACAATATGTTCGGAAATTTTAATTTTATCATCTATTGTTCATATCTTCACAAATATGCATGATATATAATAATAGAAATATTTTAGAAAATGGTGAATTAGAATAAAATTTAGCTAATGAAAAATATTTTTGTGTACCACGTAAAAGGAAGCTTACAAGAATTAGAGAAAATGATTTGAAAGGGAATGTAGAGAACTCGGATGGTCGGATAAACGGAATAGGCGACACCAAAAGAGAAGTTACCGATTATGAGCAACAAAAGTTTCCGTTTATATACCAAGACTTACACATATACCCGTTGCAACTTATTAGCCCTAAACGTAAGAAAGGGCTGAACGATCGCACGCACATAAGAATTTCAGTTCAGAAATTGGCCGTATTCACAAAACTACCCGAAACTCAGGTGAATCGTGCAGCCCTTTGTTACTCATAGAGTTAATGGGTTGCAATGGGAGTATGGATTAGATGACAATCAAATTTTTTCAATGTATTGGAGTTTCGGCTAGTCGCAAGTTGCTACGTGCAATACCTGCGATAATTTTTCCTTTCACATTTTTCCTGCACATTTCATCTATTCTGTAAAATGAAAATTCAAACTTTTGAAATTTTAAAGTTCTGTTTTAAAAAACTTATTTTAGAGATCACAGTGTATTTTTTGATGTCAAGTTTGTTTCGTGTTTCTTTACATCTTTAATGAAAACTTACTATTAAAAGTTTAAAAATACAAATCACAGCCTCTAGTTTCTACTGCAAATGCCATTCCACCAGTCCTGTTGCCTAATGAGAGATATAAGTACATTTTTATACTCTCGCAACATGTTGCTACAGAGGTTATTAGTTTTGTTCATCTAACGGTTGTTTGTCGCACTTAGAACTAAACGAGATAGATATAGACATTTTCATATATATATAAATGATCAGGATGAAAAGACGAGTTGAAATCCGAGTGACTGTCTGTCCGCCCGTCCGTTCGTCCGTGCAAGCGATAACTTGAGTAAAAATTAAGATATTTTGATGAAACTTGGTACACGTGTTCTTTGTCACCGTAAGACAGTTAGTTTTACAGATGGGCGTATTTAAACATCTGCCACGCCCACAAAATGCCATTAATCAAACACAGATAAAGTACTATAACTAAGCAGCAAATTAAGATGTAAATGTGTTATTTGGAACAGAGGATCCAAGTAGGGCGGGGCATCTTTGAGCAAAAAGTTTTGTAAAAGTGGGTATGGCCCCGCTCCCCAAAAGTTTGATGTACATATCTCGGAAACCGTTAAAGCTATATCAATCAAACTTGCTCCGAGTAAGTTCTTCTAGCACGTCTTCATATACCGCGAAAATGTGTGAAATCGGATAATAAAGACGCCCACATCCCATACAAAAGTTATGTTGAAAGCTACTAAAAGTGCGATAACTCGCTGAAGGAACAGAAACATTAAATCTTGCAGAAAATATGATACGGAATGTTTGCATAGGAATCCGTGTAAAGTTTAGGTGATGGGTGAGGCACCGCCCACTTTCAGGAGAAATTAAAAATCTCAAGAATGCCTTAACCGATTTCAACAAAATTTACTACGTGACATTATATTTCCATTCTTATTTCACGTTGGGAAAATAGACAAAATCGTATAAAAACCACGCCTACTTCTCATATAACAAAATTTTAAGTTCCATCTGATACTTTCACTTTAAGGTAGATACATCGAACATCAATTAAGATATTGGAACAAAGCTTTCCACGAATAGTACGTTCAAGATATGTCATCTTATACGTAAAAATAGTTGAAATCGGATTATAACTTTCAGCCGCCAGATACCCAATAAATGGACTTCAGTACCTCTATCTGACTTTTTACTTAAAATATCGGGAAATCTCTAAGATATTGTAATGAAATTGGAGTATTATCTTTCCATGACAATAGTGTACTCCGGTATCAGAAATGGTGAAAATCGGGTAAATACTACCCCTAGCCCCGCATACCTAATAGGCGGATTTTCAAAGTTCCGGCGGACTTTATTCCATATATTTCGGTAAATCTGTAAGACATCGTGATGAAATTGGAGAGTTATATCTCCATGATAATAGTGTGCTCTGGAATCAAAAATAGTGAAAATCGGCTAAATACCACCTCTAGCCCCCATATACCTAATAGAAGGATTTTCAACCTTCCTGTAGACTTTATACCACATATCGGTCATTATATGAGTTATCTCTTTGAAATTCAGAGAGCGTCTCTTTGTGATAACAGTGTGTCGATTTGCTTAAAATGGATAAAATCGGGTAAGCATTCTCCTAGCCCCCATGTGCCTAGTATACGGATTTTCAACCTTCCTGTAGACTTTCTACCATATATTTCGTTCAATATGTAAGATATCTTAGCAAAATTAAGTGAACCTATAATATCGGATATACCATAGTTTACGGCCGAAAATGTGTGGAATCGATCAATCAATTATCCCAGCTCCCATATACTACATATAATGATTTTCGGTATTCTAGCAGACTTTCTAGCAGACAGCAGAAAACATGTTCCCCAATATACTTCAATAATGAAAAGAGTTAATGTGATCTGTGCAGATCTTCCTCTATCCCAAAATGCCCGATATAAGAATTCCAGATTTTCCATCTGACTTAAACCGTCTAAGCCCCTTATTCCTACTGTAATGATTTGCTTTCTGCTTATTTAAATGGTTGACTTTTTCCCCATATATCTAATATATTCATTAGACCACTTTGGTTGAGTTTATGTCGCATATACCACTTTTGAGTTAATTTGATAGATTTTAATATAAATATCTCTAACACGAAGCAAAATAAAGCATTGAAAGTAGATGAGTCTATGACCTGTAATATACGTTAATAAGACACCAAATATCATTACAATGCATTGGCAATTTTGTCGAATAATGAATGTTGAATTCTTCCGCAACATTTTTTAATATAAAGTTGTGCCAGCACCTGAAAACATTTCCTAAATGCTTCTTTGCTGCATTTTCAGGAAAAGCTTTTGACAAATTTCTACAAAAATATACAAATATACAATAAATTAAAATCTGCCAAACATCTACAGAAATATTATTTTTATCCACTTCCAACTCTTCATTTCAGTTTATTAGTTGTGCCCTTGGCGGTTCTTTTAAAAATGTTTCTTCGTAAATATGTAATATATCAGTATATATATGTAAGTTGTTAAAATTAAAAATTCTTTTGAACTGGCGGTGATGGTTACGTTCGTACTCACCACGAAAAACTCCAAAATTTCACTTTCGAAAGCCAGAATTTTCAATGATGGCAACCAATTGACACACAGCCTTAGTAGAAGAATGAAAGAAATAGAGATTACGACAACTGAGCTCCGTTAATTTTTTTGGTTGGCATTTGACAGAATTGACATCATGAAGGGAAGAAAATTAAACAAAACAAGCAAACGAACAATGAAATAATAATCAAATAAATTTAATATAATTGCATAATAATGTATATGTATATTGCTGGAATTGCAATTAAGTTGAATTTTTTTCCGACACAATCTTCCTCTCCTTTCTCTCTTTCGTTTATAACTAATCTCCCAATTAAGGTATAAAACTAGAAATTGGTTCAGAGAATCACAGTAACAAGGGGTGTGTGTATGTGAGTTGAAAATTTTTAAAAAGTGCCCCCTAATAGGTTTAGTGTACATATCTCAGAAAGCACTAAAGCTACATCCTCCAAACTTAATGAACACGAATCTCTTCAGTTCTTCCACGAATAGTGCGAAAATGAGTGAAATCGGATTAAATGCACGCCCATTTCTCATATAACAGTTATGTTGAAAATTAATAAAAGTACGTTATCTCGCTGAAGACACACGTCAGAAGCATTAAATTTCACAGCCATTATGGTACTTCAGGGTTTCAGAGGACTTGATGTAAAAATTGGACAATGGGGGTGGCACCGCACACTTTTAGGTGAAACTCCATATCTCAGGAACTACTTATCGATTTCAACCAAATTTGGTACATAACATTATATTCCATCCTTATGTTACAGTGTCAAAATGGGCGAAATCAAAATCCAACCGCGCCTACTTCCAATATATCACAATTTTAAATTCCATATCATTCTTCACTTTACAGTATAAATAAATAAATTACCAATAAAGATATTCTAATAAAACTTTGCAGAAATAGTGCCCTCAAGGTATGCTATTTCATGCCATTTCATTTCACATTAATTGTGGGAAAAATGGGGAACATCAGGCAAATACTTCCTCTAGTAGCCATATACCTCACATAAAAATTTTCGAATAAAGTTAACCATATACAAGATAACCCGATATACATGGGGTTAATCTGTGAGCTATCTCAATGGAATTCAGAGAGCGTGACTCTTGTTGGTGTGTCTCTTGTTGGTGTGTCCGTGTGCCTAAAATGGATGAAATCGGATAATAATCGGATATATAGCGGTTAATATGTGAGTTTCTACTATTACTACATTGTCGTAGGCAGCGCTTACACGAATATAGCCAATCAACAAAAGCTCGCCATTTGTTTCTTCTTCTCGCAATTTGGCGCCATTTGTAAATACCAAACGAAACCAATTCGCTCTCCACCGAATTCGCTCTCGAATACTTTCACTGGTGCTTTCATCCATTCGGACAATATGATTAAGCCAGCCATAGTCTGCGATATTCACCGTTACCAATGTTCAAAGATGTTCATAAATCTTCCGCAAAACTTTTCTAAAAAACTCCTAGTGCCGTCTCATCGGATGTCGACGTCGTCCACGCTTTTGCACCATATGACAAGTCGGAAATGATGAGCGACTTGTAGAGTTAGGTTTTGGTTCGTCGATAGAAGACTTTACTTTTCAATTGCTTACTCAGTCCAAAGTAGCACCTGTTGGCAAGAGTGATTCTGCGTTGGATTTCAAGGTTGACATTGTTGGTGTTTTTGATGCTAGTTTCAAGATAGACGAAATTGCCTACAACTTCAACGTAATGAACGTCAACAGTGACGTGGGAGCCAAGACGTGGCTGCGCTGACTGTTTATTTGATGATAGAGAGATATTTCGATGAAATGAGATGAGATATTTTGTCCTGTCTTCGTTCACCACCAGGCCCATTCCCTTCGCTTCTTTGTCTAGCCTGGAGAAAGCAGAACTAACGGCGCGGTTAAGTTTGTTAAGGCCAATGATAGCAATATCATCGGCACACGCTAGTAATTGTGCACTTTTATAAAATATTATACCTTGCCTATTTAACTCTACGGCTCTATTTATTTTTTTCAGATTTTTCTAGATTAAAGAAGTCACATGATAAGGAGTCACCTCTTCTGAAACCTCGTTTGAGACAGCTGCTTCTCCTCTTTTCATAGGTCTTTTCCAAGATTTGACGCATGGTGAATATCTGGTCAATTATAGATATTCCATGCCTAAAGCCATACTGAGAAGGTTCGATCAGTTTGTTGACGGTGGGCTTTAGTCTTTTTCACAATACGTTCTATATGAGCTTATAAGCGTTATTGAGGAGGTCTTATCCCACTGTAATTGGCGCAGACTGCGGGGTCCCCTTTTTTGAGAATTCGGCAGAGCACACTTATGTCGCAATCGTCTGGCAGGTCTTTACCCGACCATATTCTGCATAGAAGCTGATGCATGCACCTTGTCAGATCTTCGCTGCTGTATTTGAAAAGCTCGGCCGGCAATCCATCAGCCCCCGCCGCCTTGCTGGGCGGGCAAATGCTATTCGAACTTCTTTATAGTTGGGAATTGGAATGTCTATTCCATCTTTTTCGATTAGGGATTCGAGTTCACCATCTGCGGGTTTCGCACTTTCATTGGCATTCAGCATATTGGAGAAATTTTCCCTCCATAAACTCAGCATGCCCTGGAATTCGGTGATCAGATTACTTCCTTGGTTCTTACAAAAGTATGCTCCGGTCTTGAAACCTCCTGTAAGTCGCCGTATCTTTTCCTTGGCTTGGCCATTTTGGCTCCTTTCTTTTTTTTTTTTTATCTGCAAACGTGTCTGCGGCACGCCAATCCTCATTATACCAGCTGTTCCTTTTACTTTTCTGAAAAGGAGTTTCGTTTGCATCTGTACCTAGGGAGCTTGAAATGCCATACCACAGTTCCTTTATACCGAGTTGGTGATGATTGATCTCTGAGAGTAAGAGTCCCAGTTGAATAGAAAGCCGTTCGGCTGTCTGTTTTGATTGCAGCTTTTCGGCGTCGAATCATGAGTTATCTTTGCTAAATCAAGTGAACATATAATATTGGATATGCCATAGTTTAATGTGTGACAAAAATGTGTGAAATCGGTGAACGAATTACCCCAAATCCCACACACTACATATAATGATTATCGCTATTCTAGCAGACTTTATGCCGAATATATAGGTCAGTATGTGAGCCGTTTTCATAAAATTGTATAGAAACATGTTCTCTAGTGTACTTGAGTAACAACAAAAGTGAATGCAAGTAGTTCAGACCTTCGCCTAGCCCAAATATACCCGCTACAATCATTCTCGTCTTGCCAGCTGAATTTAAATCGTTTCTGTTGGTCAGCACAGGTGATATTTTAATGAAATTAAATCCGATATCTCTAATATACTGATTTCCGATTCTCTTGTTTACCTCTTCCTAATATATCGAATATATGATATTAAGTTTAGCTTTTTGGTTGAGCTTATATCGCATATATCTCATTTGAGTTAATTTAGTGGATTTTAATATAACTATATCGGACACGAAGCAGAATATAGTAATGAAAGTACGTAAGTCTATGATCTTTAATACAAGTTAATAAGCTACCAAATATGATTACAATCCATTCACGGTTTCGTAAAATTTTTTTAATACAAAGTTTTGTCCGCACCTGAAAATATTTCCCCTAATAACGCCAATCCCCCTAATAACGTTTACATTGAAAATTACTTAAAGTGCGATAACCCGCTAAAAAGCATCAAATTTTTCAATAAAGTTGGTACGGAAGGGCTGCATAGGAATCGGTTTCATTTTTAGGTGAAATTTCATATCTCAGTAAATACTTGACAATTTCAACCAAAAACATGACAACCAGGACTGGCATTATAATTAGGGCAAAAATCGGACTACAACCATGCCTACTTCTCATATAACACATTTTTAATTCCATCTGATTCTGATGATAATGCACCCTTGTGTCAAAAACGATCAGTGAAAAAATTGGGAAAATATTTATTTTAGCCCCCATATACCTAATATATAGGCTTCCGAATTCCCGGTTGACTTAATACCGTATATATCGTTCAACGTGCAAAGTAGACTAATGAAATTTAGAGAGAATATTTCCCTAATAATAAAACAATGTACCCTTTTGTCAAAAGTAGGTAAAATCGGGTCAATACTTCCCTAGTAGTTATATACCTAATATAAGGATTTTCGTAATTTTGCTATGATGCGAAATATCGTAATAAAATTCAGAGTAAAATTTTTTACTGGTAATAATGTGTCTTGATGCCAAAAATTGGTCAAATTGGGCCAAATACTTCCCGTAGCCCCCATATGAGCAATATAAGAATTTCCAACTCGCGATATTGTAGCGAACTTGAATGTCAGAACAAACCAGAATCGACGATAAGTTGGCAGAATAAGCCAGATAGTGAAACTAGTAGTTGCAAGAAAGTTCGAGTGACGATCTGTTGGTAACAATCTACTATATAAGGGCTGTCGGAGTGGCAGCAGACATATGTAGTTCGAGTGAGAGTGTTACCAAGTTAAGTACAAGTGAATTAGAAGTAAGTTGGAGTAACGAGTGCCAAAGTGTTAAGTTATAAAATAAGAAATAAAGAAAAGTTTATAACCATTAAATTGTGACTTTAATTGAACAATCCACTGATCGAACTCAGGGTAGAATTTCAACGTGAACGATTAATTTAGAAAATCCGTTACAATATATAATGGTTTCGCAATGTGTGTATATGACCTATAGTCTAAGTTAATAACATGCCAAACATAATTGTAATCCATTCACGGTTTCGTGGGATAATGATTTTCGAACTCATTTGCAACATTTTTTAATAAAAGATGTTCCCAACACAGGAAGTATTACCCCGTATTATCAGTATTGTGGCAAATATGAATTCCAGAATTTACGATAACTTGCCAGAATCTACCAGACATCAAAACTAGTGGTTGCCAGAATGTTCGAATAGCGATATTGTAGCGAACTCCAATGTCACAACAAAACGGCGATAACTGCCAGAATCAACCAGATAGGGAACCTAGTAGTTGTCAGAATGTTCGAGTAATGATCTGTTGGTAACGATCTACTATATAAGGGCTGCCGGAGTGGCAGCAAGAGGCAGTTCGAATAATAGTGTTGCTAAGTTAGGTACAAGTGAATTATAAGTAAGCTCGAATAACGAGTAACAAAGTGTTAAGTTATTAAATAAGAAATAAAGAAAAGTGTATAGCCATTAAATTGTGACTTTAGTTGAACAATCCAGTGATCGAACTCAGGGTAGAGTTTCAACGTGAACGATTAATTTAGAAAATCCGTTACAGTATTATCACCTTATAAATTGCGATAGTATAAATGTGTAAAGTTCCACCTTTAGGAATTTACACCTTCCACCCTTCTTCTTATTGTCATTGCTAACTATAGTGTCAAAATATGCTGCGAAAGAGTTTTACGGCAAAAAAAAAGTACTTAGATCCTCTATACTAGCAAGTTATGATCAAGCAAAGCAGAGGTGATATTATCGTGTGAGGATTTACGATAATTACGAATATTTTTGACCACCCAGAAACTAGTTGCAAATAGGGTAGTTCAGGATTACTGCCGAGTGGACAATCAGTTTTATCCTTTCTAAAATGCATGTTTCGGCATTGCCCCAATCGGTCCGCATTTAGTTTTTTGAAAATAAATTCAAGCGAATACCAAATTATGATTTACAATTACATTTATATGATTACAATTTCATTACAATTGATCATCCTAGAGAACTTAAAAAAAATCACATAAGTGTGATCTGTTTAAGTAAACAAAAACTAAAATCAGATATACGGCAAATCTAAAATTCATTATGTCATGTATACGGAAAACTGAAAATTATTTGCTTCCACCCTTAGCTGTATACTAAGCACTGAGTATTAATACATTAAGATAAGTACTTAGAGTCACCTCCCGATGGCTGCCGGGAAACAGCTGAAACAGTAGACATTTCAAAAGATCGCGTAATTCATATCTTGAATGAATTTATTGAGCATGAGAAAGCTGTCGCTTTGTATTTGACGATTCATAAAGGCAATCCGATACATCGGAGACCAAGGAAGTTAGGCAATAATTGCACACAGCTGATATCGCCTGATCGAAACACCATTACTTAGCGGCGCAGAGCTTTACATAAAAGGACTGTAAAAGGGGAACATGTATGTTGAAATAAAATTTTAATAAAAAAGTAAGGAAACCGTATACTCGTATAAGTTCTCTCTGCTTTTTATTCAAGTATAAACTAGTTAAAATTTTATTGCGTTTCCACAGTTTGTGATACCTTTACGTGGTTGGTAACTCACAAGATATATTTCACGTATATAATATTTATAAAGCTAAACAGAACAAGTAAGGAAGACTAAATTCATGCAATGAATATGGATTGCAATCATATTTGGTATTTTATTAACTTATATTACAGGCCATAGACCCATGTACTTGTATTGCTATATTTTGAGTCGTGTCCGAGATATTTATATTAAAATCTTCCAAATTAACTCAAACAAAATATATGCGATATAAACTCAACCAAAGTGAAACGAAAATCATTATATTAGGAATAAGGAGCCTAGGCCACGGTCTAGATCGATTTCATTCATATTTAGCACAAAACCACATTATGTTTAAAAAATCATATCCACTTAATTTCATTAAAATATCACACATATTAACCAGCATATAAGGTTTAAGGACAGCTGAAAAGTCATAAATCACAATATCTGGTATATTTGACCTAAGGGAACGTCTTGACTTATTACATTAACTTTTTCATTATACAACTACACATCATCAGATCATGTTTGTACGCAATTTTATGAAGATAACTCACACACTGACCGACATATTCGGCTTAGAGTCTGCTAGAATAACGAAAAACAGCTTATCAAGAGCTGGGGTAATTCGTTGCATGATTTCAAAAATTTTCCGCGTTAAACTGTCACATATCCGATATTAAGCGATCACTTAATATTGCTCAGATATCTTACATATTGACCGATATATAAGGTATAAAGAAAACCGGAAGTCTGAAACGGTATTTATATTAGGTATTTGGGGACCAGGGGAAGTGTTTACCCAATTTATCTCTTTTAGGCACACTTACAAGATTAAGAGACGATCTCTGAATTTCACGAAGATAACACACATATTGACTAATATATATGGTATAAAGTCTAACGGGAGGTTGAAAATTCTTATATTAGGTATATGTCGGTTAGCTGAAGTATTTACCCGATTTTGTCCATTTTAAGCACACGGACACACTGTTATCAGGAAGAGACGATCTCTGAATTTCTCAAAAATAACTCATATATTGACCGAAATATATGGTATGAAGTCTTACGGAAGCTTGAAAATCCATATATTACGTTTTTGGGGGCTAGGGCAATATTTACTCGATTTTCTCCATTTTTGACATAAGGACATTTTGGGTCAACGGTATTGAGGTCCTTATATTTGGTATCTGAGGGCTTGAAAAGCTATTTTCCGATTTTGACCATTTTTACACACGTGTCCTGAAGGCACTATTTGTGTAAAGTTTCATTCCAATCTCTTAATTAGAGCTTGATTTATATACTTTAAGCTCAAAGAATCACCAGAAATTTAAAATTATGTTATATCGAAAATATGCCTTTTTGTCCGATTTCGCCATTTTCACTACATAACATATCATATTTTTCATATTCATATCGCAAGAATGCAGCTATAACATTATCTGCCAAATTTGGCTAAAATTAGTATGGCGTTTCCTGACATATGGAAATTCACAATTCATAAAATTTTACCCGAATTCCTATGCATCCCTTCCGAATCATCTTTACTGCAAGATTTAATGTTTCTGACGTGTTTCTACACCGAGTTAACGCCCTTTCAATAGTTTTCAACATAACCTTTGTATGGGAGGTGGGCGTGGATCATCCGATGAGGAAAACTTGTTCTGAGCAAGTTTGGTTGATATGTTTTATGGTTTTGGTTGTTATTTTATGTAATTTTGTTGAGACACCTGCAATATAAGATGGAGATATTTGCGATGTAAACACAATCAAAGGAATGAAGCTCAATATACTGTGCATATGAGGAAAAAATCAACAAGAGGGACGTAAATCATAATATTAGAGGTATGGGGTTTAGACCACTGTTCAGACCGATTTCATTCACATTCAGGGCTAAACCATATTATGGTTAAGAAAACACTTAATTCTTTTAAAATATCAGAGATGTTGGCTTTATAAACGGTTTAAGGTCAGCTGGTAAGTCGGAAATTACTATATCGGGTACAATTGGGCTAGGAGAAGGTCTGAATCATTACATCTAGTATATGGGGGCAAGGGTAATTGGTATACCGATTTCAAAAAAATTTATTTATTTAATTTTTAACTTATACACGGAATTTTGGGGGGTATGAGGGGTTTACCCGATTTTACTAATTTTTGACATTAGGGCACAATATTTTCAGACAAAGATTTTTTCTCAATAGCACAGACACTTTGATAACAGATTGACCGATATTTTCGATAAAAAGTTTGTCACAAACACTGGGTCCACATATTCGGTATCGGGAAACTTGAAAAGTTATAATCCGATTTCAATATTTTTTATCCCTGGGAGGGCTTGTCGTGAAGGCATTATTTGTGCAAAGCTTTGTTCCGATATCTTTTTTGAAATGGTAGTTGATTTATATACTATAAAGAGAAAGAACCTTATGGAGTTTGAAATTGTGATATATGGGAAGTATGCGTGGCTATATTCCGATTTCACACATTTTCACATTGTAACATAAGAATGCAAATATAACACTACGTACCAAATTTAGTCGAAATCGGTTAAGGCATTCTTGAGATTTTCAATTTCTCCTGAAAGTGGGCGGTGCCTCACCCATCACCTAAAATTTACATAGATTCCTATGCAAACATTCCGTATCATATTTTCTGCAAGATTTAATGTTCTGACATGTTCCCTCAGCCCCCCTGCGGGTCGGGGGATAAGAATAACCCGCGGTAGGCATGCCTGTCGTACGAGGCGACTAAAATCCAAAAAGTGCACTGCATTTGAAATAGACTTTGCTCAATCTATAGGCTCAGCCATCTCAGAAACAGTGCTATATTACTTAGCTTGAACTAAGTTTATATCACTTTAAATGTACTATACATGCACTTAAAGCGGGCACTGTAGTTCAAGCTACAAATGCCACCAGTCGAGATGAATGGGTAGCTCAACTGGAAGTAGCCTTCGGGCTACAAGGTCTTACCGGAGACTATAATCTGGTGCCACTGGAGCAGGGGCCCGGTGGAGTTACTTGTAGCTCCATCCTGCTCATTGTGGTAGGCCCTTCGGGGAGTATTGTGGTGGCTGTGGTTTAAAACCTGAATGCGGGTAGAACTGTCTAAGGCGGTACAGTTCAAATGTGGAGTTGCATCGCAACCGGGTGCCGGACCCAAAGAAAGGCAGAGGTTTTAGATGGGCCTCGAACCCCACCAAGGTGGCTATTGTGCCATTCCACAATGCCAATCGGTACCGTTGGTTTTAGCTAAAGCTATTATTAACGGGGCGCTGATCGACGCATTGTATTGATCCGTTGTGTTTTTGAACCCCGCGGAGCCGAGCTGTCAACGGCAGGTACCCACGTAAATCACTTCGGATTCTGTTCCCTCAGCGAGTTATCGCACTTTCAATAATTTTCAACATAATCTTTGTATGTTAGGTGGGCGCGGTTATTATCCGACTTCACCTATTTTCCCAGTATATAAGGACATTAAATCTTGCAGGATATATGGTACGGAACGGCTGATTAGAATTTTCTGTTAAATTGGGACAATAGTCTTTTTCAAATGTAGTGCATTTTATCGATTTTACTCTTTTTTTACAACAGACATGCCGTACCGCGGGTTATTCTTATCCCCCGACCGGAAGGGGGATACTGGATATACAATAGTTTAATGCCGAAAATGTGTGACATCGGTGAACGAATTATCCCAGTACCCATTTACTGGACTGGAATACAACATATACTGGAAACATGTTCTCTAGCGTACTTGACTAATGACAAAAATTAATACAATCAGTCCGGATCTTTCCCTACCCCAAATATACCCGAAATAATGATTAGCTGTTTATGCTGGTCAATCAATACATGTGATATTTTTAAGAAATTAAGTGAAATGTCTTCTCAAACATAATGTGGTTTGGTGCTAAATATGAATGAAATCGGTCTAAATCGTGGTCTAAGCCGCTTATTCCTAATATAATGATCTCCGTTTCTCTGGTTGACTTTTTCCTTATGTACCTAATATATTTAATTACACCACTTTAGTTGAGTTTATTTGAATTAGTTAGAGTTCATTTGAGTTAATTTGGAGGATTTTAATATAAATATCAGACACGAAGCAAAGTATAACAATGAAACGAAATACGTCTATGACCTGAAATATAAGTTCATAAGACAACAAATATGATTGTAATCCATTCACACTTTCGTTGAATAATAAAGGTTGAATTATTCGGCAACATTTTTCAATATAAAGTTTTGCCAGCACCTGAAAATATGTCCTTGGCTTTGATCCTAGCACATTGCGAGAGTATAAAATGTTCGGTTACACCCAAACTTAAGCCTTCCTTATTTGTTTAATATGAAGTTTTGTCAACACCAGAAAATATGCCCTCTGCTTTGGTCTTTGAAAATTGCGAGAGTATAAAATCGTTTATCGGTTTCACCCGAACTTCATTGTTTCGGCAAAAGTATTTTTATGGTAATTTCGCAAAGTATAATACATTGGTTCCCTGTAGAAAATTATTTAATTTAAAAAATGTATATTTTTACAATAAGAAAGTTTTTTGGGAAAGTTAGATTTTATCGTTTAAATCCTAATTGTCATAATTTTATTTCTAGCGAGTGTTAGACGCCATAATTGTGCCAACAGAAGCACAGCATCTCCAGTTAAAGTCAATAGATTAAGATATTACAACAGGAATGGAGAAACACAAGTATTGTAAATGAAGACTTCCAAAAAGCGTTAGTATAGTATACGTTTGTAACAAATATACCGGATAGAGCTATATCCATTAGATTGATTAGCTTTAAATTGATTATTTATTGCAATAACTAAATAATTTGAATGAAGTTAATTAAATAAAGTAATTCCGTGCAAAACGTGATTGATAACACATATGTAGATATTAGAAAATGTAATTCAAATTAGAAGAAAATTAAGAAATAAGTAAGAAATTCAAAAGTACAGTAAAATTATAGTAAACAATGGAAAGGGTAAACTTTTAAATTATTTTAAACAAATTTTTATTTAGAACTTCCGTAAAAATTTTAAATATTTCCACTGATATTATTTGAACTTTTCAGAAATCATAGCAGTGAACACAAAACTGTAAGAAAAAACTAATAAGGGGCTCCAAGTTCTGTTTGAAGCAGATTAGAAAGCAGAAGCAGCAAAAATAGCAACACCGGTAATAGCAGCAACGCTGCTACACGGATTATGGGCTGTGGACAAAGCAAAATCCATTTATATCCCAGAAAATCAAAGAGCAAAGCCAATGGAAAGAAAGGAGGTCACGGTAAGTGTCAAAGACACATATTAGAATTAATACACGAGCATTCATGTAAGTTAATGTAATGAATAAATAAATATTTCAGTGTTTATGCTGAACTTTCAACATGAACTGAATATACGCATACATAATAGCTGAGCGCTAGTTAAAAGTAAAAGATTATTTTTAGTAAAAGAAATAAAAAAGGGCTAAGTCCGGAATTAGAGAGCGTGAAATGTTTCGAGGTGCCTGCAAAACTGCATTATATTAAATATTTGTAGACTAAGGGAAGATCTAAACCGGTTTCAAACAAATTGCAATAGTAGGTGTCTTTGATTCGCCAAGCGTTGAAGAGCAGCGAATCGAACAAACTATACCAGATGTTCAAAGAAAAGGGCAAAACTTGCGGTGTAACCCAGCGCAACATGTCTTCTGACGTATGCGTAATTGTGTAACGACTCTTTCTTTCGTGGAGATTTCATCTTTCCGTTTCAAAAAACGTTTTAGTAATCTTTTAGTTTTGTTTTCTGTAATCAGTTGTAATGGATTTTAAGTCTTAAGTTTTTTTAAGTAAAATTAAAAGAAAAATATTACTTTTAATTTTGGTAATATTTCATATGTTTTGGTTTTGGTAATGTTTCATATTTCAATTGTTTCATATGTGGGACCCATTTCATTCATTTTCGTTAATAATCTATACTGCCCTAAAGGAATTATTTTCACCTAATTTTATAACGATATCTCGTACATGGGCCAATACTTATTTAATGCCATATATATTGGTCAACCAATAGAATGGTAATCATTAAATTAAGAACGTGGTGAATGGCGAAAATATTGACAGACTTCATCCGTTTTTGATACCAAAGGATAATTTCCTGACCAAACCATTTTCATCAAATTCAATGTCATACTCCCCGATATATAAATTTTTAATTAAACCAAAAGAACGAAAGTTAATATATTCGGTATATTTGTCTAACAAATGGATCGATTTCACCTGTTTTGGTGTGAAAATACCGAAGCGGCGCAAATCAATACATTCTATATGTGGGGCATTCACATTGCACTTTCAGTACTTTATAATATAACCGTTATATGGGGGGTGGGTGTTATTATTACCCGACTTCATCTTTTTTCATCACATAGTATGAAGTACTAAAAATCAGTATTCTCTAAAACGTCCAACTTACTGCTAACTTTGCATCAATTCAAGTGATTCCCCATTCGTAATCAAAATATAACGATATTATTGTACATAGATGTAAAAACCGTAAGGAAAATATTTGTGTTTTGCATCCAAGATATCGTTATTTCTTTCCTGTTTGTATCAAATAGTTAAAATTTCTTTTTCACCTGTATCAATGGAATCTGTATTTAAGCATTATGATTAAGAAACTTAAACAAAGTTTTTACCAAATAGCAGCGTTCTTTCGTAACTGGGTTACCGGAAAATCTACGTACAAATATAGGAAAATTAAAGAGCAGGTTACATGTGTTGCGAAGAATGTCGTTTGACGAAAATAGTTACGCATTAGAAGAAAACGTTGAGAAGGAGGAATCAACCAGTTATTTTTAACGAGCCATCATCACATCACATCATGACACCTTAATTTCAAGATATAAGTGAGAGCTGAAGTGAACATTATAAATGGAAAAATATAAGCACAATTTTTATACTCTCGCAACATGTTGCTACAGAGTATATTTGTTTTGTTCACCTAACGGTTATTTGTAACACCTAGAACTAAACGAGTTAGATATAGACATACATATATATATATACATGATCAGGATGAAAAGACGAGTTGAAATCCGAGTGACTGTCTGTCCGTCCGTCCGCCCGTGCGAACGATAACTTGAGTAAAAATTAGAGATAGAGAGAGAGATATTCTGATGAAACTTGGTACACTTGTTCTTTGTCACCGTAAGACGGTTGGTACTGCAGATGGGCGTAATTGGACATCTGCAAAAAATGCCAATAATCGAAAACAGATAAAGTACTATAACTAAGCAGCAAATTAAGGCATAAACGTGTAATTTGGTATAGAGGGTCCTAGTAGGGGCGGTGAAAATGTTTGTGAAAGTGGGTATGGCCCCGCCCCCCAAAGATTTAACATATATATCTGTCTGAAACCGAATATGATACGGAGGGGTTGCATAGGAAACCATGTAAAGTTTTGATGATGGGCGTGGCACCACCAACTTTTAGGAGAAGTCCCATATCTCAAGAATACCTTAACCAATCAACCAAAAAGCAAAATTTGGTGTGTGACAATATATTTGAATTCTTATGTCACGCTGCGAAAATGGATGAAATCGGAGAAAAACCGCCTACTTCTCATATAACAAAATTTTAAGTTTCATCTGATCCTTTCACTTTCATCAGCAATTAAGATATTAAAAGCGAACTTTGTACAAATAGTGCCTTCAGGATATGTCATCTCATACATAAAAATAGGGGAAATCGGATTATAACTTTTTAAGCCACCAGATACCCAATATTAGGACCTCAGTACCTCTATTTGACTTTTTATCGAAAATATCGGGAAATCTGTAAAGTATTGTAATGAAATTGGAGTATTCTCTTTTCATGATAATAGTCACTCTAGTATCAAAAATGGTGAAAATCGGGTAAATACCCCTAGTACCTCTAGTACCTCTAGCCCCCATATTCCTAATATACGGATTTTCAACCTTCCGGTAGACTTTATATCATATATAACGGTAAATCTGTAAAATATCGTAATAAATTGGAGGACTATCTTTCTATGATAATAATGTGCTCTTGTGTTAAAAATGAGGAAAATCGAGTAAATACTTCCCATAGCCCCATATACCTAATATAAGGATTTTCAACTTTCCAGTAGACTTTATACCACATATAACGGTCATTATATGAGTTATCTCTTTGAAATTCAGAGAGCGTCTCTTTGTGATAACAGTGTGTCGATTTGCTTAAAATGGATAAAATCGGGTAAGCACTTCCCCTAGCCCCATGTACCTAATATACGGATTTTCAACCTCTGGGTAGACTTTAAACCATATCTTTTGGTCAATATGTAAGATATCTTAGCAAAATTAACTGAACGTGTAATACTGGAAATACCATAGATTAATGCCGATAATGTGTGAAATCAACCAACGAATTATCCCATCTCCCATATACTACGTATAATGACTTTCGTTATTCTAGCAGACTTTATGCCGAATATGTCGGTCACTGTGTGAGTTACCTTCACAAAATTGCGTGAAAACATGTTCCCTAGTATACTTGAATAATGAAAAGAGTTAATGGGATCAGTGCAGATCTTCCTCTATCCCAAAAATGCCCGATATATGAATTCCCGACTTTCCACCTGACTTTAAACCGTTTATGTTGGTCAATATGTGTGATATTTTAATGAAATTAAGTGGATATGTTTTCTTAAACACAATGTGATTTCGCGCTAAATATGAAAGAAATCGGTCTAGACCATGGTCTAAGCCGCTTATTCCTACTATGACGATTTCCTTTTCTCTGGTTGACTTTTTCCTCACGTATTTGATATATTCATAAAAACAATTTGGCTGAGATTATATCTCATATATCTTATTTTAGTTAATTTGGTAAATTTTAATATAAATATTTCTGACACGAAGCAAAATATAGCAATGAAAGTACGTTAGTCTATAACCTGTAATATAAGTTAATAAGATACCAAATATGATTGTAATTCATGGACAAGTTGGTCGAATAATGAATGTTGAATTCTTCCTCAACATTTCTTAATATAAAGTTTTGCCAGCACCTGAAAACATTTCCCCACCTCTGATCCTTGCACATTGCGAGAGTATAAAATATTCGGTTACACCCGAACTTAGCCCTTTCTTACTTGTTGTGTTCTGAAGATGTATTAGAAGCAATTTACAAAAATCTACAACGAACACGATTTTGTAAAAATGTCGAAAGGCTATTTCTTTGTTAAGGCAACGATGTATAGTTTTCAATATGGATATGAATATTATATTCATTTGAGTTATCATAATGAGTTAAATAACCTCAATTTTTTTTCTTCGAATATGATATTTATAGCTAAATTTACCAGTAGTGTGAATCGAAATTATTGAAAAATTTGTCCAAAATTATTACGACAGGAAATTAACTAGTCACATTTTTGCCAATTAAAATTAAGTCTACAAAAAACATTTTTTTTTTAGATCTACTTTTTTAATTCAATACTATTTACTTTCTCCCCAATTTCTGGACGGAATCAGAATGAATTAGAAGAAAAAGAAATAGTACCAAACCAATACTTTTACTTTTTTTAAAAATATTTTTAAAAACAATACTTTTTTTAAAAAATAAAATCAGAACAGAACTCTTCGGTTTTTAATAAAAAAATACAAAAAGGTCAGCTTACAGGAGATTGTTACCATAAGTAATCATGTTTTGGAGCTTCATGTCCGTTTACGGGAGATTTTTTGTTCATAAATAGAAACATTTATAGGAGTTATAGAAGAGTCGAAATATGGAATTTTCTTGCAATCCAGGGAAAATGAAAACTCTTATATTACGACACAGTCTTCATATGTAAGAGAAGGGATTAATACTTTGCAAATGGAAATATTTGAGCGTCCCGTCTATAACAGAAGTGTACTATTTGTGCAGAATTTCTGTATTGTGGTCTCTGCAGGTTTCATTGGATTACTTTTATTTTCATTCTACTTGAAAACACAAGTAAAACAATTATGTACATTATTATTGCATTAACCGCTTAAGTCGCCATGTTCGTTGTTATTGAAGGATTAGCAAATTGATATAAGAGTCGAATCACGTAAAGAATCTCCCCCTACACAAAAATTAAGCTGTGGGTATTATTCTTACATAAGATGTGGTGTGAGGATGTGTGAAATTACGTATCTTACAAAACAATAGATTGATTAAAAAAATTAAGGTAAGTAATCGTTTACTAAAATTGGTACATACATTTCAATTACCTTTAAAATGGATAACTTGACAAGATAAACCTTACACAGTAATCAATTCAATTGACTATTCATACTTCTGGACGATAACTGAGATATATGAACCCATTTCATTAAATTGTTTATAGTTGTGATTGAAAGGTACTCGATTGATATTCGAGTATGTACTCAAAATCTAGCCTTATAGATACAACTTTCAAACTAAATTTTTTTATTTTCTCATAGTAACAAATGTTGGTATATTTTTTTCTCTTAGCTGACTCAGACGCGGAAACAGACGAGGATGAAGGTCATATTGAAGATACTGATAAGTGTCAAAATCGAGAACGTGAAAAGAATGATGAAAATGACGAGCAAAGCAATAAAGATGCACAAGATAGTGATGAGGATGTATCCGTGTCACTACTACGAGCCAAAAATCTGTCTTTACTCCAAAGCCAGTAAGATTTTAAAACAAAAAAACATTTTTTATGCAGATCCTTTAATACCAATCCTCACTTTTACTTCCCACAGGGAAATTTCCACGAGCCAACAAAACTTCTTTCGAATGCTCGATAAAAAAATTGAAGAGGTAAGCAAATATGTTCTATTGCCAGCAAAATTTTTATCAATTTGATATGTTTTATTGGTAGGGACCCGATTACGATTCGTCCAGCGAGACAGAAATCGCTCTCGAAGAGGCACGATTGAACGCTTTGGTGCAACATTGGGAGTCAGCCAGTTTGACTGCCTCTATTTGCTCCTCAGCTAGCCGCTCGCTGCAAACAACGCCGATTCGCCAAGCACCCATTAAACAGCTGACAATGCCCAGAGCCATTCTCCAGCCTACAGTCGCTGTACCGATACCAATGGCAATCCCAATTCAGCAACCAATGTTAACAACTGACTTCCTTGCGCATGGGGCATCACCGGCGGCGACTCAGTTGTCGACGGCAACGATGGCAGGCAGTGGTGCGTTGAAACATGCACAAGGGTCCCAACAGATTGTTATTTCACACATGAACCCCAAGATGTTGCAACAAATGACCGTATTTCCACAAATGCCCCTAAATATGATGCCTGAAACTTCCGCATGTTCTGCTAATACGTCCAACGCTCTTACGCTATTGCAGGCATCTAACCCAACACCGCACACGCAATTCACTCCACATTTACATGCAAGTGGTTCTCCACAGCTACTGAGTGGCATTAAGACTAATGTTAGCCCCAAACGCTTAATAGATGGCCGATTGCTTACGAATTCCAATCCGCTTGCACAACAAATGCATACTATATCAACTCCGCTACCCAACGCATACATGATTAGTTCAGCACAATCAACGGAAGCTGCAGCGATGTCAGCGGCCAACACTTATGCAAACGGTGGAACCAGTAATAGTTGCACGCCGCCACCTACAATACCCATGCAGTTGGCATATTTTGGCCAACCCACGGGGCAGCAGCAATATCAACAACATCAAACAACTACTGCGGCGATGGCGATGGCCACAATGACAATGACGGCAACGCAAAACGACCAACAGACTCCACAAGGCCAAAGTCAACCGTATTACGGTGACCAAATGCAATTGCACACGATGCAGGTAATTAACATAAATTTACGTTATTATTATTCAAATAGTTATGGATGTAACTTGCAGCGTTACAAACTAAGAAATAATTCGTATAGCTATTTTTAGTTGACCTAATGAAATCTAGAAGTACCTTATTAGGTAGAAGACAAACCGATACCAATACTATTGTGGCCGGTAAAGTAACCAATGTGCTCCATAAAAGTTCTGGCCCATCTATGATGTTCCCAAGTATATACATTTGTTGTCAATTTGTATCGTATAAATTCACAGAGAGAAGAATACAGCTTTTCGAAAGGAAGGATATTTTTTGTTTGTGTTCGTAGGCGGTGGAACCATTTATGTACAACCCGGTCCTTTGTAGTTGGAAGGGGAGAAAGGATTTTAAGATACCACTGTACCAAGCATTTTCTTGTTGTTTATCTCAAGACTCCTTTTATCTAAGACCAGTTTAAAAAGTTGGGCAGAACATTTTACACAACCCTTAATCTCTCACTCTCACTGCCTCATTGGGAGCTGTTATTTTTTCTACCAAGATTTGACACTTGAGCTAAAATTTTCTATCTTTGATATTAAAAATGATCAGGTCTGCCAGTTGACGACCATCAGACTAAAGTAGTCAATAATCTAAAGTCTGAAGTAAAGTGACAATATCAATTAGATTGGCAATCATCAATTAGAAACATATGAATATTACATTTTCGTTAAATATTATTACACTCAAGTTGAGATGAATGTTTATCTAGGTAGAGAGATACCCAAATCGGACAATGTTACTTTCACAAAACTTTTTGTATGTATCACTCACAGTAAATATTAAATGTGCCCTTTCCATGGTCCGAAAATTAATACATTCGGGCATAATTTAAATAACTGTAATTTTGAAGGCCGTAAATGATAATTTCGTAACATCTAACATAAGGTCTGACGTATTCAATGATAAGGGCGGTATTTAAATACTTTAAACGTACATAGAAAAACAAACTGTTCTGCCGACTTTCGGTATTCTAACAGAACTGGCCTTATCACCGTCCATCTTTGGCCAAACTCTGCATTTATTAAAATCAAAGTGTTACGAGTTTTACATTTCTCCCATAAAGGCATCTTATTTTTATGTCAAACAATAAGTGAAATATTTGAAGAAAGCTGTTATTCTCAACATAGTCTTAAGACGACTCCAAACAGCAAATGAATGAGAACATGAGAATCTAGATTATGGAAGAAATACACTATAGGCTATGGAAAGAGCGTTATTTATGTGAAAACTCTCAAGTGATTTCAGTTGCTCAAATTTCCGATTTATTTATACCTAATTGGCATTTATTAATTAAAGCAATGAAAGAAGAATTTGAACAGTTCATTTTGACGTAATAAGACTATTGTCATTACTTGGTAAATTGGGGTTAATGTTAATAGGCTTTGAAGTAACCGACTGATTTCATTATTTCTTTTTTTCTGCCGTTTAATCAGCAAAGGATATGTTTGTTGTATATTGTTATCGTACAAATAATTGCTTTTTGTGCTGTCGCTACCACCTTGTATTAAATCGTCTTGACTCTGAATTATATCAGAAGTTATTTCAATTTTTTGTAAATTATTCGTATCCTGCGCACACCTTAAACCTCAATTTATATAATAATTATATTGAGCCTTGTACTCATGTGCAAACATTCCTATATAATAAAATAAGAAAATCAGTTTTATGTTATATCATTTATTAATTTTATCTCAATCTATAAACTTTTCATCCAACAAATTATTGTGCATATATATTATATATACTTATATTATACTACATATATATATATATATATATATATATATATATATACTTTTAGACGCCGACGGAATACAAATTCCCACCGGCTATCAGCGTTCAACGCCTAGCTCCACAAGTTCAGCGACAACTACGTGAAACACAAGAACTGATAAAAGACTCATGCCCACAATTGTTTGCAGCGGGTTATGGCGGCAGTCCTGGACCACCGATACGAAACCAAGCCAAAAATCCAAACCGAAGACCCACCCTGGAGACCCAATTCTCACAGGAAAGCTCGTGATATCTATCTAATTAAAGGAAACTCAGCGCCAAAATTAATGTAGACGTTCGCAGCAGCAGATAAGCCCAACATTCAGTGCCCCGAAACTACGCCACTTGGAAATCGTCCAAGCAGTCCAAAGAACTAAGATACATAATACATACTATATCAATAAGAATGATTAAGAAACATAGTTATAATGGGCGGACTGCGGCGCAAACATAAAATGACTTTCACATTCTCATTTCGACGTTATTAATCCTATTCATAACCAAAAACATTTCTTAAATAAATAAAACATACACACATAAATATAAAAAATAATGATAATTTGAAAAATATATAGAATAAAAATATATACAAGTTTAAGAAAAAACTTAAAATTAATATGAGAAAAGTTTATTAGAAAGCAAAGAACTATATGTATGCAAATCGATTCAAATTCGAAAAAATTAATAAAATATGAATAAAATAAAAACAAACATATGCTGGGATGCAAAATAAGTAAAGTAATTTTTAAAAATATTTATTTTATGTATTGTATTGTACTTAGCATTATTTTAGTAAATCATAATTTGATGTATAATAGTTTTTCTTATAATAAAACTGATTATGTTTAGAGCAAAACAAGCAACATACAAACAACACAAAATAATTGCACTAGCTTCTGTTTCACTTATCGGGAAGCAGATATTTCTGTCGCAAATAATATGCATGTTGAGGAAAGATACTTTTCTTATAATTTTTGTAGCGTGGAAAGAAATGCCAAATTATGAACACCGTCGGATAGCTATGTTGAAACATCGAAATGTTTGTATATATGTTGCTGAAGTGCAGTAAAAATTGATCATATTGGCTTTTTATACTCTCGCAACATGCTGCAACAGAGTATATTAGTTTTCAACACCTAACGGTTGCACGGTAACACCTAAAATTAATCAAGATAGATATAGTTATAATCATATAATTGATCAGAAAGACGAGAACAATTGAAATCCGAGTGACTGTCTGTCCGTCCGTCTGCCCGTCCGTCCGTGCAAGTCATAACTTGAGCAAAAACGATATTTTGATGAAACTTGGTACACGTGTTTTCTGTAACCGAAAGACGGCTGGTATGCAGATGGGCGTAACGCAGTACTCCCACGCCCACAATATGCCATTAATCGAAAACATATAAGATGTCATAACTACGCAACGAATTAAAACATAAACGTGTTATTTGGTGTAGAGGATCTTGGTAAGGCGGTGCATCTGTGGGAAAAAATCTATGTAATAATGGGTATGGCCCACCTTCCATACAAAGGTTATGTTGAAAACCACTCAAAGTGAGTTAACTCGCTGAAGGAACATGTCAGAAACATTAAATCTTACAGCAAATATGATAGGAAAGGGTTGCATAGGAATCCGTGTAAAGTTTTGGTGATGGGCATGGCACAGCCCACTTTTAGGTGAAATCCCATACCTCAAGAACGCCTTAACCAATTTTAACAAAATTAATTATGTGACATTATATTTGCATTCTTATGTCACATTGGACATTGAAAATGGACAGAATCGGATAAAAACCACGCCCACTTCTGAAATAACACAATTTTAAATTCCATGTGGTAATTTCACTTTAAAGTATGTAGATAAATCGAGCATTATTTAAGATATTGGAATAAAGCTTTTCACGAGTAGTACGTTCAAGATATGCCATTTCATGCGTAAAGATAGTCGAAATCGGATAACTTTTCAAGTCACCAGACATACAAAATATGAACTTCAGTACCTCTATCTGACTTTCTATCGAAAATATCGGTAAATCTGTAAGATATCGTAATGAAGTTGGAGGAATATCTTTCCATGATAATAATGTGATCTGGTGTCACAAATGCGAAAAATCGGGTAAATACTTCCCCCCAGCCCCCATATACCTCATGTAACCTAATATACGGATTTTCAGTGTTCCGGTAAACTTTAGACCATATATAACCATCAATATGGAAGATATCGTAATGAAATTGGAGGATTACCTTTCCATGATAATAATGTGCTCTTGTGTCTAAAATGGGGAAAATAGGGTAAGCACTATCCCTAGCCCCCATGTATCTAATATAAGGATTTTCAACCTCCGGGTAGGCTTTATACCATATATTTCGGTCAATATATAAGACATCTTAGCAAAATTAAGTGAACGTGTAATATTAGATATAACATAGTTTAATGCCGAAAATGTGTGAAATCGGTCTACCAATTATTACAGCTCCTATATACTACATGTAAAGATTCTCGTTATTATAGCAGACTTTGTGCCGAATATGTCGGTCACTGTATGAGTTACCTTCACAAAATTCGGTGGAAATATGTTCCAATATACTTGAATAATGAAAAAAGTTAATGTGATCAGTGCAGATCTTCTTGTCACAAAAATTCCCGATATAATAATTCTCGACTTTCCAGTTCACTTTAAACCGTTTATGTTGATCAATATGTGTGATATTTTAATGAAATTAAGTGGATATGTTTTCTTAAACATAATGTGGTTTCGCGCTAAATAAGAAAGGAATCGGTCTAGACCATGGTCTAAGGCACTTATTCCCAATATAACGATTTCATTTTCTCTGGATAACTTTTTCCTCATGTCATTAAACCACTTTGGTTGAGTTTACATCGCATATATATCTTTTGAGTTAATTTGGTAGATTTTAATTTAAATATCTCTGACACGAAATCTCTAGCAAAATATCGGAATGAAAGTACGTACGAGTCCATGACCTCTAATATAAAGTAATGAGATACCAAGTATGATTGCAATCCATTGACAATTTCGTCGAATAACGAATGTTGAATTCTTCCGCAACATTTTGTAATGTAAAGTTTTACCAGCACCCCAAAGTTTTTCCCCTCTTTTATCTTTGCATATTGCGATAGCATAAAACGTTCGGTTATACTCAAACTTAACCCTTCCTTACTTTTTAATATAAAGTTTTGCCAGCACCTCAACGTTTTTCCCTCCTTTGATCCTTGCATATTGCAAGAGTTTAAATTTAGCCTTTCCTTACCTGTTATTATTGAAACGAATTGAACGTTATTTTATTTTCCCCAAGTAAATATCCATATATTCTTAAACCAAGAAAAAATCAGCGACCAAAAAAAACAGAAATTTTTAAATTAACTATGACTCTAGAATTTAAAAACTTAAGGGAGAAGTTTTGTCCTAAGAGCCACTCGATGAAAATTTTTTCATTTCGTTACCGATATGCTCTTTTTGCAGTTGCAACAGTTGCCATCTGTTTAACAATTTTAATTCAGTTATTATAAGACAAAGAATCACTACTATATCGGTTCAGATCTGAAAATGTTTAGGATGCTAACAGAAGAAATTTTTTAGAAGGAAGTAACGTTTTCAAAAAATATAATGTAACAAAAGGTAAGCTAACGGGTTATGCCAATATGGATAACAAACCGAAGAGAGATAATGGCTGGATTACATACAGCTTTCCTCGTTTTGTTTGGCAGTTCACACTTCGACAGCGAAGCGAACAAATATAGGGTATATAAGAATGAACGCTTTGCCTTCCGTGCTTTCTGGGATATTTGTTATTTTATGTTCTGGTATTTTCATCTTAACAGATTCGGTAAGCTAAATTTACATACTTATTTCAAAAATGTATTTCCGTCAAATTGAAGAATAAAAAAATAAAAGAAATAAGTAATAAGTAGTAAAAATGTCGACAGCTTGCCAAAGCATAAAAAGATGAGAGTTGCCCAATTTTGTTTCGCTTTGCTTTGCTTTGCTTCGCTTAGGCTGTATAAGCCTACAAGTAACCAATCTTAGATTTTTCACTCATACATACGCAGGCGAACGCTCTTAGAATGAAATAAATTACAATAAGAATGAAATAGAATGAAGAGAAGGGGCAAAACATTAGGCACTTGATTTGGCTTGCCTCAAATATCCTAATACTAAGGCGACCAAATGCCTAAAAAAGGCCCAAATCTGTTATAGATTGTTGCCGTGTTTGATGCCGTTTGTCTGCCTATGAGAGTCGGAATTTATATCTATGTCCGTCGATCTGAATTATTTGATAATTCCAAATATTTGTCTGTCGAAGACCGCAATTTCCCCAGTTTTTATGATGTATTGTTAATGTACCTGAATTGTACCTGATTTTCATATATTTATTTTTGTTTAAATTATTACAAGTCGTTTGGCTAAGCATCATAAAGATCATATGGGTGAAAATAGGCCTCCTGGGGAACCGAACACCCAAAAAAGATCGGTAACGCGACAACATTCCAACCTCAGAGGTGGTGAGGAAAAGCAATTCATATAACAATTAACTTTTGCCTCTAAAATTTGCCAGAAAACTTTCATTAAGATTTTCCATTAAAAATACTCTTTCATAGGAAACGTTCTTATTTTAAAGCCCTTTTATTTAAAGCGCTGTGCCGAAAAAGGAGCAAAATTGATCAGGTGATCTCAACTGTGTGAAAATATTGATATGATAGTTTGGTTACTTGTAGGCCTATACAATGGTTCGATCACTGGATTGTTCAATTAAAGTCACAATTTAAAGGCTATACACTTTTCTTTATTTCTTATGCAATGACCTGACACCTTGTTACTCGTTATTCGAGCTTATTTATAATTTACTTACACTTTGCTTGGCAAAACTCTTATTAGAACTTTGTCTTCTACCACTTATATTTCTTATTTCTTATGCAATGACTAGACACTTTGTTACTTGTTATTCGAGCTTACTTATAATTCACTTACACTTTGCTTGGCAAAACTCTTATTAGAACTGTGTCTTCTGCCACTTATATAGTGTCACCAGCCCTTATATAGTAGATCGATATCAACAGATCGTCACTCGAACATTCTGGCAACTACTAGCTTCACTATCTGGTTGATTCTGGCAGCTTATCGCCGATTCTCTTTTGTTCTGACTACTAGTAGTTACCAACTACTACAACTAGTTAAACTAACAACTACTAGTTTCGATGTCTGGTAGATTCCGGCAAGTTATCGGCGATTCTGGAATTCGTGTTCGCCACACTGTCCTCCACATAAGTCTGATCGTCCCTATTAGACATATTACCATACCATTATACCCGATTAGACCATACGCTGCAAGCCGTTCTAAATGAACTACCTTCATTTGATTTCTTGGTCTTCCAATGGTCTCTATGCGCTATACCACATCGTTGAGTCGTTTAACAACTTGGTATGGTCCTTCCCAACTACACTGTAATGTAGGAGATAGGCCTTTCTTAGGTTGTGGGTTATATAACAACACCCAATCTCCTTCAGCAAACCCTCCAGAATTCATTGCCTTATCATATTTTGCCTTCATTTTCTCACTCATAATTTGCGTGCGCTGTCTCACCAAACATATATTTCTTTCATTTCGTCCTCTAGAATACTGTTGGTTTCCTTGGCATTCCTTCCAACATTGGGGTTAATTTCGAACTTCAAATTAATCGTTAACCGAAGGTCATTTCCAAAAATTACTTTTGCTGGTGCTTGCCCAGTTGTTTCGTGTATAACAGATGTGTACAAAAGCCATCTGGAACAAGGATATATGAGTATTCCAATCTTTTTGAAACTTATCTACCACTTTCCTCAAATATTCTTCTAGGGTTCGATTTAATCGTTCTACCATGCCATCGGACTGCGAAAGTAGTGCAGTTGTACGTGTTTTTCCGATACCCAGTTTTTGGCACATCTCCTGAAATAGCGCTGATTCGAAATTCCTCCCTTGGTCAGAATATAATTCTATTGGAACAACATATCTCGTTACCCAGTTTTTGATGAATATGTCCGCTATCGTCTCAGCCTCTTGATTAGGAATCGGGTATACTTCTGGCCATTTACTGAAATAGTCCATGACTTCCAAAACATATTTGTTTCCTACTTTACTGGTCGGAAATGGACCAGCTACATCCATGGCAATTCGCTCAAATGACGCACCCGAATTGTACTGCTTCATCTGGCCATGACTCCTGTGTCTTGCCCCTTTAGCTCCAATGCACTCAACACAATCGGCAATCCACTCTGTAAGTGATAACCTTTGCTTTACCTTCTCCAAGGTTTTCGTGATTCCCACATGCCCTCCACATGGACTGTTGCACAGCTCGTTGAGAATTTAGGCAATTATTACTTTCGGAATAATCATAAGAGCTCGGGAGCTTTGCCCATCTCCGCTTTCCCATACTCAATGCAAGCAGCCGGACACCAATTTAAACTGCTCCACTGTGCCCAATATGCTTTTGCGACTGGACTTTCTGCAGCTATTTTTTCTCTCGTTGGACGTTTGTTCAGTTCCATTCCACGCATAACAATGTCAGACATGAATCTTCCTGTTGACATTTTCGTAGTTCTTTAGGGTCCCAGTCTACTGTCGAGGTCATTGTCATTAATCGGACATCTATAACGTCTTCTTTGATTTCAGATTTTGAGCATTGTCTGTATTCCATATTACAGGGACGACGGGACATCGCATCAGCATTTCCATGACCACTATCTTCGCGATGCTCTATAGAGAAGTCATAAATTTGGATCTTCTCAATCCACAGTGCCAGTTGTAGAAGCCATTTTAATGACTTGTCAATGAATGTCAATGACTTGTGATAGGACTCCTATTGGATACCCACTAGCATCCGTATTTAAAATAAACGCTGATCCTGTGACCGGATTTGCTAACATTGGCGCCGTACATAATCGTTTCTTCAGAGTTTGGAAAACCACTTCCTGTTCTTTTTTCCACTCAAAGACTTTGTTCTTTTTGTGAGTTCACAGAGACTGCTAGCTACGCTGGCAAAATTTGGAACGAATCGTCGATAATAAGTACACAGTCCAGAAACTTTCCAGAAGAAACTTCGCAATTCATGTAAATTTTTAGGGCTGGAAAAATCTTTTATTGCCTCTATCTTTTCGCTAGCTGTGCAAATACCCTCCGTTGTCACTTTGTGTCCTAAGTAGTTATTTTCTTTTTGAACAGGGAACACTTCCCCGGGCTTAGCTTTAGACCAGCGCTATCTAACCGTTGGAAAACCTCTTCCAGGTTCTTAAGGTGTTCAGCGAAGTATTTACCCAACACGATGATTTCGTCCAGATACACCAAACACGTCTTCAAGTGTAATCCTTTTAACACTGATCCATTAGTCTCTGAAAGGTGGCAAGAGCGTTAGATAATTCAAAGAGTATTACGGTGAATTGCCATAGACCATTTCCAACACTGAAAGCCGTATTTTCCTTGTCTTCGTCGTTTAGTTCCACTTGCCAATAATCACTTTTCAGTCCAGAATGTCATCGATTCTAGGTATAGGATAACTGTCCTTCTTCGTTACATCATTCAACCTTCTAAAATCCACATAAAACTTCATGTTCCCATCTTTCTTCTTCACCAGTACTACAGATACTGGAACTAGATGAAAGGATGGATGGATGATTAAATTTGGTGTAGATTCTTCTGCTGTCTCGACAACCCACAACTTGTTTGCTCCATAGTCTCTATTTCAGCCCAGATAACTGCTTCTGATTTTCGTGGAATCAGCCGTTTTTTTGTTACTAGTACTCGTCTAATGTTGTTGTTATTATCATAACCGAACATAAGTAGCACTTCCATATTGGTATAAGTCATTATCCTGTTTTCCATGTCGATTTTGATCCCTTGACTAGCTAAAGAGTCTACTCCTATTATGATTTCGTCGACGATGCCTGCGACTATAAAATTGTGTAACACGGCTACCTTTCCAATTGCGATCTCACACGTTACTTCCCCGACAACTTAAGTATCTTCTTCAATTTCAGTATGTAACTTTGCCCCTGCTAGTGGTCTTATTTTTTTTTATTAATTGGATCAGATCGAATTATGGAATGTAACGCACCCGTATCCACAGTCAGTATGCGCTTTTTGCCGTCCACCCACCCATTAACGGTAACGTTACTCGTGTTCTTGCTTATTAGTGAGGTGAAGATTACTGGGCATTCACTTGTGGGACCCAGTCCTTGCCCTTTTCGGCTGGCTCGCTTTGGTTTAACGACTTGTCTGATTTGAAAACTGTGTGACCCTCCTCAGCTTTGCGTTTGCGTCCAGTTGGATTATTGGACCGGTTGGATTCGAAATTACAGTTGCGTGCAATATCACCGCTTTTTCCGCAGTCGAAGCATTTAACTACGCTATCATATATCTTGCTTGTTTCGGGAGATTTCTCCAAGATTTTATCGACCTTTTCAAGTAATCGATTAATCCAAATGAGTTCTATTTCTAATTGATGAGCTTTAAATATGCCATTACTAAGCAGAGAGCCACTTCGTGTGTTAGAGCATTCGAGACGGTTTCTTCAAACGTCAATTTCGGGCATGCTAACGCAGCATAGCGTGTGGCCTCATTTTGTATTCCATTAACGAAGCTCTGAATTTTTGTGTCCTCGATGTATTCCATGGACTTGTCTGAATGAGCAAAATGAGCTAATCACTCAATCTACGTAGTAAATTCCTGCAGTCTTATTGGCTTTCTGGTGGCGACGTTGTAACTCGATGTGGAAGATCTGCCTCCTGTGCTCACTACCATAACGTCTTTCTACTGCGCCCATCAATGTTTCATAATTACTCGATTCGCAATTGGGAATGGTTTGTAAGATTTCTGCTGCAGACGCTTTTAGTGTAGCGAATAATTCAGCGACTTTATCTTCAGCGTTCCAATTATTTGCGGCTGCAGTCTTTTAAAACAGATGCTTTAAAATCTGGAACGGAATTGTGCCGTCAAAGGATGGAGTTTTTACTTTGGCAGAGCCTGTTGGCATAATTGGACGATATACTTGTAGCTCGCGGAGAATATTCTTCAACTCATCCACTTCAGTCCTAATTTTATCCTGCTCTTCTGAAATCTGTGTCATACGTGCCTCCTGCTCTCTAAACTGTGATGACACCTCTGCTCTCTGTAAGGACACCTGTGCTGAAATCTGCGTCGACACCTCTTTTTCTTGTGAGTCCACCTGCGTCGATATACGTGCCTCCTGCTCTTTCAATTCAATTCAATTTCAATTTCAAAGATACCTGCAATGATACTTGCGATATGGCAGCTAAATACATGTTCATATCTATAACCTTTGATGAACATTGAGTCTGTTCGCTTTCTTCCATCTTCGTTGTCGATTCCTCTAGTTCCGATTGAAAGACATATTCGTCAACATTAATCTGCTGGATTATCTGCTTCCATGGTCTCTTGCAACCGTGATTGCAATTCGGATTTTATACCATTTGGTGGCAAACCGCGTTACTCCAGCTACTTTTTAGGTTTTTGAATCTTCAGTTCATTAAACCTAGCCATTCAAAATAATATCATTTTAAACCACCATACGATTTTAAAATAATATCTTATTGGACTTTATTTGACATTCACACTTATCTACTCAACGAACTTTCTCGTTTCTTCATTGCAAGGAGTCTAACACTCTCCCCTACCAAATCCACGGCGACCATATTCAAGCAGTGGACGAAGGAGTGCAGACTGGACCTCAACATTTCAGTCGATGGTATTAAAATTCTGACTGTAGACAACCCTAAGCTTTTAGGTGTTATGTAACCTCCACTTATCTAACGATAACCTCTACTTTTTCACTCCGCATACGGCGGAGATTATTGCCAAAGTCAGAGCCGCAACAAAATCCTCAAGTCGCTAGCCGGCAACACCTGGCGAAAGGACAAAGAAATGCTCTACGCTCTATGCCCTATGCTAAATGTTCTACGTAACCGGAACGGACCCGGATTTTTATCCGGCCAAGGGCTGTCAACACGACAGCATTGCTCAAAATTATTTGGGGAATGTTTTTGCCACTACAACAACAACAAAGGTCTCTTGATGCCTCCCACCAAATACCTACATAACGAGAGTGGAGCTGTCTCACATGATCATCAAGAGAAATTTGCTACATTACGTAACCAGAATATGGAGGAAACTATCTTCTGACAAGCACCGAACGCCATTCACTCACCTTCATCAACACTTGCACTGGTCCACTCCAAGTGAATTTAGTGACCCTCGTACAACTTCGTCTTGAAAACCGTAGCAGACTAAACTTCAACCTAGCCAGAATCGACATTACGCACAGACCGATATACCAAAATTATGTCCTTCATGCAGAGTTCCCATGAATCTAATAACCTCTTTGTACGCCCTATGAAACCAACTCAACTAACACTCGTTTCCCTATGTTCCGACCCGATTGAAATAGCACGTTTCCTGGACCTGCCGTTAGGTGACAATTAACTTAACTAACTTGCACCTTTACCTTTCTCCCCAAATAGGGTCTAGATATCCTTAATGACAACGAGAACATTTCACCACCTGCGCTAAGTTTTCCTTTTGAATTTTGAGTTTTTTCTCTCAGACTTTTGCCGACTGAAAATATGTTCCTGGTTTCGATCATGTTTAATGTAAAGTCGCCAAATCAAACAATGTTCATTTGATGGCTTTAAAATATACCATATTTGCAGTATATTTAAAAGTATGAATCCATTTGCCTTTATTTCTTTTATATTTTCTAAGTATGTATAAGTTCATTTAAAATTCAAAGAATACAATGCACTTCAGTTATATTAAATTATTGTAATTGCTAATATTTATTTCCAAGTATTGATGAATGTAAGAACTAATGATGAGATTTAGTGAATATGTAGAAATAGTGAGTGAACAAATTAAAATAATGTATAATAATATGACAGAAACCCAAATCAGGTAAAATTATATTAGAACATTTTCTTTGGAAAACAGGAGATACTCTTGATAAACACAAGAAACCAAATTAACTTTGTAATAATAATAATAACGAGTAATGCCACCAGTGAGAACCGAAAATTTGTATTGGCTGCACGAGCAATACAATTAAATGAAAAAAATAAGAGAGAATTCAATGCTTAAAAGTACATTTAGGATTAATGAAGCAACAAACCCATTAAACAACATGAACAGTAATCCTGTTAGGTGTGTTTAAGTGAAATAATGAATTGCAGCGTTGCGATGGCCTTCACTTCTAAATTTCGACCAGGCTACACAATACTCGTAGTAATATGACACCACGTACATTACTACACGATCTCATGAACAAAAATTTAATCTATTCAAATGCCAAATTCAAAAGGTATTTCAGTATGTTTTAAACAACTGATGATGTTAATATTTCAATATATAAGTGTTCTCTTAATTCTGCACGGGCAATGGGGGCGGAGGATAGGCAAACATGTTGCCCGATGTGGTAGCAAATCCGGAGGGAACGGCATAATGAGCGCCTGCGGTAGAGTGATGATGCGAAGGCGGTGCATGAGTATACATAGCTGAAGTGGCACCTGCAGCTCCACTTACTTGGGGTGGACCCCGATGGTTTGGAGGTGGTTGATGGTGTGCATTATGACTCGGGTGACTGTTTGCATTGGCCCCATAAGGTATGCGGGGTGATTGTTGTTGATATGCCGAAGCTTGCGGTGGCGGTTGTTGCTGTGGGTTGAAACGAGGGCGTTTGTCAACGCCTTCAGCCCCAACATTAGTATAGGGTTTATGTCCACCGACTTGCTGATTACGATCATATCCTGCCTGAGGAGGTACAGCAGAGAAACGAGAGGGCGGTCCGTTCGGACGTTGATACATTTGACTGCCATTTGGCGATTGTTGTGGGCGCTGTTGATACGACTGCGTGCCGCCAATTCCTCCAATATTATTGTTACCATAACCGCGATTGCCGCGATTACCATAACTGGTGCCACCAACCATGTTACCACCGCGATTTTGATAGCCACCACGTGAATTACGTTTATGATTGTACCCTGACGATGAAGCCATTTCAACTAGTCGCGGGTTGATGACCTGTGGATGTTTGCAAAGAAAACAAAATCGCATTTTTTAGGAAGATTAATCCGATATTTTAAAGAAATTTTCAAAATTTCAAAAATCAGTATAAAGCAAATGCAACAAGCTGAATATTTTTACTGGATACAGCTGATAATTTTACTATGTACATAAGATTTGTTCGCTTACCTGATTTGCTTCGCGGAGCACTTGTATCAAGTCATTAGCTTTGTTGGCATTTGAAGTGGTGAATAAGGTGTATGCCGTTCCCGTATTGTTTGAGCGTCCTGTACGCCCGATACGATGTACATAATCCTCCGAATTCGAAGGATAATCGTAATTAATTACGAATTTCACATCGTCAACATCTGTTTTGGTTTTTTGTTTAAAAGCATTGAACGATGAGCGTTGTATGAAAAGTTGTAATTTCACGTTCGTTCGATGCAAACGTCGAAAATTAAAGATATTTAATTTAGAGATTGCACTATGGCACGTTATAAATATAAGTACATTTTGTCATACAAATTGAACAAAAATCTTTTCAACATTGCAAGTCAAGTTAGTTAATATAATATATTTTAAAACTTTATAATTTAAGTAAATAATTTACTATTGGAGTTTTGCATTACGTTTAAGTGGACCTCGACCTTTAGCGATTTTTTCTTTATGTGTGTTTTTTTGTATTTTATTAATTCTAAATATTTAGAAATGAAAATTTGATAAAATGCGTAGGCAGTAAGTCATACACGATGTTGGAAGCTTAATTCATATAGTATACTTAAAAGACTAACAAAAATAAAAAATATATATTCCGAATGATTTTAATGAGAAGATAAAAGCAATGTACTTACCGCAATCCGGTATAGACCTGAACTGACAACTAATGGATGTAGGGTCAACGCAAATTTTTGAAAAAAAAATACGGAGTTGATGAACAAGCAGACAAGCGAGCTTAGAACATAAGTACAATATATATGCCCTTACAGTTGTCTACATATACATACGTTTCTTCTAATTGATTTTAAAGTGCAATTCAAGAAAAGCTCCACCATCAAATATACAGCACGCGCATGGTAGAAGCTAAACTTTAAAGCACAGCACTTGCTCGTATGTTTATGTATTTTTGTTGTAACGATCTCACTGCCATTTTAGCAGTTACATTATTTTTTTATAACCTAAACATATTTATTACTAATAAATACTAAATTTGAATTCAGCTTTTTTATCAAGTATGATTAGTAATTCTTCCATCAAAAACAATCCGTAGAAACAGATTATGTTTTTGTCTTGTACTCCATATTTTCGCATTTAACAAATATAAGAAAAAATCGAAGTCCATTTGAAAAAACGGTTGATATTTTTGTTCACACATAAATTGTAATAAAATATAAAAAAAAAATCAACTGCCAGTCAAAAATTATTTGGCGCAAATTCTGAACAATTCGCGGTATTTTTAACCTAATAAAATGTAATTTCCTTCCTGCTTTAAAATTAAATAAAACAAATATTACCTTTAGACTTTAACCTTATACCGCTGTTTAGTAGCAATAAATAAAAGCCCATATAAAACACGGTTTGTTGTTAAGGCTTCTTCAGATTTGGAAATCATACGCAGAAATGAAACTTGATTAAAATCTAGAGCAATGTAACAAATGCACATTAAAGACAGTCTTAATGCTATAAAATAACAACAATGCATTTTTGCTACAAATTTTAATTTAAACTTTTCTTACTTGACTATGTTGTACATATATTTTGATTAAGTTGGAACGACAATTCGGTATAGAGATCTCCCCCACTTTCTTTTTAAGGAATTGTTTATACGAGTGTTGTTCTATTCAGATTTTGCGGCCACAGTTTCCTTGACTGACACTAGTCTTTTTTGCATACATATGTACATATATATAATTTCAATCCTAAGGTAATTAATGTGAACCGTAACCTCTTAGTAATGTATGGAAATACAAATTCCTCATTATTTACCCACACCTTTTTTAGTGAATCGTCCGCAAAATTGTAGCATAGTTTGTACGAAATATTATCTTAAATTTTAGCTCAGAACTTTACCCGCTTTTAGTGATCTTATAATTACACCCCATGTTATCTTTAATTGGACGCATTCGAAACAAATTAATTAATAAGGCGTTGGGTTTCGCTGATTCGCATAATGACAAAAAGTAATATTCGTCAACGAACCAACAAAATAATAATGAAAGAATATTCAGCATTTCGTCCACAGCATCACTCGCAGCTACGATCAAAAAAGTCAAGTTACTGCCGTAGCCGCAATTATAAAGCGGCAGCGGCAAAATACGTATGGAAAATTAGTCTTACCTAGGCCGCGGGCAGCCACATCTGTCGCCACCAAAATTGAATGACGTCCATTACGGAAAGACGACAAAACAAAATCACGCTCTTGTTGTGACTTATCGCCATGAATGGCACATACGCGCCAACCATTTCGTCCAATAACACGAGTTATTTCATCGACGCGCTTCTTTGTCTCAACGAATATTATAGTCTTAGTTTCAGACTCGGCAGAAATCTCCGATAAAAGCTTAATAAGCTTATTGTCTTTCTCATTTTCTTCACACACATCTACTATTTGAAGTATATTGTGATTAGCTGAAAGGGTTAATGAACCAATATTAATCTGTATATAGTTATCAAGAAATTCTTCAGCCAGATTTCGCACTTCCTTTGGCCAAGTGGCCGACCACATCAAAACTTGGCGATCTGGGCGAATCTGCTTAATTATGCGCCGTATTTGCGGTTCAAATCCCATGTCAAGCATACGATCAGCCTCATCCAATACTAGGTAAGTGCAGCGTCGTAGATTAGTAACACCCCTCTCTAAAAAATCGAGCAGACGTCCAGGCGTAGCAATCACTATTTCAACGCCACGTTCCAAGTCACGAGCTTGGGGTTGTTTCGGTGCTCCGCCAAAGATACATGTGTTACGTACATGAGTCTTAGAACCAAAATCGTTAGCAACTTGCTGTATTTGTTGCGCTAATTCACGAGTTGGGGCCAAAATTAGAGCAATAGGTCCATCGCCACGCTCCAGACGAGCCTGATGGCCGATATGTACTACAGCCGGTAGTACATAAGCAAGTGTCTTACCCGATCCAGTTTGTGCTACACCGACCATATCTCGTCCACTCAGAGCGATTGGCCAGCCCTGTGCTTGTATAGCAGTTGGCTTAGCGAATCCCATTTTCTTGATCTCTGCTAAAACGTGTTCTGGGAAACCAGGTTCACTAAATTCTATATTGGGGGATGGTATACCATCACCTTTTAATGTGACTTCATTAGAAGCGAGAAACCCGTCCACGTCGTTCTTTGAGCGTTCCACAACGGTCGTACTTGGTTGATAAAAATTCTTTTGGAATGGCGTCAATTTTATTTCAGACCAAATTATAGTAGGCAAACGATCTCCAGGTGTACCAGTAATGTTGCCGCCATCCATTCGGCGGTCATTATTGCCAGGACGTGGAGGTCCACCGCGAAATACAGCAACGTTAACACCAACCCCACCACGAGCATAAGGTGCAGGACGTGCACGTGCAAGACCATTGCCGCGCATCGGACCACCACGCTGCTGATCACGATAGACACCGCCACCACCGCTGCCGCCTATAGCGCCTATAGCGCCCATTCCACCAACTCCAGTTCCAGCACGATCACCGTTGCGTCTATCAAACCTATCAATTGGTAAATATTTTTTAAACTAAACTTTTAAATTTACGTATGTATAGATTTAGAAGTAAGGAGAATTTCAACCATTATTACCGTTTTAAAAAACTCGATATTTTTTTAAATTTTGTGTGGACACTTTATAGTTTTCTTTGTATTTTATGATTATGAAATTATCTAGTAACCTAGAAAATCTAGGTTGGGATTATATAGAAAACCCCAAAAATTAACAAAAACCAGAAAATAGTATATTTGTTTTTCAGAAATTCAGAATTTATAAAAAATATTGCACTTTAAATATATTCTGTGTTGTCAATCTTGTGGTACGGATAACAAATTAATAAATAATTTGCAATGATTGAGACCAATCGATTTGATATTTGTTGTTAGTTACTTATATTTTTATTAGCATTTCGATACGAGAATTTCCTATACATTTGGATATTTTTTCTTTCGAATCTTTCTGATATTTTAACAGTTATTTACTACTCGGGAAAAGGACGAATTCAACAAAACAGGGATCATGAATATCGGGATAGTTTTTTTTTCTTAAATATAGATATATATATATAAATGATCAGGATAATAACGAGACGAGTTAAATTCCGAGTGACTGTCTGCCCGTCCGTCCATCCGTGCAGGCGATAACTTGAGTAAAAATTAAGATATCTTGATGAAACTTGGTCGCCCGCGCCCACAAAATGCCATTAATCGAAAACCTATAGAATTATAACTAAATAACAAATTAAGATATAAACGTGTTATTTGGTACAAGGAATCCTAGTGGGGCGGGGCATCTGTGGGTAAAATTTTTTGAAAAATTGGGCATGGCGCCGCCCCCTAATAGGTTTAATGTCATATCTCACAAACCACTAAAGCAATATCAACCAAACTTGCTCAGTCTTTCTGCAAACTCCTCATACAGAAGCCGATGTGCTTTACGTGGGTACCTGCCATTGTCAGCGCGACTCCACGGTGTTCAAAAACACAACGGATCAATACAATGCGTCGATCAGCGCCCCGTTAATAATAGCTTTCGCTAAAACCAACGGTACCGATCGGCATTGTGGAATGGCACAATAACCACCTTGGTGGGGTTCGAGGCCTACCTAAAACCTATGCCGTGCTATGGGTCTGGCACCCGGTTGCAATGCAACTAAACACTGAACTGTACCGCCCCAGACAGTTCTACCCGCATTCAGGTGTTAAACCACAGCCACCACGATACTCCCCGAAAGGCCTACCGCAATGAGCAGGATGGGGCGACAAGCAACTCCACCGGGCTCCTGCTCCCTGTGGCACCAGATTATAGTCTCCGGTCAGACCTTGTAGCCTAAAGGCTACTACCAGTTGAGTTACCCATTCATCTCGACTGGTGGCATTTGTAGCTTGAACTATTTCTGACATGGCTAAGCTTATTTTTTGAGCAAAGTCTATTTCAAATGCAGTGCATTTTGTGGATTTTAGTCGCCTCTTACGACAGGCATGCCTTACCGCGGGTTATTCTTATCCCCCGACCCGCAGGGGGGAAACTCCTCATACAGTAAGAAAATGAGTAAAATGGGATAATAACCACGCCGATGTCCCATACAAAGTTTATGTCGAAAACTACTAAAAGTGCGTTAACTCGATGACGAAACACGTCAGAAATATTGAATCTGACAATAAATATGGTACGAAAGGGCTGCATAGTAATCCGTGCAAGATTTGGACAATGGGCGTAGAACAGCCCACTTTTAGATGAAATCTCATATCTCAAAAACTCCTTAACCAAATTCAACCAAATTTGGGGCATGACATTCTATTTGTATCCTTATGTTATTTTCTAAAAAATGGGCGAAATCGGATAACAACAACCACGCCTACTCTCATACAGCACAATTTTAAATTTAGTTTGATTCTATCAATTTAAATTATATACATCAAGCAGCAATTAAACATTGGAATGAAACTGCGTACAAATAGGGCCTTCAAGATATGCCATGCCATATACCCAATATAAGGTCCACAGTGCCTATGGCTGACTTTATATCGAAAATATCGGTAAATCGATGAGATGTCGTAATGAAATTGGAGGATTATCTTTCCACGATAATAGTGTGCTCTGGTGAGTATATAATGGGGAAAATCGGGTAAATACTTCCCCCATATATCTAATATAAGGATTTTCAGCAATTCTGTAGACTTTATAGCATATATTTCAGTCATTATAAAAGTTATCCCTGTGAAATTCAGAGAGCGTCTCTTTTTGATAACAGTGTTCCCGTGTGTTATTTAACTTTTAAATTAAGTAAACGTGTAATATTTGATATACCATAGTTTAATACCGAAAATGTGTGGAAACGATCAACCAATCATCCAATCTTCCATATACTAAATATAATAATTTTCATTATCTAGCACTCTATGCCGAATATGTCGGTCAGTGTGTCAATTATATTCATGAAATTGATTGGAAGCATGTTCTCTAGTGTGGTTGAGTTATGCCAAAATTTAATGGAAAATTTAATCAGTCCAGACCTTCCCCTAATCCAAATATAGCAGGTATAATGATTTGCGACCTTCCAGCTGACTTTAAATCTTTTAACTTGGCTAATATGTATATTTTAATGAAATTAAGTGGATATGTTTTCTTAAACATTATCTTGGTTAGAGCTAAATATGAATGATACTGGTCCAGACTGTGATCTAAGCCCCTTGTTCCTATTATAATGACTTCCGTTTCTCCGGTTGACTTTTTCCATCCGGCATATAATTAAGGCACTTTGGTTGATTTCACATTGCATATATCTCATTTTAATTAATGTGGTAGATTTTAGTGCAAATATCTTGGACATGTAGCAAAATATAGTAAAGAAAGTAAATGAGTCCATGACCTGTAATATGAGTTAACAAGGTACCAAATATGATTGTAATCCAATCACAATCACGTCGAATAATGAATTCTTAAGCAACATTTTTTAATATAAAGTTTTGCAGCGCATGAAGGTATTTCCCCTTCTTTGATCCTTGCATATTGCGAGAGTATAGGATGTTCGGTTACACCCGAACCTAGATCTTCTTTAGTTGTTATTCAATAATATTAATTAGTTGATAATCCGAAAGTCGGGTGCTGCATCACTTGTTTTTAAGTTTTTGTTATGGATTAATATAAGGTTCCAAACCTTAAGCTAAAATTATTTTTAAATTGTTTTTCAAGATCGAAATATGGGTCTTTAAAAATCATATTGCCAAAATTATTAATGAAGTTAATCTAAAATTCTCGGGTTTAAAATATAATATTCTTCTTTCAAGACTGTTCAAATGGTTGCATATACATTAGAGGAATATTCCCTAAAACAAGTATACAATTTTGTTGAACATGGTATCATAATGGTTCACAAATTTATTTTTAGTCTTCACATTAACGTGAAAGTGTATTCTGGGATTTTTAAAGCGATTATGGAAAGAATTTTGTGACACTTAAACTACCAATAGCATTTTACAATAATAGGTAGACCAATTATATAAAATATAATTCAATAAGTTGGATTAAATTAAATACTTTCATTTAGTTTAAGAAATTTAAATTGAGATTCTAATTATAATATTAATATTTTTGCATAACTCAACCTTCTAAAGTTATCCTAACTACTCTTACTGACCTAAGTCAATAGTTCGTTAAAAGACTTATAATTTAATGCTAATCTGAACTGTGTCCGTATATCACGTTCCCACAACAACACAACCCTTCCGCCTACTACGGAGTACTACGCTACTGGATTTTAGTTGATGGTACACTTGCGTTGGATACTGTAATGGGATTTTACTATACGAAAGGCTACAAAAGTCAGTGTGCTTGAAAACGCAACCCTAAGTTTAAAATTTTGGGATGAACTATGGAAGCATTGCTCAAATTTGTGACATAAATCGTAAAATGAAACATGAAGAAATGGAAAACAATAAGTCCATTAGAATTGAATTAGTTTGTACGTTCGTCGAGAAATTAATAAAACTCTGTGTCTTTGACAGACATTTAGTCAAGTTGATTAATATAGACATTTTTAAAGAATCTGAAAATTATTTACTCAATTTATAATTCTAATTGTAATCAATAATGATTGTAATCAATTTATAATAATAAAACGTCTAGGGACAACGATAAATGTATCATACATATAAATGTATGTAACGATAAACGATCAATGCATCAATAAACGACTAAATTCTTAAAAATGTATTTCACAACAAAAAATTGTGAAAGTAAATATTACTTGAAATTCATATTGTTTGAAGAGCAACGATTTTTTTGAAGATCAATTTTGGTAAATTATTTAGTTAGAAACGTACGTAAACCAGTAAAAAAAAATAAACTATACATATTTTCTTTAAAGATATTCATTGTATTCAAACACCAAAATTCGCAAAATAGTGTAGTCAACTGCTGTTGAATAGTTTCCTGATTTTGACATTTCTACCTAATACAAGGCTGGATAGTAATCAATAATGCATCCAATATGGCTACGGCCGACTAAATCGCCTGCGGTATATAGTCCATATCCCCTTGTACTGTAAACTATGGTAAAATTTTGACGAACGGCTACTATACTCGCACTGTTGTAAATACGTAATAGGTGTGTAAAAATGTATTCTCTTTTAAATAAATAAATAATATTCCCAACTTTATAGATTACATATTTATGTTTTTTCTTATTTTACCTATTACTTATTTGCTATATAAATTTTACAGGTTTTAACTTTTTTACTATCAGGATTAAAGGTAAAACCTTCACCCACTTATACTTGATCTCTGATACTGATACTTTTTTCTTTGAGAAGAAAAATAAAATAATTGAAAAATTGAAAAAAAAATTTGTTCTGATGATTGATAAATTGAAATAGATATTCTAACAACGGTGATATGAGTAAAGTTATATACCATTAAAATATAAAAATTCCAAAACACACCCACTTTTCCTGTTTTTAACTCAATTCGTCATTTTCTGTGTACCATTCAATCATGCCTTTTTCGCCTACAAAATAATTCGATCGATACCCATTTTCAAAGTTTTTTAACCAATATGCGATAAATTGCATATTTACACCGAATATAACCGCTGTTTAGTTTTCTTCCAACAGAAATTTTCGGATTCAAAATATACATAAACTGCTCTACGTCATTATTATATGACGAGTCATCAAACACAATCTTGAATATTTTCAAAAAAAAAAAAACTGATAAATTAGATCACCTTCACAAGTAGCACAAAAACTCTGATTATGGAATACAACACTACGTGGCACAATAAATAAAATTATACATAACCTCATAATTAAACTTATACTATTCTTTCAACTTTCGTAAAAATCCCAATACACATCCATGCCAGAAAATTAAACAGGATAAGAGAATTTCTCAATCCAATTTATTTTAAGATATTTCCACTGATTGCAAAGAAAATATAAGGCCTCAGTTCTTCACGGCCTTGACAATACGGCGAGTAGAGCATTGACGCGAATTTCCGAATAGATACACGAACACATTTTTATACACAGTTTATTGATTTTTATAAAAAAATAATAGAATTCGTCTATATCGAACTATTCGCTAAATATCAATCACTTAAAGAGACGAAAATAACTATTTCGTGAATACTTACATTTTTAACAAAGCTTTGATGTTATCAGCAAATAAAAATATTGGAAATCACTTTTAAATTCTCTGCGAAAAAATTTCCTGAACTTTTCACAGAGAATTAATATGCCGATTGAAGACATTCCAATTTGTTTCGTAACAGTAAAGAAATGATCGACCATCAATACATATTTTCCATCTCAACTTAATTAAGTCCTATTCCTAATAAAAGCACAGCGCTAAGTCAACAATGGCAATTATTGCTATCTCGTGAATATTACGGACACTTCGGCAGGCAATAGGTTTTGTCTGGACAGCTTTATTGTTGTTCATGTTGCCAATGACGACAGTGTTTAGAAGAATTTAGCAATAGTTGTAAAAATAATTTTTACTTCTCCACATCATCTCCAATAGCTCCACAATAGCTATTTTGCCAATCAACTCTCAAATCTACTGGTTGGCATTACTTTTTAGTGGGCATTTGTTATCTTAACAAAATCATTTGCGAATGGTGTCGGGCAGGTATGTTCGAGCCATAGACGTTTGACCTTTTGAACCGTTTAGAAATTTTAAGAGGATGAAAATAACTTATGAGGAGAATGGAAGAAGCAAAAAATCTGCTTTTTGTACAAACGTATTTTTTAAAAAGTAAGTTTTAATATTTTACATAGTTCCATACTTCTATACTTTTAAATATGGGTAGAGGGTACTAAATTTTATAATAAAATATGTGCGTAATAATGGTAATAATAGTAAACTCAACGATTGCCGTCCTCCTGCTCAAATGACACGAAGGGCGCAATCCGCATACGTGCGGAATTAGCCGAGTCATAAGAAACAAGAGAGTTTTTAGGCGTCGAGATCTAAAATTGTTCAGCTACAGAAACAAATATTTCAACAGCTAATATTTAAGAATAAGTTATAATAAATTGTACATGATTTGATTAAGTGAAAATAATATAAATTTTTTATTGCTGAAAAGTGAGTCTGATAAATCAAATGCAGGAATGAGAATTAAAATCATGACATAAGCGGCGGAATGGTTCGTTTAGTTCAAAATTTGATCTACATGATTTTAACAGTAACGATCCAACTTTCCTGAATAAACGAACTGGGATATTAAATTTAACTTCAGACAAGAGAAAGGAACTACAAACTAATCAATTCATGAGTTTCACTAAGAATATTATGCCAAGCATATGCCTCTGAATAAGGAGTGTAGTAAGATTTATATATTTTAAGCGACTAGTATATTGAGGAAGACATAATCTATAATCCCACTGGAAATGCTCTAGGGCAAAAAGTACAAATCGTTGTCGAAAGGACTCTAATTTGTCAGAATGGATTTGGTAACTAGGGCAGACACAGAGCCATATTCTAATATAGGCCTAGCCAAAGTGGTAAAAAGAGTTGTAGTAACATACGGATCTTTAAATTCTTTCGACTATCTTTTATCAACACTAAGAATACCATTAACTTTCAAAAGCATTGTATTAACATGAAGACTAAAATGAAATACATTCTCTAGACTATAGCTTTTTATTAAACAGAGAGAGGTAAACACAGATCCACGGAGCACATAGTCTTGCATTTTTTTAAGACTAAGTGGCATATTATTTCTATCACACCAAGTAACCAAATTGTTTAAGTACATTTACAACAGACACCTTTCATCAATTGAAGTATATGATTTAAAAAGCTTTACGTCGTCGGCATATAATAAAAAATTCCAGTACTAGCCATTCAGTATATTTATACTCTCGGAACATGTTGCAACAGAGCATATTAGTTTTGTTCACCTAACGGTTGTTTGTAACACCTAGAACTAACCGAGTTAGATATAGACATATATATATATAAATCAGGATGAAAAGACGAGTTGAAATTCGAGTGAATGTTTGTCCGTCCGTCCGTCCGTGTAAGCGATAACTTGAGTAAAAATGAAGATGTTTTGATGAAACTTGGTACACGTGTTCTTTGTCGCCGTAAGACGGTTGGTACTGCAGATGGACATCTGCATCGTTATTGGAGATCTGCCACGCCCACAAAATGCCATTAATAGAAAACAGATAATGTGCAGAGTGCAGAGGATCCTAGTAGAGTGGTGCATCTGTGGACAAAAACGTTTGTAAGTGTAGTATGGCCCGCCCCTTACTAGGTTTAATATATATACCTCGGAAACCTTTACAGATATTTCAATCAAACTTGCTCCGTCTAAGTTTTTCTATCATCTTTTCATATACTGAGAAAATGAGTGAAATCGGATATTAACTACGCCCACATCCCATGCAAAAGTTATGTTGAAAACTAGTAAAAGTGCGATAACTCGCTGAAGGAACACGTTAGAAACATAAAATCTTGCAGCTAATATGATACTGAAGGGTTGCATAGGAATGCGTCTAAAGTTTTTATGATGGGCGTGGCACCGCCCACGTTTAGGAGAAATCCCATATCTCAAGAAAGCCTTAACCGATTTCAACAAATTTTGGTATGTTACATTATATTTGCATTCTTATGTCACGCTGTGAAAATGGATGAAATCGGAAAAAACCACGCCTACTTCTCATATAACACACTATGAAGTTTCATCTGATCCTTTCACTTTAAAGCAGATAAATCGAGCAGTAATTAAGATATGAAAATCAAACTTTGTGGAAATAGTGCCTTCATTATATGTCATCTTATGCGTCAAAATAGACGAAATCGGATTATAACTTTTCAAGCCACCAGATACCTAATATTAGGAGCTCAGTGCCTCTATCGGACTTTTTATCGAAATTATCGGGAAATCTGTAAGATGTTGGAATAAAATTAGAGGATTATCTTTCCATGATAATAGCGTGCTCTGGTATCAAAAATGGGAAAATCGGATAAATACTTCCCTTAGCCCCCATATACCAATAAAAAAAATTTCAACTTCTGTCGACTTCTGTCAATTTCAATATCGTAATGAAATTCTCGGATTATCTTTCCATGATAATAATGTGCTCTTGTGTCAAAAATGGAGAAAATCGGGTAAATACTTCCCCTAGCCCCCATAAACCTATTATAAGGATTTTCAAACTTCCTGTAGACTTTATACCACATACAACGGTCAATATATGAGTTATCTCTTTGAAATTAAGAGAGCGTCTCTTTCTGATAACAGTGTGTCCTTGTGCTTAAAATGGATAAAATCGGGTAAGCACTTATCCGAACCCCCATGTACCTTATATACGGATTTTCAACCTCTGGGCAGACTTTATACCATATATTTCGGTCAATATGTAAAATATCTTAGCAAAATTAAGTGAACGCGTAATATCGGAAATACTATAGATTAATGCCTATAATGTGTGAAATCAACCAAAGAATTATCCCAGCTCCCATTTACTACATATAATGATTTTCGTTATTCTAGCAGACTTTACGCCGAATATATCGTCACTGTGTGAGTTACCTTCACAGAATTGCGTAAAAGCATGTCTCCTAATATAGTTGAGTAATGAAAAGAGTTAATGTGATCAGTGCAGATCTTCCTCTATCCAAAAAATGCCTGGTATAAGAATTTCCGACTTTCCATCTGACTTTGAACCGTTTATGTTGGTCAATATGTGTGATATGTTAATGAAATTAAGTGGATGTGTTTTCTTAAACACAATGTGATTTCGCGCTAAATATGAAAGAAATCGGTCTAGATCAAGTCTAAGCCGCTTATTCCTAATATAATGATTTCCTTTTCTCTGGTTGACTTTTTCCTCATGTACCTAATATATTTATTAAACCACTTTGGTTGAGTTTATATCGCATATATCACTTTTGAGTTAATTAGGTAGATTTTAATATAAATATCTCTGACACGAAGCAAAATAAAACAATGAAAGTACATGAGTATATGGCCAATAATATAAGTTAATAAGATTCCTAATATGATTGCAATCCATTAACAATTTCGTCGGATAATGAATGTTGGATTCTTCCGCAACGTTTTTTAATATAAAGTTATGCCAGCACCTGAAAGCAAATCCCCGCCTCTGATCCTTGCACATTGCGAGAGTATAAATAGTTCGGTTACACCCGAACTTAGCCTTTTCTTACTTTTTTAAATAAAGTTTTGTCAACACCTGAAAATATGTACCCGACGTTGGCCTTTGAAAATTACGAGAGTTTCAAATGTTCGGTTACACCCGATCTTAGCCCTTCCCTCTTCTGTATGCATCACCTTGTCGGGATCTTCTGTACCAAATTCTCCCACTTTTAAAATCGACTTCCTCAGGATGCCAGGGAGCAAGTGTACCAAGTTTCATTAAGACATTCGGAAATTGTCGTCATTCTGATCGTTTTGATATATATTGCTCTATACATATCGCGATTAGTTTTAGGCGGTATAAACAACCGTTTGCTGAACTAAACTATTATACTCTATTGAATATAATGAACTCTATGAATATTGAGATTTAAAGAATTTCCGATTTCTATCCGTTCCCATGACAGTCGGGGCTATGTAATCGAAACGGACCCATCTTCTGCTCCGCTAAAGGAAATTCAAATTAGTGCATACATTTTCAATCACATTTGAATATATTGTTCAAAAACACGCGCCCCCATAGTTTCATTAAGATATCTTACAATTTTACTGATATATACGAAATAAAGTCAACCGGAAAAGCAATATCCTAATTTTCGGTATATGTGTGATAGGGAAAGTATCGACCGATTGCGAGTATCTATAGATCAGAGTTGTCTCTAAAGGAGAGCACAAGGCATGATTGCCACTCCACATCACCTATTTCCGCACCCTAGAATAAAATGGTAAAAGGAAAGGTTCTCACCAAAAATTAAAAAAAATTGGAATTAATACCACTTATAAAGATATGCTTTTAATTCCTTTATTTATTGAATCTGCTTGTTGAAGGCCTAACTTTATATGTTTTCCTTATGTTTTCTCTACATAAGCCTTCTGTGCAAGTGAATCTGTGCAATGTCAAGGTAGGTTACATCATTCTCTTGAGATACTAAAATGCTATTTCATTTAATCATTAATTGGCTGATGGAGTACACGCAAAACCGGAAGTCAATAAAATTTTAGATGATGAAGTATCTGCTATATATAAGATACATAGAGTTGGGCTTAAGAAACTGTCCTGATCAGATATGAAACCTTCTCAGATATGAAATTAGCTACTTTAATACCAAATTTCCTATTTTTGAAATAAGTCTCCAATATTTTATGCAATTCGAAAGCTAATATTGTTTTAATATTAATAAAAGGCCTTCTTACCACACATTATGTAATGCCTGAACTACATCAAGGAATATTGTTGAACAGTACTCTCTGTGCTCGAATGTTTTTCTGATTTCGTTAGTGATGAACATGAACACAGTTTATATTCCGTTTATCTTAATGTCAGTAAAGAAATAATTAAAGCGTTTAGCATATCTTGATTTGGAAAAGCAAGGAAAGGCACAATGTATTAAATACAACTAAACCTTCTGTTCGAAGGTTGAACTCACGGCAGATGTACTATGCTGGCTGCTATCAAAAGGAAATCCGCACCCACGTGAACAAACATAATCAACTTACTTTGCATGTTTTATTTCATAAGTCGTAAATAAATTACAAGAACACGTAGTATTACGTACATTGTGCTAATGACCATTAAAGCCTTCTCTGCGAGAAACTGCTGATGGGATCACTAATGCACTCACATTTGTTAAGTCAGTCTTGACGTTCAGTTTACTGTTCAATTAACGGTCATTATGATTGTTAAAAAGCCTACGACTTATGCTAAAAGCTTTACATATGTATGTACACTACCCAGAAAAAGTCTCCACTCATAATTTTTTAATTCTTATTTTTCTTAAATAACATTAGTAAAATTTATTAAAGCAATAATTCTGAGAATATCACTTAGCCATAGCTTAGGCAAGGGTAGATGCAAAAAATTTTTCAAATTGTTTGCTTTGAAAATAAGATAACGAAATATTTCCAGAAGCAACCAGGAGCAGAAAAAGTCTCCGCTCATACGAATTTTTTTAAGTTTATTTTAATGTGAGGTTGCAATAGGACGTTGTTTTATTGATTATTTATATAAAGAATTAAAAATTCTTAAGATGTTAGTAAAATTTTGTGGCCTTGAAACAGGTTTGTTTTTAAATTTTTTTTGGGTAACAATGAACAAAAAGCGAAAGGGAATTGGAGGGGATGGACGAAAAATTATTTTCAAATTAAGAAAAAGTGGTAAAACTTATCGCGAAATTGGAGTAATGGTTTGTAGAGTTGAGTCTTCAATCAGATACGTTATCAAAGCCTTTAAAATAATTGGAATCATTACTTCAAAACCTCGTTCCGGTCGCCCAAAATTATTAACAGACGGTGAAACAAGGAAAGTTATTTCTTTGGTTCAAAGAAATCAACGCATAACATCTGAGCAGATAGCGGAGGATGTTAAATAACGATCTAAAAAATAAATTTGCATTGATATAGCTACAAAAAATTTAAAAAGAGCTGGTTTCAAAGCTAGAGTGGCTAGAGTAAAATCCGTTTGTATCCTTAAAAAGTCGAATGAAGGGTTTAGTTCGCCAATGAGCATATAAATAAGCCTCTATCATTCTGGGAATCAGTTCTATAATCTGATGAAACAAGGTACTACATTTTCGGAATAAAAGGAATGAAAGTGGCATGGAGAAGATCTGGCACAGCCTTGGATGTCCACAATCTCTCTTAGAAAGAGAAACACGGTGGCGATGGAGATTTGTTGTGAAATATATATGAATGTATGTCGGCAAGCGGAGTAGGGGAAATAGAATTTATTGATTGCATAATAAATTAATTTGTTTGCTTAAATATATTGAAGCGAAAAATTAAAGAGAGTACAGTGAAATCGGGGTTGCTTGGAGAGTTTTACTTTCAACAGGACAACGACCCAAAGCACACTGTTGACGTTATGCGCCATTACCAGAAAGGTGATTCTGAAAAATGTCATCCTGGAAGAATAGTCCAAAATTACTGCGGAAGAGACAACGAAACTTGTGCATTCCATGCCAAAGGGACTTGCTAAAATTCCAAAACCGCACAATTTTTTATAATATGAGCGAAGACTTTATCTTTTACCTCTTTTTAGAATTCACCAGAAAATGTGCTTTATTTTATTTTTTATCAAATGAAATATTGATTAAAAACATTTTGTGCTATCTTTTAATGGCAATTTTTGAAGACATAAAAAATAATAATTTGAAAGAGCTGTTTAGATTCTGTTTAATTTCAAAAGCATTTGCTCATCATGAGCAGAGACTTTTTCTGGCTAGTGTAATTAATGTAACGGATTTTCTAAATTATTCACTCAGCCGGCAGCCCTTATATAGTAGATCGTTACCAACAGATTATCACTCGAACATTCTGGCAACTACTAGGTTCGCTATCTGGTTGCTTCTGGCAGCTTATCGCCGATTCTGTTTTGTTCTGACATTCGAGTTCGCTACAATATCTCCATTCAAACATTCTGGCAACCACTAGTTTTGATGTCTGGTAGATTTTGGTAAGTTATCGTCAATTCTGGAATTCATATTCGCCACAGTATAATTAATGTCTCACTAAATACTATTTTTATTGCAACTCTCAGATGCACAATGCACAATTCAACTAAAAATGTTTTTACTTAGTCAATATGATGTATCAAACTCGTCAGATTTTTATTACATCTTATAAAAATTAGCAAGAACGAATTTTAAACGTGTTGTTTGAAATAAACATTGAGCTAAATGTAATTTTTTTGATCAACATGAACGCCCTGTAACTAAGGCTTGTAGTAATGTAAGCCTGTCCTTATCATTGCAAATGCCTACAAGTAACAAATCTTATATTTTTCACTCATACATACGCAGGCGAACGCTTTTAGAATGAAATAAATTACAATAAGAATGAAATAGAATGAAGAAGAGAAGGGGCAAAACATTAGGCACTTGATTTGACTTGCCTGAAATATTCTAATACTAAGGCGGCCAAATGCCTAAAAAAGGGCCCAAATCTGCTATAGATTGTTGCCGTGTTTGATGCCGTTTGTCTGCCTATATGAGTCGGAATTTATATCTATGTCTGTCGATCTGAATTATTTGATAATTGTCCAAATATTTGTCTGTCAAAGACCGCAATTTCCCTAGTTTTTATGATGTATTGTTAATGTACCTAAATTGTACCTGATTTTCATATATTTATTTTTGTTTAAATTATTACAAGTAGTTTGGCTAAGCATTGTAAATATCATATGGGTGAAAATAGGTCTCCTTGGGAACCGAACACCCAAAAAAGATCGGTAACGCGCCTACATTCCAACCTCAGAAGTGGTGAGGAAAAGCAATTCATATAACAATTAACTATTCAATTAACTTTTGCTTCTAAAATATGCCAGAAAACTTTCAATAATATTTTCCATTAAAAATATCCTTTCACAAGAAACGTTCTTATTTTAAAGTCCTTTTATTTAAAGCTCTGTGCCAGAGCAAAATTGATCAGGTGATCTCAGCTGTGTGAAAATACTGAAAACCATATGATAGTTTGGTTACTTGTACGCTTATACAATGGTCCCTATCTTCCATTAAATGTGACTGAAATGCATTCGAATTATGAGAGAGTGATTAGACATAGTATAAACCATAGATAAAGAGATACCCAACTTATTCTAGTGTTAAGCCCCTTTAAATTAGCATTTTTTATAACATTTTGTATTGTTGTCAGATCATACCAAATACTAATTTTTGGGCATTTAAATTAAAACAGCCAACAATTATTACGATTCAAAATTGTTATATATTGACCTTTTAATGTATAAAGTCATGTATGTATATATATTTAAACAGATTTTTTGTGATTTCATAGTATATAAAAGCAACTAAATATAATAGATATATATATGTACATAACTCTGTTGAAAATTTTTCACTGGATAATAATTGGATAAAGGGATGTACAACTCTCCTGTCAAATAAAATTGAGAGAGTAAATCACCTACCCGACTTTGACAGTTCACTGGATTGTGTAGGTATGACATTTTTCAACTAGAAAGACTGAAACGACCAGATTGAAATCCTGCAAAAAATTTTTTCAACAGAGATATTTGTAACCGCCGTGCAAGATCACAAATAAAAATGTGAAGTAGTAAAAATAAATGAAAACTCGAAATTTAAATGTAATTGAAGGAATCTTCTATGATTTGCAGTTTAGGAATAATAATTTGTTATTGAAAGTGATACGAACCATGTATTAATTGGTAGTAGACAAGTTTAGTTCACTTAATTTATTATTGAAAGCTTAAAGAAAGACACGTTGTTTTAATATGCTATGAAATCACAAAAAATATATTTAAATATTTACATTATACATTAAAAGGTCAATAAATAACAATTTTTAATCATAATAAATGTTGGGTGTTTGAATTTAAATGCCGAATAATGAGTATTTTGTATGATCTGGCAACAATACAAAATGTTATAAAAAACGCTAATTTTGAGGGGCTCTCACACTGGAATAAGTTGGGTATGCCTTTATCATTGGGTGAAATCACGGCTAGGATTGTACTCAATAATGAACAATTTGGATAGCTGCGGGCAGGCGTTCCACAAGTTAGAAAAAGAAACGTCCAATTTGTCTATATTAAAAGACCGTGTGGAAAAGTATCATGATTTGTCAACGCAAATGTCAAGCATATTGACGGTCTTCGAACAGCGCCTTGGAAAATTAGAACAAACCATTCTACCGGTGTACAAGGAAACGGAGCAACTTCAAAAGCGCCAACAAAGTAGGAGTATATTAGTTTAAACATACTTTAGTATTTTATTTTATTTCCTTTCAGATTTGCACGCATCTTTAGGTTGCCTTGAAACTGTGCTCGCACACTATGATGTTTCTCAAGAGGTATGTAACCTTATACATCAAGGACCAATAGAAGGAAATGTGCGTACTTTTCTTGAAGCCTTGGGAAAGTTACGAGCTGCCATGGATTACTTTTTGCACCATAACTCTCAAAGTGTTGAATTAGAAAATGTTACCAGCCTTTTTAATACGGGCTGTGAAGGTCTAAATCAACATTTCCGATTATTATTAAAGAAACATAGTGCCCCCCTAAAGCCAGTTGACCTATTAGATCTTATTTACATAGAGGATGATTCTAGTGATGAGTATACATCGTTCCGACAGTTGTCACAAAACACTAGAGAAGAACTTGGTATTATTGCGCATTGGTTAGAGCAAAATTTGCGACGTGAATACACAATAATTTATGCAGCAGAAAGGGGTGAAGTGGTTTTACGTTCACTACAAAACTTAAAAGATCACCAAAAAAGTAGCAGTTGGGGTCATGAAGCTTTGGTATGTGTGTGTATGATGTTATTAAATGTATGGTTAATATATGTATGATAATCTACAGAAGCCTCGACATAGTGGACGACCAGATGTGAAGAAGAATACGTCGGCACGTTTGCAACAGATGTATGTATAAAGAGTATATAATGATATTTATTTTTATTATGATCAAACTTTTATTTCTAGTTTCGAGCGAAAAGCAAATAAATTGTATCTGCGTGCTACTCAAACACTTGAACAGTCAACAGGAATATCAATAAAAAAGGCATCATCGCACTCTGAACACTTATCCGCCGAAGAGTTCATGGATGGGGATCAAGAACTAGACAAATATCTCGTCATGTTATTGGGACTGCAGCGCCTTCTGAATTGGGAACGCGCACTAATGACCGAAATTGTTCCTACCTCCAAACATGGAGAAGTTTTCTCGAAATTGGCTTATAATTCCATAGAACTAGTGGTTAAAGATGCAGAGGCAATTACAAATCGCATAATGCGATGCATTTCACGAAAAGAGTGGACATCTGCATTAGGCATATTTTCCGCACTTAAAAGAGTAATTTTGCTTCAACCAGATATTGAACGTACCTATGATCCACAACAACGCGAACAACTTACAAAGGTTTTGAATAAACTTCAAGTTACGGTATGAGAGACCATAAATCTTTAAATTCAGCTATAAATAACATAGATAATTTAAGGGAGCGAAAGCTTTAGAACATTTCCTTGAGGTTGTTAAAGGTGAATCCGGTACGAATATAGTTGGTATGAGTTCAAGTACACTTGGTTATGGTTACATCAATGTTCCTAAAGATGCAACAGTGCACGAGCTCACTTCGAATACAATTTGGTTTATAGAACATCTTTATGAGCATTACGATGTTATTGGATCCATTTTACAACAGGATATTCTATACAGTACTCAATTGGATACAATTCTAATGAAAAAGGCTTTGCCAGGTGAAGAACGCAATAAAGCATTGTTGGCGATTTATATCAGTAAGCAAATCTAAATTGTACATAAAATACAACATTATCTGATATATTAAATGTAACGATTTTCTTTAAATAGAAAAGGCTTTGGCGGAATTGAACCTTTCCATAATGAACAAATGCGAGCAGTACAATGACCAAGCTACAAAACATCTCTTTCGTCTTAATAATATTCATTACATACTAAAATCTCTACAGCAATCAAACCTAATTGATATTGTTACATTAGCGGAGCCCGAATGCGAGCAAAGCTATTTAGACATGATCCGTGAACTAAAATTTTCTTATCAAAAAACTTGGTCGAAAATGCTAATAAGTATAGGAGTAGAGGAATTGCCTCGACCATATCACGGTAAGGTGAAAGATAAAGACCGCGGGATATTAAAGGAGCGATTTTCGGTGAGAACCCTATTGCACATTTTCTTAAACTCTTAAAAACTTAAAAAGTCACTTGTTTATAGACTTTCAACAAAGATTTTGAGGAAGCCTGCAAAGTGCAACGAGGAATTTCAATTCCAGATGTGATTTTGCGAGAGGGAATAAAGCGCGACAATGTAGAGCACATACTTCCAAAATATAATAAGTTTTATGAAATGTAAGAATTTTGAATGAATGTAACTATACTCTAATATCAACATATAATTTTTTAGGTATGCATCCGTACAGTTCAGCAAAAATCCTGATAAATACGTAAAATATCGTCCTCATGAAATAAATCAAATGTTAAGCAAACTCTTTGATGATTCTGCTTAAAACAGCTTTACTTTGTTCTTTGTTCTTTTTAATTTTTATTATTTTTATTTAAAAATATGCATATAAAAATCTAATATAAATATAAACACAATTTCTATTATATTTTCAACTAAATTTTAGAACTGCAAAATCATAAATATTACGCGTAATTGTATGTGTAAAGGAAATAAATAAAGTGAAATACTTAAATATAAATGGAAAAACAAAATTAAATAGTAAACACATTATATTTGAATCCGAAGCGAACATCCACGAGCGTTCGTTACTTGTTAGTAAAGATAATTCGATGAAGGCGCCTCTGGCCGCCCGCAGGCTCCATAGTGACTTATTTTAACGTTGTTATTCGTTCGACAATTTTCAATTTCAAGGAAGCATTCATTCAAATATGTCATATCATCTGTCCCACAGATCGGTTCAAATTCTCGCGGGCAAATTCGAGCGCAACCTTTAAATTGGATGTTGCTTAGACAACGCTTTAACGGTACTACGAATACATGTTTACCACAGTTTTCTTTCCGCATGTGACATTCAGATTTATAAAATTTATTGTCGGATCCACATACGAAATTCGGAGGCTGAGCATCACAGTCCGACTCACAGTTGGCAGTGAGTAAGCAATTCTTTAAAGACACGGGAACCACTCGCATGTGACAAGTTCGGCGTTTAAAATCACACATTGAAGGGAATGTATTGCCATCTGAACCACACACTGGCCCACTTTCGATATCGCTTCGCGTACAACGCTCACCACAATCCTTGATTTGAGATTTTAGGTCAGTGCACGGACCTATATGGGCCAGATTTACTCCACGCCTGAGAATGTCAAAAAACAAATATTACACAATTTGATTAATATACCTTTTTAAAGAAAACATAAGCAAATTTATTTAGTTATTTTCCATATTAGCATAATATCAATTGAATAAGTTTTAACAGTATGTTTAGTGCGGTTGATGGCGAGAGGGCGACGAGGAAAGACGAAGGACACCAAGCGAACAGTTAGTTTCTACTTAATTCGGCGTTCTTTTTAATTTTGAAAAGCTTTTCATGGTCGTAGTTGTGCTCGGTTTCAAATGAATATTTGCAATATGTTCGGAAATTTGAATATTATACTCTATTTAATTTTTTAAAAAACTAAATTTATACTTATATAGACTCGAGTTGCTCGTATGAACGGAATGGGGAATACCAAAAGCGAATTTGCCGATAATGAGCAACAAAAATTTCCATGTATAAACCAGAGTTACATATCGACTAAAGTATACATAATAAAATTTAGGCACGGATATCCTTATATTCATTATATTGCAGCTAATGGAAGGTTTGAATTGATATTACCCATCCAAACGTATTTATGGAAAGAATAGAATTTTCCCAAATATAATAAGATACCTACCATATTGACGATATATACGATGTATATGGTATACATAAATTCAATCTGACCAAGAAAGTTCGGAGTAACCGAACATTTCATACTCCCGCAATATATATATAGGGCATATTTTCAGGTGTTGACAAAACTTTCATTTAAACCTGTAAGGACAACGCAAAATGTTGCGAAAAAATTCAGCATTCATTATTCGACGAAATTGTGATTGGATTATAATTATATTTAGTATCTTACTTACTATATTATAGGTCATAGACTCATTTAGTTTCAATACTACATTGTGCTTATAAAGGGCTAAACTTGATATATTGGGTATATTAGGAAAAGGTCAACCAGAGAACTATTTTATTATGGACATGGGGCTTAGATCAAGGTTAAAGCCGGTTTCACTCATATTCATCGGGTATGTTGGGGCTAGGGGAGGGTCTAGACTGACACTGATATATGGAAAGTAGCGTGGTTGGATTCCTATTTCGCCCATTTTCATACTGCAATATAAGAATGAAAATACTTAATTATGCACCAAATTTGGTTGAAATTTGTATAGTAGTTCCTGAGATATAGGATTTCATTTAAAGGTGGGCAGTGCCACACCCATTGCTCAATTTTTACGTGGATTCCTTATTAAGTTAAGGATTAAGTAAGGGATTAAGTACCATCTTGGCTGTTAAACTTAGTGCTCATGACGTGTTTCTCCAGTGAATTAACGTATTTTTAGTAGTTTTCAATATAGCTTTTGTATGGGAGGTGGGCGAAGTGGACGTGGTGGGTGTCAGAAAGACTTGTTCTGAACAAGTTTGGTTGGGTTTAATCAAAATCGGATAAATACTTCCCTTAGCTCCCATACACCTAATATAAAAAATTTCGAACTTCCGATTTACTTTGTACTCCAATTATCGGCCAATCTGCCAGACATCGTAATCAAATTCAGATAGCTCCTTTTCCTGATAATGCTGTGTCCTGATGCCAAATTTTGATATTATCGGGTCAAACTTAAATGAACGTACAATCTTGAATATACTATAGCATATATATATTACATATAACATTTTGTCCAGCCCCCATATACTACATATAACGATTATCATTATTCCAGTAGACATTATGACAATCGGTTACAAAATTAGTTTCATTAATAAAATTGACAGGAAAAATGTTATCGAATATACTTTAGTTTAATGCAAAAAGTAAATGTTATCTACTCAGACATTTCCCTAGACTATTTTCTCTTTTCTAAAAATTATGGTTGTTGTAACTTACTACAGCGCTAATATCACGTGTATAGATGATTTGTCTTAGTTAGATTGTCTTCATGAATATATGATCTAAAGTAAAAGTTAATATGATGCCAAATATGATTTCAATTCCTTCATAATATCGTCGAATAATAAATGTTGAATTCTTATGCACCATTTTCTTATTATTAAAAAATTTGCCAACACCTGAAAGTATTTCCCCGCCTTTGGTCCTTGCAAATTGCGAGAGTACAAAATTTTCGGTTTAACCTGAAATTAGTCATTCCTTACTTGTTTAAATTTTTATTGTCACGTCACGTGTTTTTTGTGCAAAACATTTTCGAAGTCTAGACTTCTGTAAACGCCTTCTTATTGTACGAACAGAGAGTTCTGTGTTTAATTGATATCCAACCTTTTCCTTTATTTCACGTGAATTGGATATTTCTGCTTGTCCTACAAATAATCCTATTATCGGCAGCAGTGGTCCTTCGTAGCTTGGGCTTTTTGGCTGGGCTTTCAAACTGCTTTGTTTAATTCTACAAGTGGTTTGCTCAAAATACCCACTTTTTGAAGCACCAAATCTTTTTGGCAACAATCGAACAGTACAATTCTCTCCCTAATTTTTGGTGTACATACTTTTTTTGTCCGTTTTTAAAACTGGAAAGTCAACAACATAATAACATAACTCTAAAAATTTATTAATAAACTACTAATAATTACTACAAAGTGATCGCCCTTAAATATACCATACCACGTTTTTAGGCCAAAAAAAAATTATTGTTTCCTCTGTGAATACAGTTGAAGGCTTTAAAAAATGTGAGTATTGATTTTGTTCTCTTTGTATATCCTTTCTGATTAAAGGCCACCACTGAACGTGAATTAAACCCCAAACCAAGTTTCATGAAGTCATTGCGAAATCAGTTTGTAATATAATTAATATATAATTTATATTAACTATTTTAAGGTGTCCAAACAACCGTTAGGTGAACAGAACTCTTGGAATCAAACTACTTATGCAATGACTGTCACTTCAATGGCATTTCCAAAATCCCTTTCTATACTCTCACAACATGTTGGAACAGAGTATATTAGATTCTTCACAAAATGGTTGTTTGTAACATCTAAAACTAATCGAGGTAGATGTAGGGTTATATATATATATATATATAAATGATCAGGATGACGAGACTACTTGAATTCAGGTTGTCTGTCTATCCGTGCAAGCGATAACTTGACTAAAAATTGTGATAGCTTCATGAAACTTGGTACACCTGTTACTTAATTGCAGATGGGCGTAATCGGATAACTGCCGCGACCACAAATGCCGTTAAACGAAAACCTATAAAATACTATAACTAAGCTTCAAACTATAACAAACCCTCGCTGTAGGGAGGGGCATGTTTGGGTTGAAATTTTCTGAAAAGCAGGCAAAGCTCCGCCCTCTAATATATTTAATGTACATACCTCACAAACCACTAAAGCTATAGCAACCAAACTTGCTGAGAACTAATTTCTCGGGCATCTCCCTAGATAGTGTGGAAATGGGTGAACTCGGATTAAAACCACGCTCACTCCCCATATAACGGTTATATTGAAAACTATTGAAAGTGCGTTAACTCGCTGAAGAAACAAGCCAGAAGTATTGAATTTCACAGAAAGGATGGAATTTAGGGGCTTCCAAGAAATCTTTGTAAAAATTGCACAGTGGCAGTGGCACCACCCACGTTCAGGTGAAATTTTATATCTTGGGAACTACTACACCAATTTCAACCAATTTTGGTGTGTAGTATTTGCATTCTTATGTTACAGTGCGAAAATGGGCGAAATCGGAATTCAACCACGCCTGCGTCCCATATATCACAACTTTAAATTCTATATGATTCTTTCCCTTTACAGTATATAAATCAACTACCAATAAAGATATCGGACCGAAACTTTGCACAAAGAATGCATTGAGGGTATGCCACCTTACGTCTAAAAATTACCTAAATCAGATTTTAACTTTTCAAATCCCCAGATACCGAATATGTGGACCGAGTGCTTATGGTAGACTCTTCACCAAAAATATCAGTCAATCTATTAGATATATTATTGATGTTGAGAAAAAATCTCTGCCAGAAATCAATATATGAACTATCGCTTTGAAATTCAGAGAAGGCTCTTCCTGATAACAGTGTGTCCATGTGCTTAAAATGGATAAATTCGCCAGGCACTTCCCCTAGCCCCATGTACCTAATATACGGATTTTCAACCTCTGGGTAGACTTTATACCATATCCTTCGGTCAATATGTAAGATATCTTAGCAAAATTAACTGAACGTGTAATATCGGAAATACCATAGATTAATGCCGATAATGTGTGAAATCAACCAACGAATTATCCCATCTTCCATATACTACGTATAATGACTTTCGTTATTCTAGCAGACTTTATGCCGAATATGTCGGTCACTGTGTGAGTTACCTTCACAAAATTGCGTGAAAACATGTTCCCTAGTATACTTGAATAATGAAAAGATTTAATGTGATCAGTGCAGATCTTCCTCTATCCCAAAAATGCCCAATATATGAATTCCCGACTTTCCACCTGACTTTAAACCGTTTATGTTGGTCAATATGTGTGATATTTTAATGAATTTAAGTGGATATGTTTTCTTAAACACAATGTGACTTCGCGCTAAATATGAAAGAAATCGGTCTAGACCATGGTCTAAGCCGCTTATTCCTACTATGACGATTTCCTTTTCTCTGGTTGACTTTTTCCTCACGTATCTGATATATTCATAAAAACAATTTGGCTGAGTTTATATCTCATATATCTTATTTTAGTTAATTTGGTAAATTTTAATATAAATATTTCTGACACGAAGCAAAACATAACAATGAAAGTATGTGAGACTATGGACCTGTAATATAAATTAATAAGATACCAAATATGTATACAATCCATTGACAATTTCGTCGAATAATGAATGTTGAATTTTTCCGCAACATTTTTTAATATAAGGTTATGGCAGCACCTGAAAGCATTTACCCGCCTTTGATCCTTGCACATTGTGAGAGTATAAAATGTTCGGTTACACTCGATCTTAGCCCTTCCTTACTTATTATTTAATACTTTTCATATTTGTCTATTTTCAGTTTCAATATGAATTCATACATTAAAATACATAAATACAGAAATTTATTTGGAGATACAAACTTATATCATGTAGACTTACAAGCACGTTGCATGGGCAAGCTCACATTCATTATTGTATGTTTTTCCATCGCTGCCACAAAGTTTGTCATTGCGATTTGAGGAAAATATTGACCCGAATAAATTATTAAAATCTTTGCAAGGCGGCAGCTGCTTGCATCGATTCAAACGGGTTTTACACTTGTCCATGCTCATTTTTTGTATAGATTTTCGTTGAGGACTATGAGAAAATAAAATTATATATGAAAAATAAAATAAAAAAAATTAACACAATACATATTATCAACATTATTTTCTTTGGTCGTTTTATGTGCAGCACAATGAAAAAATTACTGCCCACTTACCCACAGTTTAGCATTTTCAATTCACAAAGCGATGAATAAATATTGCCATCGCTTCCACAGACATATAGTGATGGCGCGTCCGAAGTAGGAGGACATTCGGTGGGACAGTTATCCGCTGACTTGCTGCCATTAGTATTTCGCTCTTGAGACATGCAAAATGCGAGCGGTACTTCGAAAATATGCTTGCCACAGTTGTATGCTCGCATTTTACAGGGGCTAGCATACAGACGTCCATCAGAACCGCAGGTGAGCCGCGCAACACGCCAGCAAGACTCACGACACATGCGTGTTGATTGGCAATGCTTCCGACTGGTCTTCACTACACCATGGCTGCACGTCAGTAATTTCATCTCGCATGTCGAATTGTATACATTGCCGTCGGAGGCACAGATTGGACCATCTTTGGGAGCACTTTTACAATCCACTGGACAAGATTCACGTATGGCGCTGATGTTACTGCAGGCGCCCACATGCGACATGCTAACCGCAGCCAAGCCAACACGACACGCTTGCACGCGCAACATACAACGATTCAAGTAAGTGTGGCCATCAGTGCCGCAAACTGGGTCTTTCTCTGTAGGACACCGGTGCTTGCATTCGGAACCCCGTGCGCGTTCACAGCTGTCTTTAACGGCCTATAAATTTGCACAAAAAACCCAATTCCGTAAATATTGCATAAGGAGAGGTAAAGAAGAATATTATACTTTTATATCTGCCCTTGATCTCACTATCGGTTTTGGTATGTGTGTACACCGAAATTACCAACTTACAAGATAAAAAAGAAATTAAACTAGGATTCATTTCTCATATATATATATATATCATATCGTATCATAATATATATATATATATATATATATATACATGTATATAGACAAGTAATATTACATACGTACATATGCATGTACAAAATGAACTTACTTTCACGGTATTTGAACCATTTCGAGAGCAAGTCTTTTTCTTCATTTCACAGAGATTCGCATAAATTAAACCATCAGAGCCGCAAACTGGTATAGCACCCACAGTTGCACTTGGTGGGCACGATCTAGGGCAAGAATTAGCACTGCCTCGTTGCTGCCGCTGTACTGCATCTTCATCTAAATTCATTGTATTCATTGCTGCGTTCATGTACTCCGAATAAAGCAAAGCGGCACGGCTAAGGGTCGGCGCCGATGTTTCGATTTCAACGGTATCAGATGGAGTATGTTCCTTACTATTGCGATAACTGATTAACGGCGAGTCATCTTTGCTCTGGGTGTAGTGGATCATTGGCGCTTGAGCTGGCAACTTAATGAACTTAATCGGTGAGTCTGTGGCTGCATCTGAAAGCAGAAAGGTTCACCAAATTATTGTGTAACTAAAGACAGAAGACAAGTCTAAATTCGGGTGTAACAGAGCATTTTATACTCTCGCAATTTGCAAGGATCAAAGCAGGGGGCGTTTATTTAGGTGTCGAAAAACTTTATATTAAATAAGTAAGAAAGGGCTAAGTTCGGGTGTAACCGAACATTTTATACTCTCGCAATGTGCAAGGATCAGAGGCGGGGATATGCTTTCAGGTGCTGGCACAACCTTATAATAAAAAATGTCGCGGAAGAATTCAACATTCATTATTCGACGAAATTGTCAATGGATTGCAATCATATTTGGAATCTTATTAACTTATATTACAGGCCATATACTCATGTACTTTCATTGTTTTATTTTGCTTCGTGTAAGAGATATTTATATTAAAATCTACCAAATTAACTCAAATAAGATATATGCGATATAAACTCAACCAAAGGGGTTTAATAAATATATTAGATACATAAGGAAAAAGTCAACCAGAGAAAAGGATATCATTATGTTAGGAATAAGCGCCTTAGACCATGATCTAGACCGATTTCTTTCATATTTAGCGCGAAACCATATTATGTTTAAGAAAGCATGTCCATTTAATTTCATTTTGGACACATATTGTCCAACATAAACGGTTTAAAGTCAGATGGAAAGTAGGGAATTCTTATATCAAGCATTTTTAGGATAGAGGAAGATCTGCACTGATCGCATTAACTCTTTTCATTATTCAAGTATATTAGGGAACATGTTTTCACGCAATTTTGTGAAGGTAACTCACACAGTGACCGACATATTAAGCATAAAGTCTGCTAGAATAACGAAAGTCATTATACGTAGTATATGGGAGATGGGATAATTCGTTGGTTGATTTCACACATTATCGGCATTAATCTATGGTATTTCCGATATTACACGTTCAGTTAATTTTGCTAAGATATCTTACATATTGACCGAAGGATATGGTATAAAGTCTACCCAGAGGTTGAAAATCCGTATATTAGGTACATGGGGCTAGGGGAAGTGCCTGCCGAATTTATCCATTTTAAGCACATGGACATACTGTTATCAGGAAGAGCGCTCTCTGAATTTCAAAGAGATAACTCATATAATGACCGTTATATGTGGTATAAAGTCTACAGGAAGGTTGAAAATCCTTATATTAGGTCTATGGGGGCTGTGGAAAGTATTTATCCGATTTTCCCATTTTCGATACGAGAGCACGCTATTATCATGGAAACATCTCAACATCATCATAAAAAGTCAGATAGAGGCACTGAGGTCCTAATATTGGGTATCTTGTGGCTTGAAAAGTTATAATCCGATTTTGTCTATTTTGATGCATAAGATGACATATAAGGCACTATTTGTACAAAGTTTGATATTCATATCTTAATTGCTGCTCGATTTATCTACTTTAAAGTGAAAGGATTAGATGAAACTAAGAAGTAGGCGTGGTTTTTATTCGATTTCGTCCATTTTCACAGCGTGTCATAAGAATGCAAATATAATGTCACATACCAAATTTTGTTGAAATCGCTTGAGGCATTCTTGAGATATGAGATTTCTCCTAAAAGTGGGCGGTGCCACACCCATCACCAAAACTTTACACAGATTCCTATGCAACCCTTCCGTATTATATTTTCTGCAAGATTTAATGTTCCTGACGTGTTCCTTCAGCGAGTTATTTTTTGTACGAGCACCTTTAGTAGTTTCCAATATAACTTTTGTATGGGAGGCGGGTGTGGTTATTAGCCAATTTCACTCGTTTTCTCAGTATATGAAGAGATGCTAGAAAAAATTAGTCGGAGCAAGCTCATTGATATAGCTTTAAAGGTTCCCGAGATATATATATCAAACCTATTGGGGGGGGGCATACCCACTTTTACAAAAATGTTTACCCACAGATCCCCAACCCTACTAGGATCCTCTGTACCAAATTACACGTTTATGTTTTAATTTGCAGCTTAGTTATAGCACTTTATCTCTTTTCGATTAATGGCATTTTGTGGGCGTGGCAGATGTCCAATTACGCCAATCTGCAATACCAACCGTCTTACGGTGACAAAGAACACGTGTACCAAGTTTCATCAAAATATCTTAAGTTTTACTTAAGTTATCGCTTGCACGGGCGGACGGACAGACAGTCATTTCAGTCAGATTTCAACTCGTCTTTTCATCCTGATCATTTATATATGTATATGTCTGTATCTAACTCGATTAGTTCTACGTGCTACAAACAACCGTTAAGTGAACAAAACTAATATACTCTGCAGCAACATGATGCGAGAGTATAAAAATTTTGTTTGCTAATATATCATACATATTGGCCTATCCAATATACCGTATAAACCTAAACGGAAGTTTGAAATACTTATATAAGGTATGAGGACTGGGGGTAGTATTAATGTGATTTTATTCATTTTTTGCATTCCGACATATTATGAAATCAGAAAAAGATCCTGTCTGACCTTGATTAAGATACCTAACGTATTTACCGATACATATGGTATAAGTCAACGGGAAGCTTGAAAATCGTTGAAATAGTAATATGGGAGCTAGGGGAAGTATTGAAGAAGCTAGAAGCTAGAAGAAGAATTGACTATTATTAGGCAAGGATCTACTCTGAATTTCAATAATATATCTCACGGGTTGACCGATATTTTCGGAAAAAAGTCAGCCATAGGTACCGGGTTCACATATTCGGTATCTGGGGCTTGAGGAGTAATATTCCGATTTAGACAATTTTTAGACCTGAGATACTCTAAATGCACTCGTTATGCAAATTAATAATTGATTTATATACTAGAAAGTGAAAGAATCATATCGAATTTAAAATTGTGATATATAGGAAGTAGGCGTGGTCGTTATCTCTTTTCGCCTATTTTCACACTGTCACATGTAAGAGTTTAGGATAATGTTATGCACCAAATTTCATTGAAATTGGTTTAGTCGTTCCTGAGGAACGATCAAAAACATAAACATATAATAATATAAGTATTATTGAAAATAATTGAAATCGAAGAATTAAATGGCCCTTATTATGTTTCAGTATGGTATCTAAAAAGTTGTTATTATAATTTACCACTTTAAAGATGGGGGAAAGTTGTGAGTAATAATATTCATGTATATGCACGTATGTTCAGATAAAATATCAGTTAAACCGCACCTGCATTGCAAAACTATTTCGCGTTTGTTAATTTTTGAAATATAATAAAGGAAATAACCATATAAAACTTACGGTACATCTAAAAGTAAAAGTTTGTAATTTTACTACTTATTTCACTGTGCACAACAACAATAATAAAAACTTGAGTGGAAATTTCACTATCATCGCTGCGAACAATGAACTGACTAACTGATAAAACGTATACTTTGCTAGTCAAGCTAGTTGCTTTTACCATAACTCTCCTCTTCGGTATGCTCAAAGTGTTACCAGGTTTTTAATTATTTCTTATGCATGTGAGCAAAAGTAGCGGTTGCTTGGGAGATAAGGAGAATGAGCTGGCATTGCAGATGATGCCTTTAAGCATTGAATGCGAAAGTGTTTTTACGATGAATTTTTATTGTATAATAAATATCAAAAATATAACGAAACATTTTCATTAACTCAAAGAGAAATTTGTACTTATAAACCGCGTATGAAATATTGCGAAAAATAACTTTTGTTATTGTCATTATTAATTGCTAAAATTTTCAGAAAATGACAACGACTAATAAAATAACAAATATTATATTTGGCTTTCACCCACTTATGAAGCTTTAAGGGAAGCATGTAAATATCTCCTGTTTTTTAGAAACCACATTAGATACTTTTCGAATTATTTATATGGAGCCATTTCGAAACTTGCCAATTTAAACTAAAATAAGAAGAAAGGGTATTTCAAAGAGTATATCTTCTTCTCCTTGATTGTCGCTGTAACTTTCTAAAAGATTTTAGCCGACCGCTAGTCGTTTCTTCTCGTCCTTTGAATATGCCTTTTCGAAAAAACAAATGACGCCAATTTTATTTTAACTTTTGCCTAAGCCTCTCTTTTTCAGCACCACTACCCCTGGTAGCCATGAATACTTTCAGAGCTGTAGAACTCTGCATCCATCCGAACGACTAGCCTTTAATTCACTATTTTATGTTATTGTATACATAAAGTATCATTCCATCAAATGCGATAATCGTCATTACAAACGGGATCCAAGATTTTTTGCATAATGTTTCTCTCGAACATTCCAAGAGCCGTCTCCTCTGATATTCTTATTGTGCATGTTTTTGCTCCTCCTCTTTATCTAATAAGAGAAAATGGAAGTTTTCGCATTCTTCAGTCAATAAATAAAATATCTAAATGAATATTTAAGGCTAGTAACTTACTTGAATGCAATTGTAGCACAAAAATCCTTAGTATTTAGATTGATAAATATTTTTAAAAAACTAGAAGAACCTAGTAACTTACTTGAATGCAATTGTAGCACAAAAATCCTTAGTATTTAGATTGATAAATATTTTTCAAAAACTAGAAAAATTTAATGTTTGAACAAATTAAATAAGAGCACGTTTTCTCTAAGACTCTAAGTCTCTAAATCTCTCGCCCAAACCCAATAGAGCTTCTCATGTCAGATATTCTCTTGAAGATTTTTTTTCTCTTTCGACACACACACTTATTACTTCGGATTCATTATTCATCACATTCATCATAGCATTTCATTTATTGCACCTGCGATTACCCATATAGACGTTTGTAGAAATCGAGATTCCGGGAAAGCAAAATATATATCTAGCCTCCTGAATATTATACTATTAAATCAACGAGAACTTTTAAGGTAATTATTCAATCATGAAGCGGATACTGAAAGCGAACAAGACCAATAATGATTTCATAAACGAATAAAAGACACGAAGACATCTCTCGATTCAATTAATTTTAACTGATAAGCACACAACAGAAACTATATGTTGACAATGGACCAGTGAAGTTAAGTGTATTTAAAGCAAAGCGTATAAAAACTTCTCTCAGCTATTGGCAAAACTTTCTTGTTGAAGAACTCAAAATTTATTATTCGACAAAATTGTGAAAGGATTGCAATCATATTTGGCATCATATAAACTTTTGCTCTTACAGTGCTGTGGAAAGCTATAACAGTCATAATTTTTGTTACCGAATGACATAATATTATTCGAAATATTCTTATTTAATTTGTTGAGACATCTTCTATGAAGATATTTGTGATATAATTTCAAACAAATAAACAAACTTTAATATATTATGCATATGAGGAAAAAGCCAACCAGAGGGACTTAAATCAATATTAGAGGTATGGGTTTCATTTATATTCAGCACTAACCCATATTATGGGTAAGGATACACATAATTCTTTTAAAATATCACATATATTGACTTATATCAACGGTTTAAGGTCAGAATAACGGTAGTTATTATATCTAGCATATGGAGGCTGAAAAGGCTGAAAAGACTTTGTCCGAATTTCATTAAGATATTTCTCAGATCGACCGATATATACGGTATAAAGTGAACCGGAAGTTCAATAATTTTTATATTAGTTATATCGAAACTAAGGGAAGTATTTACTCGATTTTTTGCCCCAACACCAGGGCACACTATTACCAGGGAAAGATGCTCTCTGTTTTTCATTAATATAACTCACAGATTGACAGGGTCGGAGGTACACATATTCGGAATCTGGGGCTTGAAAAGTTATATTCCGATTTCCACAATTTTTTTTTTGGCAGAAAATGGCATTCCATGAGGGCACTGAGTTTTATTGCGATGTCTTAATTTGTACTTGAGTTACATAAAGTTACACTGTAAACCCACTTTCTAAAAATTTTCAAACCACAGATGCGCCTCCCTACTGTAACTGCCCCTATCAAATTACACGTCTGTATCTTAATTTGTTGTTTAGTTATAGCACTTTATAGGTATCTGCATCTGTAATAATATTTTGTGGGCGTGTCAGTGATCCGATCCCCATATCAATCTTCTTATAGTGCCAAGTATCATGTGTATCACGTTTAAATTTTTACTCAAGTTTTCGCTTGCAAAGATAGATGCACGGAAATAGAGTCACCCGGAATTCAACTCGTCTCGTCATCCTGATCATTTATATATACATAACTCTATATCTATCTCGATTAGTTTTAAGTGTTACAAACAACCAGGTGAGTAAAACTAATATACTCTGTTGCAACATGTTGCGAGTGTATAAAATAGTATCAACACCAATGTGAGATGTGAATGACAGTAATGCACCCTTTCTTACTTAAAGTATAATTTAAGTATCTCTGTACTACTTGTGTAGACATGTACGTATGCATTGTACATTCCCATATGTATATATATATATACATAAATGTAGTCATATGTTTTTCTGATATGATCATGCAGCACGTTAATAAAATTTCTCCCGATAATTACTGTGCAGCTGAATTGGAGCAGAGCAAAGTGGCGTGAAAGGAGATATACATATCCAGATACATACATGCATACAAAGCCACGAGAAGGCACCGTGACGTTGAATAAAGAAAACTGGCTGCCATTAGCTTATATACATAGACTAACGTCATTGTAGCCGCCTTCGAACAGAATGTGCGATAATACTTTCGACAACCTTGAATATAAAGCAATTCTAAACAATTAAAAATCAATTTAAGATTCTTCGATTCACATATCAATAATTCATGAAGTACATATCTCGCAGGAAGGTTTCTTCAGAGAACGACCAGCATGGTCAAGCTAAATAATAAATGGAAAGGAAGATTAAATTGATTCCAATAGTATACGTATATATGGCTGCGCATCATGCTGCATGGAGTTTCCCATTAATGTTAGTATGAACCTTAGGAGACCTTACATATATTATAATTCGGTAGGGTAGTAATATGAGAAAGTTATATATACTTGTGAGAAAAATTTAATTTAGATTTTCCAATGAGATATATGGTGGCCATATATCCCTGTGAATTTGTTTTTAAATTCAATATACATTTCTTTAAATAACATTCGTGTTTCCTTTAATTTTTATTGTTTTCAATTTTTATTTGTGATCCCGTATGGCTGTCATCTGGTCAATCTGGCCAACATGGCCATTTTCAGTTACAAAAGGCCACACCTATCCAATTCCTTAGATTGTCAACTTCTAATGGCATGAGAGTTGATCATTGCTTTATCTCTGTTTTGTATTTGTGTTTTTCAAAATTTATCAGTGGAGAAAATGACCCCATAAAGATATCCTGTAGTTTTGATAAAAAATTGTCCTTTCCAGATTGCGAGACAGTTGAAGGTAAATTTGCAAAATGATTTGAATGTGATATAATTGTAGTTACAATCCCCCAAAAATATTCTGATAGGGCTAAGAGCACATACCGATGTAGACGTCCTTTAATGGTTCCGTAAAAGAGCGATAATTGTAACAGCACCAGGTTACCGAGCATTTTCTCTCGAAAACATATATCTGGCGCCGTATTTTCGATTCGTAGACCAATATGTATGTATATAACGAAGGGTGAAGGTGGTGGGTGAAGGTACGGAAGGTGGTCACAGTCATTAAATCTTTTAAATTATTGAATTATGGGCGAAGCAAGACAGTCCATTGTCATCATCAGTTTTTATCTAGCGACATTTTAAATTCTATCAGTTTATTTTACTATTTTGACTATATTATTACGCACTGAATTTTAATTAAAATTTATAGCCACAAACATTTCTTCGCCATTAACGTAAAATAAATAAATAATAAACATGTGTATGTGCCTATATGTGTACGGGTGTGTATCGGTAACACATACCGTTAGAGCTAATCTTTGAATTATATGCTGCAATTGTAGCTAGTTTACGATCTCTTCCGTTCCACTAATGGTTACTCTCCGCTTGTCCGTTTGGCGCTGAATAAGCAGAAAATGTTTGTATGCTAATTCTTACATGTGTAAACACATGTATGTATATAACGAAGTCGTGTGAATTCGAATAAAAAATTTCCGGGATTATGTTCAATCGGGATTGTGTAATCGAAGGATACACCCTAGAAGCTAATTAATATAATAAATTTTTCTATTTTCCTATGAAATTACTATTTCCATTTAAAAAGGATCTTAAAAAATGAGAAAGGGCTCAGTTCGGGTTTAACGAATATTTTATACTTTCGCAATTCGCAAGGTTCTAGGGCGGAGAAATATTTTCAGGTGTTGGTAAAGCTATAATTGATAAATGTTGCAAATGAATTTACTATTCGTTATTCGACGAAACGGTAATGAATTACAATAATACCTGGTATCATATTAAATTGCACTGTAGGCATATGTATACGGTATACGTAAACATACTAGGTACGTATAGGTATATATATACGTATCCCATATATTAACATTATTAGTTATTATCAATCTTCATAACACAAATCACTTTATTCATCGTATTAACGCTGTGAAAAGTTATAGAACATACTCATATCACTAATTTTTGTTATCAGATGATATATGAGATATAAACCGTAAAAGTATAAGTTAACCAACCAAAGAGGGATGGAATTCAATATATTAAGAGAATTAGGGGTATAGACCAAAATCTATACCGATTTCATTTATATTCAGCGCTAAAACGCATCATGGTTAAGAAAACATGCCCACTTGGTTTCATTAAAATATTATAAAAATTGACCTATGTATATAATGGTATAAAGTCAATCGGAATATGGGGTTTAGGGGAAATATTGACCCGATTTTATAAATTTTCGGCACCAGGGCACATTATTACCAGAAAAAGATGCCCTCTGAATTCCATTGAGATACCTCACAGATTGACCGATATTTTCGTAAAAATTCGACCATGGACACTGAGATCTCCATATTTGGTATTTCGGAGCTTGAATAGGTATGGCCCAGTTTCGAGCATTTTTAAATGAGAAGTGCTAAACCTTGAAGACACTATTTCTACAATGTTTTATTCCGATATTACGTGTTTGTATTTGCATTTTTAGAACGTAACATAAGAGTCAATATAATGTTATGCACCAATAGGATTTCACATAAAAATGGGTGGTATCGTTGTCGCTCGTTGTCTAGTTTTTGTACCAATTCATAATACCTCTCCTGCACCATCTTTTCTGCGAAATTTAATGCTTATGTCGCTTTTTTTACCGAGTCAATGAACTTTTAGTAGTTTTCATCGTAATCTTTGTATGGGAGGTGGGCGTGATTATCATCTGAATATAATTTTACCAATTTTCACATTGTATAATAAAGTCCTTGAGAGAAACGTTTAAACAAATTTCGTTGATGTAATTTTAGTAGTTTCCGAGATTTATACATTAAACCTCTTAGGAGACTGGACAATGCATGTAAGCTTTGTTGCTTAATTCGTGACTTTTTTTGCTTAATGGTATTTTGTGCGCGTGGCTATGCCTTATTTTTCACTCAAGTTATCGCTTGCACAGTTATCGCTTGGACAGAAAAACATACGGCGTACAACTCATCTCGTCATCCTGATTATTTCGGTATATATAAACATATATCTATCTCTATTCGTTTTAGATGTTACAAACTACATGTTTCGAGAGTGTAAATATTTGATAATTAATATATTCATAAACTATCCGAAGATTTAATGTGTGAACTTATTAAGGTATACAACGATACTTCAAACGACATATGTCAGGATGATAATAGAACAGGATGGTAATAGAAAGCAAAGAATCAACTGAGTCAATTTCAAGTATGCAAATGCAGATCTGATGACTAACGTTCAGGAGCTTTTATTTTCTGGTGTGGACACTTCTCAAATCTTTCAACAGAAGAAAGCTATGAAGCACACTGATAAAATAATGCTTCCGCACTGCCCACGATAGACAACAGCGAACTAGAAAATTTAATTGAAAGATATAAATTGAAAATTCCGTAAATCAGTTTTAAATATTCTTAACTAGAATCAAATTGTACTGAGTTTGAATTACATGTTAATGAGAATTTATTCAATAAGCTGTTTATTTGCTATATGCTCCTCTTTAGAATAATATCTCATCCTAATGTAACAAGCAATTTTAATCATTTGTATACTTACATATGTAATATATTTGTCGAGAGAAACTCTGACTGTGTAACACGCCACTTCGGCTTAGAAGACATAAACAAACACTTACGGAATAGAGGTCAGGTTTCTACAAACAAGCAAACGTATAAACGGTACGAAAAGTACAACGAGACAATAATCTCGTTTTCACTTTTCAGTAAGTGACCGTTGCAATTGAAAACATTTGTTTATATGCAAATCATTACGCATAACTATGAATCTACGTAAATGCCTAGCTGGAAAATGCACTTCGGCTTTCTATAGTTAGAAACTACTGAACTTACGAATAGTATGAAAATTTAGAGTAGTCAAAGAGAAAGTCGTAATTTCCTTTATGATTATCGTGTTTTTATACTTTTGCAAGACGGTGAAATAGCGTATATTAGTATTGTTCACCTAACTGTTATTCGTAACAGCTAAAACTAATCGAGATAGATATATACATATATATATATAAATGATCAGGATGAAAATACGAGTTGAAATCCGAGTGACTGTCTGTCCGACCGTCCGTGCAAGCTATAACTTGAGTAAAAATTAAAATATCTTAATGAAACTTGGTAGACGTGTTCTTTGTCACCGTAAGACGGTTGGTATTGCAGATGGGCGTAATTGGACATCTGCTAGGCCCACAAAATACCATTAATCGAAAACTTATAAAGTAGGGGGGGCATCTACTACTAGGGGGCATCTGTGAATAAAAAATGTTGTAAAAGTGGCCATAGGCCCGCCTCTCAATGGGTTAATGTACCATATCTTACAAACCTTTAAAGCCATATCAATCAAGCTTGCTCAAAACAAGTTTCCCAGTATGTCCTCATATATTGGGAAAATAAGTGAAATCGGATAATAAACACGTCCATCTCCCATACAAAGGTTATGTTGAAAACTGCTAAAAGAGCGTTAACTCTCAGAAGAATTACGTCAGAACCATCAAGTCATACATTAAATATAATACGGAAGGGCTGCACAGGAATTCGTGCAAAATTTGGACGATGGACGTGACACCACCCACTTTTAGATGAAATCCCATATCTCAAGAACTCCTTAACCAATTTCAATCAAATTTGATATATGACATTGTCTTTGTAATCCTATGTGACCTTGTGAAAATGGATTAAGTCGGATAACAACCACGCCTACTTCACATATAACAAAATCTTAATCTTCATCTGAGTCTTTCACTTTAAGGTATATAAATCAAGCACCAATTAAGATGTTCGAATGAACCTTTACACAAATACTGCCTTCACGATATGCAACCTCACATGCAAAAAATTGTGGAAATCGGCTAATAACTTTTCATGCCATCGAGTACCCAATAGAAGGCCAACAGTGCCTATGCCGACTTTATACCAAAAATATGTGTAAATCTGCGAAATATCGTAATGAAAGATACGAAATATAAGATAAGAAATGAGATGAGAGTCTCAGACTAGACTTATATCATACATCAGTAGACTTTATATCATACATTTCGATCAATACAAGATATCTTAATAATAATTATATAATATATAAGATATATAATATATAACATATATAAGATATATAAAGATATTATATATATATAATCTAATCTAATAATCTATTATATCTAATCATAAATAATCTAATATATCTATAATATATATATAAAATATAACAAATATATATATAATATAATATAATAATAATTAAATTATATATATTATATATATGTAATATTAAATTATATATATCCCATGCAATTAATATATAATTAAATATAATATATTATATATATATAATATTAAATAATATTAATAATAAAGTATATATAATATATATAATATAATATTAATAATAAATTATATATATAATAACGTATAATATTGCATTTACCATAGATTAACGTCGAAAATGTGTGGAATCCTCCTGCTCCCATATTATAATATATATAATGATTTTCGTTATTCTAGCAGATGTTATGCCGCATATGTCGGCTACTGTGTGAGTTACCTTCACAAAATTGCATGGAAACATGTTCCCTAATATACTTGAGCGTTGGAAAAGTTAATGTGATTAGTGCCGATTTTCCCCTAGTCCAAGTATGCCCGATAGCTCGATTTTCCCGATTGACATCAAACCGTTTATGCTAGTCAATATGTGTGATATATTAATGAAATTAAGTGGATATGTTTTCTTAAACATAATGTGTGGTAAATATGAATGAAATTGGTCTAGACCGTGGTCTAAGCCGCTTATTCCGCTAAATATAGTTATTTCCTTTTCTCTTGTTGACTTTTTCCTTATTATCCAATATATTGAATTAAGCTACCTTGAGTTTATATTGCATATTTCTCATTTTAGTTAATTTGGTAGATTTTAATATAAATATCTTGGACACGAAGAAAAAGTACGTGAGTCAATGACCTGTAATATAAGTTAATAAGATACCAAATATGATGCAATTCTTTGACAATTTCGTCGAATAATGAATGTTGAATTTTTGCGCAAATTTTTTTAATATAAAGTTTTGCCTGAACCTGAAAGTTTTTCCCTTCCTTTGATTCTTGCATATTGCGAGAGTATAAAATATTCGGTTACACCCGAAATTTGCCCTTACTTATTTGTTTATAGTAAAATTTTGAAGACACACTCTAACTTAATCCTCCCTTATTTGTTTTCACTAAATTTGAATGGAGCGTAATTGTTTCAATATATTAATTATGACAGTCTTAAAAAGACTGAGACTTCCTAGAAGATACGAGAGAAAGACTTGCTAAGTAAGATTTTTAATTTTTTTTCTTGAACGCATAAGAGGAAAGTTTCACACTTATGAAATATCATGTTCAAATCAAAATCAAATGCTCAACGCAAGTGAATGTTCAATATTCCTTGATTGCACAGCCCGTATGAGGATTATTAAATGTATGAATGAACGTAAAATTAATTATTATTACCTGAAGATGGAAACATTTTTGTATTTTTGCACTGTAGACTTTTCCTTATATGTATTATGTCTTTGTATTATGTATTATGTCTATGTATATATGATGAATAAATAAGAATGAATGAAACTATGAACGAGATGCACATATAAGAATATTTGGTTTACTGCTGCAGATCAATGATTATGGAGGTGAACGTAAGGAAGCCAAATTATTTATTACAACTAAAAATAAAATGTATTCAGATTTTCTGTACTTAAAATCTAAACAGCATTTAGTAAAAGTTCAGATTCCACGCAAACCCAAAATCTATGTTTGCAATTGCATTTGTTGTCAAAATCTGTGAATCTCTTACATCGAAATGTCACTTTGATTTCTCAATAATTGAGTGATCAATAACTTGATGGCATTTTTTTTAAATCTTCGCTCTATTGAACGCTCTCACCACGTTTCTAAAGATATGAAGACAAGAAACAGATTTTGTCTCAATATTTCTTTACACTATTCCTTTTTATATGTATTGACACTGTAATTGCGCTGTCCTTGTGCTTTGTCTTTACAAATTTATACATTCTATGATTCTGGCATACCTTGGACAGATCTTATATATAGTATATAACATTTTGGCATACACACACATGCGCAAGTCTTTTTCCTAATAAGGGTATTTAGAAAATTTAACAGATACTTTGAAATAGTCTACATAAAACATTATATTGGAAAGCTGTGTGTGGCTAGTAATTCACTTTAAGAGGGTGCGTTAGTATGTCTGTATGTATGGATAAATTCATATTCAAAGGAAATCGAAAAAGAAATTCTCTTCAATATATGAACATATAAAGAAAATTATAAACTTGACTTCACTTACCAACTACGTTTTCGCTCTGGCTAAGCGTCAGCAAAAGCATCATCATAGATAATAGTAACCGTTGCAGCATAGGCGATGTTGCTACAGTCGCGTGGAACATCTGTTGTTGTCGGCGGCGATAGCGGATCGGAGCGCTTATAGAAGGAGGCGGCGGCTGTGTGATTCTGGCTTGTTGCCGTTTATTGGCTTGCTCGCGCAGCATTTTCACAACAAAACACTGTTTGCTTAATGCTTCCGGTTTGAATCTCTGATGTGTGTAAACTTTTTGTGCGATTAAGAGCAGTTTGCTAAACTCTTAATTTACAATTTTTACCTTTCTTTGTTCGTAACGCTTTCGTCTCGCTTTTGCAACAATCAAAGATCGGCAGAAGTGCCGGCGACAACAAAAACGTTTGCTTTAACAGTATCTACACAAGTCAAAAAAGCTAGAAGCACTTAGAGTGGTAGTGTTTTGATTACATCACCAATAATGGGCATGTATGTACATTCATTACATACATTGTTGTTTTCCGTTATAATGATCATTTATATATATATACATACATATTTTATGTAAAAGCGATTTTCAAAATTGCCACGATTTCGTATTTTATCTATAAATCAAGAATCCTCGCACATACTCCTCTTTATACATGCAAGTTTGTACTTGAGTATTTATGTATAAATGTGCGGTGTATGTGGATAGTAATCGCTTGTTGGTTACCGTAATTTTGTTGCCTTCGAATGAAAAATCGTTCCTGCACATAATTTGTGTTGAATGATTCAATTGGTATTGTTTATAAAAGTGCAAAAGAATGAATGGAGAATGGCGACGCTTCAAGTCGACGCATAATATTTATTATGCTTAAGTTTACGCAACAAGGGACACAATTAAAGAATAAATACCCTCAACAAGAGCAGAGAAGGTTACTTCTACATATGCTACTTCCACATACACAAGCTTTAATAGAATATAGAGAGAGTTATTTAAAAATATGATTCTTTTTAAATAAAGTTTCCAGCAAATATTTGATGAGGTATATCCAAGAATGATGATATTATTACGAAATAAATAATTTAACTTATAAATAAAGAACTCATAAATATAAATAAATATAGCAAACATATTGTATCCAAAAAAAAAGATCCCAAATCGAGAGCAATGTAAATTTGTTTTTGTTCACTACGTTCCTTACGTCAAACGGGTAAACGCAAAACCGTTACCGTTATTACCAGTTACTTTTTAGGCTAATCTGTTCAAATACATACTTCGAGTACTTTAATTTAGTTCTTATCCTCAGTTAAAACACTTGTATGGTAGAAATACCATACCAGCCCAGCCTTCGAGAGGCGAGCCATTTTATAAAATCGTTTCCGATAATTTTAGATTACCTATACATTTGTTACAAATAGAACACTTCTTATTCATATATAGATGCATATCAAGTACATTTGTTATATATTTATATTCTAATGCATGAAAAGTTAATGTTGTCATGCCTGGAGCATTGAGTTGAATTGACGCCTGGCACTTATTGAATGGAAATCCAAAACACATCGGGTTTTGTCAGTTCTTTGTGTCATTTCAACGGACGGAATGTTTAAATATTTAATTTAATAACACACATGCCACACATTAGGCACTTCAATTAGAACTGCCTTCCAGCAACTTGACCTTTCACACTTTTTCTTCTTGTGCGTTGAATCTTCGTATTTTTTTATTTTAACATACTTTTGACTTGCACTGTTTCCTTATTCTTTAAAGAAGACGTAATCGAGCCTAGCTCAGGCAAGAAAACATAAATCTACATATGTACATATATATGAGTTGCATGAACGCATGTGTTGAGTTATATAGTGATTGCTTTTGTCATTTAATGCCGATAAATAAACATTTTCACTGGACTAACCTTAGTTTATATACCCTTATTACTAGTCACAGTTTTAGCTTCATGATAATAAGGAAGTTTTGCAGAATCAAAGTGTTAAACAGCAAGAAATGCACTAAATTTAGTATTTGCTTGAATAGTTAAACAAAGATGGAATGTTTTTTTAATTGAGGTTTCACTGAAAAACACCGCATTAAGCGCAAGATATTTGTCACTACACTCACAATAAAGAGCTTGGTAGTTGGATTCACTATATATCTGGAAATTTGTCTACTATATAATATGATGTGCGCGCGCGCGGTTGACTTTATCACTGCTACAGAAAAGAAAGGTTCGAAATACAAAGGCAGAATGGCTTTGCTGCTTGTTGCGCATACGATTTTATAGAGTGAAAGGCCTCGTGCCAAGAGTTGTGAGTGCCGACGCTAACGCTGCTGAAGCGCCATATTTTCAGCAACAGTTGCTTTTGCTCTGGCTGCTGCAGCATGCCATACTTGTAAGTGGGTATAGACGTGAAAATACCCTGTAGGGAAATCTCCCTAAAATATACAGTACTATAGCGGTATCCAATAAGTAGAGCAATAGGTCTGGCGCGTGAGTTAAGTGGCAGGGATCAAGTATCAAGCAGGGATCCTACTACTTAAACCTTTTCTAAATCATGGACTAAGTATTCACCTTATTTTTATTTCATTTATTTGTAATATGAAAATTAGCCATATAATTTTAGTATTTTGCCAGGACTTAAGAGTCAAATGGCCGTCTTACTGAATACCCTTATTGTTTTTAGGTTAAAAATACAGAATAAATCATATACAATTCATACATCACAATTTTCATTATCAAAATTTGCAAAGTTTAATGCATATCAAATAGGTATGTTATATTAGAAGTTAAATGTTCAAAGAGGCCAGCACGGATATCGAAAAATTCCTTTCAGGCTAGTATTATCTGCAAAATATCATAGCTTGGTTAAAAAAATCTAAATAAAAACATTCAGCATACTTTCGTATGATTTCATAAAGGGTTTCGCAATAAGGAAATATCAGATTTTATTTGTATTTTGTATTTGGTATGTAACCAATTTACAGGTAATTTTACATCGCTCCCTATTGCCGGAATATCGTTATAAAATGGTATCTCACATATTCATTCTCCTTCATATCAAATACCCCGAACATATGGAGTCGATGGAATAGAAGAAATAAGGAAACCTCAGCTGATTCATTGAATCAGAATCTTATTATTATTATTATATTCCGATATTGTTATCTATGTGCTCAAGTTAATTTCAAAGTGAAAACTCTATTTAATATAGTATTAAACCTATTGAAATATCCTATATATTCACCAATATAAATGTGCACCTACGAGTGCCTAAGTAAGTACATACTTTCAGTAAAGAAAAGTGGCTGCGGTCAGCTGCAGCCGACGTGATTGAGAGTAGCAGTAGAAAATGAAACTTCGGCCACTGCCAGCATTGCTGGCCACACTTATCAAATGCAATTGTAGTGCAACATACGTGAGACCAACCTTTGTGTTCCATGAACGGTGTGAATTTTTTATACTTCGAAATCGCATGTTCGAGTTGAAAATAAAATTTTCCAGTCTGGGGCACCAATATGAGTATTATGTGGAGTCGTAGTAAATACAAACATCTGTACATTCATATACATACATAAATATCAATGCATGCAGGTATCGTTGGTTTTGTAAATGTGCTATTTTTTAATGCTTTCGCAGCGGCATTACTATATGAAATCTCCCATTTTTGTCTAAAGTATTTATTCCGACGCGAGATTTTTCGTTTTCTTTTTTATATACATATGTACATATGCCTAACAGTTTATTTGTACAATATTTATCTGCATATGGTACACATACATACCATATACAAGTGTATATGTTTTCGATTCTTCGTGAGTTTGTGTTTCTTTCCAACACACTTTCGTTAAGTTGTTATTGTTGTAGTTGACATTGAGCTTTAATTCCTGAAGTTGCAGTTGTTATTGCATCTTTCGTTTTCAAAGTGTACATTAATTGGAGCAGCTACTGATGCCCTATTTAAATACTCGTATCAATATAAATAACTACATACTACTACATAATAATACATAAATACTAAAGAAAGATTTGGGCTATAACTGTTTAGTACAAAAATCAAAATTTGTTAAGAAAACACTTTCGTCTAATTTTACTGAAATGTTCAATATTTTGAGAGTATATGTATGTATATGGGAGCAGAACAAATTTACAGACCGCCCTATTACTAATATTGGTAGATACTATGGTATCTACATATATGTATATAATTTTTTGTCAAATTTTTTTGTCATTGGGACAAATCGATTATATGGGAGCTAAGCGTAGACTTACCTAGTGTTTTTTTACCTAGTGTTAGTGAAACGTATTTATATTAAACCTACTAGGGGTGGTGCCAGGGGTACATCTCCTACAATCAGTACTTCTCAGTTTGTTCTCAAATATTCAGACATGCAGAAATGAACTATTTAATCTAATTATTTGGATATTCTTTATTTATACATCTAGTTAAAAGAACCATTAAGTGAAACGTGGTTTGGGTTAAAATGTTTTAAAGAACAAGCGAGACCTTCTCGATGATGTAAATATTTGTAAAACGCCTTCAAATAAGAAATAAAAAAATGCAAACAAAATTGTTATTCGATCTTCAAATAAAATTGTAATATTTAAAGACCTTGCACCTTGCAAAATATAAAATCTTCGGTTACACCCGCACCTAACCCTTCCTTACTTATTTAATATAATGTTTTCAGGTGCTGGTAAAACACTGATGACTTCTTATAAGTTAATAAGTACTTATTATTAAGTTAATTATTATTAACTTATTATATTAACTTAACTTATATTAAATAAGTAAGGAAGGGTTAGGTGCGGGTGTAACCGAAGATTTTATATTTTGCAAGGTGCAAGGCTCAAAGGTGTGGTAATGCTTTCGGGCGCAGACAAAACTTTATATTAAAAAATGCTGCTTAAGAATTCAACATTCATTATTCGACGAAACTGGGAATGGATTATGAGAATTTTATGGGCGTGGGAGTATTCCTATTAAGCCCATCTGCAATACCAACCTCCTCTGAGTGCCAGGGAACACATGTATCCAATTTAATCAATATATCTCAATTTTTGCTCAAGTTATCGCTTGCACGGGTAGACGGATAGTCACACGGAATTTATATATGTATATAACTATATATCTATCTTGATTAGTTTTATGTGTTACAATCAACCGTTAGGTGAACAAAACTAATATACTCTGTTGCAAGATGTTGCGAAAGTATAAAAATGGCGAGTGCTCCAATTATGATATCCTATCGTAGAACCAAATACACCAACTCTGCATGAAATCGAAGTATCTCGAAGTTGTCGTTAAATGCAAGTAATTTATTTTTTCATAATATAGCATCATCAATTTTTTTGAATCTAATATTAGCATTGCAAATAACGGAGATCTGATGAAATATAAGGTTATTGTCTTCGTTCATCAATGTCTCTCAAAACTGTTTAATTGCATTGAAGATAATCGCGATTAAGAATGATATATTAGAGTAAGTCAATTTCCGAGATGTTCAAAACGAGTTTGTGTATAATATAACTTAGTGTATATAATTTAATGTAGTGAAAAACTGAAGAAGGCGGATTACCTCTGCCTCTAAAAAAACGTTTAAGTACCAGTCTATATATATAACTATGTTAGAAAGGAATTTATTTATTTCTCAATACAATTTTATTTTAAGTCGAATGGTTTTATATTGAACTATTACGTAGGGCTTGATGTGACATGTATATGATAATAGAATCGTTGTTATTATCAGACAAATTTTACCATTTCAGTTTATTAAATGAAAAAGTGAGCTTTTTCTTCCCTGGATGTTGCAACACAAGATAAAAATGAAATGCCTGATTTATATTTGTACAGATGTCATCTAAGAGTGTCATCTAAGGAATTAAACATAACTTTAATTAACACCTTTTGCTACAATTACACTAGCTGTAGCCAACCCATTGACCAATGTATAATATTTGAATGATTTAATAATATTCTGCATTTTTTGAAGGTTCAAGCTCAGAGTTATAAAAATCTATTAACTTACTCAAAGTTTTATATTTCATTAGTCCATCGAGGAATAAAAAAATAAATTTTTGCACAATTGTCATTTCAAATGTACCAAGGGATGTTAAAACAATTAATGTTTGTGCAATCAGCGATTATTGCAATACGACAATATAATGGTTTTAAATTCTTTTATCATGATTTACATTACTTCTCTCATTTTATCGAAAATTTTAAGTCCACAGAATTTAAACAATTCTAATTTGTACGTAGTGTGTTCAAAAAAATAACGGGAATTTTTGTTTTTACAAAAAAATAATTATTCATTCGTCTACATCAATGTTGTCGCCTTCAAAATAGTCTCCATTCGATTTATGCATTTATGCCAGCGCTTCTTCGTCGTCGAAATACTTTTCAAACTCGATTTTTGGGATCTATACTTGTTATCTATACTTGATAATCTAAACTTGTAAAACGACGTTAAAGAGCCGTCTCTAGGTGCCGTCAAGGTTCTCTTTATTTTTGGAAATAAGAAAAAGTCACACGGAGCCATGTCTGGCGGATATGGAGCTGGGGCATCGTTACAGTATTGTTTTGGACAAGAATTCACGAACAGCAACGAATTGCATGCAGAATTGAGCAAAAGTGAGCAAAATCCATGAATTGTTCTTCCACAAATTCGAAGAACACAGATTCTGTAAAGCACAAATTTTGTTCGGAAAACTTGAGCAAAAATTAAGATATCTTGATGAAACAAGCTACACATGTTACTAGGAACCATAAGAAGGTTGATATTGCAGATGGACGTAATCGAATCACTGCCACGCCCGCAAAATGCCGTTGAAAACCATAAAGTGCTAAAACTAAACAACAAATTAAGATACACACTTTTAATTTAGTACAGGTAGTCACAGTAGGGAGGGGCATCATCAATGAAATTCAAAAAAATTCAAAAAAAATTGAATAAATATTTCCCTTAGCTTCCATATCGGTAAAATAAAAAATTTCGAACTTCTGGTTGACTTTATACCGTATATATCGGTCGATCTAAAATATCTTAATGAAATTCGAACAGAGTCTTTTCCTGATAATAATTTGTCCTGCTGCAAAGAATTGATGAAATCGGGTCAATGCTTCCCTTATTCCCTATATAGCTATTATGATAATTTTAAAAATTCCGGTTGACTTTATACCACGTATATCGATTAATATGTAAGATATCTTAGCAAAATTAAATGAACGCATAATCTTGAATATACTATAGTTTGGTGGCAAAAATCAGTGAAATCGCTATACGAATTACCCCAGCCTATATATACTGCATATAATGATTTTCATTATTCTAACCTTAAACCGTTGATATAAGTCAATTTGTGTGATATTATAAAAGAATTAAGTTTCTCCTTAGCCATAGTATGGTTTAACGCTGAATATGAAAGAAATCGGTCTAGATCTTAGTCTAAACCCTATACCTCCCTTATACCTCCATATTTCAAATAATATTATGCCATTCGGTAATAAAAATTATGACTGTTGTACCTTCCCACAGCACTCAAATCATGAATATACATAAATATTAGGTTAAGTTTTAGTTAGATTGACTTTATAACTATGTGACCTAAAGTAAAAGTTAATATGATGCCAAATATGATTGCAATCCATTCACAAGCTCGTCGAATAACGTGTATTGGATTAATTTTCAACATTTCTTAATATAAAGTTTTTTCAACACCTGAAATTATTTTCCCGTCCTTGAATAGCAAGGAAATAGCCGCAAGGAACATCTCTTCTTTACTTGGTTTTATCTATTTCTTTTTATACGAAAATGCAAAAGTGTCAAGTCCGTCGCACACTTGCTTAGAGTGAAATTTTTGTACACGTTTTTATTACAGAAATGTCTCATGGGTCCAAGTAATGGCAACTATGTAATGGTAGGCATAAGTATATAATATATACTTAAATATATACTTAAACATAACACCAGATAACTGGTGTTAAATCACTTCACACATTCCGGCTAGAAAATCGTCATGCCTACGCGAGTTTTATTGCTCATGTCATGGTGATCATGGAAAGCTTTTGTGTTGTATTGTTTCGAGCCCGTTTTCCGTAGACAAGCTGGCAAGATATTGCTTTTGTTGTATTTTCTACTGTCATTGCCGCTGCCGCTATTGCCACAGTTAAGAGTCAGTTGTTTGAAACATTTGCGTCTTGCTTCGAATGGCACGCCACATACCATTTGTCGTCACTTGTCACACATAATTCAATGGAAACAGGTCAACAATGCGTTTCCATCTGGCCGATTGCCAGGTAACGAACCAGCACCCAAGAATCGTTGTCGAATAACTGATAATGGCTATTGGTGGCAGCTGCAGCTTGCGGCTACTGCTGACATTAATTCTTCTCATTCCGTCATGTTGGCTTCTATCAGTTTTCGTCTACTGTAGTACTCTTTGTGCAGATGCTTTTATTGCTGTATATATGTATAATATATATATATATATTAAGACTACCTCAATTGCTGTTTTAGAAAATAAATTTCAGTTTCGTTTGGCTTTTAAACAACTTATTTTATAGATTTCTCCTTTGAAAGTCAAGAGAAAGGGTCTCTTTCTCGTATTGTGCTTTGCAATGACGACTTTCCATTTTGCCTTAACAAAGATTTACCTAGTGCTATGGTAAACATCTCTTACTCACAAGAGATAGGTTGAAATGTTCAAATCGAAAAAAATTTTCTGCAAAAATTTTAACTTTTTTATTCAACATAGGTGCCATTGAGGCACGACATAACACCCACTTTGCACAGAGGTTACTGTCATACAAAATAATTTGGCGATTTTTCCAGCTTTTTTAGACGTCCCCTTAGTTCATCATTTTCAAATCTTATATCGCCTGTACGGAATTCAGCAAACCGCATACGAATAGTTGATTCGGAGAGGATGAATAACACTCTTCAAGACATTTTTTGGTATCGGTAGCATTTTTTCCGCTTTTTCTCATCCAAAGTGTACACGAAATCTCGCAACATGTTGCACAAAATTATTATTTGTTCACAGAACGCTGGTTTGTAACACCTAAAAATAATTGAAATAGATATAGAGTTGTATAATATATACCAAAGTTATCAGGATGAAGATACGAAATGAATTCCAGATGTCTGTCTGTCCAACCGTCCGTCTGTACGTGCAAGTAATAACTTGTGTAAAAATTGGGATATGTAGATGAAATAATCGGTATTCTGAAGAGGATGGTATTGCAGTTGGACGAAATCGAACGATTGCCATGTTCTCAAAATGCCTTTAAGTGAAAAAATAAAAACTGCTATAACTAAACCGTAAACAAAGCTATCGGAATGAAACTTTACACAAATAGCGCCTGCATGGGGTAACACCTCTAATGTGAAAATGGTCGAAATCAAAATATACTTGTTCGTTCTGAATATGAAGACCGCAGTACCTATGACTGACTTTATACCGATAATATCGCTAAATTGGTACTACAAATGGATAAAACCGGTTCGATATTTCCACTCGCCACCTTGTGCCTAATATAATGATTTTCGAATTTCCGGTTGACTTTATACCGTATATATTGGTTAATAGATAAGACATCTTAACAAAATTAAGAAAACGTAAAATATGTGAAGTCAGTAGCCGAATTATCGCATTTACTGATTTTCGTTATTCTAGTATAAAGTTGATAATGACGTATATATTGGTAATTATGTGGTTATTTTAATCTTATTAGGTGGACTATTTCCCCGAGCATACATCGGTTTAATGTTAAAACTAAAGAAGTCGGTCCAGATAGTAGGGGGTCTGCAATCTACCCAATGTAGTGAATTTTAACTTTATGTAGATATACAGGTCCGTCTGTCCATCCGTGGAAACTATAATTTAAGTAAAAATTTAGATATCTTTATGAAACTTGGTACACATGTTATTTGGCACTCTGAGGATGTTAGTATTGCAGATGGCCCGCATCGCTCCATTGTCACGCCCACAAAGTGTAAATTAAAACGATAAAATGCAATAACTAAGCTCAAAATTAAATTATAAAACTGTACAAAGAGTGCCTTAAAGGTATGCCATCTCACACCTAAAAAATATCGAAATCGGATTATAACTTTTCAAGTCCCCACATAACGAATATATGGACCCAGTGCTTATGGCTGACTTTTTAACGAAAATATCGGTCACCCTGTGAGATATATTACTAGAATTCAGAACAAATTTTGCCTGATAATATTGTGCTCCTTTGTAAAAATGAGTATGTTCGGATAAATACTTCCCTTAGCGCCCATATACCTTTATACCGCATATATCTGTTGATATGTGAGTTATCTCAGTGGAATTCGGAGAGCGTCTCTTGCAGTGTATCCTTGTGCCTAAAATGGATAAAATTGAGTAAATACTTACCCCAGCCTTCAAATACCTAATACAAGGATTTTCAAAATTCCTGTTGATCTTATACCATATCGGTCAATATGTTAGGTATGTTAATGAAAGTCAGACAGCATCTTTTTTCGGTAAGAATATGTCATGATGCCGAAAATGAATAAAGTCGGATTAATACTACACCTAGGTTCATAGACCTAATATAATAATTTCAAACTTGCGGTTGGCTTTATACTTTATATATAGGTCCATACGTATGTTAACTTAGCAAAATTAAGTGGATATGCTATCGTTTAATTCCGAATATGTGTGAAATCGGTGAACGAATTACACCACCCCCCTTATATTACATATAATGATTTTCGTTATTCTAGAAGATTTTATGCCAAATATGTCGGCCAATGTGTCTTTGGAGTATATTTTTGTAATGCCAAAAGTTGGTGCAATCAGTCCAGACCTTTCCTTAGCCCCAATATACCCGATATAGTGAGTACAACTTTAAAGCTGACTCTAAACTCGATGCAGTGATTTTCGGTTTTCCTGTTGAACTTAAACCGTTTATGTTGGACAATATGCGTGATATTTTAATGAAATTAATTTGATATGTTTTCTTGTATGTAAATGTTGTTTCGCGCTAAATATGAATGAAATTCTTAAGCAACATATTTTAATATAATGTTTTGCCAGTACCTGAAAATATTTCCTCATCTTTGATCACTGAACATTGCGAGAGTATAAAATGTTCGGTTACATCCGAATTTAGCCCGTCCTTACTTGTTTAATACAAAGTTTTCTCACCAACCGAAAATATTGCCCGCCTATTATCCGTGCAAATTTCGAGATTATATAATGTTCGGTTGCCCCGTAACTTATCCCTTGCTTACTTTTTTCTTTTTTATTTAAAAATTTTTTTCTTTTATTCCAATAATTCCTACAAAAATATATGTAAATCCCAACTATTGCGAGGTAAAAAAATAAACACCTATGAAAGATGTTGCACAGAAATTGGGACAGGGAGAGTTTTTCTAATATGATATTTGTACCTTTTGGCTTGTTAACGTCGTTTTGTATCCCTTATTGGCTTAAAGTGGCCTGGCTAGGCCAACTGTGGACAAGGTGTTTAGGGTGAAGGATAGTGTGAAAATTATGTCAATAAAATTTTTTAGAAGCAGTATTGATTAAAACAATGAATTGATTCGTACTCAAGAAATTTGATTTTAAAATTCAATTTATTTCTTATATATTTAACAATTAAAAATTCAGAAAAATTCATGTATAAAACTTAAAATATAAAAACTGTTCATGTAGTTGATAGTGCTACAGTTAGACAAACTATTTGCAAGGGTATGTGTTGGTTTCTGCACCATGAATTAAGCACATTGCCTCTTTGCAAATAATGTAGGTAAATCGGGTTTTTCTTTTAAACTTATCAAGTATGGTACAAAGCTTGCACAATGGCCGATATTGGGTTGGAAGCAGTTCTTGGTGTTGTGACCATGGAAGTTAAGGGTGGACGCTGTAAAGAGATAAAAATATAATTATTTAATATCACAAAATTAAATTATTATAATTTTTGAAGTTGCATGTTTGTATGCGCTTGACATATTTTCATAAAATATATTAAATTTTTGCATACCCATTTTGATTGCTGGTCTGCTATATACCTCGGGATTTACTGCACGTCTTTGTTAATTGTTCTGCCAATTCTAATATAACATAAAATCCCTGCCCTGATTTCTTGCTTGGTCGCAAAATCTTATATAATATATAATATAAGAAGCCAAACCAGTGACGTCAAGCGTATTATAAATAATGGCCATCAATTTGTTGCGCCTTTGCAACAACCGGAACCCGGAACTTAATTTCATTACAGTCTAAGATAGCTGCCGGTTTGTGCAATAATATATTTGTTCACATGTATAAGCTTCACATCATTAATCATTTTCATCCAGGAAAGCAAACAAGCTCTGATATAGAGGTTGAAATTTTTTGTAGGGTCTTGTCTCTTTGTTCAGCGGAAAGCATCGAGGAACCATAGCTCTTCCTTCTTGTATCTTATATGTGAAAAAGTTATCGCAATACGATGTTCGACAGGAATTACGAAACTTCTCCACCAAATCCAGTACCACTCTTTCACCTTGGTTAGTTTCTGGTTCATCATTTGGTCGTTCTGGTGTGTTAATATGCCTTTTAAGAGGGTAGTTTATAGAAGAATCGCAAACCCACCAAATCTTTGTTCCATACTGTTGTCTTAGAAGGCATATACTGCGCAAACCTTCTTCGTCCACGTAAGGAAATAGCTGCTGGTCTACTGTTATTGCAGCGTTTTGAGTATATGCTTTTTGCAGATTGTGATTCATTATAATCCATATAACGTCAATTGGTGGTGATACTTAACATCATACATGCAGAATTAGTATTAGCTCCATCAAAACGAACAAACGGTAGCAAAATTTTGTATCGATCCAATTATTATAAAACTCATTGTTGGTTGCATTATAAAAGTCAAAATCCCAAAAATGCCACAGATCCCTTGTCTGCATGTTATTACAGTGAAACACTCCACAAAATAATATAATAATAATCTGCATCAAGCATACATATCCGTCGCCAACACAAATTTAATACCAACGTAACTGCAGATATTACATAAACTTATAGTGTCGTACCAGAAAAAACCGTTTCTAAAAAACTTTATAAAAAATATAATGCAGTATATATATAGTACAGTGGCAGTGGTAGTTTACGTTGGTCATTTACCCTATGAAATGCTTATGAAAGTGTTGTGTAAAACTGATTTTTTGCTAATCTGTTAGCCGGTAATTGTTAAAATTAACTATAGATATATATAGACTATAGATATATAGTCATAGAGTTTGTGTTGTGGCCGAATTTTAAAAACTTTATGAAAAAAAGAAATACCTGTGTGCAAAGATATACCTGTGAAAATCGAAGTGACTCGCGTAGGCCATATCACATACGGAGGGTTAAGAAGCGAAACCGCACACTATGGAGTTGACCCGTTAGTCTCCTTTGCGTTACCTTAAAGCGCATACATAGCAAACTAATCAACACACACATCAAATGACGTTTCAATTTAATTACAATCAGCTTTGGTACATTTTATCACAGAAATGCTGTGCATTTGCTGTTGTAAAAATATCCATAATACTTAATAAATAATAGAAAGAAACTTTAACTCAATCTGACCTATTCTACGCGGCATGGCATGGCAGGCAGTAAATTTCCTATAAACAATAAAGTTCTTACGTTATTTATTGAAATTAGCAACACTCTGTTTTGAAGCAACTCTGAACAAGTATATTTTTGTCTCAGTCTATTTACATGAACTTCTTGATGAAATAAAATGTGGAAGAGTAGCAAAGATAGTTAAAACGGATATGGAGCGGTGGTAATTGTTTTTCGTTGAAAAGTCAGGTTCATATTCTTTGCAAAGAGCGAACGTCGACGTCTGTAATATTAAAAAAAAACGAGGAAAGTAGAAAAGTCGGGCAACCAATTCCGCCCAACGTTGGGAGGAAGGTGGAAAATTCATAGTGATCTTATTTGTGTGTAATAGTTAAATAAAACGCAAAGTAAAAATTTTGAGATCAATTAGTACCGTAGTGGCAGAGGCAGCGGAAGAAGAAGAAACCCCCGTCTGCAGCTATCGCGAGCAGTGTCAGCGTCACTACTGAGGCAGTACAACATCCTATCCCCGACCCCGAAAAATTAGATCTGAAAAGATGGCGACCAGTCGCACCAGTCGCATACAACAAAATAAAAATATTAATTCATTCTTTTCCAAAATTCAAGGAGCCTTTTCTGAGGCATGTACGCAGCAGCGTTTATCGACTGATAAGAAAACATTGGAGAAAACCTGGAAGTTAATGGATAAAGTTGTGAAGTTGTGCCAGCAACCGAAAATGAATTTAAAAAACAGTCCTCCGTTTATACTTGACATATTGCCAGACACGTATCAGCGATTGCGTCTTATATATTCTAAGAATGAAGATCAAATGCATGTTTTACATGCCAATGAACACTTCAATGTCTTCATTAACAATTTGATGCGCAAATGCAAACAAGCCATTAAATTATTCAAAGAAGGAAAGGAGAAAATGTTTGATGAAAATTCACACTATAGGAGAAATTTAACAAAACTTAGTTTGGTATTCTCTCATATGCTAAGCGAATTAAAGGCCATTTTTCCTAATGGAGTGTTTGCCGGCGATCAGTTCAGAATTACGAAAGCAGACGCTGCAGAGTTTTGGAAACTTAACTTTGGAAATAGGTAAATAAATAAATTGTAATTATTTTGAGTATAATTATTATATTTTCTCGAAAGTATGGCTTAAAAGTTGCTTGGGTTTATTTTTATAACTTGCTTGTAATACAATTCGCTTATAAAATATTGTTGTTAATAATGTTTCTATATCATGGCACTGACAGTTATGATGAAACTTTTTGAAAAGCCGACTTATCGAATAACATTTAGAACGTAAAATTAAACACTTATTGGGTTTATAACTACATTCATGTTTTTTTTTCTCCAAAATTTGAACGTTTATTTAAGAAAAACATGTACAATAGTATTCCACGTATTGTTTGTATTGCAAAAGAACTGCGCCAAGAATGAATCAAGCCAATTTTTGATACCCTGTTCTGATGTGAACCGTTTTCCAGTGAGGGCATTCTGCATCGACCGGAATAAATGGTAGAAGGGGCAAGGGCTGGGCTATAAGGTGGTTGGGGCAAAACTTCCCAGCCGCGGTTTTCCAAATAGTTCCCGTCTTGCAACTTGAGGCCGAGCGTGGTCATGATGGAAAATTGTTGCTTCGTTTCCAGTCTAACTAGTCTAGTAAAAGCCGGACGTTTTTCGGCAATTGATTGTTTAAATGTGATGAGTTGTTGTCGGTAGCGTTCAATAATAGCGTTCATAATAAAACATGCCCTTCTGATCCCACCAAATACAGATCCCCCAAATTCAACTTTGCCGTTGATTTGGTTTGTTAACCAGATTTCACTAATGATTTTTTGTGTTTGGGGATCCATTTTTATCACCAGTCACAATCCGATTGATTTGTCTCAAAATTGTCTCTCAACTTGATCTTGGCTTCAATTCGTATGGCACTCAATATCCGGGCGCTTTTAAACGTTTTGAAAAGGCTGCTTGGTTCATCGAGTAATGCTTCCAGTTTCTCATCTTCCATCTTTTTTAACCGCCCATGACGTTCTTCGACTCCCAATCCAAAATCACCACTTTTAAATAGTGCAAACCACTTTTGGCACGTTCGCTCAGCTAAAGCAGGTTCACCATAAAATTCCACTAAAATACTTATTAAAGTAAATACTATAAAAGTAATGAAGAAGAACTCCTCGTAAAAAACACTTCAAATGTTAACTGATTCCTAAAAAGATGTATTGATTCTATATATATTTAATCGTCAGATATTAAAACTTAAATAATGCTTGAATACTTACAGTACTTTGGTTCCATGGAAAATATTTCGTCTGGAATTAAATAAAGTGCATTCAATTTCATCAGGTCTAGAGGCAATGGCGTTAAAAACAACCATAGACTTAACATGTAACGATTACATTTCTAATTTCGAATTTGATGTTTTTACACGTTTGTTCCAACCGTGGGTGACGCTCTTGCGTAACTGGCAAATACTAGCAGTTACACACCCTGGATATGTTGCCTTTTTAACATATGATGAAGTTAAAGCTCGCTTGCAGCGTTACATTCATAAGGCAGGAAGCTATGTTTTCCGGTATATTTTGAATATTTTAACATATAATTCTGTGCCATATCCAAATAATGACATATACAAATAAATATATGTTAGGTTATCATGTACGAGGCTTGGACAATGGGCGATCGGTTATGTTACCGCTGATGGGGAAATTTTGCAAACTATACCACAAAACAAATCTCTCTGTCAAGCGTTATTGGACGGGCACAGGTAAAAATTTTATACCGCAAATTAACAGCCATGTTTCTTAATAGGTACCATATATATATATATATATAGCAAGATATATAAGATATATATATATTTATAAGATATATATATATTTATAAGATATATATATATTTATAAGATATATATATATATATTTATAAGATATATATATATATATTTATAAGATATATATATATTTATAAGATATATATATATTTATAAGATATATATATATATATTTATAAGATATATATATATATATTTATAAGATATATATATATATATATTTATAAGATATATATATATCATATATTCACAGTGGGAATAGATGTAGACACCCGTGCGTATTTTACTTCCGCCACAATAATCATTGCCGTTAGAACAGGAATTAAAATTTTCAGTTGACTAGCCACCTTCCACGGAACACAGATAAACTATTCCCCAGCTATATATTTATAAGATATATATATATCTATAAGATATATATATTTATAAGATATATATATATATCTATAAGATAAGAAGTTTGCCATTCTTATTATTGCAAAAATAGTTGAAAACTTCATATAGTCAAAGTCTTGATTTGACTTTTTCAACTATTTTTGTATTAATAAGAATGGCAAACTTCTTATCTTAAATATCAGCGCATTTTTCCCTCTTCATACTTGACTAATCTATTACCATCGATTAACTTGCTTGTTATCTTTTATGATATCGAGCGAAAGAACTGTGTTGTAGCTCTAGATTTAACAGAACCGTCTTGGGTAGTCATGACCTATTATTTTATTTTCTTTAAATACAACATATAGGAAGTGCTATTCCCCAATGTTGTGTTCTTTCCTAACATTTGTTTAAATGTTTCAATCACATATGATTACACGATTTCGGCGACAATAATGACTTGTAGTTTTGAAATTTCAAAACTTATCTGAATGTGTAATTTCAATTTATGATCAATAAATTTCTCAAATCTTCAGCACCGTCTGAGTAACAAAAACTAGTTCCTCTCCAGCAAGTTTATAGGCAAAGTTTTTTATCCGACCATGTATTGTCAATTCGGCAGCTTTCCGCAACATTATTTGGGAAATGTTTTCTGCCGCAACAATAACTACATTTTCTTTCTACTTTTCAACGGCGCGACTAAATAGTTTTGCACTGAGCAACCATTTCAAGTTGATACCCGTTTTGTAAAATATGTCAACAAGCTATCAGCTTTTACATTTTGTGATACAGCAACACTTCGACAGTGTGAAGTGAAGAATAAGTCAACTAAGAAATAGCCAAATTTTTGACTTCAGTTAGTCTGGATGATGAAAATGAATTAATATACAATGGTTAAACTAAATTAAGTCGCTTTGGAGAAACAGGTCAATAAACTCTTATTGGATATTCACCTTTTAAAAAATAACTTCAGCATACGGGTTTTTCAATGAAAATCAAGAAAATTCATTGTAAGTTGATGAATGTTGATGAATGATGAGTGTTAATAACAATAGTAATTATAAAGGATATTTAAAGCATCTGGATTTATTAGGCAGTATTATATATATTATAATATTATTATATATTATTATATTATATATTATATATTATATATTATTATATTATATATTATATACAAGTATTTCTTGAATCACCCTGATATTTCGGTAATATAGGAAATATAGTAACAAATGCCATTACTTGTAGGGAGGGTTTTTACTTATATCCTGATGGTCAAGCTTGCAATCCTGATTTATCCTCAGCTGTGCAGAGTCCTACGGAGGATCACATTACAGTTACACAAGAACAATATGAACTGTATTGTGAAATGGGTATGTGGCAAGAGAAAGCAATAAACAAAACTAGTAATACTTACAACTTTTCCAATATATTACAGGTAGCACATTTCAACTGTGTAAAATTTGCGCTGAAAATGATAAAGATATACGGATAGAGCCATGCGGACATCTTCTGTGCACACCCTGCCTCACATCTTGGCAAGTCGATTCAGAAGGACAGGTAAGCGACGTTCAATTGATTCTTCAAATATGATAGCTTTTAAGACAGCACGTAAGCTGAATGCACTAGTCTAAAATTTCTTTTACATTTTGCACTCGCAATATTTAATAACATACTCTCCAAATGAGAGGTTTCCCGATATTTTGATAGTGGGCCTTTAAATATTTCTCTTTGATCTCCTATTACTATCCTTTAAATTCTCGAGCCTTCTACTTGAAACTCAAAAATTTTTTAAACCAGATCCGTTTGGGAAATGATTTATCTCATAGGTTGTATAGATTTGTACAATTTTTCAATCGAAATGGATCGAACATTCGATCTCCTTTAATTTTATTGCAGAGCCGGATGTGCCTCAGTTGTTGTGATATTTTATGTTAATATACAGTTATCCTAAAAATTATAAAAGTGGCAATATGCAAAATGTCTTTGACTACGTGACACAAATATTAATTATTAGTTTTAATATTTTAGCTTAAATATATATTCATAAAATTAAAAGTAGATATTTTAGTGAATATGAATTAATCTATAGGGAGTAATCATGTAATGATAAAAATGCTAAGAAAATACGGTAAAACTAAGAAAATTTAAAATCTGATAGAATATTCGGCACAAATAATAATAAACATTTTAGAATCAAAAATTAAAAATGCTAAAAACAGACGAATCCAGAGTATAGATATTTGGTAGTAAAGTGTCCAATAGCTTCGATCCCCATCTAACAAGAAACATTTACTACACAACTCGTCAAACACTTCGTCAAAATCGTGATTGGATCGTTGATTAAATCGAGGAGTAACTTCTCACGTAGAATAAAGAGGTCAATTCAGTTCTTATTTTGAAATATTTTTCGGATTAATTTACTAAAACTGAATTTTTGAATTTCAATGGAATATTTGGACTACGGTGTATGTAATACCATCCCTGAACCACTTTTCCGCAAAAAATTCCGCAATTGATGCGAAACGAAATTACAAAGTATCGATCGAGGTAATCAATTATTGGATCGCAACTAAGCACTAAACATACGTGACGAGTTGACATTCGGCCACATATGGCGTATTAGCACCAAATTTCGATTTCTTTTGATATTGAAAATTTTTTACTCGAATATAAATTGTTATCTTGTTCATGTTGTAATGGCATAATTCGCCGAAGAAAGTGAATACATATACTTTTTTTTGTAGTTTTTCATCAGAATGAACAATATAGGAAATGTTTGTATCTGGGAATTTACAAAAAGCACTTAATATAACAACATTAAACATTACATTAAACATTAGCTATTTTCCTATTTTAGTGTAGTTTTCCTATGCAAGCAACAAACACACGGAAACGCGTTTATAAAAGCGATATTTTAAAGGTCATAAGATTACAAAATTTTATCGAAATTGGAGGAATATTATATTTATACATTCAATAACGCTAACGTATGCGAGTGAACTTATGAAACTAATTTATGAACTTATGAACTAATAAATTTCTCCGATAACCGCCATAGTGTATATAAGAATAATATAACTTTTGGTCATACGATGTTTGCTGTTTGAAACGGCATATGTATAATTTTTTAAAAAATGTTATAAAAGTTGCAACATAAAGTACAATTCCATTGTGTTGCAGGGTTGTCCATTTTGCCGAGCCGAAATTAAGGGCACTGAACAAATTGTGGTGGATGCTTTTGATCCGCGTAAGCAGCATAATCGGAATTCGACAAATGGCCGCCATCAGAACACCGACGACGACGATACAGAGGTATAAATAATAAGTAGCATATTTTAGACTTCTTAGAAGCGCTGCGCTTTGCAAAAATCCACTTTAAATCATAAAATAAAAGCCAAACATAATATTAAACAATCAATCAATACCTTAATTTAATACCACTGCTCAACACTTGTACGTTGTAAGCGAGTTACGCTTTGGTAATTTCTTCCTCATACTAATTGCGGCTTTCTATGTCATTCGCACGGCAGTATTCCGCAGTTATAGCACATTAATGACAGTATATTGTTTAAGAAGTTATATTTTATTTGTATGGTTTTTTGTATTGTGTTTTGTTCCATTGGTAATATCTGTTATTGTTAACAACTTTTGAATGTGAACAAAAGCATAAATATGTATATATTCACAAAATTGAAAATTAGAAATTTGTTGTTGCAACAATTGCTTGTATATACGTATATATACGTTCTTGAAATACAAGTAAAGTTGATTGGTTGTTTAGTATGCTTGTTAATAGCTACATTTTGTGGGAGCACAGTTCTGATTGATTCTATGAAACACACAGACGTTTTCATAAACCTTTCTGTAAATAGTTACTATATTATCTACTTATTGTGCATATTTATAATAGAAAAGCGCCTATCGCCTATACAATTTCGTATATTATATTTATTATTGTTTCGATAGTTCATATTTAATCATGTTTACGTGTTAATTTTACTTTTAATATATAGTTTTTACTCACATATCACCTTTATTTATACATATATGGCTAGTTCATTCATATTACATATATAATTCAACTGGATTCTATAAAAAACACTCTAACAACAACAAAAAGTAATATTTGAAACAACAGTTGTGGTTTAAAGGAGAATTTTCGATAAGTACTTAGCTTACAGTTTTATACTTTTCTACGTCTCAATAAGAAAATTATGTTAAATATGAATATAATTTCCAAGCCTTCTAAAATTCCGTTTCCCAAATAATTTAATATCGAGAGTTAGTAGTGTTATGAGCAACTTAGATACAGTGACATCCTACACATGTGTACATGCATTGGTGTGCTAGGTATCAATGCAATTTTAATATCGAATCGTTACTTTGTTCGCTCCCTTTTAAAACACTTTGTATGTTGTATGTAGATGCTTTGCAACTTTGTTAAAGTTTTATGAATATGTTTATAAATTGCACAACCATTGTTTAGGGCTAATGACAGCATATTTGGAGGAAGTAATAGATATCAGTAAAACTATATATGTAATTTGGAAGTCATTCTCAAATCTGATACAAGAGCTTTATAAATACAGCACTTCAACATTTACAATATAAAATTTCTCTTGAGTATCTTAGAAAACTGTCTCGAATTATAAAAGCCGCAGCTGCTCTTCATTATATATACTGTATTATTTTGCATTGTATGTAGTTGTATTTTTTTAGGAAAAAAAATCCAAAGATAAATAAGTAGTAATTAGTTTACGTACACAATAAAAGAGAAGTGAACAAAGAATTGTATACAAACATGGATTCATACAAACATTTGAACATAGACAGCGTAAATAGTGTTATGTAAATACATTTTCTACGCAAGGTTGCGTCAAAGGTTGCTTCCTCCCTGTTTATATTTCATTTTCCATCTTTTGTAATAACAAATATTTTATTTATTATAACTTGATGTCTATTGTCTTTTACCTATATATTTTTAAATAATATTGTTTTTATTCATATTTGTTGCATAATATGGAACATTGCTGCCTTTGATCAACTATGTTTATATAAAAATCTATGATTTTTGCACTCACTTTAACTAAAGTTATCCCTTCTTATAGACATTGTTTAGAAAATATATTATTTCATGTGGAATAGTAGAACCGATATGTATGCACCAATATATATGTATGTATACATATTCATACTTGCATGCATATTGAGTATCTACATATTCTTCAAATATGCTTTTGGCAGTATTAAGCAAATAAATAACCCAGCAAACACAAAATAGCCCCTTTCTCTAATCACTGATGTAATATCATCACCCGAGAAATAATAGAGATACGTAGAATTATGATGATATTCTCTAATATTCTCTCTAATGATATTCTAATTTAAATGTATATATTTTGTTCAGATCGAGCAAAAATCAGATATGTAATTTTTACCAGTGTTGTTTTTTAATCTAACACTAGTGTAGTGTGGATCTTTACCGTTTAATTCGACTATATATACACAAGGCAGAAAAGTCTGCGTACAAGGTATCAACAAATATAACTCTTTGAAAAAAAGGCTTTTATATAGTTTTTAAAAAACCCTTTTTTTATATTCATTAAAGGATATTACATATGTAGTTTTACGAAAATAGAAGTGATTTCTTTTCTAACAATAACGTATAAACAAAACAAAACATACAGACGAGTAGAAAATCCATTAGAAAAAGTCTGCGTACAAGGTTCTTAAGTCGAACAAAGATGTTCTTCTTCCAAATTCCGCTTAAAATTTAATAGGAAGTCGGTTATCCAACACATCCTTGAGCATAGCCTTTGAGGTAATTGTGCGTTGACGTATTTTTCGTTCAAGTAGATCCCATAGGTGCTCTATAGGATTCAAATCTTTGGCCGCCCTTGAGGGGGCCGAGATACAAAAACGCCGGTATCTTTGTAATTAATAATCACTTTTTGTATGGAAGAATGTGTTCTTCCAACAATCCGACCGATTTCACGGTATGTTTTTTCTTCTTCGAAGAGTTTAACCATAATTTCCTTTTCAGAAGGGCTTATTTCCTTTCCTTTGGCCTACATTGCATATTATAATATTAATAACGAATTGAGTGAAACAAAAATCTTTTAAAATTGCTGCTTTTACGAATAAAAGTAAAATTATAACTTTCTGACACTTTCACAATTGGTTATTATGCGGGGAATTCCCATTGTAGTACTTGTACGCAGACTCTTTCTGCGCTGCCAAATGAGTATTTTTTGTAAATTTATCGATAAAACAATGTTCCCTGATTTTAATTGCTTTAAGTTATGCATATCAGATTATGCATAGACTTGCAACAAAGCACATAATGTGACTGCTCTGAAATTTCATATATAAAAGTTATTTTTTAAGTGAATAAGTGAACTTAACAAAAGAAAATAAGATATAAGCGTGTTCGCAGACTTTTTCTGCAGAGTGTATATAGTTTGAGAACTACAGTTATGTAATATAATAATCAAAAACCTCTAGTGTTTGAGATTGTGTTTGCTGGGAATGCACAACTTGGTGGATATTTGGTGAATGCTGTTCTACAAGCATTATAACATTAAAAAACTAATGAGACTGTTAATTCATTTTATTTATATTTATTTTTATGATGAATACAAGATGTCATAGGATAGGTTAGAATGGATCGCAGTCAAGTACAATAGTAAAATTCTTTCCGGATATGAAAACATTTAGACAAATAAGAATAACGGAATTTACTTCGTAAAGAAAAATCCAATATTACTAAAAAAGCATTAAACAAAATAAGTATAAATATAAATAAAATATATTCATTATTATACTTCCATTTCCTTTGTTAAAATAGGAGGTATTTATAGTAAAATTAGTTCCACTTCATTGATGTATGGGTTTCCACTCTTAATTTAATGATATGTGGTAATTTTTTAAGGGTGTTAAGAAATATTAATATACGTATTATAAATTTATATTGTACATATGTAACCTACGCTCCACGGAGTTTAGGTTTCAGTTTCATTTTCAGTTTCAGTTTTACTATTATGGTACTAACCTTTCGAAAGTTAAAAAACAACAAAATTCCTTTTCCTTCTACCAGTGATTTTATGAAATGCAAGAACACTACACTGAGGTATACTTTTCCAAAGACATACTTACAAGTTTTACTATTTTAATTACAATAAATTTTGCACACTTGCACTACTGTTTATATTATTTTATTTTTGACGACCTTCGCCATGCTTTTCATGGTGTGTTTTTAATGTTTGTCACCGGTGGATACTATGAACTGTGTAAGAGATCCAATGTAGTAAGGCTATTAACCAGTGTTGCACTAATACAAAATATTCTTTACTCATTCGTTCAACTTAAACAAAATTACTTTAAATATGTATTTTCATACGTCATTTGTTGTAAAATCACGTTTTTATTGCATTACAATTTGGTGATGTCGGTTAATAAATGTAAATTCATTTTAAAATTATTCGAATCTTCAGATAATAATTAATAGGAATATATTTTACAATTAAATTATTTTCTTGCTTGAAGCAAATAGCAATTTCACAAAAGATTTCAGCTGTGGAGCGCAGTGCCAGTGAGGGGTATATATACATATGTGTATAAATATTTCTAAATTTAATTAATTTGCCTAAACCAAAGGCTAATTAATTACTAAAGACTATCATTTGTTATAAATTATTTTTTGTAACTTTTGAACTTTTAACTGCAATAATTTGACATAATCGATCAAAAAAGAAATAGTAATTATTAATTACTTAAGTAAAGCTAAAATTTCCTTATATATTATATAGAGAAAATTGCAACAATTATATATTTTGTCGAAGTAAAATTAATAATGGAAATTTTATTAGTTATTTTATTTAACTGTATTAAGGAGATAATAATTATTTTTAAGGATTTTGTTCTAGTAAATCGTACACAAAATATAATGCGAATAAATCTAAATGACGTTGAAAGTGTTTCCAACCTTTTGTTTTTATCGTGATTTTTTTGCTTGGTTTTCTGCATGTATGTATTGTTTTAGATATTTTAGAGTTATTGTAAATAAATGTCAGTAAATCCCGTGTTTTTACTTAGATTATTATCTGTTATTATTTATTTTCCTATTAAAAATTTTCATCCCTGTTTTTCAATAAAATAAAAGTGGAAAGTCAGATCGGAAGATAATTTAGTACAGTGTTATACCTAAAGTTAAAAAAAAATAATAATCTATTTAAAACACCTTTAAATAGGTTTATAAGAAATAAATAGAAAATTTGCGGACTCGTCTTTACATTCACCCACCCGACAATGAGGAAACGATTCGGCTTGGCAGCAAATTTATTGTCGGTAATATCACGAATAGCATAAATTTCTTATTAGCAGGATCTGTAAAGCGTTCGCCGAAGTCGCTTTTTTTTCTTATTAATTAGACGAGTCGAATTTTTCCTTTTTTCAAATATACAAACAGGTGTTTTCAAAGATGGAGACACATTTTTGAAAAGTATTTATCAGTTTCAAATTAGTTTTCATTTATGTAAGTAATCACTACTACTGTTTAGTACTTCAATATATGAACCACTCATAGAACAGCGAAAGTCGAGATAACGCGCAGCTAAATTGATGCCAAGCATTTTTATACTTGAAAATATTTACCGCACCCTTCTAATCTCGTGAGTCGGGCTCCATAAATTCGGAAATCTTTATGTAATATACTTCGTTGTGTTTTTGTGGCATGTTGCTTAGTTCTTCGGTTTATTGACTGTTACGTTTTTACAATAGGATTTCGTTAATTTTGAATTTCTGTCGCCTGCTCGTGCCTTGCTAATTCTATTCTTGTTTAAACGTTGATTACTTATGTTATATTTGGTAAATTTCAACCATATTCCCCAGCATGCGACGCAACGCCTCCCCATAAACTCGAATGTCAAAATCATTATAAAACGCAGTTTCGCAAAAAACAACTTAAATATTGAATATATTGAATGCATCACCCAATTTTTTCTCTCCCTCATTTGATTACCTATCTTCGTTGGTGTCTGTCCACTTCTTTCGTATTACATCATAGGATGGCGCTGATTTCAACATAGCAACGTCATCGCTTCATGCATTAAGCAACAGTATGACCACAACCACACCTGCTACGGATAAGCAGAGTCCGCATACGTCTCCACGTTTCACTCGCCGAAGCACTACTCCTAATTTACTTGCAGTACAGAACGACTTATATGCAGGTCACATACCGAATCTAACATTGGTAAACTCAGGTGGTAGCAATTACATGGTGGCTGCTAACGCATCAACTATAGCTAACGCAGTACTTTCACCACAGCCCACACCCACTGCACCACCAATACATGCCCCCACTGGCGGGAGTAGTAGTACAAATGTCGCGAGTGCTGCTCAAAAATCGACCCATCGGATGAGCGCGCCTCTTATGGGAGCTACCTCAACTTCGAACGGTAGTAATCCCAGTAGTAACTATGTGACAAGAATGGCGACCAGCAAATCCGAACATAATGACAATTCCTCGTATGCAATATTACAAGGCCTACAAGATCCTTTGCAGGCAAACACACAACAGCAGCACATAGCTGGACAACGTCATGTCGCACCGCCTTTGCCGCCGCGAAAGGCATCGCCTGGGGTTGAGAATAGGGCCACAACAATTATATGTGCAAGCGGTATTGCAACTCCAGTTATATCTAAACCAAGTGAGGCAGCAGCAGTCAAGTACAAAGGGCAGACAACAATGGGAGGAGGAGCTTCCTCAGATAGCTTGTCGACGAATACAGAAGGAGCTGCTGCACCACCGCAAACAACTGCTCCACCGATACCTCCACATAGCAACTTGCTGTTGGTGGACAGCATTGTTGAAGATTTGCGAACACAGCAGATCAGTGCGACCACATCAACGAGTTCGCTGACATCACAAATAACAGTGGGTTCCGCACCTGCTTCTACGCCTACACGCTCAATACTCGACGATGATATAGTCGGACCGGCGGAAACTATTATGGGTGTAATTGACACTCGACCATTGGAAACACGATCGGCAGCATCCGCTCGCATTTTGGAACCAACAACCGTAAAGTTGCCACCAGTATGCACTCCACATTATACACAAATATGCAATGCGACTTCATCAACGCAACCAGCAGCAATGGCGTCAATCGCATCGACTGGAGGGCCTGTTGTAACTCCGATAACGGTGGCATCGCAGCGAAATCAACAACAAGCCGCACAATTACAGCAAATACATCAACAGCCTCTGCTCTATGAGAATGTAGCGAGCAATCAAAAAGACTGCAATGTACCGTATGAAAATATCAATCTAGAATACATTGCACGACTTGTGAAGGAGGGCTACACCAAAGAAAATGCTATTACAGCGCTGGGCATATCTCGCAACAATATTGAGATGGCATGCGACATTTTGCGCGAGTTCGTATCGAAGAGTACGGTTTGAGATAAGTGGCGGGCGAGTATGATACCTGAGATATTATCAAATCTAGTAAGCATTGAATGCAATATTACATACATAGTTACATATATCAGGTTAGTCTAATGTAAAAATTCATTTTTGCCTTTTCGAGAAGTGTTACCCCTTCGAGAAAGCAGGTTAAATCCGACATAAGCAAAAGTAAAAACTGAATTCCATGTTCTAAAAAGTCTTACATAAATGAATAAAGCATATATTTTTTTTAAATACCATCGAATTAAGTAGGTTGTTTGAAATAGTTTATACGAGTATAAAAATAAATTAAATTCCCCTTGAGAAGGACGTATTTTAAATATAAAAACACTTACAACCTTTTATTTAATGCTTATTGATTTACATTAAAAGTAATGTGTATAATTTATACCTTATATCCGATATCATATACACACGTACATACTACATATGTTTTCTGCAGTTCATATTCATAAATACAAAGGCAGTAATTAGCATGTAGTGGCAGAACGAACCAATAATCAATCTTTATTACTCAAATTAAAGAAAATTATCGAAGAGGTAGAGAGAAAGCTTCAATTTATATATTGATTTGATGCTTATAAAAATAGAAATTAAATAATCCATAACGATACATAACGATTTTAGTATTAAGATTCTTATTAATATAGCGTACATATGTATATGAACTCGAACCGGTATACACATACACATACATATATCTATTGCAATAATATTTACAGGACCAACTCAATTATTACAATATGTACTCTAAAAACTACTTATATACATAAAGTAAATACGAAAACAAATTTTCCATAGTTACTCCAATATCAACAACGAAAACAAAAGAAACAAATTGATATCTCTCAACTCTTATGTTAACCATTGGAAGTTTCTCTAATTAACTACACTACCAGAGGAGAAACTTTATATAAATAAGTATAAAACATACTTCAATTCGAATTCATTGAAAAAGCCCAATGCTTCGGGATATCGAATAATTATTTGAGGAAAAATTTCCCTTTTTGCGATCATATTTGGTAGATTTTGTAGTATGATCTTTCAAAGCCAAATGTAATGAAAAAAAAAACTAATACTTGTGTAACATGTTGCGGTGTATACAAATGTACAGAGAGCAGAGCAAATTTTGCAAATTTTCGATAAATCAGAAAATATTAATGTAAAGTTGCCGTCAAGTTTGACAAGTAGAGTCTATCAAAATGCCTGCCAAACTGCAAAACAATCGAATTGTGTGTCATTGTGTCAGTCTTCTCAGCAAACTCAAACGTTAGATATCGGCTAGGGAACCCGTAACCTTATTGAAAGACTAGAGAATCGCAGAGAATCATAACATCCACAAACAAAACGGAATAATTCTTCGATTTAATAATATGGTGGTTAATTTGAATTTGTAAATGCTGTTCGATACAAATCCAAATTACCACTTGCTAATTACATATTAAAATATATATTGTAATATTTAATTTATCTAACCAAATTGCCCACTCTAAGAACTCGATTTCTCCTCACATTAATTTGAAATTGCAATGCGATGTAAAAACATAAATTATTATGGAAAATTTTTTGATAGGGATAATTTCGCCATGATAACGTGAAATTTATTATGGAAAAAATTTAATATTTTATTATAAACAGGGGAATGATCCCCTCCCGCAATATCAGAAATTTTGTGCAAAGTTGTTAAAAAACCTGGTACCCATTTCACTGGTCATAGTTTTCCCGTATGGAATTAGATGTCATATCTACTATTGTGGATAATGTGGATAAAGCTGCCTTATATTTTATTTGAATAATTTGCATCACATATATATTTTTAAATATTTCTTAAAAAATTTTTGTGCTATATTCAAAAAATTCATCAACAGCTGTATGACAACACTTTCAAGAAAAACAAATATCTAGTGTAGTATTAACAAGCTGCAAGTAACTTTGTATGATTTGTATTTCGATAGTTGCATTTACACCAAGTGTACTTTTCGTAATCAATTAACAAAATAGGGAAAAAGTGCTATTGCGAACTAAACATGAAAGAAAGTTTTGTTTACACAAAATGAGTTTAAAAAGCACTGCCAAGACAGACGACACCTTAATATAAGTTTTGGTCAAGCTTGGCCTTCTTTCTTTTTGCAAACCGTCTGCAAAAAAAACCACTGTTGGCTTTTTATGGAGAGATCCTTTGATATCAGAAACCGAATTTTTGTGCTTCAACTTATTAAACCAATTAAATAGAAACATATCCAACCAAGTCATTTACTGCAGTTGTTGATTTCATTTAGTTACTTCATTTAACTATTTCGGTCAAAGCTACATTGTTATCTATGCACGAATGGATAATGCATATTGCCATCTAAAATGCAAATTACCGTAACATCACTTTTCACAAGTTTACGGGAGAATGAAAAAACAATATAAAATGGAAACTATTTGAGATTTTGAAAGAAAATTTTCAAATCTGGATTAATATGAAGCTAAAAATATATTTAGTTAAAAAAAATCAAAAAAAAATTTCAAACTATACTTTATGCAATGTGTTATGTTATTTTCAATTGCTTTTTTCCTGAAATAAATTAACGTATTATCAATATATATTTTTTTTAATTGGGCCCAATTTATAATGATTTGCACAATATTTGTTTATTAATTTTGTATTATTTTTGAAGTGATATATTAAAAATAATTGTATAATTTAACGTTTTAGTAATTTTTAATGAAAAAAAAAATTAGTAGGTAAATTTTAACATTTGCTATTTTTAGTTTTTTAATTGCTAATAACTACTTGTTTAAACTACCAAAAGGTACTTCAGTAAAAATTGATTTTTCTGGGAAATGCTTAGCATTTGAGACTGCAATATTTTAGGCTGATGAGTTCAACAATTTTTAACAGCCCTTTTTGGAAAAAGCTGATAATCGGCCTTAAAATAGAATTTGTAATATATGTAATACATAACAAAAAATCAATTCTAGCTGTGTTCTAAAAATCAAAAGTAATGGTAATATGCTATTTTATTTAAGAAAATCATGCAATTGATATGTTATTTTGAGCTTTGGTTATAACTTGGTTATATCTGATAGATTTTGTACATATATGTATTATGATGTAGTGAATCCTAACCAATAAAAAACTATTTCGAATTTTTTTGTGATACGTTGTTTTGCATTTTAGGTGACGATATGCATACGCCGAAATCACAATGTAAACTCTATATGCCGAAGAAGCAAACGATAGTGAATTTATTAACAAATACCTATTACGATTGTATTTTTCTTTCTTTTTTCAAAGACAAGTTAGACTTGACAACACGAAACATTGAAATATTATGTAATTCAATTTATTAAAGCCAACAATATCATTGTATTAACGTTCACAAGTTTGAATGCTTCCGATTTTTCACTATACGTGGTAAATAACGGAAATTTTAGTTTAATGTTGTTGTTGTTAATTTAATGTTGTCGCCTTCAAAATAGTCTCCATTCGATATTTGCACTTATACCAGCTTTTTCCAATCGTCGAAACACTTTTCAAACTCTTTAAGGTTCTCTTTATTTTTGGAAATAGGAAAAAGTCATCAGGAGGCTGGACGTTGCAGTATTATTTATAGACAAGAATTTAATGACAAGCAACGAAGTGTGAGCAAAACTGAGCAAAAGTGAGCAAAAGCCATGAATTGTTTTTCCACAAAGCTGGACATTTTTTTGGGATTGCTGCACGCAAAAGGGCGTTGAACTTGTAGGTAGTACTCCTTATTGACCGTTGTCCTTGAGGCAAGAATTCATGGTGGTCTATGCCATTAAAGTCGAAGAACACAGTCGAAGAACATTCCCGTAATTTTTTGAACACGCCAATGTAAGATATTGACGGTTACTTTACTATTGCTAGACGGTTGGCAGAGTTTCTACCATTCAGAGGTCTACCATTACTTGCCAAGAGGCGGGCACTATTGCAATCCACGATGGCATAGTGAGTGCGTCAAAATCGGCACAGTAATGTTGCGAGTCGCAAAAGAAAAACACAATTTCTGTAAGGACTTGGGTTGTTTACTAAACTATAAAGAAATAAAACAAGGCATCTTTATTTTCACTTTTTACTTTGTTTTATTTCTTTATAGTTACAAAACAAAAAACAAAAAAAAAATATAAGTAGTTCAAATGTAATAAATATGTAAATGTACAAACATGAAACCTTGCTGCTTGCTTTTGCTTTGTGTATTTCAAAAATAAATTTATTTGATAAGTAAAATAGTTAAATTAACATTTAATTCATAGTAATTTTTTAAAAATCAAAAAATACATCTTCACTCATCAAGTTTTTTTTATTTGTAGAAGATCGTTTATAGCTCATAAATCTTACAAATTTATTTATTAATACATACAATTATTATTATTATTTCATAAATACACACAATTTTATAGAGAAAGAATTAATATCGACTAAAATCATAAGGCACTTATTTTTCATTCAAAAATGAAGGGGACAAATGTAATTTTTGAGATATAGTGTCCTATACTATATAGTCAGTTCACTTTAGATATGTGTACATAGCTTTGATATGCGGTGCATTATATACATGCATTCACATACATACATATATACTTTTCGAAAGCGTTGAGAAAAGCATTTCATCGAGAAGAGAGTTACATACTCTCATATTTTAGGAAGACGATTATTACTTTATTGTACGAATACACCGGTGTAACACAATCAGTGCTGGAAATTTAGGATTACGATTACATTTTAATAACATGTGATTGCGAATACTCCAATTGTAATCTAGGAATGATTTACCACCCTACCTTACCTTATAACCTTTTTTACTGATTACAGCTACAGTAAACATAATCCTACTTGCAGTTACAGTACTTGTAAATTGAAAAATGTAAGGTATAAAAATTCTAATATTTTAGATTCCAATATAATTATAAGTTGAATGGTACCATCAGTGATTACAATTAAAGTAAACACAATGGCAATTGAAATGTAATTTGCTTAGCTCTGATTATACATTAATACAATAAAAACTACAAAAAATTAAATTAAATGAAAATTGTTCATAGTATATAGGAATAAGCTAAATCAATGAATTCGAAATTAATAATGTTTAAGAAGTCTGCGGAAAGTATGCAATAAATAATACTAATACTAAATTATATCTCTGATATTATGGCAATGAAAAGAAAAAAAATATAATTTTTTATTAACGGTAAATTTTTGTCAACTAAACTCCAAGCAAATGAAACTAGTAATAATAATAATAATAATTTTTGAGTTGAATGATTAGTTGAATTCCACATGCATTGACACTGTTCCAGGAACAGATAATTCAAAATTTATTCAAAGCAATAAAAAATAGTTTTAGAAATATCAAAAAAGGAGCATTAACACATTTTGTCAATCAAAGGTAACAAGCATAATTTTAATTATATTCTAAAGCTTAGATCAACCTCGGACATGTGCAAGCATACAAATATGGCATGTGTACATGAATTCAGTGTCTCGATGAAATCAAATCAAAGAACAAATTTAAGGTTAGCGAACATTTTTCTTAAAACAAATATGACGATTATTAACATAATTTGCATCATGTTTTTGATTTTAAATTATGAAGTAAATTTAACAAGTATTGTAACAGTCTTGATGTTTTTATAAGCACTGACTCTTTTTGAATATTAGAAAGATCATGATGGATCACACAAAAACCAATTAAGATGATACAACTAGTATTGTATAATCATCAAATAAATGCAATATAGTATACATACATACATACGTATAAAAATATAAACATTAAATCATATACATCCATATACGTGCATACATAAACTATATTTTCCATAGTCATGGCATAAAAGCTATTTAAGAAGATGCAATTATTCTTATAAATAAAAGTATATTTCGTACAAAAAACATGTTTTAATTAAATATTTTATGTTCGGCAGTTAAGTGTTGATATTAATTGGAATTGAATTAAGGATAAAATCTCTCCCACCGGCGTCAACGTCACTCGAAATCAAAACTGTTGGTTGTGGTAGCTTTCTAAGTGTTGTTGCGATTACCTCGAAACTAAAGGCGTGTTGTAATTGGAATTCACTTAATTTTAGTTAATTCTTTTTCTTTAATTAATTCCTTTTTTGTTATTTTTAATTAATACTCAATGTAACGATTCTAACTTTTGTATGTTCAAATATGTGGGTCTATTAAGCTATGTACGGGGAAAAAACATTGAGAGGCTACTAAGAGTTTGGAAGTGCGAACAAAACGAAAACTGTTTTATGGTACATATATTTACAAATTATACATATTAAATGACTTCTCATATGGTTGTTTGAAATATGTATATAAGTTTTATATATGTCCTCACGCTTCTGCAAGACGCTTCTTCCGGGAAGTAAAAGTGAAATAATATTTTCTTTTATCTAGTGTATAAAGCCGATTGTATTTTATTATTTAATAATGAACCAGGCGTGTATGCACCATATGATTGTTTGGGAAGTTGTTGATCCATTTTAACAATCCGTCCCTTCGTTTAATAAACGATTATATAATATACGTGCAGTATGAAGTCAATCCGTAGCATGGAAATCATCATGTTGGGTGGGTATATGAGTGCTAGACGAAAGTTTAAACCGTTTTCATTCATTTTCATATCAAATATTTTCTGAGGCATACGGTAATAGGAAAACCTGATTCTTGAGATTTGGGATTAGAAATACCTTTTATTGGGCGGTAAGCGTGGTTTTTAGCTCATTTCGATCAAAAATTAACTTGAAATGCAATGGAAAACCACATTATACCCTTTTCTCTGTTGCTTTTTAACAACAATAGTTTCACTATTTATCATTACCAACTTAAATACAAATTTCAGCGATCAAGTAGTTGGGCAACCGAAAAACCTATAGAGTATTGCAAGAAAGCTAACGTTTTACCGCATCAATTCCTCACTCGTTTGCGGCTAATCCTAGTATGCGATACAGAAGCATACACGACGACAACATTCGATTTCAATTGATAAACCCATTTCTAAACAGAAGTGCACATTTGTTAACTTCAGCAAACTTATTGGGTCGATTTTTAACATTATTTATTGAAAATGCATTCCCGCGCTACTCTTTCCTACGGATGTTAATATTGGCGAACGTCGTTTCCGTAAGATGAATAGTGGGCATCTGACCAAATTTCCTAGTCGACGCAACAGTTTTGGCAAATGAGCGCGATGTCTTACGCCGTCGATCCCCGATAACCAAAAAGGGACGCATTTTAAATCTTACAACATTTATTCCTGGTTAAGCATAACTGCTGATTCTTTTCGATGGTATTGTTTTTTAGAATACGAGGACATGTGTCAACTATTTCAGCCGATAATCCATACTGTATTCTTCGGTGCAATGCCAGAAATGTTATCCGGTTGTTGCGCAAAGTCTTACCTCCATCGGCGAAGAGGTTTAGGTATCTAACCTTCCATTTCCATCGGCCTTTAAATATATATATATATATATATATATATACATATATCTCATCAAGGTACTCAATCTGTCGCTGATCGTGGGAAACCCGCCAACGAAGGGGAGGCACATGGTTTGATATTTCTTCTGGCCCCAGTAGAGAAAATGTCAGAAGTCTTCCTATTTCCGCTCTTCTGATTAACTTCTATATCTCCGTTCACTACAGGAAGGAATTTCTATTACTCCACATGCCGATTATTGCACGATTATAGAGTCGGCCCCTGAATTTGCCCTGAATTGATTACATAAGTTCAAGGGTAATACTTGGATACGGTACCGCACCAACGGCACCTAGAACCAGAGATAAAGAGATGTACAACTCTCATGTTGTACATTGGAAGTTGAGAGCGTAAAATTAATCCAGTTGACTGGGTTAGGTTTGACGCTTAGCAACTAGGTAGACTCGAACATATAGATAAAAATTCTACCAAAGTAACATTTCAACGGAAACATTTATAACCATCGGGCAAGATCACAAATAAAAATTAAAACAAGTAAGGTAGCGCTAAGTTCGGCTGTAAATGAATACTTTATACAATGGCAATTTGTGAGTCTCAAAGGTGGTGAAATATTTTCAGGTGTTGATAAAACTTGATATTAAAAATGTTGCAAATGAATTCAAAATTCATTATTCGACGAAACCATGGATGAATTACAATCGTATTTGGTATCTTATTAATTTATCCAATAGGTCATAGACGCACTTAGTTTCATTAATATATTTTCCGAGATATTTATATTAGAATCAACGTAATCAGTTCAAGTGAGATATATGTGACATAAGCTCAATCAAGGGTTTGCAATTTAATATAGTGGATGTATGAGGAAAAAGTCTTCCAGAGAATCAGAAATTATTATATTAGGGATATGGAGTTTAGACCAAAGTCTAGAGCGATTTCATTCATATTTAGCACTTAGTCATACTATATTTAGAATAACATGTTCACTTAATTTCATCAGATCTTGAAAATCAAAAGTTACCATATCGGGTCGGGTATATTGGGGATAGGGGAAGTTCTGAGCAGAAAACTTTATTTATGACATTAAACTCATGCTAGAGAACACATTTCCGTTAAACTTTATAAAGATAACTAAAAATTTCATCTACACATTCGCGATTGAGATAACGCATTATATTTAGTATGTGGGGGCTGTGTGTAGACCGATTTCGCTCATTTGCGCCACCAAATTATAGTTAAATTAAGATAAGATTAAGATAATATTAAGATTATTAAGATTAAGATTAAGATAATATTTGAGATATCTTACATATTGACGGAACTTTTAAAACTCTCGTATTAGCTATATGGACGCGAGGGGAAGTATTTACCCGATTTTATCAAATTTTGTCTGAATTTCATTAAGATATCTGGCAGATTGACCGATATATAAGGTATAAAGTCAACTGGAAGATCGAACATTTTTATATTAGCTGTATGAGAGTTAATGGAAGTATTTAACCCATTTTACCCATTTTAGACACACGGCTATATTATTACCAGAGAAAAAGGCTACCGAATTTTATTGATATATTTCCCATATTGACGGATATCTTCGTTAAAAAGTCAGATATAGGCACTGGATCCACAAATTCGGCATCTGGGAGATACGTTCCGCAAATACGTTTAGCAAAGTTTTATTTCGATATCTTAATTGGTGCTTGAGTTATATACTGTTGAGTGGAAGAATCAGATTGAATTTAAAATTGTGTTATGCGGGAAGTAGACGTCGCTGCAATCCGATTTCACCTATTTTCACACTGCACATAGGGATAGGGATATTAACATAATGCTATTCGCCAAATTTGATATGAATTTGTCAAGCCCTTCCTGAGATATGGGATTTCACCTAAAAGGGGGCGCTGCTACACCCATTATCCAATTTTTAAGCGGATTCCTCTAAAACCCTTAAAAGCCATCTTGGCTGTGAAATTTAATGTTTCTGACGTATTTCTTCAGCGTGTTAACGCACTTTTAGTAGTTTTCAACATAATCTTTGTATGAGAGGTGGGTGTATTTAACCGGTTTCACTCTTTTTCCCATTGTATGGGGAAATGCTAGAATCTTTGTTCTGAGCAAGTTTGGTTGATATAGCTTTAGCGGTTATTGAGATATGTACATTATATCTATTTGGGGGGGCGGAACCTTGTTCACCTAAAAAAGAAAATTAAATACTGTGATTCCCAGTAGTCTTATTGCTCAGTTTAACACTTTTATAAGTTTTCCATTAACGGCTTTTTCTGCGCGTGCAGTAGTACGATTACACCCATCTGCAATACTAACATTCTTATGGTGAGAAAGAATACGTGTACAATCACGTGTCATGTGTTTCATCAGTCCTCACAACAACATCCTTAAATCTAATCCTAAATCATCCTTACAAGCAACTGTTAGGTGAACAAAACTAATATACTCCATATATATATATATATATATATTTAGCAATCAATAGCCAACAAGTTTAATTTACTTTATTTATTATTGAAAGTTCCAAAATCAGATGTTTTAATATAGTAAAAATTACAAAAAAAGGTAATTATTAATAGTAATTAGTTATACTATATATTAAACTATCAATATATAACAATTTTTAATCATAACGAAGGTGTTAAAGTATTTTAATTTAAATACCCAAAATTACTATTTTGTCTGATCTGCAACAATGCAAAATGTTATAAAAAGCGCTAATTTTGAGGCGCTCTCGGACTGGGATTAATTGGTTATCCTTTTATCACTACTTAATAGAGAAGCAATTATCGCCTTCATAAGCTCTCCCTTTGAATGACGTTCTGTGAGTCAAACATCACTCATTGCAGAAATGAAGCTTGATTGTCTTGAGGAATCAGAATAAGACTCAATTACGCTCAATTACGCACCAAATATGTTCTGCTTACAATGAGTCTACACCCCTATTGCGGAAGATTACTGGATTGTAGTTGCTAGTACACTTGCGTTGGATACTATAATAGGATTTTACTTTACGGAAAGCTACTGCAGCCAGTGTGCTTGAAAACCCAGATAAGAACTCTGAGATTACATCTTTGGGATGCACTATTTAAAGTATTTGGCAGCATTGTTCACATTTTTGACATAAATCGTAAAATGAAACATAAAGAAATGGAAAACAATTACTTCATTAGAAATGAATAAAATAGTACGTTCGTAGCGAAATTAATAAATTTCTGTACCATTCACAGTCAAGTCAAGTTGATTAATATAGATATTTTTAAAGAATCTCAAAATTATATATATTTATAAAATATCAATTTATAAGAATGTAGCGTTTTGGTACAATTATTACAATTATAAATACTAGTTTAATCATATCATCAGTAGACAATGTAAATTCTTAAAAAATATCGCACCAAAGAAGGATGTAGTTAATATTACATGAAAAGTTCATGAAGTTTTTAAAGAGCAACGATTTTTTTATAATAAATAATAATATAAATTTCGGTAAATTATTCAGTTAGAAGCGTTCGTAAATAAATATAAACTTAACCATACATATTTTTTTACAGGTACCCAATTTATTCAAACTCCGAATTTCCCAAAATCATAGGCTACTGCTCAGGATCAGTTTCTTGATTTTGACATTTCTGCATGCTATAATAAGGGTCAATAGTAATCGATAATATACACAAAATGTCGACTGCCGACTTAGTTCCATGCGGTAGGCAGTCGATTTCCATTCGTAATATGAATTTTGGTATATTGTTGTTGAACGGCAATTATATTCACGGCATTATAGATACGTAATAGGGGTGTTAGACTTGTATAGTTTAATCAAGTTTGTTTAAAATTTTACTCAACGAAAATTGCATACAAAATATTAATGAAATTGAATTTGGAGGAGAAATTCAAAATAGCGATATCATTCTGCTCATCCTTAGATCAGCATTTCAATTACTGTGGGAAACAGAAGACAACTCGTGGTAGAGGTTTTATTTTCCACCGAGCTGTTAATTGATTTCTTCTGAAAACGATTTATCTCAGGCATTGCAAAGCAATAAAAGGCTGCGTTTATAGCTTTAATGAAGTATATATTTATTTTATTTGATTTCATAGAGTTTGCATCTTGTTACTTTTGCAGTTTTATGTTTTTCATGTTTGTTGTTGTTGTGATGTTTCGTTTTTTATTGACATTCAAGCAAATATATATTTCTTCCATTTCAATGTTTTTTTTATATTTTTGGTTCTGTATGTTATTACAATTTTAACATGGCTGTGGTACTGATCCCAATTTTGAATGTAATTGAAATTCATTGTTTTCTTGAATATTATTATAAATATTTTAATATACTTTATTTTTACTTTTTATATGTTTTTGCTTATTTTTGGGGTTTCTTATTTACTTAAACTTTTTTTTTGTTGCCTTTTTAGTTTATTCTTTATATATGTGTATTTTGCAAAAGAAAGGAGCAAATTTAATTCGCTACCTCAAATTTATCATTTAATTGTTGATTTAGTGCAAGAGTTTTCAATTCATCACCATTATTACAATAATAAATCATTTGTAATCATATAAATTATATTTTATAATTAAATACTAAACTTGGTTTAATTTTGTGTGTTCGCTTCATTCACATCATCTTTAAAGATGTAACTTTGTTTTTTAAAGAAAATACGTTAATAAAATATTATAAATTTTAAAATATTCATTTGTTTCGATTGCTTTCACAGCATTATGATTATGTGACACAATAAGCATGTATACAATTGTATCCATTAATATGTATGTGAAAGAATGAGAATATATATCCTTAATTGTAAATATTAAAAAAGCAATTAAAGGGAGCGCACCGCCAAATATAATTATTTTTTCAAATCAATGCAATATATAGAAATGAGACAACGGAAACTATTTTTTTCCAAAATGGTATGAAAAATTCATAGTAGTCTTAATATGGCATTGTACGAGTAATTCTATACAATTGAAAATATCGGAAATGTTACGTATGAAAATATTAACACAAAACGAATGAATATAACATTTGAATGATAGAATTCTTGTTATTTGCATTTACTTAATAATAATAGGCCTTAACTTTTGTTATTAGGGTATTTTTCATGGATTTTAGATTGTATGTTGATCTTTAATAATTTCAATTAGTCACATTAACTGATCATATAAGTTAAGGGAAATTCTTTCGTACAAATAAGCTATATATATGGTAATAAAAATAGATAGAAATGGGCAATAAATAAATGAGCACGATTAGTTATTGTTCTTATACTGGTTTAGTTGTGTGCTTTTTGCATTTTTACCGTGGCTTTTGCTTATATTTCAATTATTACTCCACTGACTCGTGTCTACTTCGCAGTTTAATTAAATTTCTGATTTCAAACATGTTTGATCACTCATCATAATGGTATTGTTATTAACTTCAAACAGAAATAAAAGTTATAAATAAAAATCCGTTTGCTTTTTGGCATTTTTCCGTAAAATGTTTAAATATAAGAGGTGATAAGCAACGACGAGTTAAATTCTATCGCACAAATGCATTGCATGAATACAATCTGTCATATTTAATACAGTTCTTCCTTTTTTCATATTTTCATTTTACAGAAGCAGTTCATATTTTGTTTTTATTACTGTATTCCTTTATTTAAGATATTTTGTATTGTGTTATTTTAGTATTCATATTAATAAATATGCCATATTTATTTTCTTTTCTGAGGAAGAGATGTGGCCTTGCGAATTTCTTTGCTTCTAAATATTTATCTTCAAGCATGTCCACACTGACTGCATATACGTTATACATTCTATTAAATAATATTTATTACTCCCTCCTCCTCGCTTATCCTGCACCCTCAATTTATCTTTATTCATTTTTTATTCCATGTGGTGTTGCGGATATTAAATCATGTAAGGCTACAACGCCTTCCAGATTGTGCTTGTATACTGCAGTTATTTATTCAATTAAAATGCCTGGAACAATATGAAAATACCAAAATTTTGTACAGAACCAATTATATTTATTTACTGTTAAACCCACCTGGAATGCGTGCAATACGTGCTTGAGGCAAGAAACCCTTACTTTGTGGTCCTCGCGGTGCTCGAGTGATGATTAATCTTGGCACAGTATCGTCTGCATTTAACTTTAAGCGGGATATTAAGCGATCTGGACGATCGTTGATCTTCAGTACATTGCAAGCTGATGATTTACCATTGCGCTGTATAAGTGGCAGAAAATGGTTTATACTTCATTAACGATTTGTTAGTCAAAGAAATATAAAAATTTCACTCAAACAACGTTTCCGTCTATCTGTATGTTAGGTTTTTGGGTTTTTTTCTCAAAGTAATTTCGTTGAATGACGAATTAAGACACAAAGAGTGGAAATTTTAGATAAAATCAAAGTATAAAGAAATGTTTGTCTTACATTAAAAGTAAGAGCACTAATTCAATTTATATTGGAGAATTTTTATTAGAGCATAAACGTTCGAGAGATCGTTTGCCATGGCATGTATTTGTAGAAAGAATGTATTTCTGAAAGAGGATTTTCATTGAGGACAGGCTAAGTTCGGGTGCGGCCAATATCTCCATTGATGCTTGAGTTGTCTATTGTAAAAAAAATAAAAATGGCAGTTACGGTTTTCGGATAATTACTTTTTCAGAGTGTCAATGAATACATATACTAAGTTCAAGATTTCTTAATGGTTTCTAAAATTACTAAATAACCGGAAACAAAATACTCTGCTTGATGCTGTGTTTTCGTTATCCTGCTGTTACCCATTAGAACGCATACATTGAAATTTTGCAATTGGGATATGATACTTTTTCACACACTGAAACTACTCCAGGCATTACAAATTACATAGATTCTCATACAAATCAATAACTCTTCAGATTGCTGATAATTGTTTGAAATTATGGGAAAATAATAAAATGTTATTACCTGATTGGTAACCACCGAAAATTCAACAGTATCACCTGGATGTAAAGCAACGGCATTGCCTTGCACCTCTGACATATGAAAGAATAGCTTTTTGCCATCCTCAATTTCATAATTTAGAAAACCAAATTGTCCTTTAATCGAATCAACAGCTGCCCGTTTCTTTTGGCGTACAGCATATATTTCAGCAGCGCGTCCGATTTCGTCAATCTTGAAAGTGACCAAGTCACCTTTTTGTAGCAAATCGCGCTTATTTACCAAACTAGTAATTCCGAACTCGTGCTGTGTCAAAACACTTTGTTTGGTGTCATCCAACACTTCAATAAGTCCAGCATATTCCTGTTGATCGGGATTAATGCAACGTAGTGGACGTGCCACTACTCCGTTATGAGTTCCATCCAAAATGGCTGGCTGTGGTATGGAACCCTTTGGTAGCGTGCGTACATTTTCCGCTGGCAAGCAGTTTCCAGAGGCGGAAGTGTTCCCATTCGGCGAAAGAGTATATTCCACCTCTTGACCCAATTCCAACCAGTTAGGATTGCCAACATAATTGCTAAAGTGAAAAAAGACTTCTTCATCATGCGAAAGCGTCTCAATAAACCCAAAATTTTCTTTGATGACAGCAATAAAGCCACGGTAAGTTTGTCCATGTTCATTCATTGCCAAGTTATTATTGTCCAATTTGAAGTCTTCAATCTTTGGTGTGGATAGCAGCTGAGTTGAATTAGTCAGTGGTAAGTAACCATTTTGTGGTGGAAGTAACATACCACCGGGATTACCTCCGATGCCCACGTTAACACCAATGCCGGTATTAAGACCAACCCCGACACCATTGGACAGTAGGATTTGCTCATTGTTTTGGTTATGCATATGTTGATGTTGCAGTTGGTTCGTTGTATTTGTTAACATATGTTGCGGTTGCTGTTGCAATTGTTGTTGATGTATTTGTTGCATTTGTCCAATTAGTTGCACATTTACAGCAATGAATTCTTTGTTTCGTTTTACCTGGATGGTTGGAAATATAATCGATAAGAAACAATTAAAATACAAAGGGGGTAACCAAGTTAAACAAAAACAAGTAAGAAAGGGCTAAGTTCGGGTGTAACCGAACATTTTATACTCTCGCAATTTGCAAGGATCAGAGGCGGGGATATGTTTTCAGGTGCTGCCACAACTTTAAATTAAAAAATTTTGTGGAAAAATTCAACATTCATTATTCGACGAAATTGTTAATGGACTGCAATCATATTTGGTATCTTATTAACTTATATTACAGGTCATAGGCTCATGTATTGTATGTTTTTGACGTGTTCCCTCAGCGAGTTAACGCACTTTTAGTAATTTTCCATATAACCTTTGTATGGGAGGTGGGCGTGGTTATTATTCGATTTCACTAATTTTCTCAGTATATGAGGAAGTACTAGAAAAACTTACTCGGAGCAAGTTTGATTGATATAGCTGTAACAGTATCTGAGATATATATATTAAACCTATTGGGGCGAGGCCATACCCACTTTTACAAAAACTTTTACCCATAGATGCACCGCCTTACTAGGATCCGCTATACGAAATAACATGTTTAGATCTTAATTTGTTGCTTAGTTATAGCACTTAGTCTGTTTTCGATTAATGGCATTTTGTGAGCGTGGCAGATGTTCAATTACGTCCATCTACAATACCAACCGTCTTACGGTGACAAAGAATATGTATACCAAGTTTCATGAAAATATCTTAATTTTTACTCAAGTTATTGCTTGCACGGAGGGACGGACGGACAGACCGTCACTCGGATTTTACGAACAACCGCTAGGTGAATAAAACTAATGTACTCTGTAGCAACATGTTGGGAGAGTATAAAAAGGGTATAACCCAGTCACAATTATTCATACAAACTAAAATTTAGCAATCTTCGAAAAAATATCAGGTTAGATAACTTCTCTAATTTTTTCTAATCTGAATTTTCAAAGAATATGATTGATAAATCTGAATGACTACCGCTATCGCGAATTACTGTCCGACAACTCGCTGGAATAAATGGAATCAAATTGTGCGGGGACGTAATAAGCTCATATTTACTTTACATACTTTCCGGCAAGGCACACGCTGCAAAATTGAGCCGTTTCTTGGAAGTATGATGTTTTTTCGGAGATTTTGCGGTAATGCAATGTCGTTCCCACGGCAAGCATTCGTATGTAACCGGAACGGATCCGGATTTATTTTTCGGGCAAAGCTTAACACTAAAAACTAACTACTAACTAGAAAAAAAATACAAAGCCCTTGGTTTTAATATTACGTAAATAAATTTGCTTTAGAGCATTCCTAGAAATTTTCAAATAAAACAAAACAACAACTAACAAAGATCCGGCGACATATTTTCAGGTGTTGACAAAACTTTATATTAAAAATGTTGCGTAAGAATTCAAAATTAATTTTTCGATGGAATTGTGATTGGATTAGAATCATATTTGGTAGCTTATTAACTTATATTATAGGTCGTAGACTCACTTAGTTTCATTACTACATTGCTTTGTGTTTGCTTTGTGTCCGAAATATTCACTCAAATAACTCAAAAAACTCAATTAACTGAAATGATGTATGTGATATAAACTCAACCAAAATGGCTAAACTAAATATATTGGGTATGTTAGGTAAAGGTCAACCAGAGAATCGAGATGCAGAGAAATCATTATATTAGGGATATTGGGTTTAGGCGACGGATAAGACCGATTTCTTTCATATTCAGGGCTAAACCACATTATACAATATATAAGAAAGAATGTCCACTTAATTAAATTAAAATATCACATATATTATCCAGCATAAACGGTTGAGTGGAAAGTCGGAAATCATTACATCGGATTCAAAGTCAGCTTTAAAGTCGGAATCTCTATATCAAGTACATTGGGGTTAGGGGAAGGTCTGAACTGAATGCAGTAACTTTTGGCATTACTCAAGTATACTCGAGAATATGTTTCCTCTAAATTTTATGAAGATAACTTACACATTGGCATAAAGTCTGCTATAATAACGAAAATCATTATATGAAGTATATGCGAGCTGGTGTAATTCGTTGACCGATTTTAGACATTTTCGGCATTAAACTAACTATAGCATATCCAATATTATACGCTCATTTAAATTTGCTCTCGATCTTACCCATTTTTGACACAAGAGCACAATATTATCAGGCAAAGATTTATTCTGAATTTCAATAATATATCTCACAGAGTGACTGATATTTTCGATAAAAAGTCAGCCATAAGCACTGGATCCACATATTAGGTGTCCAGGGGCTTGAAAAGTTATAATTTCGACAATTCTTAGGCGTGAGATGGCATACCCCAAAGGCAGTCTTTGTTCAAAGGTTTGCCCCGATATCGTTATTGATAATTGATTTATATACTGTAGAGTGAAAAAATCGTATGGATTTTAAAATTAGGATAGATGGCAAGTAGGCGTAGTTGCATTCCGATTTAGCCCATTTTATGCCCACTATGCACCAAATTTGGTTGCAGGTGCCACTTCCATTGTCCAATTTTTACATCCATTTCCTTTGAGCCCTTAATTGCCATCTTGGCTGTGAAATTTAATGCTTTTGACGTGTTTGTTCATCGCGTTAACACATTTTTATTAGTTTCCAACACAACCTTTGTATGGTGAGCGTGGTTTTTACCCGATTTGACTTATATTCATTTTTGTTTTGGAGATACATTAACCCTATAAGGGGGCGGACCATTCCAAATTTTTAAAAAAATTTCACCTCAGCGATGCCCCCTTACTGTGATTCCTTGTACCAAATACTAGTTTTATATCTTAATTGAGGGCTTAGTTATTTCTTCTTATAGGATTTCGTTTAACGACATTTTGTGGTTGTGGTAATGGTGCGATTCCGACCATCTGTTCTAATACCAACCTCCTCAGAATGGCAAAGAACAGGTTTTCAACAAATTATCATCAAGATATCTCAATTTTTGCTCAAGTTATCGTTTGCATGGGCAGACGGACGGACAGACAGTCACCCGGAATTCAACTCGTCCCGTCATCCTCATCATTTATATATATATATATATATATATATATATATATGTATCTCAATTAGTTTGAGGTGTTACAAACAACCGTTAGGTGAAAAAAAACTATTATACTCTGTTACAACGTGTTGCGGGAGTATAAAAATATTACAGGCCATGACGTTTTATTAAAATATGTTAAATTTTAAAGTTTGTATAAATATATTGGACCTTGGCTGATTTTTTTAAAGGATAACAAAGCTAAATTAATAATTTCTTTTTGAAATAAATACCTAAAATACCCCTTATGGAAACTCGTACATCACATACTCACCAAGTAGATATCGAATCGTACACGATCTCCAATTCTTGGTGGTTTCTCGCAGTCTTTAAGGAAATACATTATAGTCTTTTTGACATCACCGTGATCATATGTGATCACACCGCCCTCAACACGATCTTGGGACTTGACTGGACTTTTAGGTGCCTCACGCGTTACAGAACCTGTAATAAATAGCACATTGACAAATATAGTTTATCTTGAAGTTATTTTAAATAGAAGTATTTTACTGGCATACCTTCAATATTACTTGCCATTAGCATCTCAAACTGTACCGTGTTTGGTGGTAAGTGTTTTATGCGAATTGCATGCAAGCGAGATGTATTGTATGGAACACCGGGTTCCTGAACGACAGTGAATTCAACTTCGTCATTCACAGCAATTTCCCGGCTCTGAAAATTTAATAAAGTTAACCATTTTGATTTACATTTTGTGCCAAGTATATTTACCGTATCCAACACCTCCGTAAAGTGGAAAAATAAACGTAAATTGCGTTCAACACAACGTAAAAACCCAAAACCGTCCTTAAGTGAAGCAACTACACCTTGCTCACGCTTCTCACCGGAAACCTTAAATGTTTCGTCGAGTAAAGAAATCGAAGTAGCACGCTGCAGTTGATCGCGCCTATCAGTCGCGAGTAAAAACTGAACCCAGTCACCATGCCGCAAAGTAAAGTCGCCCTTCTTTAGACAAAAAGTTAGCATCTGTATCATAGTTTTTTGTTTGTGAGTTTACCTGATCCTTGTCCCCAAATGGTACTTCGACTTCCGAATAGTCAGGTGCTCGATACCGTATACGGCCGGGCAATGGATCATTAGTTTGCCGAGCTGGATTATTGCGGTCAAGAGGCTTCAACACCTGCCCTTTGTAGATCGTGGTATCGACGTCCTCAAAAATAACTGACCCTGGTGTTAATCTCGTAATATTACAAGCAAATTCTCGACCCTGCCAAACGAGAAACAGTTTTGTTTATTATATTATATTTTATATAATGTTATATGAATCCATGCAAGGCTTTGCGTGCGTGTCAAACATTTTCAAATGAAAACTATAATCAATATGTATATTTATATTATAAGCAGTTATGATCAAATATTTGAATAATCATTATAAGGATACTTACATTACGAGTTTGTATGGTAAATTCAACATCGTCACCTGGACGCAACTCAACGTTTCCCTCAGCTTCAGAAAAATGGAAAAAAATTTCTTTGACGACATCAGCACGTTCAATAAAACCAAACGATTCTTTCATGGAGCATACAACACCACGATACTTAACAGGCTGTGCGGGATTCTCCAAACGAATGTGGCAAGCACCAAGGTTACCTCTGTAGAATGAAACGGTCAAAAATGTTGCACTACAATAAATTAATTAATAAGCAAATACCTCTGGTTAGTTGCAATTTGAAAACTAACTTTGTCGCCGGCGCGTAAATTGACATTTCCCTCAACATCGTCTTTGGTATATGGCAAGAAGAAGCACTCGCCACGGTTTTCATAGCTGATGCGACCAGTCGTCTCATTCGACGAAAGTAAATTGTTAGCGCAATCAGTACGAAGTTCTGTTGTAACAGTGCCAGTAACTCGTTCTTCCGATAACACCTACCATTCATATAATGAACTATGAAACTGAATAAGCATTGGTATCACTTTATTCTAACATACCACTTCTGGAGCTATCTTCGAAACTTGGCTTGCTATTGGTTTGCCTGTCCGACGATCGTAAGTCATTTCAAATTCAACAGGATCACCGATTTTTAAGTGGTCAATATTACCGCTGAATTGCGAGAAGTGAAAGAATAAACGTGCCTGACGCTCGCAACATTGAATGAATCCATAAGAATGCTAAAATGCAGATATATACGCATTTATATAAATATAACCTATATTCGAGAGATAACTAAATATATTTATAATAGAGGGTGCGTACCAAAAGTTTCTCAATAATTCCAGTCTCACGAGTTGCTTGACTTGGATCGTTGGCAGCTGATGAAGAGCTCGATTGCGAACTAAATATGGAAGAGGAGTTATTACCGCCCCCGCCACCACTACCTCCACCATTACTCAAAACGCTATTTGATTGGAACACACCGATTGTTGCCGGATTTTGAATGATCTCCGGTACCTCGTTAGCGTCGAAAATCCCAATTGGTGGAGGGTGTTGGGATATCGGTGGCTGAGTTTGCGATTGAGGCGGTGGCGGACCCAGCGTAGAATCCAAAGTAAAAGTGCCAATTGGCGGAAAAGTGGTTTGAATACGCATGGCATTCATGTTGAAAAAGCCATCACAGGAGATGTTATCGTAGATTTCTACAAAGGCAATCAAACAAAGTTTTAATTTTTTGAGATTTTCAATTTTCTAAGTTGTTTCGAGTTTTCGCACAAAATATAGATTTGTACACATGTAAATATTTTTCCAATTTCTGGTTTAACTCAACTATTTTAAGGATTCACAATAGTGAAGTCGTCTCGAAGCTCAAAACGCAGACACTGATTGATAAGGCCGTACAAAACGATTCAATGGCAAATCGATCAAATAGATTGGAGACAGGGACAAACAAACACATACACAGAGAGGATCATTTACAAACATATCAAAACATGCACGCATAAATAAACCACACACTACAAATTGCTTTTTCAATTATTCTGTTTATAACGATGAACAGGAAGTTTCCACTAAAATAGATTAAAATTTTGCAATTTAACAGTTTCCAGGACACACAAGTTTCTAGTTTTTTTCACTAATAATTCGGAAAGACGATGAGCAATTTAAAATAAATATAAAATGTGAAATTTTACAAAATTAATGTGACAAACTTGAAATAAATCGGAAAGAAAGAACTGATTGGAAATTTATGAAATAACTTTGATAACATGTCAGTAAATAATCAATCATTATTAATTCAAGGTTGAAGAGGATACATATTCCTTATTGTAATTGAAATAGTATCTTGATCCCAAAAATAACACACCTTTATCAATAACAAATTTCCCACAGTATATATTATGTCTAGTAAAAAAGATACCCATTATTTTGTATAAGTGCGATCGGGTTATGCTATATATGGTTAGAAAGATAAGATTTCGACCTAAAAACTTTCTCAGCCAGTTTTGTGATTGCTTGACTCAGTATTGTTTGAGACGGGTCAAAGATGGACAGCAGCGATGAGAAAATACTACATATTTAAAAAATTTTCTTCGTTAAAGGTGAAAACACAAGCCAGGCGGCTGAAAATGTGAATAGGGCTTATTGTCCTGATACTGTAACAACAAATCATGAGCAATTTTGTTTTCATCATAGTTTATATCAAAATGCACCACGCTCTGGTAATATTGTTTGTCTGAATTTTTGTCCGAAATATCGATAGAATATTGGAAATAATCGAGTCCAACAGTCATGTAAGCACTGTTCCGATGTTCCATGTTCCCATGAGTTAAAGATTGCACAAAAAACCGTTTGGAACCATTTAAATAAGGAATAACAGAATTTTCTTTTGCGAATCGCTGCTGAATCGCAACAAAATCGATCCATTTCTAAAGCGGAAGAAGCGAAGACAATATCATAGCATGGTAAAATAGCGGTTAGCCGGCGTAAACGGTGGCTCTACTCGGTGGCATCTACTATGAGCTGATCCCCTATGGCCAAACTCTTAATTCGGACCTGTATTGTCAACAATTGGACCGTCTAAAGGAAGTAATCACCTAAAAGCGGTCAGATTAGGCCAATAGGAGAGGAATTTGTTTCATTACAACAACGCCAGTCCACACACATCGATAGTGTCTCGCCAGAAGCTCCGGGAGCTGGTTTGGAGGATTTTTATATATCCACCCTATTGTCCGAACCTGGCACCATGTGATTACTACCTGTTCCTGTCTATGCGAATTATTTTATTGGTGAAAAATTCCAGTGGTATTATGAAATTACCATCAAAATGGCAACAATTTATCGAACAAAACGGTGCATATTTCACCTAAATCGGATCATTCTAACAATGCTTAATAAAATCTTAAATTTAATGCAACAATAATGGATATTTTTTCTACTAGACCTCATATAATACTAATATCAAATAGCGCTATGGCAAAAGAGTTCACTTTTCTACGTACGTATTTATGATAATTTCCTTCTTTAAACAAATAAACGATTCCCACGAATTAATTCATTTCGTTTCGTAAAGATAATCTCACTTATTCTTCGAAATATCAATGGTAATGGATATCAGAGAACGGAACACAAGTAACGGATAGATTTAATAATTTTTTCTCCAAAAATTGTGAGATAATCCTAGTACAATAAATATATTTTCAGAAGAAAGATTGCACTAAATGAGTTTCTACATCGTACATGTCAGAACACTTTGTGTAGAAATTTGGGGATAAAGCTCTTCTTCAGCAGATTTAGCTATTCGTTGTTATAACTGAGCAAAAATTTAGTCACCATCTCAACTAGTACAAATTGTCCATATAGATTATAATAAAAATTATGTTATGAACCGATTTCAACCATTATTTGTGCACTTATTATCAAAAATATTCAATGTAAAGTGCACGTCACCACCAAACAGGACATGGGTATTTAATGCAAAAAAAAAATAATGGTTTTTAATGTATCCTCTCCCGTTTTTACTTGGTTCATCCTTCATTTTTTTTTTTTGTATTCTCTAAATATATACAAATATAAACTAGTTTTGTTCATATAATGGTTGTTGTAAAAAAAAAAATCAAATAGATATAGGGTTATAAATACCAAAATGACCAGGACGGCCAGACTAATTGATTTCGCTCTCATCTTTCCTCGTATTCATTGGCTGAATCATCCCGATGAACTTAGCCTTATCCACTTGCACTATTTCCATTTACTTCATCTAGTGTCATATCTCACTTAAACTCTGTCTTTTCCCAGAAAAAAGGACGGGATTCTAAATTTGATAGGAGTTAATCGACGTTTTTTCCCTTTTTTTAATTTCTTTTATTGCCCTGTTATCTTCGTTAGAGGATATCTCAATATCAAACTTTATTTATTTTGCGTAAATTATAAAATTTCTAAAAACTCTTACTTTTTGAACGTTTGAACCTGAAAATTTTTATACTCTCGCAACATGTTGCTACGGAGTATATTAGTTTTGTTCACCTAACGGTTGTTTTTAACACCTAGAACTAAACGAGTTAGATATAGACATATATATATATAAATGATCAGGATGAAAAGACGAGTTGAAATCCGAGTGACCGTCTGTCCGTCCGTCCGTGCAAGCAATAACTTGAGTAAAAATTAGGATATTTTCATGAAACTTGGTATACATGTTCTTTATCACCGTAAGACGGTTGGTATTGCAGATGGGCGTAATTGAACATCTGCCACGCTCACAAAATGCCATTAATCGAAAACAGACTAAGTGCTATAACTAAGCATCAAATTAAGATCTAAACAAGTTATTTCGTACAGCGGATCCTAGTAGGGCGGTGCATCTATGGGTAAAAGTTTTTGTAAAAGTGGGTATGACCTCGCCCCCAATAGGTCTAATATATATATCTCAGATACTGTTACAGCTATATCAATCAAACTTGCTCCGAGTAAGTTTTTCTAGTACTTCCTCATATACTGAGAAAATTAGTGAAATCGAATAATAACCACGCCCACCTCCCATACAAAGGTTATATGGAAAATTACTAAAAGTGCGTTAACTCGCTGAGGGAACACGTCAAAAACATAAAATTTTACAGCAAATATGATATGGAAGGGTTGCATAGGAATCCGTGCAGTTTTGTTGATGGGCGTGGCACCGCCCACTTTTAGGAGAAATCTCATATCTCAAGAACGCCGTAACCTATTTCAACAAAAGTTGGTATGTAACATTATATTTGTCACATTATTTATTCTTATGTCACATTGTGAAAATGGACGAAATCGGGCAAAACCATGACTACTTCTCATATAACACACTTTTTAGTTTCATCTGATCCTTTCACTTTAAAGTAGATAAATCGAGCATCAATTAAGATATTTGAATAAAGTTTTTCACGAATAGTACGTTCAAGATATGCTATAGTTCAAATTTATATATACACAATGTTTGCGTGATAATAATATGATCCAGAGTCAAAAAAGGAGAAAATGGCTACATTTTCTACCATATATATGTATATAAATTGATCTGGTGTCAAAAATGGGAAAAATCGGATAAATACTTCCCGTAGCCCCCATATACCTAAAATAAGGATTTTAAAACCTCTTGTGACTTTATACCTTATATAACGGTCAATATATGAAATATCTCTTCGACATTCAGAGAGCGTCTCTTTCTGATAAGTGTGTCCATGTGCTTAAATTGGATAAAATCGGGTAAGCACTTCCCCTAGTCCCCATGTATCTAATAAAAAAGATTTTAACCTCCGGGTAGACCTTATACTGTATATTCCATAGAATAATGTCGAAAATGTTTGAAATCGGTCAACGAATTACACAAGCTCCCATTTATTACAGATAATGATTTTCCTTACTCTAGCAGACTTTTTGTCGAATATATCGGTGACTGTGTGATTTACCTTCACAAAATTTGTTGGAAAGATGTTCTCTAATGACATTCTGTTTTCTTCATCTATCCCAAATTTGCCCTGACAAAAGAATTCCCGACTTTCCAGTTCACTTTAAACCGTATATGTTGTGTGATATGTTTTCTTAAACATAATGTGAATTCGGGCTAAATATGAGTGAAATATATTCCTAAATAATGATTTCCATTTCTCTAGTTTACTTTTTTCTTTTATACTCAATATATTCAATTAAGCCAATATGGTTGAGTTTATATCGCATATATCTTATCTGAGTTAATTTGATAGGTTTTAATATAAATATCTCGGGTACGAAGCAAAATATAGTAATGAAAGTACGTGAGTCTATGTTCTGTAATATAACTTAATAAGATACCAAATATGATTGTAATCCATTCATGGTTTTGTCGAATAATCAATATTGTATTCTTCCGCAATATTTTTTAATATTAACTTTTATCAACACTTATGTTTATCTATGTATTATTTATCTATATAAGTAGTAGTAGTAGTAGTAGTATATAGGTAAATACAATATCATCCGGGACAGTCATATAGGTATAGAAAAAAGAAATGAAAAGTTGGCCCACTCTGGGGCAGCCGCAGTTTCCTTAAACTGCCCTAGATCGTTCGGCTCCTTCAAGGGTTGATTGAAGCAATGGACGCTACGGGTAAACCTTAGTACTTGGAACACCAACAACATTGGGCATACCACAAAAGTACTTTCGGATAGTGCTGGTAGTGGACAGACGAAAAAACTTCAAATTTTAGAAAAGAAGGAACTGTAATATTGTAGGGGTCTATACAGAGAATTTACTCATAAGTTCCCATCTTCAGAAACTTTGTAAAGTAGAATCGGCACAATCCAAAGCATGCACGGAGGATGATGAGAAGCTGGAACATTCCTTTTGCGAATGCAGATCCCTCATCCGGTTGAGACGGGATATCATCTAGTCTCCCAATGTTCCAATTCAGAAGATATTGAGCAGCAAGGGAAGAAAAAAAAAATCAGATTTTTTATCAAATCCACTAAGTTACAAAATAGTGCTTAATTGGTTATCACTTGGGAGCACAATGGGACTAACGATGGCTTAATTGCGGTCAGTCCCTCATGCGCCAGCTAACTTTGGCAACTTTATTGCAAAATATCTACATTTCTAAATACGTACAGAATACTTTCTGTTTATACCCATAATCAATGATTTTATCCTGAGTTTTCAAAATTTGATGATACCCGATATCATATTGGAAGTGGAAGGGGGATTTATTTCTTCCAACTATCTTTAGCCAACTTCAAAATGTTAAGGGAAATATATTTTAACAAGAGGCCTAAAAAAATATGGTTTGCCTATTTTTGTAAGGTATTTCCAGCTGTTTCGATATAATAAACTTCAGTTATTCATAGATATTTAAGTTACGGAGATGTAATTTTTTATATTTTATGATTAACTTCACTATATAAATTCTTTTTATAAATTTTTTGACCAATGTGAAATAAGCACTTTTTGATTGCTGACAAACACTTTTCCAATAAACTCACAAAAATAAATTAGTGGTGGTCAAATCTGGAGATCTGAGTGGCCCGACAAAGTCATCTCTTTTTCAAACCTCTTGGGAGCCTCCAGGGAATTTTCGTTGCAAAAATTGAACAATATATGCATTGTGAAATACGGCGCACTGTATTGTTGAAATGATGGTTTTGGCGGTAGTTGACTAAATACGGCAATTTTGCTTTTTGACGCCATTTGAGCCAGCACTTTGTATAGAAGAAAATACAAATCATACTTCAAATGCGTCTCAAAGTGGTTCCAACGACATCATAATCCTAAGCGCAACGACTACACGCCTTTTTAGGATCATGTCGGCTTCAATAAAGCAAATGATATTCACGGTCACGTGGTCTACAAAACTCGACACCAAACGACGAATATTGCTGTCAGACGGTGCCTATTGGCCAACATATTTTTGACGATATGACATACACGTTGAGTTACCACAACTGAAGCGTCACAATTTCGGTGTGTTTGTCAAATTTATTTAATGTTAATATACCGACATAAAAGAAGGAGCTGTATGCCGATGTATTCCAATGACAAATAAGCTTATAGGATGCTATATATGAAATAGGTACAAACTAAAATTCATAGCACAAAGTTTAATCCTTTGTAACAGCGAATACATTTTATTATTATTTTTTTTTGATTTTGGTAAATTATTTAAATTATAGCACTTTCCTGCACTGGCGAACAACTAACCATGGACCCATTCGTCCATCCGTCGTCCGTCGTATCTAGCAGAATCCTAAGCTACTAATACTTACTTTCTTTCTACATGAGAATCGTTAAGACATTTAAGACGTTAAAACATAGAGCGAGCCAAACTTTTTAACTTTTAATTTAAATAAGAAACTAAATATTTTTTATTCCTAATTATTTTTGCGTATTTATATGTAAGAAGCACAGTTATAACAATTATAGACATTGAAAACAAAACCAACAAAAGGAATTCAAATTTGTATAAATCAAGTCCACATGAGCTGCTCACATTCAAAATGGGACACTAAGTAAATACTTCACAAAAGCACCAAATACATTAACCCCAATATTTTGTCGCCTTTCGCTTGTATTTTATTACCTCTTTTAAATGCCGTGGCATACTTTCTATACGTTTTTGGCAATAACTAGTTTCCATTTTCTCTCATTCCTCTAATACTGCTCGTTTTAATTCTGGCTTACTCCTTACGTATCTGTAAGCAAGTTTTCTTTTGAGTTCTCCCCATAAATGCTTAATGGGGTTCGTGCCGGGAGATTGAGCGGGCGTACCCAAAACATTTGGTCAGTTATATAGCAACAAATTCCGAGCATTCCACGACGTGCGCTTGGGTCTTGGTAGAACATAAAATTATTATGAATACTAAGTTTTTCTGCACTGCTGTGAACATTTTGTTTTAAAATATCAATGTACCCCTTATCCTTCAAAATCCCATTAATTACGTGTACTTTCCCAGATCCCGACATGCAACCCCATATCATTATTGAGCCGCCACCGCACTTGAACGTCTTTTTAATATTTATTGTCCTCCAGTTCTTTTCCAGGCATTCTCCGCACAAAACACTTGCCGTCTGATCCAAAAATATTTATTTTGGTTTCATCAGTAAATAAAACTAGAATTCAGATAAATTCTGATGACTTTTAGTTCAATATTTTTTTTTTTTTTTCAATCAAACCTTAGACCAAAAATCCACATTCTCATGTTGGTACTTTTTGGCAAACTCCACCAAGACTTTTCATTTTTTTTTGGAAAAAAGTGGATTTCGGCGAGGCACCCTAGCATAAAACTTGTTATTCTTAAGGAGCCGGCGAATCGTTTCCATATAAACTTCTACTCTTCTTTTCCTCTTTAAGTTGTCTTTTCAAGTCTGTAGCAGATGATTTGATTTAGGGTTTTGTTTTATTAAACGAAGTATAGATCGACAATTGTGGTCATCCATTTTCACTCTGTTCTTTAAATTACGCTTTTCATCATACACATTGCCTCTTTCTTTATACCTTTTAATAATATGATGCACTGTCGACTTTTTTTCCCAACAATTTCACTGATTTCGTGAATGGACTTCTTACCATTGTAGTTTTTTATAATAATGTCCCGTTCTTCAATTGTTGTTTGACGCATTTTCGAAAAATGTTGTTAATTCATCTACAATCACTGAAACACTACTAAAAATTACCAAATTGCGAATTGAGCTGAACATATAACGGTACCCAACTGACAAATTCTAACTGTCTCATTTGGAATGTGAGCAGCTCACATGGACTTGATTCATAAAAATTTGTATTCCTTTTGTTGTTCTTGTTTTCAATGCCGCTAATTGTTATAACTGTTCTTCTTATATACCAGTAAGCATAAACAAATGAAAATAATTTGGAATAAAAAAATATTTACTTTCTTAAGTTAAAAGTTCCCAGTGTGAAGTGTCCAATTTCGAGTGTGGCTCCTTGTATACAAATATTCCAAACAGTTTCTTTCAAAAAATTACACATCTGAATTTTGGTCAAGCTATGGTTAAAATTTGATTAAAATAACATTTTTGTTATTTAACAGGAGACAGTGCAGTCTCTAAAAATGCCTAATGTCTAGACGCATCTAAGAACAGTTCCGGCTTTCACATGCAGTTGCTCACAGAATTGAGCGTAGACCAATCGTTTTTGAAGAAAAACTTCAATATCAACTTGTATACCGGGTCAATCATTATTTTATTTATTTCTATTATTCGACAAGGTCTCCTAGAATTTATAGTTGATTAATCGAAAAAAATTTACAAAACATAATTGATTAATAATTTTTAATAACTTAAACATATGAAAATGTTATGACAAAATTGAGCATACACTTCAGTTAAATATTATATATAAAAATAGAAAAACAAGTAAGGAAGGGCTCCGTTCGGGTGTAACCGAATACGTGGTGTGTTCAAAAAATAACGGCAATGTTCTTCGACTTTAATGGCATAGTGCATCATGAATTCTTGCCTCAAGGTCAAACTTTCAATAAGGAGTACAACCTACAAGTTCAACGCCGTTTGCGTGACACAATGCGAAAAAAAACCCGGGTTTGTGGAAAACATGGCATTTGCTCTCTTTTGCTCAATTCTGCTCACACTTCGTTGCTTTTTGTCTTCGTTTCTTGGCAAAAAAACAATACTGCAACGATCCCCCAGCCTCCATATTCGCCACACATGGCTCCGTGTGACTTTTTCCTATTTCTAAAAATAAAGAGAACCTTAAAGAGCCGTCGTTTTACAAGTATAGATGACATTAAAAGCGCATCGCTGAAAGAGCTAATGGCTATCCTAAAACTCGAATTTGAGAAGTGTTTCGACGATTGGAGGAACCGCTGGCGTAATATCGAATGGAGACTATTTTGAAGGCGACAACATTAATGTAGACCAATGAATAATTATTTTCTTTCAAAAAGAGAAAATTCCCGTTATTTTTTGAACACACAACGTATTTATCGCAACGTATACTATCGCAACTTGTGAGACCCAAAAGCGGTGGAATACTTTCAGGTAATTACAAAGCCTTATACTAAAAATTTTTGCAAATTCATTCAAAATTCATTATTTGGTGAAACTGTGAATGTGTATATTCGGTACCTTATTAACTTATATTATAGGTCATAGACTCTTAGTTTCATTACTACAATACATTTTGCTTCGTGTGAGATATTTATATTAAAATCAACCTTATTAACTCAAATGAGATATATGTGTTATAAACTCAATCAAAGGGTCTAAATTTAATATTGCGTATATGAGGAAAAGTCAATTAGAGAATCGGAAATCGTTAGGGGAAGTATTGACCCAATTTATTCATTTTTGACATCATGACGCATTATTACCAGAAAAAGATACTTTTCGAATTGTTTTAAGTTACCTCACAGATTGACTATATATATGGTATAAAGTAAACTGGAAGTTAGAAAATCCTTATATTGCGTATATGATGGCAAGGGGAAGTATGTCCTGATTTTACTAATTTTTAACACAAGAAGTTTTCAATATTATAAGGAAAAGATGCTCTTTTGATGTTTTCAGTAAAAAGTCAACCATAGGCAAGTTCCACATATTCGGAATCCAGGGTCTTCAAAAGTTATGGTCCTATTTGGTAAACTTTTAGGCACTTGAAGGCTCTATTTGTGTGAAGTTTTATTCCGATATCTTTATTGGTGCTTGATTACAGTATTACTATATAGTGAAAGAATCAGAATTAATTAAAATTTTGTTATATGGGCAGTAGACGTGGTAGTGGTAATAGCCGATTTCGCCCGTTACACACTATAATATAAGGAAGCCAGGATAATATTTTGCAGCAGCTTTTATTGAAATTGGTTGAGTAGTTCCTGAGATATAGGATTTCCCCAAAAAGTGGGAGGTGTCACACCCATTATCAAAATTTTACATTGATTTTTAATCACAGATGCTCCTCCCTACTGCGATTCGCTGTACCAAATTACCTGTTTGTATCTTAAATTAAAAGTGGGCGGGCCCACATCCATTGCCAAATGTTTACACGGATTTCTATGCATCCCTTCCGTATCATCTTTATTGTAAAGCTTAATATACCTGACATATTTCTTTATCGAGTTAACACATTTTTAGTAGTTTTCAACATAACCTTTGTTTGGGAGGTGGGCGTGGTTATCATCCGACTTTTCGCATACGAGATAAAGGTTTCCTTTTTCGGAATTTGAAAACATATTATTCTTTTTGTAATACGTCTTCAAGAATATAGAAAATTTGTATACAGAAGAAAAGAAAGATGTCGAAAGAGCTTTGGGTGAGTCCTTATTTGGAACAAGGTCCATTAATGGGTCTAAATTTTCCAATATTCTCGTCAACGATAAAATAGTTGTCAAAATACATAAAGTGACAGTTGAAAGAATGTGAAAGCTCGCAAACCGATCGGCGCACGAGCACATATCTTGTATGCATGTGTATATGGGGAGTATGTGACGTATATTCCGACTGATTTCATTAATTTTTGCCACACAAAGCACTATGATAATGTACCCTAATTGTATTAAGATATCTTATCAGACAGGTTGAAAAATTCGTATATGTATTTCTATAAAATTAATTTTATGCATATACGTATTCTGTAAATAGACCAAGCCTTTAAAAAAATACATATAACAGATAGATTTATCGGATAATTGGTTCGTGAGATATGACATTCTCAGTGACGCTAGTTTTGGCATTTTGTAAAAGATGGATAAAAAGGAATTTAGCGTTATCGAAATACTATTTTTTGATGGTACAAAAGTTGCTGATACCAAATGGCGGATCAACTATTCATATGCGGTTTACTGAATTGGTACAGGGGATATGAGCGCCGAAGACGATGAACCCTGGAGAAAGGCTGTTATGGGTGGAAATATAGAAGAATTCCAAAAACGATTTTGGACCGTAAAATGAGGATGATCGAGATAATCGACACTATAAATGATCGTGTTGGACATATCCTTCATGTAAAGTTGGGTGCAAAGTGATAACGCGGGATCTCATGATCGACAGATTCGCCAGGCCACAAATAATCGAAAACGATGACAAAAGTGGATGAATCGCTAAGGATATTTTGAATCAAAGGATCAATCGTACAACAGAAATGGTATTGAAAAGTTGTGAGATCCTTATAATTGGTATAGCACCTTCAATTGTACCTACCTACCTAAATAATAAAATTTTATTTTAGCAGAATGCATTTATTGTTGCAGTAACATTTATAAATTGCTTACATTGCAGCAGGTTTGTACTAATTGCCGCTGAAAACCCTATAGTAAAGTAGGTTATCAAGTCAGTTGTGATTAGATCTTTTGCTAAAAATACAACTATAAAATATCTTTTAGTTTATACATATATCACAGATGGAAAATATAAAATTATTCAGCTGCTATGACAATTTTGCGTTTGTTATTGATAAAACTTGCAGCTAACACGGTTTATTAATTTGGCTCTCGATTTATGATTAATTAATTAACTCATTCTTAGTTTATTGACATTTTTTCAAGTTGAAATTACTCAATTCTTGCATAAAATAGAATGAACTTTAAATTAAGGAAAATCTTATCTTTAATTTCAGGGCGTCAAGAAATTATCTCGGGTGAGTTGTAAAATGTGCCATATTAAAATCCCTTAGTATGGCATACAATGCATTTATTTAGAAACTCTTTCAATTGAATAATTTAATAAAATTGACATTCAAAACAACTTACTTTGCAAATATTATATACTTCGTTTATTGTTTTGTTCGAGCATTTACAATTTCTGTTGATGCTTCAATGTGATTAAGATAATCTTTTATCGAATTGTGATTTCGAGTTGTATCCCAAGTTTTAGATATGACTATTATTATTGTAGGTATAGAGCAAAGTATTGCGAACTTTACTGATTTTCCATGAAAACACCTAGCTCAGGCAATAAGTTCCAAGGTATTAAGAGTAGTCACTTAGAGGACCTGAATAAAATATCTTGCAGATGATTATTTAGGCGTGGTTAATCAATTCGAAAGACTTTATCAATGACAACTGAACATCCAATATAATATTTTCAGTTTTTATATAGTTTTAATAGTTTTATTCACCTAACGTTTTTTGTAACCTCTTAAAATAATCGAGATAGACTTAAGAGTTATAAATATTGAACTGGTCAGAATGACGATACCAATTGGTTCCGGATGTCAGTCTGTCGATCTGACAAATCAACCGATCACGTGTTCGAGTTTCAAAGGGCAATCTGGCACTGATCAAATTTCTGCGTTTATCAAGTTACATATTGATACGGTTACATTACGGTTGCACGGTTGCACGAAATATAAAAATCCTATACCAAAATATGCAAGAGCACGAGAACACCACCCCTATGCAGAAGTGTAGTAACTTTAAATGAAACAGCTTCAAGTGTCAAACTCTCGCGAACGAAAACGCACTTCGGAGAAATAAAAAAAAATTATTAATTTTATGAATGCAGAAGCCGTTTTTAATATATCTACTTCAGTAATTTTTAACTAAAAATGTTAAATAAAACGTTATTAATTAATAAAATAAAGGATATTGGGTGAGTTTTAGAATAGCATCCCTCGAATTTGGGGTTAAAATTGGTATGGGCGGATAAAGGAGGTTCTCCAGATCAAGAATATATATATATATATAGACCACGGTTATTTTTATAAAGGGCGGACGAAGGTCGCCAACGCAGAAAGGAATTCTAAGCGAAAGAACTGAGGACAACCCGATGTTGGATCGGCCAGGGTTATTTTGTTAAAGCGCAGCCGAAGACCAACATAGAAAGTAGTTCTAAGCGAAAAACTGATAATGTCATAGAGGCTATAGCTTCTTCTTTAACACTTCATTTTCTTTAACGGATATTATTCCTGTTATTTTTGAATCAAGAATTATGTATAATCTTTGTTTTATATTTATTTGGGTTTGTTTGCAAAATGTGTAAATATGGTAACATTTATTTGTTGGAATGTAACCTTTTTCTTCTTGTGTGAATAAATCAAATTGAACAAAAAGTTAAACGTTGAATTAAAGCTATTTTTACAATTATTAATAAAAAAATTAATATGTAGAAACAATCTAGTGAAGTGATAGCGTATAAAAAGTGCTTAGTATAATTGTAAGTCATTATAAATAGAAAAATTACATACTTAAAATTGTTAAAATATAAATATCTTAAAAACTATAAGTTTGTGGTGGTTATATATACAGATATTCTTAATTTGGAGAACCTTCTCTATCAGCCCATTTTAACTCCGAATTCGGGCGCTGATTTTCTAAAGTTTACCCGGAAATAGTATAAAACCTATCTTTCTAAAGGAAATATCACCGAAATGTACGTATTATATGTATGTATATGTAATATGATAGCTGGCACAGGATTGCAATTATTTTGCTGCATTTAATTATACGAAAACAAGCATGGAATTTGTTGTAGCAAACATTGCAGCTATTGCAGTTTTTTATATTATTTTGTGATTTTCGTGAGTTTTGATGCTCTGCCTTTGCACGGATTGTAAAGTTTTCCAAAAAGAAAAGTTTTTTTTTGTAGAAAACGTTGTAACCCGTGCACAGAGCAAGGGTTTTGCAAGACAGAGAATCCCCCTATTGTTAAAATAGTTAATTTTTACTGTCGGTAAAAGATAACTCAAAAACCTACTTGAGGATGATATATGTAGTATTTGCTACTATGACAAATATGTTTGTAAAATATTTATTTACCTTCACCAGCGCGGTAACCTTTTGAATGGGCATTCATGTTGCTAAATACACGTGGAATACTTGTTGTTGGTAGTGATAGTAGTGGTGTTAATGAGTGTTGCACTTGCTTTGTTCGCTGGGGATAAACTTTGGTTTTATGGACTTTGGATAAAGATGGTAGACTTGGAATCAACTCTTCCAATAAGAAAGCGCGTGCGTATAATTCAGTCGTAAATTGAATTTATTTAATGTGCAAGATGCACGGATGGCATCAAATGAAGAAAATGTGTAGAGAGGCTTGAAGTAAAATATAATTTCTAATCCTTTTTGATGCACAACTGGTAGGTTTTTGAAAAATTTATTTCGATTGGACTGTAATGTTATTTTATTAGATTAATAACACGCTCACGCTATATTTTATGGAGGCAGTAATAGTTCACTGAAAGCCTTTCTGAATGTTTTTGTATGTATGTGTTAAATGCCGGAACACAGCGCCTTTGTTGTATTGTATGAAGAGAGCTAAGTAGTATTCTGTCAATCTCATTTGATGTTATGATTTGTTCTTTAAATGTTAAAAGCGTGATTATTTACTTCATTTCATTCGCCGTCAATTTCCAATTTCTCTCATGGGTTGAGCTTGGCCCACATACGTTTTACACTACTTTGCTTGGTGTGTGTCACTAGGATGTTTGTTTGCTATTGTTCTTAAGTTTTAGTTTTACATTAGACAAGTCTGATATATGTATATATTTTATATTAAGAGAGATTTCTTGAAGATGTAATTAAAATCATTTCATAGTTAATCTTAAGCCGTAATAGCTTTGCTGCCGATTCGCTGTTTGGATTTTTGTTGTTGTTTTGTTACTGGGCTGATATTATTTTGTTTTATGTTATTGTTATCTACTATTCTAAGCTTTAAATGTAGCCAAGTCTTTTTGTTATTCATATACTTCGACAGTTCTTAGCATGTTTCCGTGCAGTACTCCAGTTTGTTACAGTGCTTCTTAAACTGCAGGAGCTGCTCAAATAATGCTTTTGAATTTTTATTTTTTCACGTTTTAAGTCTGTTTTGCTCATATATATAAGCTTATTATTATTCACTTAATTAATATAAAATATAATATAATAATATACTATAGTATATATGTATCGAAGTCCTTTAAGATATCACGAATTTGTTTCAATGTTTCATTATCTTCAATTGCATTTGCTTTAGTTGTTTCTATTTTGTGTTGTAGTTTTACGTCTATACTTTAAATTTTATTTTTTACTTCTAGTAATTAATTCAATTTAGTTTAACGAAATTTTCTTTTGTTGCTGTTGTGTAATAATAATCTTTGTTTTTGTTGCTATTCCTTACTTTTTGTTTTAGTTTATATTATAAATTTACAATAATTATCACAGAGTTGTTAAATCTTTCTTTGAATTTTTGTTTGTGTTTTTGTTGTTTTTTATAAACAGTTTCTTTTTTAATTTTGTCTTATTTTGTTATTGATGCATAGTATCATTCACACACAAACACACTATAGGTACTAGATACATCCATATGCGCAAACATCCGTTCTTTAATAAATTAATTTAGTTATTTTCTTTCCTATTTAGTATATGTTGTTATAAATTTCATCGGTTTATTTCTGCAGTCTGTCGAAATGAGTTCCGACTTTCAACTTGTCACGATTGGTTCCCGGATCTTTCTTTGATTATCTCCGTGTGGTGTGTTCAGAGTAAGCGCAGCTAATGTTCGCCAATAAATGGCCCTTCTACTTTTTTAATCGTCCGCTTATTTTGTTCAATCAACACTATAAAATATTCTATTATGATCGATTTATTTACGAATTTCGTTAGTAATCCAAATATTTATAATTATCTTTTTACACCCTATTGTTGTATCGTTATTATTGTAAAATATATGATTTATTCACATGTAAAAGTGATTTGTAATATTTGAGTTCAGTTTCTGGAAATATATTTTCGGATTACTATTTTCGATTCCTGCACTCCTTGTTATATAATAAAGTTTGATTTAACTGAAAGTTTAATTTGCCACTTAAATGTTAATTTGAAGAATGGTGTAAACTCATTGTTGCTACGTTGCAATTATATGTTTACTTTACACTGCATTCATTGCAGCTTTCGGTTCAACTAGTTTGCTACAGCTACTTCGTACGATACGTAGTTTTAGTAAGATTATGCTCTCTTCAATATATATTTTTAATTTATTTAAATAAACCGCTTCGTTGGTCATGCAATTACACCTGCTTTTATTTTCGATATTGTTCAATCGGTTCTAACTGTTTAATTTTCTATTATATTTTTTGGAAATTTTCAAAAGCTTTTACATATCTTTTTATTCGAAGCACCTTGTCATAGTAGGCATTTGTTTATTTGTTGTTTACCTGGACGACAGGAATTATACCGGCTAATTTCCAGCAGTGGGTAAAAGTTAAATCCTCTTTCTCACCGTTGGTTTTTATGACTCTATTTCATTTGTTTTATATTGATTTTCTCAGTTTACGCACTTAGTTATCATAAAATATACCACCGAAAAGCTACGTTATCTGTTTTTTTGGTTTTTATTTCACTCCCTCATTTCTCAATTTCTATGTAATTATTTTGTTGTGAATCGTTTTTCATTTTGTTTGCTTTTATATTGTCTTAGGCTTTAATTTTTGTGTTTTAAATTTCTTTTCACAACACTCTTACTTTTCTATTCTGAATGTTTTTTTCTTTTTTATAATTAATATTTATGCTTGTTTTGTAACTAATTATTTTCTTATTGCGTTTTGTACTTTAAAACTTTTCTTTTCAGTTGTTTTTTGTTGCTGGTTGTGTTGCTTTTGTTTTTTATTGTGGTTTAGGATTTTTAAAGTTTGGACTGTTTCCATTAACATTTAAAACCTGTATGAATGTAATGAAGTGTTAATGATTTTTAGAGGAGCTGTGTTTAAGGGATTTGGTGGAGTGTTTATTTCAATAACATGGATTTTAAGGGTTTGGGATCCATTTAACAGAAGCTTCTGCCACCCAAACTGAGAGGGGTGTGTACAACTTTTTTTTACTACTCGCGCAGGAAATATTTTTCGACACTGGACGACCGTTTTCGTGTTAATTTTTTGTTAAATTTTATTTACTTTGTTTGTATTGTAAAAAGCAGTTAAACTGCTGGCGATAACAATATTTGTTTAAGTCAGTAATGTCGAACCTCGGAATGTTATTATGAGTTCATGATGTATTTATGGATTACAAATTTTGACCATTTAAGTATTTGCAGTTCCGATGTGGTAGAGTATCATAATGGATAGAACCGCTATATTTTTAATTTACTTCCTCTCAATTAAATTTTTCTGTTTAGAGATTCTTGCATTTTTAAATAGCGTCTCCAGTAAATAGCTTTTATATTAAACTAATTTACTACTCCAAAAATTATTGAGTATTTTGGGTAATTTTTTAAATAAATTATCGGCGTTACGGTTTATTGAGCTGGTCTCCACAAAAAAAAAAACAATGGCAGAAAGCTTCCGTACGAGCTCGCACGTGTAAGCACTTTCTCACAAGTATTTAATCCACTTTACTTATTGGCCGCTAAATAGATATTAAATTATAATTTGTTCAATTCATAAATAGTATGAAAGTTTTTTATTGTAATTGATAAAAAAAAAACTAGGGAACAAGAAAATATTCGCCTCAATTTCTTTATTCCTCCACCACCTCTTAACGTCTGCCTCAGTTTTCAGTTCAGTATATTACTATATCTTAATCGTGCACGATTTTGTTGTTGGGGTTTGTATTTTGATTAACTTGTTTTATTTTTATTTATTTATTTATTTTTTTTTTGTAAGTATTTGTTGATTTTGTTATTTCGTTTTCGATGGTGTTTTAGATTATGATGAGAATAGTTAAGTGTGATGTCAAAACGGAGTTTTAGTTACAAAAGCTAGAAATATATTAAATTTATTAGAATATTTATATTTATTATTATATTTAATACATATATGTTTATAAATATAATTATAGATTCAATATACGAAATGATCCCTTGAATGTAAATATCGTGAAATCTTTAGAATAGCAACCCTGAATTCGGAGTTCAAATGGGTATGGGCTGATAGAAGAGGTTCTCCAAATACATTTTTTCCAACTTAATAATTTAAAATTTACAAATTAGTTTAGATTTCAAGACAAAAATTTTTACTTTATGTAAATTATAAGTACTACGCCGGCTGGATGTTCTGGAAAACCTCCTCTATCAGCCCATAACCATTTTAACCCCGAATTTGGGGGATGCTATTCTAAATCACAGCGTAAATTTCCGAGATACAAAGGCTTTTCTACTTTCTGTCATAACAATAATAAATATTTCTTCAACCTTTAAAAAATTTATACATCTAGTTTATTGATGGTTGAGTTTTCACACAAGAAAAATGGTTAAGGTAGTCAGGCTTTGGGAAATTCCTATTCTTTGAAAAACTGAAACTATTATTATTTTTATAGTCGCAGTATCATAGTGGGATGTGTTCGAAACAACCTCTTGTAGTTTGTTACTATAACAAAAAGTCTGTTATTTTCAATATCTGTGATTAGAATTCTACTACTAAAGCTACAAAAGCAGAAAACTCAAAAACATTTTTGTTTTTCCGATCATGGGAAAATAAAATTTAGTGACAAAAAAATGAAGAGAAAATAAGCTGACATAATTACAAAAAGCTTTTGGGTGGTATTACTGTTGCAAGATGGATTATTTTCATCAAACTTATAAATAATTTATGATGTTACTAAATGAACTCTAAATTAAACCTATTGTCCTTCTCTAGTTTATTACATTCAATTCAATATACTTTCACTTTAGCGATGACACTCAATATGCATAACCGTCTTATATCGATCATCAAATTTGCAAATGAATGTAATAAAACTAAGAATAATGGAACTGAATCAATGCTAATTTCCTTAATTCTCTGTGTTATATAAATCAATTGTCTTCAATGTGGTAATAAACGTAATATGTAATAACCGTGGGATTAAGTTAAATTGTACATTTAACTTTTAACTAGCATTCAACAATGTACAATGAGTTTAAAATGTATATGATAAACTCATTTTGAGTAACTAATTTGGAAATTCTTGTAACGTTTACTAAATTTAGTGAATAACACTTCATTTGTAGCGTGCACACCAAACCGGTCACAATTATTTAATCAGTTAAAATCATGAACATTTTGTACGCTTTAATAATTAATCAAACTTTGGTAAGTGTTACTTTGAAGGTGGACTACTAAGAACATGTGCAGACTTTTCGTGCATTGTGATTTTTTTGATCTTAATGTTTCATAAAATATTGCACCTAATTTTCGATTTCTGATCGCAAAAATTAATATGAGAGTCAATATAAGCTATCCATTAAATTATATATACCACTATGGTAATATGTATACATTAATTGTACAGTGTACGTAAAATTTAAGTACGTTTTCATATATCTTTATTTGTAACCAACAGTAAATCACCATTTATTTTTCTTTGTAAAAATCGTATAACCGGCATGTAGAGAAAGTTTCTTTGATATGTACACATTTTCTTCGCATCTCAAAATCTGAAGAAAAAATAATATAAACACCCCGCCCATCAAACCCTCAATGGTTTGGATTTAGGCTATATAACCTTTCCACGTTGGGCATCTAACAAATGCAATATTGATTTTTCATTGCACTACGCTGTAATACACCTTCTTCCACAAAACCAATAAGGCTTTCTGTAGGCTGTGTTGCCCATGCAACTAAGTGCGTTAAAGTGAATATGTACACACGTACGCAAAGTTCGCTATGATATTGCTGTGTTCATATGTGTGCAAGTTTAAGATCGTAACCCCGTTCCTAGCCGGTAGGATACTTATTTTATATTTAAATAAATTTAGACGAACTAATGTGATTTTTTCAGTTATGCTAGAATTAATATTATTTGCAATAAAGACAACACTTCCGTAAGCAAAGGCAACTACAAGAAAATACGAAGATGAATTTTCTTTTCATGACGGCTCGCCTGACTTGACGCTGCAAAGCATATATTTCTGAATCGGCGAGTTTTTCTTTAGAAGTTTTCATGTTTCTATCTTACTATCTGCACTTTTAATATATTCGAACACATCATTGAATATTTCCATATTAGAAAATAACAAATTTATCACAAAATAGATTTAAATGTTGAAGATATTTCATAAATTGAAAAATTTTCACAGGCAAATACGTACCCACGACACAGCACAACGACGCCATATTGCATTCGCTTTATTTCGTCAGCGGGTTGCCATATTTTTTTATTTGGTTCGCCTCATTCGAACAAACCAAACTAAAAATTTATCTACGTGAGGAATTTAAATACATCCACCATACATTTTTCATAAGATAATTGAAAGTTCATTGCTCGTATACTTTGTAGGTTTACATATTTTTAACCTTTTATTTACATACTTTGATATCATAATTATGCATTATAATAAATTTAATATTTAAATGCTTATGTTTTCAAGCATGAATTTCTGATATTATCAAAGATTGTTAACCGAAACTTTGTTAGTGATTGGGAAAAACAACATTGGCCTCTGTCATTGGATTTGACGATGGTTTTGTTCGCCGCCTTATTTCACCACCTCAGGTTTAGTAATACAAAATTTGGTAGTTTATTCCTTGAAAAACTGAAAAGAAACTACTTAAAATAAAATATATTCTATGTACAGCTAAGTTAAAAGTACTAAAAACTGATTATTTTTAAGTAGTGGAAAGTTTTAATTTTTGAAATATTTTGTTCTAGAATTAAAGTGCGGCAAAGGCAACTACCGGACAGAAAAACGGTTGGATAACCAAAAACGAAAACTACGAAATATAAATTAATTTGTAAGGAGTAAATCAAAAGCGTATAAAAAGAGGATTGTATAATAATATTAAAAGTAATGGCGCACAGGTTGATTCAATCTGCGAAAGCTATCGAATGGTGCCTTCGTAGAAGTTATGTTGCCAACAATATAAATTTGAGAGGTTCTAGTCGAAATGTGATAGGAACACCTGAATTTATTCAAACGCCAGTAATACAATTTTTGTTAGAACATGTTCAATACTTTTGCAAAAAACCACCAAAAGGATTTGAAAAATACTTTGAGGAAGGAAAGTCGGTGGACAAGAAAAGATCTGATAGTGAAACGTCTAAATCGAAAGAGACCAAACCTTCAGTTGGTAAAGAAAGTAGCTCCAGTACATCTTCAACAAATAAAAGTGATTGGAGTTTTGGTATGTTTACAAACAGTTCGAAAGGGTCACAAGGAAATCGTGGAGCTGGTGGTGGCGGTGGTCGACCAATAGGAGACGGTTCCGGAGGCGAGCGGGAAAAATGGATAATTTTTGGAGCTGTAAGTACGGTTGCATTACTGGCGTCAATAGCATTTTTTGAAATGGGATATAAAGAAATTTCATGGAAAGAATTTGTTAATAAGTATGTATGATTACTTTGTATTGAATATTTGCATAATGAAGTTTCTCCAGCTATCTCAATAAGGGTCTGGTGGAAAAATTGGAAGTGGTCAACAAGAAATGGGTGCGCGTTCGTATAATCCCAGGAAATTCACAAGATGCTAGTGGTGTACTTTGGTTTAACATCGGCAGTGTAGACTCTTTTGAACGTAATTTAGAAACCGCCCAAACCGACCTTGGTGTTGAACCTCTTAATTACGTGCCTGTTATATACCGCACAGAAGTTGAAGCATCAGCTTTGACGGGCCTTTTGCCAACACTCCTAATAATCGGATTTTTGGTTTATATGATGCGTCGTTCAGCTGATATGATGGGAGGTGGTCGTGGAAGAAAAGGCGGTGGATTATTCGGCGGTGTAATGCAGTCCACAGCGAAACTCATCAATTCGAACGAAATTGGCGTACGCTTTAAGTAATAATTGAAAAAATTATTGGATGCATAAGTACCTAAAAAATATTGCACTTTGCAGGGATGTTGCAGGTTGTGAGGAGGCTAAAATCGAAATTATGGAATTTGTGAACTTCTTAAAAAATCCTCAACAATATATTGACCTCGGCGCAAAGATACCTAAAGGTGCTATGCTCACTGGTCCACCAGGAACTGGAAAAACGTTGTTAGCTAAGGCAACCGCTGGTGAAGCAAATGTTCCTTTTATAAGCGTATCCGGTTCCGAGTTTCTGGAAATGTTTGTTGGTGTAGGTCCGTCACGTGTTCGAGATATGTTTGCGATGGCTAGAAAGCATGCGCCTTGTATTTTGTTTATTGATGAAATTGATGCGGTTGGACGAAAACGGGGTGGCAAATCTTTTGGTGGACATTCTGAACAAGAGAACACATTAAATCAATTGTTGGTTGAAATGGACGGCTTCAATACGACTACTAACGTTGTTGTGCTAGCTGCAACTAACCGTGTTGATATATTAGACAAAGCACTGATGCGTCCAGGAAGATTCGATCGTCAGATTTTTGTTCCCGCACCTGACATAAAAGGACGTGCCAACATTTTTAAGGTAAATATAAAGACGTTAAAGGATAAACTTTAACGTATTTAACTAACTCTCAACTATACTAACATTCTGCATAATATTCTTTCGTTAATGTTATTTATTAATGTTATAAGCACTTCCGTTAGTGCTACTCAATTCTAAACTTACGTAGATACATACTTAGCACTGTTATTGCTCATGATATATTGCTAAATTTTAAATGCAAATATTTACAATTGAATTATCTTTGAGACTATGTTAAAATGTTGCAAGCTTTTAAACTGGGAATTTCTAATTTGGAAACAGCAGTATAGTGTTCTTTTAATCTTTAATAGAAAGTAGAAAATTCTGTCTACCGCATGTAAATTAAGTTAAAGGAAACCTCTTGGAACCATATTATAAATATGTAGCTGCAAGATTTGTATCCGATCTACTACTTCTTATAGTTATAGAAAACCGTTAATGTATATTATACATATTACCACAGTTAGATTTTTAAAAATGCAGCTGCTGATATCTGGCTTCTAAAAATTCGGCATTAATTTCCCGCAAATGTATTTCTTTAAAATTTAAGGTACATCTGGGACCTCTAAGGACTGATTTGGATAAACAAGATCTTGCTCGTAAAATGGCAGCACTGACACCTGGTTTCACCGGCGCGGACATTGCGAATGTATGCAATGAAGCTGCTCTTATAGCCGCACGTGATTTGTTGGATTCAATTATTATGAAAAATTTCGAGCAGGCGATCGAACGAGTAATAGCTGGTATGGAGAAAAAGACGAATGTTTTAGCTCCGGAGGAAAAGAAAACGGTAGCGCATCACGAAGCAGGACACGCGGTTGCGGGTTGGTTTTTGGAGTTCGCAGATCCGCTGTTAAAAGTTTCAATTATACCACGCGGAAAAGGTCTTGGATATGCCCAGTATTTGCCTAAAGATCAGTACTTACTATCGAAGGAGCAACTTTTTGATAGGATGTGCATGACACTGGGTGGACGAGTTGCTGAGGAATTATTTTTTAATCGCATTACAACTGGAGCACAGGATGACTTGAAAAAGATAACGGATAGTGCTTATTCCCAAATTGTTCGATTTGGCATGAACGAGAAGGTTGGTCAAGTGAGCTTCGACGCGGGCCAGCAGGGGGACGCTGTTTTCACTAAGCCCTACTCGGAAGAAACTGCGCAGTTGATTGATAATGAAGTTCGTGTTCTTATTCATAAAGCTCATCAACGCACCACAGAATTGCTCACTAAACACAAAGAAGATGTGCGCAGGGTAGCTGAGCGCCTATTAAAGAATGAAATTTTAAATCGTGATGATATGATTGAACTGCTGGGTCCACGACCATTCAAAGAAAAGTCTACATATGAAGAATTCGTTGAAGGCACGGGTTCTTTCGAAGAAGACACATCATTACCAAAGGGTTTGCAAAATTGGAACAAGGAAAAAGATGAAGAGAGTAAAGACACACCACCACCGAAACCTGTCACAACACCTTAAATGTTGCTTAGATAAATATTTGCTGTTCGAGCGATTCTTTTATAATGACTAAGCCTTAATGCTAGTTCTTTTTTTTTTCTTGTTAAGTTTTGCAATCTATGTGCTACATTGAAATATCAAGAGAGAAATCAAATATGTAAAACAAAAATTGAAACGATAATCTTCAATAAAATCATTGAAAAATAAAGTTTTTCACACATCCAAAAAAACTTTAATTTTTATTTCATATTTCTAAATCAAAAGACTTGTGCATATAATTATAATATGAGGGCAGCATTTGGTTGGGCTACCGACTTATTATTTTAATAATATTTATGTTTTGCAAATTGTGTTTTTAAAAACCTTTTATTAATACCGATTAAAGCTAATATTGTATAAAATAGAAGAAATTAGTTAGTATTATACTTATGAGAATCTTGTAATGTTGAGCTGTTTTCCTTTTGGAGTTTCTCCTTAATTGCTGCTCTGCACTGATCGAATGATTAAATTAAATTTTCTCTATTATTGGCAAAATTCCTTCTTTTATACTGCTTGAATTAGTGGTGTGATATTTGGAATATGATTACTTTATTTAAATAAAGGTCCTTTTCTGAAGTGGAATATTAGCACATTGAATGTGCTTGGTATTGTTATAGGTAGTGATGTGGGTGTGGATGTATGTGTAACTCCTCCCTCCTTAGATTTGAGCTGCTCCTGTAGCTTGTGATTATTTTCTTCTGCCATTTATATTACTCCTTGGTTTTGATGTTTCTTAAGATACTTCATACAATATATTATTAGTAAACTTATTGATAATATTATTACAAAAATTGTTAAGGAAATTGTGTAAGTGACATTATCTTGGTGGTTATAATGGAGTTATTTTGTATTTTCAACATTTTGTAAGTGTATTTCTTCTATATAATTAATATTTATAGTAATGTTGTAGTGGTAAAATTACTACGTTAAACAATATGCTCTTATTATTTTCATATATACATAATATTCTATTTTTATATCGCTATTCTTAAATTCTATTAAGTAATTTCTTTGTAATTCATAACTAATTTTAGTTATGGTAAATTTTTTGTAAAAATTATTCGTTTTTCAATTCCTATTATTTACATTTCTTTATTTTTTTGTTTTAAATAAATTTTTTATGCATTTATTACTTTGTTGTAATTTTGATTTAAAAATTATATCATTATCATAATCGTAAACTTTTTCGGTCTCTGTTATGTAAATTTGCAATATAAAATTAGCAATGTTAATTTCTCTATTTTCTTTGTTCGGTATTGGTAAGATTCTTACCTTAAAAGAACATTTTTTTTAAATAAAATTTTGGTATCATTATTACAACTATTAAATTTTTTATTACTTTTATAACATTACTTTTCATATATTTTAATTTTTATTATTAACATTAAATATGTTTGTTTCTTTATTGTTTAGAATATTTCTTCCTAATATTCCTATCCTCCAAAATCGAATTAATTTTTCCATTTTCTCAATTTCATTTAGTATATAATTTATATCAAATTATAATCGTATCAAATCTATTGTTTCTAAGCTATATATTTGTAACTCCGTTGAAATTTTTTTAACTGATTTGTATTTTTACAATTTTCCTATTTTGATCTCATTTGCTAAAAGTTCATAATTTTGTTTTTTGTTCTAAATTTATATTTACTTGTTTATTTTAAGTATTTATCATATTGTGATTATTTTCATCTATTATTTTTAAATGTTCTTTTAATTTTTATCTGTCATCATCGTCCATGCTACTAAAAAGAAAATTCATAACTTTTTCTACATGTTTACTAATGCTCTCCTACTTCTGGTACGCAGTGGTTTAACTGAATTTAATTTATGTTTTGCTGTATTCAATGCAATTTTTAAACTGTATGTAACTTTTTAATTTTTGAATGTATTCTTTTTCATTATATTATTCATTATCATATGTTTTCATAACTATTCAAATCTATTATGTGATATATTTTATTATAATTCTTTATTAAGTCTATACTTTTATACTCTGTAGCAACATGTTTGAGTTAATTAATAGGAATATAAAAAGACAAGGTGACCATGCTGAAAATTCCAATGAGCTTGTGTTTATAATTCAAACACTATGTATGGACTCGAATCCATTTCCCGTTTAAAAACAGCCGTAACTATGAACAGCTGAGCTCGCTCTTAAAAGCTTTTCTCTCTCTTTGCACCACAGCAAGAAAATCGCTATGCTCTTAGTTCTAAATTTATCTGGACATTTAGATACAGCTGCAACAATGTCTGCACTTTTGCTTTATCAGTGATAATTGTGTAAACAATAACACAACAAACAACAACACAAACTGTTAGAATTAAAGTTCTACGGTGTATTTCATCCAGATGTGCTTATGTATTTGCGTGATTATACATGTATGTATGTTTGTATGGATGTATGCATTTTTGCAGATGTAAATGATTTAAATTCGGCTCTCTGTGCTCTGCTTCAGCCGCTATGTTATCAGCTGTTGTGCAGCGCACTCGTTAGCGCTTCAATGCCAATGCGGTTGAATGCAACGGGAGTATCTCAGTTCTGCCAACCGCTCGCCGGTAGCTAAAGGCTGCAGCTGGGCAGCGGCAGAGGTAGCGGCAGAGGCACGGCATGAACGACTGGCGGCAGTGTCTGTGTGATGGGGATGATTGGCGGTGTGATGATGGTAATAGTCGGGCGCTGTGGGTGCTGCACTCAACGACATCATTGCTGAAGTTTGCTCGCGCGCAGCTTTATTGTCGCAGTTGCAGTTGTCATTACATATGTACATACAAGCGTATATTTTTTGTTTAGTCGTTGGAACTATTACTAGTTGGCGTTTGTGTTGCCGGCTTCAGCTCTGGCAACTGTCATGATGTTCGACTTTTGGCGCTTAGGTTATGTCGCTGCTGCTTTACGTAGCTACACGAGTATGTGCATGTATGCGTGCGCTTGTTTGTAGTTCGCTGGTTGTTAGCTAATTGCCGTTGTCGTTGCCAGTGTTTTTGTTGCTCACGCTGGCACTCAAACAGCAGCGACGGACGGCCGTTTGCGTTCAACATACGTTCTGCCATTCCGCCTGAGTTCTGATAGTTTCTCGGTTTGCATTTCAGTATCGCAGAGGAAGTTGTCGCGAGCGCTTGTTTGGTGGAGCTTGGTCGAATAGCTAAAGAGGAATGCAAAAGGCAAACGTTTGCCGCAACCAAAGTAAAAATCACTCATCCGCAATACCAATGCACATTCGATAGGAAAAAATAGTTTATAGTCTATCTACAAATAAACAAATAAGCGTGCGTACATATATTTAAAATACAACACCACGAAAGTTGTATATTTGTGATGTTTTTTTTTTGTTTTTGTTTGTTATTTTTTTGTATATTCTTAAAGTGATGCAATGCAATTTATTAAAAAAATTATTTAATGCAAAAAATAAAGTAAATAAAATTATTTTCGAGAAAGGAAAGCTAATGGCCAATGCATGCAATTTACAGAATAGTGTAATGAAAATTCCAAGGAGGAGCTGTGGAAATCTTTGCAACTCAACTCTAAGGGAAATTAAACAAAACTTCCGAGGAGCCCGCAATCCTATTTCACCATTGAAGACGCATAAATGGCTTAACGAAAATATTTTATTTAATTATGCATATGTATAATAACTAAATGATAATATATAAATAATACATAATGCACTGCCATAAATAACTGTTTATGATAACGCAGAGACAGAATTACATAGTGCTGGACATATGCAAAATGCGCGGGTCCAGAAATTTTCTTTAGTTTAAGCAGAAATCGTGATACTTTCTGATATTTATTACGGTGGTGTGTTGATTTCTTCAAACATGGCAATGAAAAGAAACAGAAACGCGCTCCGGTGCCTTGCAGGTTTCGCCGGTCTTCTTAGATATCTCCAACGGCTTGGTGATACTATATTTACTATAGATACTATAGCTTTTTTATACTAAAATTTGATAGTGGGTTGAGTGCGCGGCTACTATTCCTTGAGACATGACATTAAACAAGAAATAAAATTCAAAATTATAGAAGGCCTACTTGTAGTTGTTGTTTTAGACTGGAAATATCGAATTAGACGGTTCAGCGTTTCATTTAGAGAGTATGGCCATTTGTAATTCACATACTGTAAATAAATAAAAAGCTCAATAAGTGAGGAAATTGTACTTTATACCAATCCCACTAAACAGAGGTTCGAATTATATTGACTTTTAAAACTTCAGAAAACCTTGTAGTTTTGTTTTGTGTTTTGTGTAGCGGGATAGATCAGGGTTTCCATCTAGGAAGTGCATCATTTGAATAAAATAAACAGGCAGACAATATGAAGACTTGTGTGCAGACCAATGTACCAAAGCTTTATACATTAATATCATATATATGCACAGTCGGCATTGGGGGTAGGGACAAATCTGATGAGCATCCATTTTTTCTTGAATCTCTTCAAAAAAAAAAAAAAGAATCCATAAACTGATATTTAGTTCTTCTCCTATTTGGTGAAGAGCTAAGCATATTAATAAATTCTAAAAATGTTTCTGGTTATTCAAAAAAGAGAAACAGCAACAAATTAGCGCCTCACTTATTCTTAAGCACTTCTTTTACATATCTCCATAGCTGCCCTTACGCTAGTATGATCCCTATATTTTCATCTCTATTTTCAATGATAATGACGATATTAAATGATGGTACTTTATGTGTACACAATTCAGTAACTCAGTTTAGTAGTATCAGTTATGGAATCCTTCATAAGAAATATTTTTTGTTATTTACTTCTAATATTCTTCCTGCCTTCTACTTTATTCCATCGAGTTTCTACTTCTTCTTTATATTATTTCTTTTTACCCTCTGGACTTTTCGCTTTCGATTTCCATCAATCTATGCTGATCGAGTTCAATAAAACGCCAGCAAGTTAGATTCATTGTATCGTGGAATTTTCTACAACTACCAACCTTCTTTCAACTTCCGACCTACAATAGGGCTTTCAATGAATAGCCATTGTTTATTTGACTTTATTTGTAGAAATTATAACATGCCCCGTGAGAGCATTTCGAGCTCTATAACTTAATTGTCGTCTCAGACCCTATATAAACTATGCAATTCACAATGTCTGTTGCTATTGGAAGCAGGAAGAGTAGCTTTGACGTCGTCGGTGACTGTGACAGAAACGTTCAAAATTACTACTAATTGCAGTCACGTGTTGTCGATTGCTGTAGCGGCGATCTAATTCGTTGTATAGATCTACAATGCGCGAAATACGAGTGGTGTTTTGCAAAGCGTACTCAAGGGAAGCTTTTAATAAGCGTGTTTTGTGTGGAAGGTGCTCAGAAAAGTTTGTTTGAATTGAATGTGCTCTGAACTATTCATAAAACGAATACATCAGAGTCGATAAGTGTGTGGAGGTATTTTTGGTATTTCTAAATGTATGTTTGTATATATGAATATGGGGACGTATGTAATTAAGTCATCTAATATTTTAAGGCCATTGGGTGCTACTTGAAATCCACCCATTTTCGGCCACTTTCGAGATGTATTGCTTAGGTAGCACTTCCGCTCCACATGGTCTGGATTCAATTCAACCTTCTAAGAACTTAAAAAAGAAAAAGCGACCAATTCTCCACAGGCAATGGCTAATGCCTGGGTGTATTTCTCTCTGCCATAAAAATGATTTTAAGGGAGAAGTTCGTACGATAAACTAGTAAATATTATAGAATGACTGAGTTATATTAATAAGTTAGTGCCTTTAAATCCGGTGGATAGTAATTAAATCTAAATAGTTTTGAGTGGAAATATAGATTCCAGTTTCATTTGAAAATTTACGAAATTGGTTTTACGAAAAACCACTTTAGTAACGTTGAAGCTGAGCCTTAGTGTGACTACATTGTTCCTTATTTTATTAAGCTCATTTGCAATTCAGTTAAACTTTTGTCAATTATTGTATATTCCTGCACAACAATTAGTGTTCGAGAAATCTTTGCTTTAATATGCATAAAGCATCTTGGGTCCGTAGCAAAGTCGGTCTTTTGAACCTTCAAGAAGCGGCCTCCTTTGTCTTTTCAATGATCTCTCTCCTCTACACTATGCCAGAGGCAGAATCACTCCAACGAGTTTGGTCAACAGTGTTGTTGGACTGATTCTAGTTCCTAGTAGATGAATACTTTTTAGACGAAGAATGACGAACCGTCGAAGACGAACCGTGCGCGGTCAGCCTATGATCCAGAAGTTGTTGAAATGCTAATATGTTATGCAATAACGATTTTAAATATGAAAAGTAAATTCTGTCGATCGATAGCGCCATTGTTTCTGAGTAATTGTCATTGTTGTAGAGATAATATTCATTGCCAATAGCTTCCACGAAGATAGTGATCCACAGAAACAGTGAGTGCCAATTAACTTTGACGGTGATGCATACAAACGAATTAAAACAGAACTGATTTCTAAATTTGAATTTGTCATTATTATTATTTTAAGTGCAATGGACTAGCTGTGTATAATATACTACATACATATGTACATAATTCTTGCAAGAGGTATTGCTTCGCCGACGGGTATTCGAACATGTAGTTTATAGCAAGCACGCGGCGATGTCTAGTGGTTATTGGGATGTTTATGGAATGAACTAATTGATATAAAAATAAAAAATAAAAATAAAGTGAAATCTAAATCAAATCAAATCGTCGTGCGATTAAATCCGTGCTACAAAAACATACTTAGGTCTTGTAAAGCTGCTTGAACCAAGATGTGGTTATAAATGTGACTAAATCGTGCGCACAGCCTTAATAATTACATATTCGTGTCCATGTATGGGCATACATGCACATGTACCGAATAGATAGTAGTGCGCAGTTTAGAAACCTATCGAGCGTACTTGGAATTAGATTCAGTTACTCTTGTCGCCGTCATTATAATCGATCTCTGCCTACCTATGCAAATACACAGCGTTGGAATTGAAATCGCTGCGAGATCGTACCTTGCTGCATGAGATAATGTGTGCGAGAGCTTCCTTATGCCCTTGAGGAAGGTGTCAGCGTCTCTTAGTGATAGCTATTGTTATATCCTTAGACATAGTGTGTGTAGTTAACCGCCAATTAGACGTGCATACCTGAAGAGGGTTAATTGGATTTAAGCCCGAAAATTCTACGTGCCGCTACGCTACGAATTTTTTGATACCAAAAGCAATCACCGTTAACCAAAAATGGATATGAAAATGGAGTTAGTAAGTCAGTCGCAAGAGATGAGTACCGGTTCCCCATCTGAGGTGCCAAATGATCCAGGGTAAGGAAATCTCTAGGCAAACTGTAACACAAACATAAAAACAAGTAAGCAAAGGCTAAGTTCGAGTGTCACCGAACATTTATACTATCGCAATTTTCAAAGATCAAAGCCAGTGCATATTTTCAGGTGTTAACAAAACTTTATATTAAAAAATGTTGTAAATGGATTCAGCATTTGTTATTCGGCGCAATCCTGAATGGACTGCAATCATATTTGGCATCATATTAACTTTTAAGTTAGGTCATATTCTCATAGAGACTATTAAGACAAATCATCAACATTCATGATACTAGTGCTGTGGGAAGGTACAACAGCAATAATTTTTATTATCGAATGACATAATGTTAATCCATCATTAGGCAACACCATCTTTTATGAAGATGTTTGTCCGACCAAAGGGACGAAATTTAATATATTGTGTATATGAGGAAAAAGACAACCAGAAGAGTGTAAATCATTATATTAAAGGTATAGGGTTTAGATTAAAGGTATAGGGTTTCAAACTTATTCAGCGCTAAAGCATATTATGGTTAAGAAAATGCTTAATTCCTTTAAACTATCACATATATTGACTTATATAAACGGTATAAGGTCAGCCGGAAAGTCGGAAATCACTATATCGGGTACATTGGGGATAGGGGAAGGTTTGAGCAGATAACATTTACTTTTGGGATTAAACTAAATATGCTCCAGAACACTGAACTTTGTCTAAACTTTATTAAGATATATTACATATTAACCGATATGGACGGTATAAAGACAACCGGATTTTTTAAAATACAAACTATTTATAGGAAAAGACGTCGTATGAATTTCATTAAGATATCTGACGCATTGACCTATATACAAACTATTTAAAGGAAAAGACGTCGTATGAATTTCATTAAGATATCTTACGCATTGACCTATATATACGGTGTAAAGTCAACCGGAAACTTTAAAATCCTTGCATTAGGTATATGGGAGGTGAGAGAAATATTTTTCCGATTTTACTCATTTTTGACATCAGGGCACAATATTTGCAGGAATGATTTTTATTTGGAATTTCAAGAATATATCTCTAAAATGTCTGCCATCAGCACTGGGTCCACATATTCGGTATCAGAAGACTTGAAAAGTTATAAACTGATTTCGATATGTTTTAGACGTGAGATGGCATACCTTGGAGGCATTATTTGTGTAAATCTTTGTTCCGATATCTTTGTTGGTAGTTGAGTTATATACTGAAAAGAGAAAGAATCTTATGGAATTTGAAATTGTGATATATGAGAAGTAGGCGGGATTGGATTCCGATTTAGCTCATTCTCGCACTGAAACTTGAGGATGTAAATATAATTTACGCACCAAATTTGGTTGAATTTGTTGATGCAGTTCTCGAGATGTGGAGCTTCACTTGAAAGTAGGCGAAGCCACACCCACTGTCCAATTTTTAAACCGGTTCCATTGGAGTCCTCCTGGCAGGGAAATTCAACCCTTCTGGCATGTTTCTTCAGCGAGTTAACGCACTTTCAATAGTTTTCAATATAACCGTTATATGAGGAGTGGACGTGGTTTGAATGCGATTTCACAAAATTTCACTCTCTATGAGGGCGTTTTTGAAAGGCTTATTCTCAACAACTTTGGTTTATATAGTTTTACTGATTTGTGAGATTTTTAAATTAAACCTATTAGTAGGAGGGAACATAGCCACTTTTAGAAACTTTTTACACCATCTAGAGCTCCTTTAGAGCTCCTCTCTGCTGTGATTCTCTGTACTAAATTATTTCATTAAATACAATTTATATTAAAAACTATCAAATTAGTTGCTTAGTTTTAGCACGGTATATGTGTTCGATTAACGGCATTTTGTGGGCCTGGCAAAGCTCCAATTATGCCCATCCCTAATACCAACCTTATTATGGACCCAAGGAACATGTGTACCAATTTTTAGCAAGATACCTTAATTTTTACTTAATTTATCGTTTGCACACACGGACGGACAGACAGTCACCTGGAATTCAACTCGTTATTACTCTATTACTTTATAACTACAATACTATGTTGCAACTTCTTTCGAGAGTATAATAGAAGCACGTTACGAAACAAATAAGGAAGGGCTTAGTTAGGGTGTATCTGGACATTGTACATTGTCGCAATTTGTAACAATCAACGGAATGGAAAACTTAATGAATTCTTCATTCGGTATTATAATACATATATTCATAATATATGCTCACTTAGCTCCATTACTACTTATATTATATCTGAAATATCTATTTTAAAATCAACCTAATAACAGAAATCACTATATTCTTCATATTAGAGCATGGAGATAGTACATAATGGGAATAATTTTTGCTTCCGAACCACATAATTCTAATTGAAATATTGCGTATAGTTTTATTGATATATCTCTCCTTTTAACCGATATATAAGGTATAGCCAACCAAATAAATCAAATTCATCATATTGGATATAAGAGATAAAGGTGAACGATATACCTTTTATATACGATTTTGTTCATCTGTAATACCATTTGAGAATGGCAATGAATAGTATACCAAGTTTTAACTAAATATCTAAATTTTTACTTATAAGGACAGACATACATTAAAAATCAATACGTCTTGCTATCCTGGTCCTTTCCATCACATTCAGTATATAACTATAATGACTGATTTTCCCATTTTTGGTTGAAATTTGTCTTATGTCAGTGATATTATTCTGTGACGATTTGTTTCGACATCTGTCTTGATGTTTCATATATCTATTGTAAAGCCAAAAGCCAAATGACGTGTTCGTGGTCGGATTGTTTCAAGTTCCTTTTCAAGTACCAGGAAAGTGTCATAGGATGGATATTGTGTGCCTATTTTAATTTTAAAAGATTACAGTTAACCGTTTTGTGGGATATGAAATGTAACCCGAAATTAGGGGCTTGCCATCCCAATGTCGCGTAACAAAATTGAATATACGAATATATATATTCGCTACTAACTTCGACGATTCATTAGAGATTTACAATATATGTTTTAGGTGGTTTTAACGGTGTCCGGGTGAAAGCTTTGTGTTTCTTTCACAGAATTTCGGTAACTTTCATTTCGTAGCCCCAGGTAACTCACGTAGAATACATATTACTGAATTTTCTGTAGTTTTTAATAACTTCAATCGAACAAATATGTGTTGTTTTCTTCAAAAAAGCCCTTTTTTAACTTATCTATTGCAAGATCAAACAGAAGGTGGGGAAATCAATTAGACTGGCCAGTGATATCTATTTGATGAACATATACATGTGTAATAAGCTCTGTTATTTTATGGTGCTCCAAAGAAACGTTAAGTGAATAAGCTTTACTCTGTCTAATATATTGAGAGATGTAATTTTTTATATAAAATGTTTTTGTTTTGCAATGTGTTTTATGTTGCATTAATTAAACAAGAGAAGTAAAGTGAGTTCTTCTATTCTTTCTTTATTCGCGTGTTCGTTTACCAGGCAAGTCTAAATTCATTGAATTAAAGATCCTGGATGCGGGGTCGTGTATTATTATTGTTGCTCAGAAATCATATGCGGCGAATCTTAACTAATGCAGCACCCAACGAAGTCTATAAAACATATATATGGATGAGAACTCCCATATTGAATGTACTAATACATGCAAACATATGTATGTGCAGTTGCATGTGCATAAGTCTGGGAAGCCCTACAACTTTCTCCGCGCGTCGCATCGCTGCCCGCGTCTCACTCGTGTTAAAAGCGGCGCGCTTTGGATAATTGCCGATGCTGTTGCACCCTACAAAATACTATAAATACTTTGAGAATATTGCTTTATTGTTGTTTGATTTAAACGATTCACTTGCTTGACGAAATTCGTTTTCTCCTTTCTGTGGTTACTTTTGTGCAAAAAATTAAAGATAAAGAAATAAAAACGGCAAGTTGCCACTAAAAATAAGTATGCAAAGTGAATTGTATTAATAGCTGAGCATTATTTATTTAGGAATTTTCTCCCGATCGCTCTCACTCCATTCTGGCTGCAACTAAATCTCGGCAGTATTGTTGATTGCTATTCGGACGACGAGTTGTCGACCGGTGGTTAGAGTAGGGACAGAATGCCCAATGAGTGGTTAAGCCAATGGGTAAACGAGCAGGCAGACAAACCAAAGAAAGGAAGTATGCGGAGGATAAGGTGAGAAAGCAGCACAACGTTCTTCTATTAGTAAACATGCATGTATATATACATATATATGTACTACATAAGTTCGTATGTATACATGCCATGTGTCCCCAAATTGCTTGGTCCAAATGCGTTCATTACTGAAAGATCTATGGTTTGTGGCATGTATATTCAGCTTGAGACACATGCTAGCGTGTGCCGGTGTGGATGAATGACTGTGCGCAGTCGTGGCACGCATTCAGACGCATCAGCCCTGTGGGACGAAGCGGAGAATTTCTCAATGGAGCATCATTCAGATTTGTAGGCTGTGTGTTTTGCAGTGAATGAACGTGTAGCTACACGAGCATGTATGAGTGTGTTGCTTTGGCCACTCTTAGTGTTATCGCCACCAAATGCATTTTGAATTAATTAAAGATTTATGCATTTATCATTTCTTTTGCTTTCGATTCGGTTTTTTGCCTTTGCCGCGTTAGAATACCGAAATAAACGGTTGCCGCTTTGGCGTCCGATTGCGTGAGTTAAACAAAAAAATACATTTCTATCTTTTTTTGGCATCGAATGTTTGTTTTCTAGTTGTTTTGTGTTCCACTGTCATATTCTATTTCTTGTAATATGCGTATGTATATGTTTTGGCATTTGCACCTGCCTCATTGCTGCAGTCACATATGGTCACTTATCCGTTAAAAATATAATTCAAAATCACATGAAATATATATCCATATATCCGCAATATCATCTCTGGTTGAATTTATACCATATCTGTTAATATATTAATATATTTAATTAATATATTTAACTTAACTATTTCCACTAATGTGATGAAAATGCCGGTATTCGTTAGTAAGGTTGATTTTACAGTAGATATCTCGAATGTAAAACAAGACATAGTAATGAAACTAAATGAGCACATGTCCTGTAGTATAAGTTCATAAGATAAGTAGAATGATTATTGCAATCGGTTAATAATTGCGATCAGTTTCGAATGTTGAATTCATTGGCAAATTTTGAAAAATAACTTTTAGAAACCTGGAAATATTTTAGACACCTTTAATCTTTAGAAATTGGTATGATATATGATATTAGATTGGATCAAATTAGCTCTTCACAACTTTTATTAACTATACAAATAATGTATGTCATAGATTGTGTATATTCATACAAATCTATAAAATAAATAAAATCGCACCGTCTTTATGATTTGCATTTTGTTAAGAAACATGTAGTTGATGCTGGCGAATATCTCAATAAACTACCTACTAAATTAATAAATCGAATGCTTTTCCAACGAATACAGTTAAATAATTCTTTTAACTATACATAGCAACACAATACACTACACATATATACTTCAGCCATTTTTACATTAGTAAGATATTCTTTAGTAATTTCGAAGGAAATGTGAAGGGGGCCCTCAAATAATAATTCACCCTCTTTCGAAATTTTAAATTGGGATGCCTAAATTAGGATTGTAATAATCAGATCATTAAGTTCTTAACGTCTGGGCGTGATTGCTTAGTCCGATGATATGGATAACAAAGTCGATCAGTCGCAGTTACTTACAGGTAATTCGGGTAACGTAGCTAATAAGCATTTTCAGTGTTTCCTCTTTCGTTGCAGATTGGGACAAATCAGCAAAATGTCTCTTGTTTTAAGGTGCCTGTAATCTTTCTGTTTGGAGTTAAATTCCCGAGAAATTTAACCAGTTGGCAGAGGAATCTTTCATCATACATTCGTTCTTACATACACCTTTCAAGGATCATACATTCCTGACGCAAACTCTCAAATCATAGTGATTAAAAATTTGGACGTGGCCCTTATAAAATATGACTATTTTCTTAGATTTTTTGAGCTGTCCTTTCTCCTAACAGTTTCCGGGCTTAGCGCACAATTATGTACTAAACACTTTTATATTGAGCGTCGCTTGCTCCAAGGTAGGTCCCAGCAGTGAGACAGGCGATGCCTATTTAAAATTTCAGTGGAATTTTAAGACGATTAGGTGAGTGTGGTTAAAACTCCCTTATTTTCACACGAGATTCAAGGCTTTACTATTTTATTAGAAGAACCATCCCCATTCCATCTATCACGGGATCGTAAAAATCTGTAGGCAGGCATCAGGTATTTAAATTTACACGTCTACACAACTATATTGATTAATTTGTTCAAATTGAACCTGTTGTTCTACGGTTCACGGCAATCGCAAAAGTATCTGTAACAAACAGCAAAACATATTTACGTTAATACAATAATTGCATATTACGCGAAGGTTTTTTCGCAGGCCTGCAATGCAAATGCAAAATTTCCCTTTCATACTATTCAAAGTTTCCCAAAGTTACTCCGCGTAATAAGTATGTATGTATATATAGGTATGTATATCAGCACATGAACTCGTGTACTAATATTTCCTTTTGTGCTGACAGCAAAGATTCATTTCACCTCACCTCCTCGCACATCGAGAAATACCTTCAAAGTGAAGTAGTTGAGTAGCCAAGTAGGCAGATAGTCGGTGGTAATCAATGCAACAACTACAACTAAGGCAATTGTATACGCACAGATAGTTGCAATAATGATTAGAGTAATGAAATAGTATAATGATGCAGAACTAACGGATTTCTAAATCGATTGTGGATTTACAAACGTGGAAACTTAAAGAAAATAGGAAGACATGTATTTCATTAAATAAGTAAGTAAGTGAGTTGAGTGAGTACATGTACATGTGGCATATGCATATGTAGGCGCAGCCAGTTTTTCAATAAGCGCGAAAATATGATGGAAGCATGATTCATATATGGATTAGATGTACTATCACATATAGTTCAAAGGTTATTTGCAAAATTTTCGTATTGGAATTTTTCATCTTGATCCAATTTTCATTAAGTCGTGCAGATAATTTTTCTCTGCGAAAAACAAAGGCTGTCCTGGAACAACACTTTTTTTGTTAGAAAATCCGAGGATGTTTCCAGCGTCACCTAACGGAAGGGGAAAGGATTGTTTCGACGTAGTTGTGTCATAAGGAAAGGGGTTAGTTGTGTAGGTTTTGTTGTAGTTGTAGTATTATGGTAAAAGTCGTTGGATGCGGTAAATGCGGTTAGTATGTCGTGATCAAATCCGGTTAAGTGGGATTTCAACATTTAATCAAGATCACTTAATTCAGATCTCAATTTAGGTTTAACAAAATAACTCAGCTTTTCGTTCGCAATTAATGATAATTTGAGGCCTAAGGCTTCATTCGTGAGGAGACCCATCGCATGTTGGGTAGAAGATCGTACGTTGTTGGTGTAGTTTAGGAAAGCCACAGACACTTTATCACTGACACTGACTGACACTGTTTAGAAGAGAAAGTAATATTAGTATAAGTTTTGTGTGACTCACGGCTTACGGTGGTAGATTAACCTATGTATGTATTAAAAAAGCACTTGTCAATAACGTCAACCTCTAAAAGAGCCATATCCGTTGAATTGACATCGTGACCTTTTGCAATAGCAATTCCTATAATGAATGGAATTTCTAGAACCTGTTATATATTTTAATTAGACATAATCATATAGACATTCCTATACACAAAAAGCCGTAAGTGCCAATAATAAAATTCTATAGGATACCATGATTTTGAAGATATATCTATTGTTTAATTCAACCTATATATTGCTGTATAGTTCTCTAGTTTTGGGGTGGTTGCGTCATGATTTTCTTTTTAAAAAAGGGATATTTTCTATTGTTTAATGAATTGAATATACTAACTGATCCGGCGAACTTAGTGCCTTCAAACAACCAACGAATGAGGTGATAAATTTTACCTAATCTTTAGATTTGCATTTGCAACCAATTTTTTCGAGAGATTGAATCCTAAGTAAAAAAGTTATTTCTCTGTTTTTCGAAGTTAGCCTAATAAATTGAAATATAAATCTTCGAATTTCGAAATTAAGTTATTATGTTATTATTATTCATTAGAGTAATGTAAAGAATATAAAAGGTTAATGTAAGGACAAAAATCAAATATTTCGATGTCGTTGATGAAGTTATGGATTAAGTCTTTAATTACTTATAAAGTTAGGCATGCGAAAATTTTCATTGTGTTAACAAGTGCAGGAACTAATAAAGCAGAGGGTTTGCCGACACGTGGATATGCAATTGCTTATGAGAAAAACTTGAATTATATAAATTTAGACCACAAACACTCACGATGTAACCCTTGGTCTTGCGATTTGTAAATCGTCGTGGTGAATTGGTGAATGCAAATCGGAAATTGAATTCGTTTAAATTCAGAGGTCATATCGGTTGGGATCATCACAATACTAGCAATGTATATTTTGGATCTGTAGATCAATTACTTCTTTTAAGTGAATCTCTCTGATATTTTTAAGGTTACTCTGCTATTCGCAGTTCGTTATCGAAATGTATTCCTTTTTAGGCCTGTTTGACAGAACCATATTTTGAGTTGATAAAACTTCTTGTGAAACTTTTGAGGTCTTTCAAATATTTTTATTCTAGATGATCTTATTCTAGATGAAATTTTTAATTCATTCCAATTCATCAATAATGGTCAAATATAGCAAAGATGAATTGTCAAAATATTCATTGTTATATTTAATCAACGATAATTTTATTGTATTGGGACTCTTAGCTTGTTTGTCAGTTTTGCAATCTTTAAAACCCAAGGTATCCATTGTAATATTATTTTGAGGTAAGAAAAATCACTTGTCATCATGGCGCTTACATATGTTTTGCGCTCGCGTCTCAGTATATAAAATATCGAGTCTCACAAAATTACCGATTTCGATGAAACTAAAAAAAAGGCCTAAAACTAATCGAGATAGATATAAAGTTATATTTGCATATCAATGTTAAGGGGGTGGCCACGCGGCCTAATGTATTTAATGCACATATCCTGCGAACTACAAAAGCTACATAAACCAACATATTCCAAAATTTCAAACCCTCAGAAAACGAATATGAGGACCTTAGTGCCTCTGGATGCCTTTATACTCATATAACTAATAAAGAGATTTTCGACTTGCTGATTCACTTTTTACTGTCTATATCGTTCAATAAAATATAAAAAAAATTTATGAAATATCACACATTTAATTGAAATTAAGTGGACTTGTGTTCTTGACCACAATGTGGTTTAGCGTTAAATATGCGTGATCTACCTCCATATACCTAATATAATAATTTCCGCCCCTCTTCATCATATACCGCATTCATATACCCAATATACTGAATTTCGTCCCTCAGTATTATATTATCCGGGAATAAAAATTTGTGATATGGTTATATAGTATTAATATGAGGAAATCACAATTTCGTGGAACAACAAAAATTAAATTCAGATGCGACAATATTTTAAATTTTGTTGCAAACACCTGAATATCTTCCCTGCCTTTGATCTTAGTCCTTGCTTTCTTGTTAACATTAGTACTGATTTGGAAAATTTTTTTGACGTTTCTATGGGACATACTTAATGAAAGCATTGTTTGCTGACAAAGCTCAGTTAGTTAGTTGCGAAATATAAATTTCATTGAGAGTTGTTTGAACAAGGATTTTGTAAAATTTATTTTCCTTAGTTTTTATTAATCGGAAAGATTAGCGATTTTTAATTATCGGAAAGCAAAATCTTTTGTTTTTTCTCAACGTTATTCGATATATTTTTGTTAAAATCTACCAAATTAACTAAAATGAGATATATGCAATATAAACGCAACTAAAGTGGTGGGAATCATTACATCGGGTATATTGGGTCCAGGAGAAGGTATGGACTTATTGCATTAACTCTTGTCATTACTCAAGTATACTAGAAAACCTGTTTCTGCCAATTTTATGAAGATAATTCACACAATGACCGACCTATTCGACTCAGAGTCTGCTAGAAAAACGAAAATCTTTATATGTCGTGTGGTATACATTTTCGGCATTAAACTATGGTAGATCAAATATTATACTGACCGATATATACCGTATAAAGCCAACCGGGTGTTGACAGTCTTATATTAGGTATATGGGGGCTAAGGGTGGTATTTATCGATCATATATTTGGGATCACGACGTTTTATTACCAGGAAAACATGCGTCTGTCTTTCATTAAGATACTCATCGACACTCTGATACTCAGATAAGATACTCAGGTGACATAATAGTATAAAACCAACCAGAAGTTTGAAATTATATATGGGGATTAGAGAAAAGGGACAATCTCTGCATTTCATGGAGATAACTCATTAATTGGCCGACATATATGGTATTAAGTAAACCGGAGAGATTGCACATCCTTATATTAGGTACGTGGAGGCCAGGGGAAGTATTTATTATCATTATCAAGCATATAATTTTCATGAAAAAGAGTCTTTGAATTTCATTAAGATATTTCTCAGAATGACCGATAGTTTCGGTAAAACGTTAGACTTAGGTACTAAGGTCCTCATATTTGGCATTTGGGGGGCTAGAAAATATTATCCGATGCCCACCATTTTTGGATAGGAATCTGTCCGATAGTTTTATCCGATATCTTTATTGGTAATTGATTTTTATACTCTAAAGTGAAAGACTCATTTGGAATTTAAAATTGTGACATATGGGAAGTAGGCGTAGTTGGATTCCAATTTAGCCCATTTTTAGATTGTAACATATGGATGTAATATATAGGAGTTTACTACGTTGAGTAGTTTTCAACCTAATCGTTATATGGGGAGTGGGTGTGATTATTCCGATTTCACTTATTTTCACACATTTTTTGGAAGTGCTGAAAGGATTTGCCTTCATCAAGTTTGGCGGTTTGTGAGATATGTATATTAAACCTATTGTATTAGAGGGCGGAGGTGCTTCTCAGTTTTTAAAAATTTTCAACCCACAGATGCTCCTCCCTACCGTGGTTCTCTATACCAAATTCCAGTTTTAAGTCTTATTTGGGAATTTAGTTAAAGCATTTTACATGTTGTCGTATAACGCCATTTGTGGGGCTGGCAGTAATTCGATTACACCTATATGCAATACCAAACTGCTCAGAGAGCCAAACAAAATGTGTGCCAATTTTAATTAAGATGTCTTAAATTTTATTCAAGTTATCGGTTGCACGGATAGACGGACAGACAGTCACTCGGAATTCAACTCTTCTGGTCTGCCTGATCATTTATATCTGTATAACTCTATACATATCTCGATTAGTTTTGGGCGTTGCAAACAACCGTTGCGTGAACAAAACTAAATACTCTGTTGCAACATGTTGCGAGAGTATAAAAATGTTGCAAATGGGTTCAGCATGTTTTAAACGGAATTGTGAATGGACTGCAATCATATTTTTTTTTTATAAAATCAATGTAATTAAGACAGATCATCTATATTCTTGATAGTAGTGCTGTGACTAAGGTATGAAAAAGCATATTTCCAGTCAATATTGGTTAACTCAAAATTGGGCAGAATTATAAGTAGTTTTGTTTTTCTAAGATGTCTTACTTATTGGCATAGTATATTTTTTTTGGATTGTCACTGGTTCTACATATTCGATAAATGCGGGATTGAGAAGATATACTCTGATTTGGACAATTTTTGGACGACCACAGGGAATTTCAATTTGTGATGTATGGGAAGTAGGCGTGGTTGGATTCTCACAATGTAACATAAAGATGCAAATATAATACGGATCAAATTTGGTTGAAATTGGTATAGAAGTTCCGAAGTTACGGGATTACACCTGAAAGTAGGCGGTGCCACACCTATTGTGCCAAATCTTTTTAAATTGCTTCCTTGGAAGCCCTTAAGTACCAGCATGGCTGTAAAGCGCAATGCTTCTGGCGTGTTTTTTTTAGCGAATTAACGCACTTTCAGTAGTTTTCAATATAACTGTTATATGGGGAGTGGGCGAGGTTTTAATCCGATTTCACCCATTTTCATACCATCTAAGGAGGTGCCGGTGATATTTGTTCTTAGCAACTTGGGTAGATACAGCGTTAGTGGTTTGTAGGCGTGGCGGTAAACCGATTGTGCCCTCCTGCAATATCAACCTCCTCTGAGCGTCAGAGAACATGTGTACCAAATTTAATTGAAATTCGATTTGAAATTTTACTGGGATGTTTCCTATGACTGTTTGAATTTCAAGGTATTTCCAATTCTCCACATTAATTAAAAAAAAAACATATAAAAAAGAATATCTTCACCATATATTGTTATATTGATTACTAAAAATAAGTGATATGAGTTCAGCATACTGCAGTTTGGCGTTACTTAACTTAAACATTAACAACGTTGGGAAATGTTGCGGGCTGAACCTTTCTATATACTTCCTTATTGTAGATCAATTAAATCTTAAGTTGTTTTCTAATAAAATATTGCTTATAGGTTATTGCTTAATATAGAATATATACAGCTTGTCGAGGCTGTTGTAAAATAAACTTGGTCTATAATTTTGGATTCTTTGTTGTCTGGGCTCCAATACACGATTGGACGATTTAACTCACTGTAAATAGTAGGAGAAACGGCAAACTGTTTTTTATTGATTTCTATGAAGTCATAGTAGTACTCTGCAGCGTTGAACATACAACTAAATTGTTTCAAACTACTTCATCGCTGTTAATTTGCTGATGTGCGATAAATTTCAAGCGCTGTGCTATAGCTGTTCTCTTTCAATTTCACCACAATCTTTGGAAAAAACCGAATTCATCGGCCTATATATACACTTAACTAAACGCTTTGGCCCTTCAATCTATCACTATCATCTATACCTATCAATGCTATCACCGCTTCAATGTATTGTTGCTGTTTTTGTACCTATTGCGTTGCTGCAACAAACCTCATGCATGCAAATTGCAGCGTGTATGCAGGCGTTTTTAGAGTGTGCAACAACAGCATTAAGAGGCAACACGCCTGAGATACAGCAGCGGCATGTAACAATAATACAGAACCACTTGTGTGGTGGGGTGTAAAGTTGACAGCTTTGGAAAATGTACAAACCTAATTGGAATATTTACGCAATTTTATTTATGTACATGTGCATGAATTTGCATACAGTAAAAAAATTGCATTACCAATATGTATGTATATACCGAAAAAGTTCAACAGAAGTAGTTGCATAGCGTATCTTGCTTTCGAAGCTTTCCGCACGATTAAATCTATCCAACGACTACGGAGACGGCAAATAATAAGTTACAGGCGAAGGGGAAAAGCGATAAAACAAAAACTTTTGAGCTTGGAACAGCAAACCGTTCATAAGTATATTCAAACATTTAATATCTTAGCGTCGCCATGGATATGACGAGCAGTAGAAACACAGTTGAAGCCTAACCGCCAAGGAACTCTACAGAGCGCCAATCACCTGCACATGGTGCCTTCCACCCACAAATGCGTTCATTTTCTGCACTATTTTTGTCGACTCTTCTACTTCTTGTTTCCAACTCTACTTCTCTGCTTTCGAAACTGTCATAAATAGATATCTTCGCCCTTTGCTTTACTTGACTCAATGCTTAGACTGTCGTCTGTTGCTGCTCGTCGTAAGTTGAGGCAGCGGAAGAGAATACTTGATATCAGCGCCTCTGTCATCGTAATGACCATAAAGTATGAAGAAGAAGAAGCCACCGAGGGTGGGGGCGAGCGGGACCTAAATTATGAAGTTATGCGAGCGAATCGAAAATGCGGCCTGATGGTTCTTCGCTTTTGGCTTTATTTTTCTGCAACCCTTTCGCCGTGTGCCCCATTGAAACTACAGTATTAGACCTTAAAAGCAGTCTAACCAGTAGAATCCGAAATACAATAAACGAAGATGAATATGTGCCACAACAACACCACAAATTACAATGATTATTGTGGTGTGATGGATAGGGGTCTTAGGGGAAACGATGTCGTCACATGACCGAGTACTGTTAGTTGAATTCTTCGCTCTGTGTCTACATTCGCATTACATATTATAAGTTTTTCTTTGTTGTATGTATTTTCTTTTTTGCCGCAACTCGTTTTGTGCACAGGTCTTTTGGTATTGTTGTTACTATTTTCTATTTGAAAACATTGTTGCTGCTTTTTGTTGCTTTGTTATAACCGTTGCAGTTGCTGCTTTTACTTTCTCTGCAACTTTTGTTGTTACGTTGTTACTTCGTTGCAGTTGTAGTGCTCCTCATATAATTTGCCATGTGAAAAATTAGTAGAGTTGCCAACGAACCTACGAAGTGCCAAAAATTTGTGCGTTAATAAGTATGTACTTTATATTTTAAGCGGAACAGTGTGTAAGTTTTCAGTTAGGGGAATGATAAAGACATATTAAATTATTAAATGATCATCAGATGAAAATCACAACTACCTACAAAATTTAAAACTTATTAATTAAATTATTGGCATCAGGGTATCATTGAAGGAAGCGTTTACACCATTTTAAAGAGGCCTCCATTCTCTTTTTGGTTGTTGGTTTTATATGCAATTTTTTCCTGAAGAAAACAGTGAGGAGATATAACGAATCGAAGACGGAATAAATAATCGAATTCCTTTTAATTTTTTTACAGAAAAGTGTTGAATTCATTGTGATTGGCAATTCAATGACCCCGAAGTAAAGTTTGAAATTGTTGAAACAAAGGTGCATCCAAAATTCTCTAGCATTCATACCTGTCCTTCTGATGTCGACGTGGGATTGAAACTTTTCCATTATATCTCTCAATATTTCCCTAGACTCAACCACCATTAGATATGGAAATATTTTTTTTTACTTTCCTGAATCGCTCCACTTTACCAAATTTCTTTAGTCGTTTACGTTTGCTTTCCAATACTTTCCAGGATCCACATCTCCTATATTGAAGCGAATTTCATTAGAACTTATAAATCCTTTTTATCAGATTTTGTACATCTTGGACAACGTATTATCAAAAGTAGTACTGAACTAAAAAGGTGTTATCCTTACGACAATTGAAACCGGCAATAGATCGTCGATATAATCGATCGGTTACAAACTGTTAGTGGAACCGGCTTTCGAAAATGCTTAATATATTCTTACTGCCAAATTCTTTGCATAAAAGTTTACTTTTGAGTACCTCTATATAGATATTTCACTTCGCCGATAAATACCTCTTTAGTTTCTTAGACATATTTATTACAATAAATAAATCATATGAATTGCCCACAATTAGTTGTAATCATAGACCCTACCGCTTTGTCTCTTTTACAGATGTATGTATTTGATACGGAATGCGTATGACATACAATAATTCTGATCTTAAAACTAATCTCAATGGCACAACCCCTTTAAACAGGTTTTGCAGCCAGACCACGTGGATTGCTCAGCAGGCAGCAGATAGACATGCACACAGGCTGGCAGACTGCTTAGTAAGCGGCGTCTAAACAACAGTAGCAAAACATCCTTTACCCCTTTATTTAAGCTGCCCCTCGGACTCTTTTCGGCCTTGTCACACTATTAGAGAGCTTTTGGCCATGTGCGTCAACAACCTCAGCCGCCAAACGCTTTTCACACAAACACACACATACCTTGAGAACTTGTCTTGTGCAAATGTATATCTCTCTCTTTGTTAATATAGTTGCCGTCGTTGCAGTAAATAGTTGCTGTCCGCGCTCTGTTGCCTACGTCATTTGCTTGCTGCCTGCCACTGACTATTCGCTTTGTGTTTGAATTGTTGTTGTTGTTTGTATTTCGTCGCACTGATTGTAGCTGTTGCATTTGTACTGCTCTCTATAACAAAACAGTCTATCTGACTGTTAGCAGACGACCAATTCTTTTCGGAGCAGTATCAGTCCATGTTTGGACCCCTAACTGAGTTACAATTCGACTTTAATAAGACATGCACATTTGCATGAAAGTGGCTTATCTGAACATTAGTGATCGGTTAGTGTTGGCTTTTGTGTCTCATCTGTTTTTCTCTGAAGTTATTTTTTGTGGACTTGAAATAGGAACACAGTGAAGCTCTTACGAGGCGTTAACAATTGTTACTGGGTGGTTTATGGCTAACAATGCACGGATATGTACAGAATAAGTATGGAATATCATATGAATAGAAAGTCTGAGTCGGCTTTTGAATGCCTCACTGATGGATAGGGGGAGAGTTGGACGGTTGAAAAGGCAAAGAGATAGATTAAAACCAAAGAGCTGGCAAGAGGAATGCCAACAAGCAGAAAATTGTAAATGCGATGGTCTTTAAAGTAGAGATAATAACGCTTACAAAACTTAAAAGCTTTTTGGCATTAGTAACAAAGAATTTTTAAACAGAATATTGATGGGGTTAAACAAAGAACTTATATTTATTCAAAAAGCAATAAAAATTTGAATAAAACTAGTGTTCTATTAAAAGTGGATAATGCCCCTTTTAGAAGTTACTACAACTAGTCTGGTCCTAATACCGGTAATGGCTATTTGCTACATATATTTATCAGATATGATAAAGAAAGATAAAGTGAGACAATGCTCTTAACTAAATTAAAATAGCAGCGCTTTGCTGATTAGCTATAATAGTGCTGGAGGAATGCTGTTTTTTTTTGTTTTTTTTTTTGTTTTTTTTTGAATTAGTCAGTCCAAAAATTTTGATCAATATATTTTTACAAACGATATTTCTGGTCTGTATGATACTAATATGTACTAATATGTACATACTGTATGATAATATGATACTATAATTCTACACCGAAGAACTCAGTTAGTAAAGGAACATCAGTGTTTTGTGCCACGTCTTTTATTGAAGACTTTCTTTCTGTTGGCATAGATTTTTAATTACATAAGAGAAGGAAGAACAGAAAGGTAAAAGACGCTGGTGGTAATCCTAGTATTTCATTTTACGTGGTTAGTTAACTGAATGGAATATCATTAAATTTGGCCAGAGATTTGGTTCGGTGTACTCTCCAAAACCCAAACAAGCCTTATATAATAAGTACGAGGACTTCGCTACAGCCGTCCTACCAATTTTCTTCTGCCTAGGTTATGGGGATACTAGTAGGTTTGCAGGGAATCAGGTCTATGCTTCCTCAGCAATATTTACTTAATGTGTGCCTAATAAGATTTATGTTGAATTTTTAAATATTATATTAAAACTAAAATAAAGTAAAATATAGATGTATATTCCTTTAGGAGAAACATTTTAGTGACTGAACCTTCCAGACTTCCTCTACGCCAGTTTGTGTTCCTCTAAGTATTCTTTATTGATTTGTCTTGTTTCGAAAGCTTTCGGCGAGCGTCGCGCGCAGTAGGACACAAGAAAGCCCGACTATCCGATTAACGCAGGAATAAAGGGGAATAAAAGAAATAGAAGAATGTACACACATGCCATGTCAAGAAAAAAACACGCAAAATAATACTAAACTAACATATGCATTTTATTATTTACATCAAAGTAAAGTAAACAGTGAACGTGAGCACATGTTATACGTATATACGAGTATATTTCAATCGCAAGTTTATCTATTTGTCGTCATAATACTTGTATTTGCTGCTTTTCCAACAGTTGGGTTTCAGGCATAGGTTTTGCTCCAAGCCCGACAATGGCGAGTGGAGGTGGATGGATTGCGATTATTCCGTAATATGAGAAACCTCTTCATTGTACACATCTTCAAATGTGACAAATGTCAACAATGCATTCACATACAATTTAAGCGCCGATTCTCATGAAAATTTATGGAATGATGAGGGGCAGTCGGGGGTCATGTGGATGTGGATAGTTGCAGGTTGCATCTGCAATTGCGTGCATAAGTATGCGCGTACACGAATAGATGTCTGTGATAATAACATGTAGCGTGCAATGCAGTCGTGTTCAAATAAGTAATACCAGTGAGTAATGTTGTGTTTATGAATATCTGTTTCAGTAAGCTACATAAATAATAGCAATAATAAAGACATTCAACTAGTAGGGAGTCCTGCAATTGCATAAAATTTAGTTTCGTACTCCACAAGATAAATTAGATAAAAAATTTAGATATATTAATAAAACTTGTAAAGTTGTCTTTAGCGCACTGAGAGGTGCATTTGACATATGCGTAAAATTGGGCAGTGGCATATATGGCGTTATTCGAAAAAAATTATGTTCAGCTATGGCGGTGGTCCTTTGAAAGGGTGCTAAGACCCGCCCTCTAATGAGTTTAATAAACATAACTCGTACACTGCTAGAGTTTTGTCAACCAAACTTGGTAGGAACATTTACCTTCCATCAACTTCCATCCAAGTATAATGTTCAGAACTACCGAAGGTGCAATAAATTTCTAAAGGACAACGTATTAAATTATAAGATGGGAATAACATTTTCCATCCCATTTTTAAATAAATTTCTAAAGGACAACGTATTAAATTATAAGATGGGGATAACATTTTCCATCCCATTTAACATAGGTGAAAATTTCTAACTCACAAACAATATAACAGTTTTGGATAAAATTTTGATAGTAGCAACCACATAATATCCAATTCGTATAGTTTGAAATCGGACGAAAGTAGAGTACAGCTAATTTGAATGTCATCGTCTTATTTGGCTTTACGATAGATAGTCCTAGTATTTACACAGATGAAACCAAATTGGGTTCATATCTTCTTCTAACCCCAAAAATCATCTGTTGAAAAAATTAATTGATTATGTAATAATAAATTATACTATAGGTCATGCGCTCACTACGCATTTTGCTTCATATTTGAGATATTTATATTAAAATCAATGTAACTAACACTATATTCATAAAAAATTCACTATATTCATAAAATTACTGCTGTGGGAAGGCTAATACTAAATGCGATGATTTTTATTACCGAATGACATAATACTAATCGAAATATTCTCGCCATACTGATTCTTTATTAATAATAATTCTTATATAACCTACATTATATTTAATAATACTTGTTCACTTAATTTCATTAAAATATCACACATATTGACCTATATAGATGGTTTAAAGTCAGCTGGCAGTCAAGAAATCACTATATTGGGTATATTGGAAATAGAGGAAGGTCTGAGCTTATTGCATTTACTGTTGACATTAAACTAAAGTACGCTGGAGAATATATTTGCATGCATATATTAAGATAACTAAAAATTTGACTGATAAATTTGGCACAGAGTCTACTAGAAATAATTAATTCGGAACGATTTCATCCATTTCCGCCACCAAACTATATTATATCCCAGAATAAATGTTTACTTAAGTTTGCTAAGATATCTTACATCGGAGCCGGAACTTCGAAAATCTTAGTATTATATATATGGGGTTGGGGGAAGTATTGACTTTTGTTTATCCATTTTTGACACAAGGATAATGTGTTAATAGTTAGAGACACTCGTTTTCATTAAGATAACTTACATATCGACAGATATATACGGTATAAAGTTAACCGGAACATCGAAAATATTTATATGAGGTATATGGGTAATCCTAGGAAGTATCTACTCGATTTTACCCATACATGACAAAAGAGCATAAAGATTTACAGACAAAGATTTACGCTGTATTTCAACAATATGTCTCAAAGATTGACCGATATTTTTGGTAAAAAGACTGCCACAGGCACTGGGTCCATATATTCGGTATCGGGAGACTTGAAAAGTTATAATCCGATTTCGATATGTTTTAGACTTGAGATGGCATATCTTGAAGGCATTATTTATGCACAACTTTGTTCCAATATCTTTATTGATATGATAGTTGATTTATATACTGTAAAGTGAAAGAATCTTATAAAGTTTGAAATTTTGTTATATGAGAAGTAGGCGTGGTTCGATTTCGGTTTCGCACATTTTCACACTGCATCTTGGGGATGTAAATATAATTTACGCATCAAATTTGGTTGAATTTGATGATGCAGTTCTCGAGATGTGGAACTTCACTTGAAAGTAGGCGAAGCCACACCCATTTGTCCAAATTTTAAACCGGTTGCTTTGGAGTCCTCCTGGCATTGAAATTCAACCCTTCTGGCATGTTTCTTCAGCGAGTTAACGCACTGTGAATAATATTCAAATTAACCGTTATATGGGGCGTGGGCGTGGTTATTACTCGAGTTGATTTTTTTCCCAGTGTTTTAGGAGTTGCTAGAAAGGATTGTTTTAAGCTGATATAGCATTAGTTTTGATTGGAAGATATGTACATTAAACCCATTAGTGGACACTTTGTAAAATTTCTCACCACAGGTGGCCCTCCCTACTTCGATTCCCTGTACCAAATTAGAATTTTGTATCTCAATTTGAGGTTTAGTTATAGCCCGAGTTTTGGTTAAATTGGTAATGGTCCGATTTCGCCCATTTACAAAATGCCAACCTCCCCAGAGTCCCAAGAAATATGTTTATCAAGTTTTATTAATATTTCTCAAATTTTACTCACGTTATCGTATGTACGGAACGACGGTCGGATTCACCGACGGACAAATATCTGATACTTAATTCGTCTCGTCATCCTATTCATTTTGATGTAATATGTATAACTCTATATATATCTCGATTAGTTTTAGGTGTTACGAGCAACCGTTGGGTGAACAAAACTTGGGTAAACTCTTATATTCTGTGCAAAATATCTCGAGAGTATAACATTAAGCAAGTTAAAAGTCATTGATAACTTTCCAATATCAACATAATTATTACCACTTCAACTTTTATGGGTTCTCACGACCTTCTCTGATGGCATTAAGCCACTTAATTACGTGTTTTCTCGATAAATTAGTTTTCATCATAAATGCCTGGTAAATAGCTTTTGAACACTCATTATACTTTGTTACACTTTGCTCAAATTTCGCATAAATGTCGAGAAAAATACCAAAATATCATTTACTCATGCTACGTACCACGCACTACGGTAGTTGCCAATCCTGTAAAAATGGCTGCACCGTTTTCATGCGAATATATTTCTGCATATGAAAGTTTGACAACATGAACATGACCAAAATAGTAATACCTTTAAATTAGGTGTGGTAAGCGTTTTGATGTTGTTCTACAAATGGGAGCAACTCTCTCGGGTTTGACGGTCATCACCTTCACCCTTTACCGACGCCAAAATGACGGAAGAACGATATCGCCAGGCTAGGTGAAAACTTCAGAAATAAAGAGTTTCTGGTAGCATCCGTCTCAAATATAATCATGCTTCAAAAATCTAGCTAGGGAGTTTTCGTTAGTTCTCGTTATACTAGACTCGGCCTAGACTAGACACCTCAAAAGTATTCAATTGCGATTTCAGATGAGTAAATTAATCACAATTACTATAGTAATAAAAGAACGAGTCAAACGGACTTGGCGGTCGTTGATAATGTGACAGTATAGCGACCCTTTTCGAACGATCGTTTTAGCTATAGCTTTAGGTGACCTTTAAAATAACAAAAACAACGACAGAAGCGGTATGTAGCTGGAATGGAAGCAGCCAGTCGGTGGTTCAAGGAAAAATAAATAAATACAGTTGGGTTCAATCATATGTGCAGACGCATGTTTGTTTGAACACAGTTATTTCAATAAATGTCAATTAATATATCTTTTATATGTTATGTACATATGTACCATGTGAGTAGGTAACTGCATATTTAGGCGGCAAACGAGTAAAAGCGCGCCTATTCGTACGTTCGTGTATGTGTATCACAAGTGTATTTATTTAGCTGATTTTTTCCAACGGACAGATCCACTTGCGCTATTCGTATAAATAATTTCATTGGGAATAGATCTCCCGGAGACATTCTCCTGTCCCTCCGTATCTATTTTCAGATGTAGTAAGTATTGCACGCGGATTTAACGACGAGTAATCAGGGTTGACTTTGACATGCTTCGGTAGCAGCGCTGCCGACGATAAAGCGGTCAGCCGCGTTCGATCCATACAGCTACGTTTCTACGTTTACTTGTGAATTTAATTGTGAGGAATTAAATTTTACATGGGGAAATCGTATATACGCTACACTTTTGCACGTAAATGTGCACGCAGCATGCAACGCGTCACATTGTGGCTGAACATCGTTCACTTTGTTCGCCGTTAACTTTTACGTACGCTTTGCCAGTCGGCGGTCGAAATGTTCATTTAAATTGCTAGAGCAAAAAATTAAAATAATGTAGGTAAATAAGGAAGCGTTAATTCCGGGTTCCGTCGGACATTAGATACTCACACAATTTGTTAAAATTGAGGATTTTTAGGTGAATTTCTCAACTGCTTAATTATTGGTAGCAAATTAGATTATGTTATAACTAACATGTCTTTGTAGGTATCATCTTGCTTAATGTTAAAAAATAAACACATCGGTAAATAAGTCTATGGAAAGATGTGGGCATAATCCATAAATTATGAGTACTAAATCATATCAAGGGAAATATCCTTATATACCATATATAACTTAATTTTATTAAGATGTGTCGCAAACGGAATACATCGGAGGGCCCAACAGGTAAAATGTTCTGATATATATTCTACTTCAATTTTCATCTATCTATTTATGTTGATAATAATCGTCCATTTCCACATTATGACAAGAGGACCCATTCGGCTTTTCAACACATGCAAGAACGTTTTTCCTACATTGTGTGTAATTTCGAGATAAGGTTTATCTTCCTTTCTTCGTTTTTTAAGATTTAGTTGCATCCACCGAATTTCCCAGAAAAAGCAAATAGATAGGGAAAAATAGTTAGCAAACAGTAAACAATTATTGAAGAATGCTGTATTATTACTTCTCGAATAATTACTCTATCTCACTTCTGAAATAAATAACGTTACTGTAAACTCTATATTTCCGACGATCTGGGTTAACATGCAACCCCAAATTACAATACGATAATTATTATATGAAATGATTTAATGAATTGCATATCATTTCTTTTCTAAAACTTAATATATTCAGTTTTGTAGAAATGGCTATCATTTATTTAGAAAGAAAATATAGTATTTTTTTCAAACCATGTATGCATACTACTAAACATAGTTTTGAGCATCCAGCGTGTTATTAGAAACTTGAGTTTGAAGTGTTGTTTTGTATTCAATCGCTTGTAATGCGTGCTTGTAAATCTGGGTTTTAGCAGTTTACGTACAATTTTTATGCCTGTTCCTCTCTGTTACCAGCTTTGGTCGACGAGCTAGTTTTCATAAAGAAATGCGTTTTTAATTTTTTACATAATTTTATCACATTTCCCGTATCTGTTCACATGTTCTGATTTTTGTCGGAAAACATCGATAAATACGTCACATATTTGTATATCTGTTAGACTTTCTTTGATTGTATAGATACTAAATGTCTTCTAAGCTTAATTCCATTGTTGAGTTAGGCCTAAACTTTTAAAGGCACGTGAATAAATTTCATAGGAAATTGATTCGTAGGATATAGCACTTTAGCAATGTAACTTTTCCCACTTTGATAAAAAAAAATGCATAAAAAAGATTTTCGTGTGTTCGCGAAACACTATTTTTCGATGAAAAATGCTGCTGATACCAAAACGAGGCTTTATGAAGACAAGATAGTTTTTTAAGTGTAGAGATCTAAAACTGTTCAGCTATAAAAATAAACATTTCAACTGCTAAGATTTAAGATTAAGTTATAATACATTATTTAGGATCTTGTTTACTTAGAGAAAAAATATATTGTTTCTTATGTGAAATGTGAGTGTGATAAATCAAATGTGCAGGAATGAATCATGTACATGATTTTAACAGTAAGGGTCTAAACAGCCTCAATAAGCGAGCCGAGATATTAAATTTAACTTCAGACAAGAGAAAAGAACTACAAATTGAACCATTCAAGTTTCACTAAGAATATTATGCCAAGCATTTCCTTACGACTAGTGAGTGTAGGTGGATTTATAAGCTTTAAACGACTAGTGTATACGTATGGAAAAAGAGAATCCTATTGTCCTATCGTATAGAATCGTAACTAGGGTTTAATACCACAGAGCCTTATGATAATATAGGTCTAACCAAAGTGGCAAAAAGTGTTTTAGTAACATACGGATCTTTAAATTCCTTAGATCATCTTTTAACAAAACTAAGAACACCTTTAGCTTTCAAAACCATTGTATTAACAAGCAGATTAAAATTAAGTTTGGGGTCCATAATAGCTCCTAAATCAACAAGGTTAAATACTTGCTCTATTATATATATATTATATATATATAGCCTTTTATTACATAGGGAGATGGGAATACGAATCTACGGGAAAGCACATCAAGAATTGGCATATCACTCAGTGGCATATCATTCAGTGGCATATCACTAAGTATCCAAATTGTTTAAGTCTGTTTGCAACAGACACCTTTCATCAGTTGAAGTATATGATTTAAAAAGTTTACCATCGTCGGTCTATAATAAAAATTTTGAGTGCTCTGTTACAGAAGCAATATCATTAATAATTAACAAAAACAGAATCGAATCAAGATGATTACTTTGTGGGACACCTGAAGAAATATTAATTGAATTCGAAAGAGTATCATTAAATATTACCCGTTGTGTTCTATTATTGAGATAACAAGTCTTGGTTGGAAACCAAGAATATTGAATGCACGAAAATTGAAGAATTTACTTTACCAAAAGCTTTGCTAAAGCCAGTGTGTACGTGTACGTGTACGTATAACATCAGTATGCCTATTCGCCCTAGTTTTATTTTTCCTTTTAATAAGCGCCTAAGCTATTAACATATTTTTACATGTCATATGAGATATTCGCCCAACGACAACTCTTAGAGGCTGGATTAAGATATTTCCGATACTTTTGGAATAAAGTTGCCACATATCTGGAGTACGATATATACATTGCCTTAAATTTCGTCCTAAAATTATGTTTTGAATTATATTTTGTGTTTTGAATTTTTATCGCAGCCATACTTCCGTGGGCAGCGTAATAGTTCGGCTTATAGGAGATATGTGATTCAGTTTTTGTAAACAAAAATTATTGTATTATATTGTATCCCTTGTATCACAATTTTAAATTCCATATGAATCTTTCACTTTATAGTATATAAATCAATTACCGACGAAGAAAATTAAAACTTTGCACAAAGAGTGCTTTTATGGTATGCCAATCTGACGTCTAAAAATTTGGAAATGGGAATATATTTCAAGCTCGGTTCTTTTCAAGCCCGGATATATCGAATATGTAGACCCAGTCCCTATGGCTAACATTTTACTGAAAATGTCGGTCAATCTGTCAATCTGATATATAATTCTCTAATATCTCTTTGCCTGAAAATATTGTGCCCTTGTGTTAAAAATGGGTAAAATCGGGTTAATAATTCCCCTAGCTGCCATATACCTAATATAACAATTTCAAACTTCCGGTTTGCTTTATACTATTTATTTCAGTATATATGTTACCTTAGCAAAATTAAGTCAATGCATAATATTGGTTATGCTATAGTTTAATTCCGAAAATGTGTGTGTTATCAACGAGTTATCCCAGCTCCCATAAACTGCACATAATGATTTTCGTTATTAAAAGTACTTTATGTCGAATATGTCAGTTAATGTGTGAATTTTCTTCATAAAATTGTGGGGAAACATATCCTCGGGTATAGTTGTGTAGTGTCAAAAGTTGCCTTTATTAGGGATTTTCGACTTTCCAACTGTCTTTAAACCGTTCATGCTGGGCAATATGTGTGATATTTTAATGAAACTAAGTGGACATACCTTCTTAAACATAATGTGATTTAGCGCTGAATATGAATGAAATCAGTCTAGAACTTGATGTAAGCCCCACATCAATAAAATAATGATTTCCAATTCTCCGGGTGACTTTTCCATCATATAACTAATATAACCAATATATCAAATTTATCCTCTTATTTTGAGTTTATATCACATGTGTATCATTTGAGTAAATTGTGTTGATTTTAAAATAAATATTTCGGACATGAAAGAAAATTTTGCTATGAAAGTAAGTATGAGACGTATATTATAGGTTAATAAGATAAATGATAGAGAATAAATATTATTGTACACGTAATCCAGTCACAATTTCATGGAAAAGTTATTGATAATAAAAATTAATTAATTCCTTACTTGTTTCCAATGAAAGTACTTTCATGTTTAAACTTAGCAATAAGAGATTTCCAAAAGAGAATGAAATCAATCCGTACTTTTACAATAAAGGTTTGTCTCGCCCGTCTAACTCCATACGGCAACATTTCACAGCTTCATATTTGAGATAGATATTGGTAAAATTAAAACTTAGCTTTTCGATGTAGTTGAAATATTTTAAATTCTATTTATCATAAAAATCTATTTATAGTAAGTAAAAAGTATAAAAGCACAAAAACACTTCGTAGTTCGAGAAGTAACGCAGGAAGGTAGTCAAAGGAAGGGTTGTGATGGATGTATAGATCAATATACAAAAAAATTCGTAAAGTTGTTTTAGTAAAAAATTTTTTATATTTCTTATTGGTTTCCAGAATGCCCTTTTGCGTCCATTGGTATAAATTTTCCGTGTAAGTTTTATTCAATTAACTTGAATTTCATTTATTAGTTAAAGAACACTGAAGAATTTGAAGAAGATTCAGTCACATTTTCTGGCATCGAATCACGCGGTTTGTTTTTCATATGAAGGGAAAAAAGGGAATCTTAAAGCTACGATTTGCATGAACTTGTTAAGTCAATTTAAATAATACGGTTGCAATAAATTTATTTTATATGTTTTCGAGGACAGGGGTCAAAAACAGGCAATGCAAACTTAGACGAAATATTATGTTACGTTTTAGGAAGAAGATGTTTGCTTGCGATTTGAAGAACAATTATCCACGAGTGGCATGCGTTGAAATGTGAGCAAACATCAGGCGAATAGGTTAAGTATATTTATTGAGAATATATCTATAAAAGAGCTAATATACAAAATATTTGCTGTAAAAACAGGCAATGATTTGCTTCGACATTCTTCACAAGTCGATTATTACTTAGTTTGAACTTACATCGAATATTCTCCGATTTTTCAAAAGTGTACATATGTATGTATATAGTATACAACTCTTTTCATAGACAGCGATTGTGCTTTTGGAAGAGGATTTTTGATTGCGTTAACCTAATTGCCATTTGCTATCTAAATATATAACTCAACGGTTATGCTCTGTAATTTTTTGCATATCTTTTATATTTTTCTGACACTAAAGTTTATCAGAAAGCGAACCAGAGGGTGATGAACCATTTTGTGTATAATTTTTCTTGTAGTATTATACATTGTTAAAATATTAACGGTTTAGTTTCATTTGTTACATTAAGGAACTTTTGGATTAGCTGTAAAAAACATTAGGCAAGAAATATAAATAACAACCCTCCTAAAGATCCGTAGTTTCTTATTCATGATTGTGCATACAAATCCATTCTCGCTTCAATTGGTTCAACATTTAATACATACGAACATATGTTTGGATATGTATGTAACATAGGTCACAAAAGTGACGAAGATGAATATGAATCCCAAAATTTCCTTTGTGTGAAATGTATGCTTATGTAATGTAACATCGTTATTACATTGTGTTACATAGTTTTTGTAGAATACACCATAAGAGACGAACATTAATTCTCAAATCATGGTGATATGCAAAGTGCAGAAAGATTTGCCGGTTGAAATGTTTTATTTATTTAAAGGAATTTTACACTCGAATTGTTTACTGTGTAGTAATTCTTAACACATATGTGTATTTATGCTCCAAGGCACAAGAAATTGAAATAAGAAACATCTGCATATAGAGGGAAAAGTGCAAATTGAATGGGGGAAAATCAATTAGAGCTGTGACACTCATGAATTATTAATTGGTCTCAATTTTCATGATTTATTTATGCGGCAGACAAAAAATGTGAGCTCGACCAATTCGATCAATGTTCAGATTGCTTGCTTAAAACAAACTTCTTACACGATTATTTTTTTCACACAGTGCAAAAGCATTAACTGCTAGATACTTACACATCACAATACGATAACTAGGAGTAGTTCCACTTCTTTTCATAGCGTTTATTGGGTTCCCTATTTGATGTGAACTGTTGTTTCAACGTTTTCGTTTGAATATGAGATCCCAAAACTTTTGACCATGAAGTAAATATGTATATATAAATTATTAATAAAACAAGTAAGGAAGGGCTAAGTTCGGGTGCAATGTGCAAGGATCAGGGGCGGGGAAATGCTTTCAGGTTCTGGCATAACTTTATATTAAAAAATGTTGCGGAAGAATTCAACATTCATTATTCGAAGAAACTGTCAATGGATTGTAATCATATTTCGTATCTTATTAATTTATATTACAGGCCATAGACGCATGTACTTTCATTGTTATATTTTGCTTCGTGTCAGAGATGTTTATAATAAAATCTATCAAATTAACTCAAAAGTGATATTGAAACTCAACCAAAGTGGTTTAATAAATATATTAGATACATGAGGAAAAAGTTAATCAGAGAAAAGGAAATCAATTAGGAATATGCGGCTTAGACCAGGGTCTAGACCGATTTCTTTCATATTTAGCGCGAAATCACATTGTGTTTAAGAAAACATATCCATTTAATTTTATTAAAATATCACACATATTGCCCAACATAAACGGTTTAAAGTCAGATGGAAAGTCGGAAATTCTTATATCGGGCATTTTTGGGATAGGCGAAGATCTGCACTGATCACAACAACTCTTTTCATTAATCGAGTATATTAGGGAACATATTTCCACGCAATTTTGTGAAGGTAACTCACACAGTGACCGACATATTCGGCATAAAGTCTGCTAGAATAGCGAAAATCATTATATGTAGTATATGGGAGCTGGGATAATTCGTAGACCGAATTCACACATTTTCGGCAATAAACTATGGCATATCCGATTCATCCGTTCACTGAAATACGTTCACTTAATTTTGCTAAGATATCTTACATATTGACCGAAATATATGGTATAAAGTTTACCCGGAGGTTGAAAATCCTTGTATTAGGTACATGGGGGTTTGGGGAAGTGCTTACCCGATTTTATCCATTTTAAGCACCCGGGCACATTGTTATTGGAATGAGGCACTCTCTGAATTTCAAAGAGATAACTCATATTTTGACAGTTATATATGGTAAAAAGTCTACAGGAAGGTTGAAAACCCTTATATTATGTATATGGGGGATAGGGGAAGTATTTATTGCCCCATTTGCCCCTTTTTAGACACCAGTTACACTATTATCATGGAAGGATAGTGCTCTAATTTCATTACGATATCTTAGAGATTTAACGTTATAAATGGTATAAAGTCTGTGGGAATGTTGAAAATCTGTGTATTAGGTATATGGGGGCTAGAGGAAGTATTTATCCGATTTTCCCCATTTTTGATACCAGATCACACTATTATCATGGAAAGATAATCCTCAAATTTCATTACAATATGTTAGAAATTTAGCACTGAGGTCCTAATATTGGGTATTTGGAGGCTTGAAAAGTTATAATCCGATTTCGATAAATTTTAAGCATGAGATGGCATATCTTGAACGTGAAAGGCTTTATTCCAATATCTTAATTGATGCTCGATTTATCTACTTTAAAGTGAAAGTATCAGATGAAACTTAAAATTGTATCATATGAGAATTGGGTGTGGTTTTATCCGATTTCGTCCATTTTTACAATGTGACTTAAGAATAAATAATGTGACAAATATAATGTCACATACCAAAATTTGTTGAAATCGGTTACGGCGTTCTTGAGGTATGATTTTTCACCTAAAAGTGGGCGGTGCTACACCCATCATCAAAACTTCACACGGATTCCTATACAACCCTTCCGTATTATATTTGCTGCAAGATTTAATATTTCTCACGTGTTACTTCAGCGAGTTAAGGCACTTTTAATAGTTTTCAACATATTCTTTGTATGGGAGGTGGGCGTGGTTACAATCCGATTTCACTAATTTCGTTAATATATGAGGAGATGCTAGAAAAACTTAGTTGGAGAAAATTTGATTGATATAGCTTTGACGGTTTCCAACATATATATATTAAACCTATTGGGGGGGCGGGGCCATACTCACTTTTACAACATTTTTGCCCACAGATGCCCCACTCTACTAAGATCCTCTATACCAAATAACACATTTATATCTTGATTTGCTGCTTAGTTACAGCACTTTATCTGTTTTCTATTAATGGCCTTTTTGTGGGCAAGACAGATGTCCAATTACGCCCATCTGCAATACCAATCGCCTTACGGTCAGAAAGAACACATGTACCAAGTTTCATCACAATATCTTAATTTTTACTCAAGTTATCGCTTGCATGGACGAACGACGGACGGACGTTAGGTGAACAAAACCAATATACTCTTTAGCAACGTGTTGCGAGAGTATAAAAATAATGATAATGAGCTTGTAGAGAACTTTCCACAAAATAGAATAAATATTTAGCGCAATACCAAATGGAATGTATGTATAAGTTAAATAAGATAAACTGAATTTCAAAAGTTATTGGAGATTTAGTATGGGATGATATGACTGGTATGAGACAACTTTTTATATAGATCTGTTTTAGTAAACTATTTAAAACCTAAGATTACTCATTGTATGATATCATTTATCAACATTTTTATGAAATTAATTAAATCTTCTCTTAGCGCTAACAAAACATTAATATGTTCTACATATTAAATTTTTCATATTTTTCCGATTATTCAATGTTCGATTTAATCCTAAGTGAGCTTTAACTTACTTGGTCTATTGAGCGCGCTTGTTCCTTCAGATTTTTGTTCATATTAGCATTGTGGCTAAATGTCCACGGAGTTCATGGTCTGAACCAAGTATAACCTGAAACAAGTATAATCTTCTCTCGAAGTGCCATTATTGTTGCCTGCCAGTTCTCACAAGGATCATCAGCGAGATGATCGCAGCTAAGACCCCACGTCAACATTCATACTTTAACAAGAAATTAACAGATGTGCCATAATTTCGCAAGAATTTACCCGTGCGTATATGGTTAGTCTATTTGATTAGTTTATTTGAATATGGCACGATTCTCCCAAATCACTTAAAAATGTTTTCCTTTGCTTCGTTAATTTTCAACACATATCTAGAACAATTAGTGAACTGTATTAACGCCTAATTATTCCGTACAATGAAAATTTGACAAAATGTGAGGTGTGATGTCTATTCTACCTACATTTTAGTCCAGAAATAGTCACAATATCGAAATCGGTAGAGGCTGCCGATCATGCATTTGCAATATAAATCGGAACAAAAAAGTAAATAAAGCTTTTATTTGAGCTGGTGTTGAATATCTGCATTTTAGTGCTGTTGAATTTATCATATGAAAATACATACAAATAATTGATAATTGTGAAGCATTTAACATCAAGAATATTTTCAAAGCTGTTCGTGATGTGAGGGTCTAATTAGTTTCATTACTCCTAAATATTCAATTCAACGGAAAACTTTACTAAAAATGGAACATATTTTTGAAACTTTGCTATTTGAGGAGATCGATTTGGAACCATTGCGATCTCGTGAAAGTGTTTAATCAAAAAAATATTTGAGGCATAACCTAAATTAAACTAGAAGAGTTTAATTGGTTAAAAGGAAACACAAATGGTAAAAAAACTTTCGAAAGTGGACGTGGCCCTGAATATTCATTAATATCCGAGCTATTACTGAAAAATTTGTTGAGAATATGTCATATATCCTAACTAAGAATGAGTGAAATCTGGTAAAAATTACACATGCTTCCAACATACGGTTCTCTTTAAAGCCACTACAATTGATAGAAACTTCAAAGTAAATACAACTATAATATATTATGACAATAGAAGCGGCACCTGCCAATTTTAAGTGATATTTCATGCCTCTCAATCTATTTGACCTGACTGTCTTCGTACATTATGGAAACACAACCAAGTCTACTTTTCATATAACGTCATTATTACGTTCGAATTCACATACTCTCTTTTTTTCTTTCTCAGTTGTCTATATTAGAGTTTCTAAAATATTTTTTGTATACTCTGAACAGTAACCTAAAGCAGCCATGAACACAGAATTTGCGCTAGGTAAAAATTAAGTCCGCATGTTATATGGTATCAGTTTTTGAGTCCACTGTGTGTGAGGTTTGCCTCAGTTGCTGCTACATTATTAGCCTGCTTTTGCTCTCGCAAACGCCAATGCTGATTAAATTCATCCTCCTGAATATCTGTGACCCGCCTACTGTCATAAAATCCAACGGCGCAATGGGTATGGTTCGCCTACTAAGAGGAGAAGAGCCTACTATTACTACTATTACTCCTATTGCTGTCTTTATTGATCTTGCACACGAGTTAAAGTTTAGCGCCTGGACCGTTAATATAGTAACATATATTATTACTGAATTCGCTTGCTGTTATTATGTTAGAAGTCGCCTCTATTTTTCACCATTCTCAAGACGGCACTTTAGCTTTCCAGATGTGTAGCCTTCGCTACCACTATAGGATCTTCCGCTAGGGCAGTCAATTTCACTATGGTTATTGATATTCTTTTAGTACCCCATAGTACTTTGAGTTCTAGGCTTAAGTTCCAAGTTAAGGAATCTATCTCATGTTGGTAAGGTATTGAAGAGTACGTTGATCTGACAAACAAAAAAAACCGGTGCAGGTTGAGTTTTAGTTGATTTCTAGGCATTAATCAGATCAGTCGATACTTTGGCATTAACTAAAGCAGTTAAACTCTTATTTTATAATCTTTTATATTCAATTAAAGCGGTATTATATTACCGTTAAAATGCATACGTTTAATGTCTAAGTTTTACAAATTTCATATACCAAAACTAAGAGCCTTAAGAGATTACTCTATTCTTCTAATGTTATATGCCTCAGCTACTAAAACCGAATTCTTCAAGGGACTTTGAAATATCTAATGACAATTATTTATTATCTTGAAGAAAATTTCCTTCCAATTTAATACTTATATTTTTCGGTTTACTCATGAGGATATGTATTTAAGTTTTTACGAGTATATGTTTGTATTACTGACTCGTGTTTTAACGTCGATTTCTCTTGTATGAAATTTCTGTAGCTTTTGTCGCTCTTTGGGTCGTTTGAAAATCCCTTTGTTTTAATGTATTACCTTTGTTGTTGCTTAGATTGATTGTTGATGATGTAGTTGTTATTGTAATTTCTGTGCTTGTGCTGCTGCATTCTCTCAATGCTATTGTCTTTATCACGATAAAGAGCAGTCTCGTTTTGTCTTTTGGTTTTTGTTTTTCTTATAGTAATCTTTGTTGAATTGCGCTGTTTTAACTCTTGGCTGTATGAAATTGCTTTTGTTTCTCCTCATTTTCAGTTTGCTGTCGTCATCATTTTTTCTTCGTCGTTTACAAATCTAACCCAGTGTACCGCTGCTGAACGATCGCAAGCATACATACGCACTTATGTGGGTAAGTATGTTCACACAAGGCTTGATACGAGAGACTTCCCAGGTGGGTGGATTTTTGCAACTTGCAGGCTATCGTTATGCAACATTCAGTAAGTCTAAGCGTTTGAAAACAATACCAAACAGAAAGCTGCTTTACTCTGCTATCTTAAATGATGATAATGGATCATCTACCCCGCGATCGCCCAGACGCTTGCTCCCATCTTAATCTTCTCAGTTCTCGCAGTTTTTTGAATAAAATATTCAAAGTTTCGACTTACAAATTCGCAAATTATGTACGCTTGTTGAGTGTAATGTGTCAGTTTCCAAAATGTCTAGTGGAAGCTCTGGAAACAACATATATTTATTGGAGTTGGTTAAGTAGTACTCTCATATAATAATAAGACAGTAGTGTGACTTTAAGCGGGTCTAAAGGACTGATATTTACAATACTCTCGTTCGCTTGAATTCGTCTTACACCGAGCGAATGTTATTAAAAAGGGTGATTTATAATTTTGGATTTGGTCGCAGTCGGATGTTGAGCTCTTTACTTCCTGAATTGGTTCTGATTATGCTGGTTTTAGCTCGGAAGTAATCAGTTTTTACTGATTGGGTATACACCCAGCTTATGGTGGGTTCCTCCGCTCTTCAAGCTAAATTTGCACTTTTTGTTTGGGCATGTTCGGAATAAGGAAAATATGGGTTTTCCCCTCTAATTGAAATAATAATTCTATTTAATGTCTTCTTCCTGTTTTTTCCAAGATTTGATGGTAGAAAATGCTGTATGTGGAAGTAAAGGATATCTATAAATTAAAATGTCACATGTTATGAAGTAGAGATTACGTGTGTATGTATCTCCGTACAAATAATTTTGAATATGCAACTCTCCATTTTAATCGCATTTGCTATCCAAAATTGTAATTAAATTCCTCCTCTTTCTCTATTTCATTGCAGGAAAATGTTTATCGGCGGATTAAGCTGGCAAACTAGCCCAGGTAAGTGCTGTAAATACATATACACACACTTACATCATCATAAATAAAGTACAGATGAACGAGGATTGCGGGTAAAGATGCTCTACATGCATGTAAAAGCATACACACACTTATGTATGCGGACGTAAACAAAGTGGCGTGTTGCAGTTGCAAAGATTCAATGAAATTACAACAAATATTTCGCTTTTTGCAGGTATGAGTAGACGTGGGTGTGCTGGTGTGCAACGTGCTGAAGGGTTTCGCTGCGTCTGTGAGGCGTCCCAGCCGCAGCGTAATTCAACGACCCGCGACGACCCAAATCGCTTAATTACGCAAATGTTGCTAAGTAAGCAATGGTGCAAGTAGCTAACTGCAACTGAAACCGCTTTCCAACAGCGACCATATGCTTGAGCCTATTCGTAACGGAACAAGTAAACAGCGAGCCGCTCAAAGCAAATGCTAATATGCTTTTAATAGAGCATCTTCGTTGGGTTTTGCTTCAGGCATTTGGTTTCGCGTATGCCCGTGTGCAACAGTGCATAAATTAGATGATTTTTGCTACAACAATTAACATAAGTGTCTGGAGTTATATAGTTATTGCATAGTAGTGTCCTCATTTCTTATTGCTGCTTTTTCAATAATCTTGGTTGCATATTTCTCAGAGTCATGAAAAGCATTACTGCTGCATTTGCGTCCAATACTCGTATCGGCATCTCTTCAGCTGCCAGTTATATACACACATACTTATCGAATGTCACGATTTCGATGGTGGTTATCACTTCACTTTAAAACACAAATGTACTCAGGCATACACTGTTAGACATTTCCGCATTGGTTTCAACATGTTTTGGGATACCTTATATTTATGTTTTTAATTTCCGTTTTAAACGATGTCTTCAAAAATTAAACGATTTGTAATTATTCTTATTTCGAGACACAAGTTCGGGGCTCCGGGAATAAAGTATTTATTATTTTTGTACCCAAATTTTTTAAAAGTGAAAGAAGCTTCACAAACCACTGAAGCTATATCAACCGAACTAGCTCCGATCAAATACTTTTAGTGTCTCCTCATACACTGGAAAAATGGCTGAAATCGGTTCATAACCACGCCCACTTCACATACAAAGGTTATATTGAAAACTACTAAAAATGTGTTGAAAATGTGCAGTGAAAAAACTCACTGAGGAAATATGCCAGAACCATTAAGCTTCCCAGCCAAGATTTTACTTGAGGGCTTCAAAGAAATCGGTGTAAAAAGTTGAAAATGGATGTGACATCACCTACCTTTGACACTAGATTTGCATTTTAATATTATAGTAAAAAAAATGGGCGAAATCGGAATCCAACTACGCCTACTTCGCATTTATCACAATTTCAAATTCCATATGATTCTTTCACCTTACAGTATAAAAAGCGATTGGCAATGAAGATATCGGAGTAAAACTTGGCAAAAAAAGTGCCTTTAGGGTATGCCTTCTGACGTCCAAAAATTGTCCAAATTAGAACATATGTTTTCAAACCCCCAGATACGGAATATATTGACCCTGTACTTGTGGTAGACTTTTTACTGAAAATATCTTTCAATCAGTGAGATGTATTATTGATAGATGGACTATTGAAGGTCAAAATAAACCTTTGCCTGACAATATTGCGCCCATACACCTAATATAAGGCTTTCGAATTTCCGGTTAACTTTATGCTGTATATATCGGTCGATATGTTAGTTATCTTAGTGGAATTCAGAGAGCATCTCCTGCTGATAACAGAGCATCGTTGTGCCTTAATTGGATAAAATAAGGTAAATACCTATCCTAACTCCCATATACCTAATATAAGGATTTTCGGACTTCCCATTCATTTTATACCGTATGTATCGGTCAATCTGTTAGGCATCTTAGTGAAAGTTAGACAGCATCTTTTCTTGGTAACAGCATGTCTTTATCCCAAAAATGAATAAACTTTGTTCAACAACTCCCCTAGACCCCATATAGCTAATATGAAAACTTCAAAATTCCAATTAACTTTATACGTTATATATCGGTCCATATTTATGCTATCTTAGAAAAATTAAGTGAACATATAATACTGGTTATGCCTACTTAGCGAATTTAGCCGTCCTTACTTGTTTAAATTCAGTTTATAGAGTTTTAATCTTTCTCCGTACTTGGTGTACGATGGATACGCTTTCTTGAAGATATGAATTTGACTGAATTTTAAACGTATTTGCTTACTTGAAGTTTCATATTTCTCGCAATACTCTTCGAGTGCTGCAAGCGGTGAGTACTTTCTTACATTATATCTTCTGACTCTTGAAGCTAACTACTGAATAGCACAAATAATAAGATAAAAGCTTACCGTGGAAAAGAACAAATTAAAGAGAAAAACAAAACAAAACCCTTCGAGAAATATAGGATCCATGTTTCTTTGAATTGTCTCTTTATATATATTTTTGTATGTATGGAGTGATTTCGAATTGCAACTTGAACTAAATTTCAGAATATGCCATAAGCCAGAATCAAAAAGCTTTCTTTCTGGGTCTGGGCATAAGCACACAAGCATTTGATGCGTTGTACGTGTATGTTCATGCGATATAGGCATCAATTTGAATTGAATTCGTTTTCGATAACCGGGTTTTGGTTGAGTTTTGCTCTCTTAGCCGATGACGACGACAAAGGTTCAATTGTGTTCAATTCATCGAAATACGATTTGAAACGCGAAATTGCCGGTGATGCATTTCAACGCTCTCCTTACATGCTTGAATAACTGTGAACTGCAAAAATAGCAAAAAAAGCAAAAAATTGTATGTATTGACGTATTAATGTGTGTATATACTATATATGTATAACAAAAGTAACAACAACAAAAATAGTATATAATGTTATGTGTGCTGTCGGACAGTCGTAAGATAGCGGCTATGTATTTTCTCCGACGTATTCAATGTTCAATTCGACTTGATAGAAAATGAATTTAATTGAATTGTAATTGATAAAAATTCTTGAGATTGCATGTGCATAGTCAGTCAATGGACTAAGATGCTCCAAGTGCTAAGTGCCTTCGTAGGGTAAAAGGTAATGTTGCGGCCAGTCACGCAACTAATCGGTGAAATTGGTGGTAGCATCACACCAATTTACATACATTATCTGATATATTTATATTATATGTACTATGGAATATTAGCATTTTTGGGGTAACTTGTTCAACAAAAGTTCCCTATTTCAAACGATAACATTGGCATTGATCCGATTTTATTCAGGAAAAGATGTTTCTACTTTCTATGTTCTAACTTTCACTAAGATATCTTACAGATTGACCGATATATACGGCATAAATCCAACCAGAAGTCTGAAATTTTTATCCATTTTATCCATCCGATTTTATCCATTTTAAGCACATGGATATTAATACTAATAATAATAATAACATGGTGTAAATACTTCCCCTAGCCCCCATATGCCTAATATAAGGGATTTCAACCTCTTGTTAGACTTTATACCATTTATTTCGGTCAATATATGAGTTATCTCTGTGAAAGTCAGAGAGCGTCTCTTTCTGACAACATTGCGTCCGTGTGCTTAAAATGGCCCTTTAGACGTATAATAGTAGATATATCATAGTTTAATGCCGAAAATGTGTAAAATCGATCAACGAAGTTTTTTTAATATAAAATTTGGCCAACACTCTAAGGCCACGCCTCTTGTTCACCGCCTTTGATCCTTACAAATTGCGACAGTATAAAATGTTCGGCTACCTCCGAACTTAGCCCTTCCTTACTTGTTTTAATTTGTGTATATACTACAGTCAAAATATGATGTGTGTATGTATGTACGCATTTATGTGCACGTTTTGCAATTCACTTTTGAATTTGTAATTTTGATTTGACTATGACTAGGCTCCGCCCATTGCAGAGGCTGACTGAGAGCTATTGTTCCGCTTATTTGTTATTTTTGTTGTATTTATTTAATAGTGATTTTGCGTTTAGTTATGACTATTTGGGGGGCCGCCAATGTTAACGTACAGAGCGAAACCCAGTCGTGGCACCCCACCACAATTATACCTGTGCTGGCTAGCCACCGACGGTCCCTCTTGTTGGGTCCGCATACTGTTTCTGTATTCTATACGACATTTGTTTATTTGTACCTGTGGGAAAAATGCTATCTTTCGAATGGCTTTTTCAAAAGCGCCCAAGTGGGCTACTTTACCGCTTCGCTGCGACGGTTTCACGCCTCTTTTTGTTGGATACGTCTTTTCGACTGTGTTTGTTCATTCGCCGACGTTTTAGTTAGTGTCGCAATTTTTATATACGTAAATACATACAGACAAATATAAGCTCTTGCGCTTTCATCAGATTGGCGACACTATTCATATTGCACCCTACGGCGAAGCTCCGAGGAAATACGTCAGGTTTTTAAATTTTAAACGAATGTCGTTTGAGAATAGTAAAAATAAGGCAATCACCACTATAAAGGTTGATTTTTCCATCAAAGAAATTAATAATAAAAATATGTTGCTGAACTACTATATCTGACAATTTTTTGGCATAAAGGTATTATCACTAAGGTACTTATCACTTTTTAGAAGTCGGCTAAAATATATCCAAAATTACTATCGGAAAGACGGTAATTATAATTATATCTTTGTATTTGTTGTCAGACATCAAAGACATCTTTGGCACCAAGTTTTGGCTCGATATATTTCTCTATGTAGTTATGAAACGGTTATTGTGGTTCGTGTTTGTCTAGTATTCAACTGTGTTAAAGGTTTCAAACATGGCTAAGCCTATACAACACACTGATCTGACGTTATTCGAAAGATACTTATCGCATTTTTGCCTTCTTTTAGTCTTCTAGTTTTGAACACGAACGATGATTGTAAGGGGCAAGTTTCATACAGTAAAATGAGATAGTAAATCATAGAGGTGGAGTTTTTAAAATATCCCCCTTTCTGAAATTAGTATGCAATTCTCCTCTGCCATATTACAAAGTACTGGGGAACTTGAGTGCTAAATTTCATCAATTATTTGATTGTTCATTCAAGTTATCAACTCTATATTTCTTCTTGATTGATGCTGGAGTACAGAAGCATTTTGGTAAAGCTCAACTGAGCTTTTCTTTTCTTTTCTTTTCTTTTCTTAGTTTTTTAAGCCTAATTCGAAGTGAAACTAAACCTTTCCACTTGAACGTTGCACGACGGAGGCGGTTCCCATTACTTTGCTAATTCGCACGACGTCGCCTATGCAGTGTAGTTGTTGATTTTTAATTCGCACAATTACGTGCTGCCGACACATGAGAATCCATAAATCTCTTTCTCGAGTCTCCAAAAGACAGCCTTGTTCTAAGTCCTATGATGTCGATGTCATCAGCCTATATCAAAAGTTGCACGATTGTTACTTATGTGTTAAGCTTATACCGGAATAGCTTAGTTCGGTTGCTCGAATTGGTTTCTGCAATTTAGAAACCCTGCCGTATCTGGTTTAGAATGCGATCTAGTAACCTTTTCGATTATTTTACGTTGTTACAAACAACCGTTAGCATAACGAAACTATTGTTCTTAACGTGAAACATATTGCGATAAACTAATTATATATTACCATTTATACATGTATGTTATATGAATAAATGCGTGGCAAAGTTAACCGGTTGTAAAAAAATAGCTTCATAGATGTTAATGTTAAAAGAACTGCTATGAATGAAATTAATATTTTAGGGAAAGTAGGAGTGGCTGAAGTTTAAAATCGCTTAATTAAAAGAAAATTTTGGTGGGACAGTAGGTCTACACCATTCACGACCCAATGTGAGAAATTTTGTATGTCCCCTTCATTAAATTTAATATTGATTTGTCACATATCGCTTATTTTCTGATTTTATAAACCTATGATTTTATAATCTAATTTAGGGGAACAAAACTATTACACTGTTTGTTGTTGCAAAAGTATAAAATCTGCTTTTTATTTGAGATGTGGTGTGAGTGACTATAAAAAAAATTATAATAAGAACCAAGAATTTTCTTGTATTTGAGAAAGCCCCGTTCTTTGGCTGGTGATTCATCGCTGAGAGTTTAAGTGCACGTTGCACTATTATGAAAGGCAGCTAAATTCGTGTCAATCACTAAATCTTAGCTCTGCATGCATAACTACTTTCGCAAGATGTCGCACAAACATATTTAATACGCCTTTGTACCACATTGCAGGGGCGATAAGCATATTCACACATAAAAAATATTGCTGCGAAATTAGTTACCCATGGCATCTACTTAAACACTAAAATCTGCTTATGTCTAATGTGGAAATTTAATTGAAGTGTATTCCTCCCATATAAAATATATCATACCTTAAATTCCATACATAAGACGTAATAGTTCAGAAAATCGCTTCTCTTGCAGGGTGCTCAGATGCATGTATGTGAGTGCGTAGCAGGGGTTCGGCACTGTTTCCTTCAATTAGTGGTTAATAAGTAGATATTTGATTTTTTGCTTTTTCTTTTCTAACCTTTCCTAAGTTACTATCACCACGCTTTCAGAAGAGCGTCGTTAGACCTTTACTAACATACAAAAGTGGTACTTGCCACGCTTCGGCAATAATGCTGATGGGACAACAAGATATAGGCTGTGCGCATATCCTACTTCTTATTTCACTTCCTGCATGTACGCTAAAGCAGTTGCCGATAACTGTGCCGAAACACTATGGTACACTCGCTACTATCCCATCATGCCTCTACTCATTACTGACAACCAAATCTAACTCCATATTTTCATAGTTGGTTAGTGAATTGTTTGGTGGAGGCTCCCTACTTGCTACGCCGTATAACTGCAGCAAGAAGTGTTGACTACGGGTTGTTGGCTTTTTCTGGCGACTACGTCAGCACTTTTCAAGTGCGATCCCCAGTGCATGACTTGCTCCTCGGTATGTATGTTTGTAACGAGCGCAACATCAACCACAGTAAGAGCCAGTACCCATCAGCTGATAACCACTGACTGCAGTCTGCCAATACTTGGATGTCGATTATTTGGTAAATCTAACGCCAGGATATATAAAATTGACACTCGAGCAAGCAACTTATGGGTGTCTTTGGTATGGATGGTTACAGTAATAGCAATGACCGCTGAAACGCCTTCTTGTCGCTTTCGCGGCTAAATGTGGTTAAATGGTATTCAACGCTTTTATATTCCTACCCTCTCAACCCTTTGGACGACTACCTGTCAGTCTATGCCAAAAATCGCTAATTTTAATATTTAATCGAACGAGCATAATGCGATTTGTTAAATAGTGAAGCACCTTGATGAAATTATGCGTATATGAGTGTGTAATTGCTAACAAAAAATTATGTTTTCACAAATTTTATTGCACATGTGTATGTACAATATATAAGCCTTACCGAATATGTGTTTACATATTTTAAAATGAAAGCAAAATAATTGGGTTTCAGATCATATTACTACATTAAATTAACTCTGGCTGCCGCCGCGCATTATAGAATTTTTTGCTAAAACTATGATAATGTTCATTCATATTTAGCGCGAAATCACATTGTATGTAAGGAAACATACCCACTTAATTTTATTAAAATATCACACATATTGACCGACATAAACGGTTTAAGGTCAGATGAGAAGTCGGGGATTCTTATATCAGGCATTTTTGGGATAGAGAAAGATCTGCACTGATCACAACAACTCTTTTCATTATTCAGGTATATTAGGGAACATGTTTTCACGCAATCACAGTGACCGACATATTCAGCATAAAGTCTGCTAGAATAGCGAAAATCATTATATGTAGTATATGGGAGCTGGCCCTGGTATATGGAGCTCGTATACCGAATTCACACATTTTCGGAAATAAAATATGGCGTATCCGATATTACGTGTTCACTTAATTTTGCTCAGATATCTTATATATTGACCGAAATATATGGTATAAAGTTTACCCAGAGGTTGAAAATCCGTATGTTAGGTACATGGTGGTTGGAGGAAGTTCTTACCCAATTTTATCCATTTTAAGCACATGGACACATTGTTATCAGGAAGAGACGCTCTCTAAATTTCAAAGAGATAACTCATATATTGACCGTTATATATGGTATTAAGTCTACAGGAAGGTTGAAAATTCTTATATTAGGTATATGGGGCCTATGTGAAGTGCTTACCCGATTTTCCCCATTTTTGACCCAAGAGCACATTATTATCATGGAAAGGTAATCATCCAATTTCATTACGCAATTTCACAGATTTACCGAAATATGTGGTATAAACTCTACAGGAAGTTGAAAATTTTTATATTAGGTATATGGGGGCTAGGGAAAGTATTTACCCGATTTTTCCCATTTTTGACACCAAGTCACATTATTATCATGGAAAGATAATCCTCTAATTTCATTACACTATCTTACAGATTTCCCGATATTTTCAATATTCGAGATAGAGGCACTGAGGTCCATATATTGGGTTGTGGCTTGAAAAGTTATAATCCGATTTCGTCTCTTTTTACGCATGAGATGACATCTTCTGAAGGCACTATTTGTACAAAGTTTGATTTTCATATCTTAATTGGTGCTCGATTTATCTGATTAATGATGAATGAAGCGAACAGATGAAACTTAAATTGTGTTATATGAGAAGTAGGCATGGTTTTTATCCGATTTTGTCGATTTTCGTAGCGTGGCATAAAAATGTAAATATAATGTCACATACCAATTTAAATTTTGTTGAAACCGGTTTAGGCGTTCTTGAGATATGGGATTTCCAGGCTAGCTTGTTTTGGATTGATAGAACGGATCTCCTGTCGATTAGATGGTATAGTTTAGCAAATTGTATATCAATTCTTGACATTCTCTTTCCAGCGGAGCTTAGCATCTAGGGTGATATCTGGGAACATAGCAATGTTATGATGTGGACTCTCCAGCCATTAAATCTTCTTTATAAAATAAATGTTGGCAATGAATTTAACATTCGTTATCGGGTGAAATTTTGGACCGGCTGCACACGTTGTAGGTCGAAGACATAGACCAAGAAATCTAAAACTTAATCAGTGTTCACGGCATAATGTTGTGGTGCTGGGAGAAAACCTGAACAGTTTTCATTTATTTTTGGCCTGAATACCAAGATATTTCAATAAGCTTATGTTTATGGTAGAGTAGAGCATTAAATATGGAAATATGAGATAAGAAGTAAGATATGAGAAAAGAAACTGCATTATGCTTCATCAAGTTAATCAAATAGCCTAGCTTCGTCAGAAAGTATCTTATTGAAATGAGGTGATGCATTTTTTGAATTTTTTGTTTGTTCGGTTTAAATACCTTTTAGTATTTATTATTTCAATATTTATCTATTTTAATAGATTTTCCACAAATGTTCACTACTTGCTTTTCAGAGTCTACAATGTTAGAAAAGCCCGCAAACAGAACACATTCGAAACGCCTGAATGTCTGTGGGAATGAAAGGGGTTTGCATACTGAAAACTATACTAACTTGGAATGCCCTGATCTATATCAAATTCTAGTGCGTTACACTAAAGCCTTAATAAACACATACGAGGTTTGTTCAACGGGAAGTTTAAAATTTCGTGAGTTTGTATAGTCCAATTGTAAAAATTTTTTATTATATTGATGTACATACCCTTAAAGTACGATAAAACTTTCAGCTGTATTCATTGCTTACTTTGTCTGTAGCAGCCGCTAAGGTTAGACGTGCTTTTTTGACCTTGGCGATTTTCGTTTGTTAAAAGAAATGGATCACAGAATTTGTATCAAATTCTGCGTAAAAATGAAATAAAGTGTAACAAAGTGTGTGAAATGTTAACAAAGGCCTATGGTAAGTCTGTTATGAGTAAAACAAGAGTTTACGAGTGGTATCAACGTTTCCAAGATGGTCGTGAAGACGTTGAAGATGACGAGCGTTCAGGATGCCCCAGCATATCAACAACCGATGAAAACGTGGAAATTGTGAAAGCAATGGTTATGGATGATCACCGAATCACAAGCAGAGCAGTCGCTGATGATGTTGGCATATCGACCTCAGGCCATGAATTCGTTTCGAATGTTTTGGGTATGAAACGCGTGGCAGCAAAAATGGTTCCAAAATTTCTGAATTTTAAACAAAAACAGCGGCGAAAAAAATTGCTCAGGAATCAGTAAAGGAAGTCAACGGCGATGTAGAATTACCATATGACGAAACATGGGTTAACGGATATGACGTTGAAACTAAGGCTCAATCGTCTCAGTGGAAGCATCCTGGTTCGCCAAGACCGAAAAAGGCTCGACAAGTGCGTTCGAACGTGAAGGTTGTGCTTACTGTGTTCTTCGACTTTAATGGTATAGGTATCATGAATTCTTGCCTCAATGTCAAACGGTCAATAAGGAGTACTGCCCACAAGTTCAACGCCGTTTGAGTGAAGCAATCAAAAAAAAAGTCCGGATTTGTGCAACAACAACTGCAGACAACAATTCATAGCTTTTGCTTAATGCTTCTTCGTGAATTCTTGGCCAAAAACAAGCAAAGAACAAACTGCAACGATGCACCAGCCTCCATATTCGCCAGACATGGCTCCGTGTGACTTTTTCCTATTTCTAAAAATAAAAGGAATCTAATAGGGCCGTCGTTTTACAAGTATAGATGATATTAAAAACACATCGCTGAAAGAGCTAATTCTATCCCAAAAATCGAGTTTGAGAAGTGTTCTGACGATTGGAAGAAGTGCTGGCTTAAATGCATAATACCGAATGGAGACTATTTTGAAGGCGACAACATTAATGTAGACGAATGAATACATATTTTTTTCATAAAACTAAAATTTCCTTTTTTTTTACCCACACCTTCTATGTATGCGAGCGTTAGCGTCAGCATGACCTGAATTATTGAATTACAGAAAACTCGTCAGATTCGACACAATTCGAATTCGAGTATATATATTTGACAGGTACGGAAATAGAAATGAATACCTAATATCTAACAAAATGAATTTCAGAAAAGCGTATTTTCAATATTTCTGTAATTTTTGCATATAAAAATAGAAATAACAGTTTGTCTAGGTACTATTTGTCTGTACTTAGAGTACTCTCTTGACACGATGTTGAAGCAATAGAGAATATTTCATCCTGGTTCGAAACAAAAATTGAGGCTGAAAGGGAATCGCTTGAAACAATCCTACGCAGACAAAGCTTTCTTTCATCTATACTTTCAACAACACTGCATGTTCCCTGGGTTTTAATTCGCTAAACTATATCAGTGTCGACATAAATTTTTTCATCTCATCCTTCGATCTTATGTTTATTCGATGTACAATATCTGGACATTAAAGTGTTATTCTTATTTGTCACTTGAAAGCTCTATTGCTAAATTGCCCACGTATTTAATATCTATAGTGCCACTATTTTTGCTATCCAAACTGATTTAAGAGAGATTATCAAAATGATAGAAATCTATATTTTGGTTACATGGGGGCTAGGGTGGCGTACGACCAACACCAGCTGTTCAAACAGGCTGGCAGCACTAACGCATAAACATTTCGTTTCGCTCTTTCTAAATCTTCTATCTTAGAGCAGCGTGCTTGCCTTTCGTCTTCTGTACAGAAATTAGATTTCAACTCACAAAATTGCATTGGACTGTCCGTTTTTGATGCGAAACTGCATATAAAACATTTAGCTCATCAAATCAAGAATATTCCTTTCCAGTTTTGTAGCAACCATCAACGCAATGACTATCTTTATTTATTTCAATTAAACAATTCTCTCAAACTTTAAAATTTTTCAGCAAATCCATAACATTTTGAACGTAGTTGAGTTAAGTTTACTCTGCTTCCAGGAAGTTGATTGAAAAGTACCGAAATGAGAACTTGGTAAACTCAATTTAGTTTCAAAACATCCTACAATTAGTAACTCGTTGGACAAACCTACTCTTCTATATCATGGTTATCTACCTATGTCACATAAATACAACACTTTATGTGAGCGGACACTGATATTAACACCCAAATATAATCTGGGGAGACAAGCAAACAAGTGCACATAGAAACTTTCGGTTGTTAAGCGCAAGCGTTAAGTGTCAGCAGCGACAAAATCCGAAAACGATTGACGCTCAATTTGCTATGCACCAGTCCTCAATAAAATCCATCTCTGTTCTAACGCCAACGGAAATGCACAAATCCTAAACGCAATCCCAATTCAAAATCCCAACCAGGAAGAGTATTAATGGGAAATTATCTTTTGCACTTTATGGCATTCATCATCGCCTTTTTTTCCTCTTATGATGCCCTCGGCACTAACATCCTACCTGCGTGATGTTGTTGTTGTCGTATTCGTACAAATAATTTGTGGCGTTTTTCAATCATCACCGTCGTCGATGTTAACCTATCCATAATTTTTGCCTTTAGCCTGAAGTCTTACTTTATTTGAATATTGAAATATCTACATATACACAAGTATGTAGGCGTGATATATATGACTTTTTGTATATATATCTAAAGGTTTTTGTAACTAAAGATTCGTATACATTAGGGTTGCTTTGATTTAGCAACTTGTATTATTGATGTGCGATTTTTTAGATTAGCCAAGAATTTGTGAGAAACATTTTTGCGTAGGGAATATATTCGGCAGTCTGACATTATGCACCTAAAGGAGAGTGCTATTAATAAAACTTTTTCTACATTCAGATTTTGTTTCGTTTTGGCTTCGTCGGTATAACAGTGCTGAATTCTTTCATGGGTGTGTGTTCGGGGGTGAAATTATGCGAATGGGTACGAAATTATGTAACGGACGCATAATTTTTCGATTTCCTGTCCTTGATTCTCTAAATAAGCAAACAATGTCTGCCAAAAAATTAGGATTGTAATCTGAAATAAATATTATTTGGTTATGAGTAGCACTTTCTATCTATATACAACAAAGAGAGAAACCATTTGGTTAGAAAATTCAATTGGTTTGCAGAATGTGTTGTGTAAAGGTGTTGCAAGAAACCTTAACGTAATTTGCACAGTTTTAATTTTATTTGGGATAAATATGAAATTAGGCATCATAAGTTCTATTATTTGCAAAAAAGGCTTCCCTGCTCTGGAAATAATAGCTTTCTCAAAACATATAAAAAATAGTTTAGTTAACTCTAACTTAGGTTATTATTACTCCTATTATTAAAATTATTCCTATTCGAGAAAATGTTTGCAATTTTCGCTAAGAAGAGTTCGCGGAAATAACTTAATGGCGAAGTCATGGTCAAAAGCAGGAGGAGGAGGAGGAGGAGTTCGCAATATCTTTTCTCTAATATATTTGTATATTTATAGCGCTTTATATTTTCCTAAGGGTATTTTGTGCAGTTTTCTGCGGTGGCTGTATGCCTGTGGATTTTTTTAATTTTTTCGAATGCAAAATATATACATCCTGTTATTTCAACATCAGAAAAGTTCAATGTGCCTTTTATATGCAGATTTGTGGCAATATACATATGCTTAAGCTTGGGTGGTGCCAGTGTTTGGGTTACTTAAACAGCACTTGGCCAAACAGTTATTTAACTGCTTGTATTGCTACTTATATGTGCCCTTATGAACGCATGTCCGTATGAAATATCGCAATATAAAAGAGCGGACAAACACGTGTGACTAGGATAATGTGACACAAAAGAGCGCAAATGCATATATATAAAAACCGAACTTCTCCAATTTGTGGTATTTCTTTTGATTCTATTGCACAGGGATTTTGCAAGAACACAGAAATATACGGTAGCCGAGACCCATTTCCGTTTGTAATATTGAAACCTATTGGGTAACAACTTTTTGGATATTGCACCTCGTAGTCTAATTAGTCCACCGTAAGTCTTTAGTAGTGTGTGTCTGTAATTCAACTTGATCTATATTTCCTATTTGATTATCCGATTTGACGTCTGTAATTGGATTCTGTAAGCATTGGAAATGAAACATTCTCAATTAATATTCTCACATGCTTTTGACTAGTGACACCCATGATATTCAAATTATGCTCCTCAAATTTATCTATATTGTTGTCTACGAGTAGAGCACAGATTTTTTCATCTATTTGGAGAAACCCATCGACTGAAAAATATTTTCCCATTCCGAAACATATCTGGAACAAAGTGGTGGTTGTAGTCGTTGTATTTGAAACGAGAAACGGTTTTGCTACTTTCCTTCCTTAAAATTATGTTTTTTTTTTTATCTGGTGTAACAGTATAAAGAATCAGTTGCCTCTTTTCTCATTCCAAAACATTTATGCATTTCTTCCTTGCTTATGATTTTTATAACATTTGAAATTTTTCATATACGAGTCGTATATATTACAATTTAAAAATAATTATTATTTATCACTATTTTTATATATTTTGCCTTCTTTCGTTTTTTTTAACGTTGCATTTATTTCATCCTACTGTCGATCAATGCAATAGGAAACCTATTTTCTCCATTGATCGAAACATTTGGAGCAAATCGATATGACACAGTAATCAACAATTTTGTAGATTTTTTACAGGAACGATTATAATGCTTCGTTCGTATGATATTTACATTAAATTAGAAGAGCAAGTTTTAAGCCCCCCTAAATGGCTAATGGATTAATGGATACGCTTGGTGATTTGACAGTGTTTTCTGACAGTTGCTAGAAAAACAAACTTTTTGTTGTTAGCCGGTTACTGGGATGGGCCTGCACACTTTTAAACTTTACAACATAGCAGCCGGAAACCTGTATTAATGTTTTTTGGAAAATCACGGGAGCGCAAAAACTCAAATCAATCTGTAGCCCTTAGGAATACTTATATATATTGTGGCGAATACGAATTCCAGAATTGACGATAACTTGCCAGAATCTACCAGACATCGAAGCTAGTGGTTGCCAGAATGTTCGAATAGCGATATTGTAGCGAACTCGAATGTCAAAACAAAACAGAATCGGCGATAAGCTGCCAGAATCAACCAGATAATGAACCTAGAAGTTGCCAAAATGTTCGTGGATGATCTGTTGGTAACGATCTATTATATAAGAGCTGCCGGAGTGGCATAGTTCGAATAAGAGTGTTGCTAAGTTAAGTACAAATGAATTATAAGTAAGCTCGAATAGCGAGTAGCAAAGTGTCAAGTTATTAAATAAGAAATAAAGAAAAGTGTAAAGCCATTAAATTGTGACTTTAATTGAACAATCCAGTGATCGAACTCAGGGTTGAGTTTCAACGTGAACGATTAATTTAGAAAATCCGTTACAACGTGTTTTAGAATTTGTAAGGGCGGAATAAGTGATGAAAGGGGATAAATATGTTGATTTTGGATTGTGTACATTCAACCCATGTGTTGTTGGTCGGTGACTTGGTTACGAAGTTCAGATTAACACACATATGTACTTTATTTTAATGTTATCGCATCTATTTCCGTTGTTGTCGGCTAGAACGCTGTTGCGCTTCGGGCAATTTTTGAAGATGTAATCTGATGTGTTGTGTTGAATTTTCGACGGCTCCATTGCTTCGCGTATGGGCATGAATATGTTTGCAGTCTTATGTTCGTGTAGTATGAAAGTTTGCATGCACCTATCCTCAACAATTGCGGCTTCAGCGCCACAACCGCCGTCAGCTGCCTTCTGGCCGTTATCCGCATGACACTTTACGCCTATCCCACCACTTCATCCACCTTTATATCATTTTGGTAAATTTCGTGTCGGTTGCAGCGTTGTCTTTGGCATGGAAAGCACAATTAATTAACTTGTACGTCGTCGTCGTCGTCGTCGTTGTCGCTGTCAGTGGCGTTGCACTTGTGGGGCATGTAGCACAACATACTGACTTAGGAGCACTTGCCACACTTTCAACTCGTTACATATGTGAGCACTTATAAAGAGCTGTAAATATTTTCGTTATTTTCACTACATTTTTTTTCTTCTTGTTTCTCTACTGCACATTTTTATGTACACTAACACTACCATACGTGGCTCGTGTAGTTAGGTGAAAGTGTAACGTAAAGTAAATATTCATTTTATGGAGTTTACATCGTCGACTGCAAGGTTTTGCTTTTGCCAGTTGTTCTACCGGCTACTATATCAGACAGCGTAGTGGAAAGTTCCGACGATACCACAAGTGACATGCGGTACAGTAGTCGTATATTAACAGGGAATCCACATGTGCTTCATAACCAATTGGTGAACCAAGTATATTTGATGATTGCAGCGAGAAAAGCGCGCCTAATGGAGTTGTGGCTTGCTCAGGTTGTGACGTTTCATCTGGAATGCCGCAATTGCAGACGCTTCGTAGACATGTTATTTTTGTTATTTGGCATGAAGCTAATGAAGAACTGTTATATAACTATTATCATATGTTAGAAGAGGACTCATTCTAAAGAGCAAAAAATTAAATTATGATTTGTGACTTTGGTTTGAATATATATATAGAAGGACCCGAACTGATAAAATTTTCTTTAGATATGGAATGAAGTAAATTGCATCGAAAAATAATAACGATTAAAATTAATCATCATACATACTGCAGATTTCAATATGATCCTTTGATTTTAATAATATATCTCACATTGACCGATATTTTTTGTAGAAGGTCAGTCAAAGGAACTAAGGTTCACATATTCGGTATTTGGAGAGAGACTTGAAAAGTTATATAACGATTTCAACAATTTTTAGAAGTGAGGTAGAATACCTTGAATGCCCTACTTTTGCAAAGTTTTATAGCATTACATATAGCATACATTAGTAAATCAATATATATATATATATATATCGGAATAAGCAGAAAGAGTGCCTCAGGGTATGCCATCATAATTTACGAAATCAGAATATATCTTTTCAAGTTCACAGACGCCGAATATTTGAACCCAGTGCCTATGGCTGACATTTTATCGAAAATAGCAGTAAATTTGTGAGATGGAAAAAATCGGATGGAAATGAATTCTTAGGCAACATTTTCATAGGCTTGCAACATGTTGCAATAGAGCACAATAGTTTTGTTCACCTATCTGTTATTTGTAGCACATAAAATAATTGACAAAGATGTAGAATTATATGTATATAAATGATCAGGATGACGAGACGAGCTGAATTCCGAGGGATTGTCTATCCACCCGTCTGTCAGTGCAAACGATAACTTTAGCAAATTTTGCATATATTGATAGAAATTGGTACTCTGAGGAGTTTGTTATTTCAGATGACTGCATCCGAATAGTAGCACGCTCATAAAATGCTTTTAAACGAAAACATATAAAATGCTATAACTTAGCTCCCAATTAAGGTATAAAATTTCAACCAAATTTAGGGCATAGCATTATATTTGCATTATATTTCAGTGAGAAAATGGAAGAAATCAGAATCCAACCATGCCTACTTCCCATATATCACAAATTCAAATTCCAAATGAGTCTTTCCTTTACACTTTATAAATTAACTACCAATAACTATATTGGAATGAAACTTTGCACACATCGTGTCTTAAGTGTATACCATCTCATGACAAGAAAAAGTACCGAATATGTAGACCCAGTGCTTATGGCAGACTTTTTACCATGTACGTCTGCCAATCTGTGAGATATATTATTTAAATTCAGAGAGTATTTCTCTGGTAAATGTGCCCATAAAAAAATGTGCCCATGTGTCAAAAATGGCTAAGATAGGATTAATACTTCCCTTGGCTTTCATAGACTTAATATAAACATTTTCAAAGTTCGGGTTAACTTTATACCGTATATATCAGTCACTCTGCGAGATACCTTAAGGAAATTCAGATAACGTCATTTTCTATCTTATCTCAGAAAATATTTTAGAGAAATCAAATTAGTTAACGTATAGTCTTGCATATACTATAGTTTGGTGGCAAAAATGAGTGAAATCGATATACGAATTACCACAGCCACCTTATATTTCAAATAGGGATTATCGTTATTTTAGTGGACTCTCTGCTGAATAAGTCTGTCTACTTTTGAGTTAATCAATATTGACTGGAAATATGTGCTCGACCATACTTTAGTTTAACCCCAAAAGTAAATGTTATCAGTGCAGATCTTCCCCTACCCCCAATCTACCCAATATTGTGTTTTCCGACTTTCCATCTGACCCTAAATCGTTTATATGAGTCAATATGTGTGATATTTTAAAGGAATTAAGTATATTCTCAACCGTAATATGGTTTAGCGCTGAATATGAAAGAAATCAGTCTAGATCTTGATCTAAAATTCACACCTCTAATATTATGATTTACGTCCCTCTGATTGACTTTTTCCTCGGTACACTAAATTTACAGTATATATACAGTATATTAAATTTCGTTACTTGGTTGAGTTTACATCGCAAATATCTCCATAGAAGATGCCTAAACAAAATTAAATAAAACAAGTAAGGAAGGCTAAGTTCGGGTGTAACCGAACATTTTATACTCTCGCAATGTGCAAGGATCAGAGGCGGGGAAATGCTTTCAGGTGCTGGCATAACTTTATATTAAACAAGTAAGAAAGGGCTAAGCTCGGGCGTAACCGAATATTTCATACTCTCGTAATGTGCAAGGCTCAGAGGCGGGGAAATGTTTTCAGGTGCTGGCATAACTTTATATTAAAAAATGTTGCGGAAGAGTTCAACATTCATTATTCAAAAAAATTGTCAATGGATTGCAATCATATTAGGTATCTTATTAACTTATATGACAGGCCATAGACGCATGTACTTTCATGGTTATTATTTGCTTCGTGTCAGAGACATTTATATTAAAATCAACATAAACGGTTTAAAGTCAGATGGAAAGTAGGGAATTCTTATATCGAACATGTTTGGGATAGAGGAAGATCTGCACTGATCACATTAACTCTTTTCATTATTTAAGTATATTACGGAACATATTTTCACGGAATTTTGCGAAGGTAATTCACACAGCGACCGACAAATTCGGCATAAAGTCAGCCAGAATAGCGAAAATCATTATATGTAGTACCGCTTTCACACATTTTTGGCAGTAAAGTATGGTATATCCAATATTACACTTTCACTTAATTTTGCTAAGATATCTTACATATTGACCGAAATATATGGTATAAAGTCTACCGGAAGGTTGAAAATCCGTATATTAGCTATATTGGAACTATGGGAAATATTTATCCGATTTTCGCCATTTTTGATAGTAGAGCACGCTATTATCATGGAAAGACAATCCTCCAATTTCATTAAAATACCTTGCAGATTTATCGACTATTTCGGTAAAAAGTCAGATAGAGACAATGAGGACCATATATTGGGTATCTGGTGGTTTGAAAAGCTATAATCCAATTTCGTCTCTTTTTATGCATAAGATGACATATCCTGAAGGCAATATTTGTACAAAGTTTGATTTTCATATCTTAATTGCTGCTCGATTTATCTGATGAATGATTAATTAAAAGATCACATGAAACTTACACTTGTGTTATATGAGAAGTAGCCGTGGTTTTTATCCGATTTCGTCCGTTTTCACAATGAGACATAAAATCAAAAAAAAGAGTTAACGCTGAATTTTATTTGACTTTGATTTGAATAATTATTCCAGAGTACGAAGAGGTGCTAAAAAGATTTGCTTTGTGCAAATTTGGTCTTTATGACTTTAGAGGTAGGTTTGTGAGGTATGTACATCAAATCTATTAGGGGTAGGGGTCACACCAACTTATTAAAAGTTCTCAAACTACAGATGCCCTGCTTACTGTGATTCCCTGTATTATATTACAAATTTGTATATTAATTTGTTGCTTAGTTTATAGCAGTTTATATGTTTTCGTATAATGGTATTTTGTGGGCATGGCAATAAACCGATTACGTCCACCTCCGTCACGAAGCTGTCCAAAGTATCAAGGAACATGTGTACCAAGTTTTATCAACATACCTCAATTTTTACTCAAGTTATCGCTTGCACGGACAGAATTGAATTCGTCTCTTACATACATACACATATAATTCTATATCTTACCCTTGCCGAAATTTTATTTTGTTATCGTTCATAGTTGCTATGGAGGACGATATACCAATTACAGCGATCTTCTAACTTTTCGACATAACTTTGTACGATCGATCTGTTGTCTAAAATAGACCTTAGGCGCAGCCTGACCTTAAACATTGAGATATCTTTGGTGATAGTTGAGGCGACAGTTGCAATGCCAAAACGGTGCGCTATATTGTTCACTTTTCTAAGATGATGAAATCAAAATGTTAAAAAATAAGATTGGTCCAAATCGACTAAATAGCTTGTGAGATATGAAGTTGCTCCTAAAAGTGAGCGGTCCCATGTTTATTGTATAATCTTTGAACTGATTAAAATGTTAGCTTCTTCTATCATTCATTTGAAATTAATATTTCTAGTGCTACTGTTTGGAGAGTAATGGAAGTTTTTGTGTAAATAGTTTCAAATATGACCATTATATTGTATGTGGGTATTAATATGGTACAAAGATAATGGTTAGTTGGGCTTGTTTCTCAATGGATTTTGCCCATTTTTACACCGTAATATAAAATTCTGTGAAAATGAAAAAAACCTTAAACTTTGGTATAACTATAAACAGTCGTAGGTTGCGTCCGAATTTAATGCTTGGAGGGGTAAATGACATGCAACATATACAATATTTCAACAACTACCCATACCCTCTCTAATACACAAAAGCTCTACTACTCAGCACACATTAAAAACGCAAATTTAAGTGGATACTCATATCTTGCATTGCCTCTTTCGCTAGGCGTATAATTGGTCAGGTTAAGAACTTCAACAATACCTACTCTATTGTCATTCCGAATCGTTGTATTTACCTTTAATCAAAAATGAAAGAGTGAAGCAATAATATCACATTTACTTCTTGTTTTTACGTACTAATTTGAACTCTGCCTACAATCTCTGTCCTGCCCTATGGAAATTCTTGTCTCTTGGACGACGCTCAAAAATGGCAAACTACGCTTGCAGTAGTCCATAAAGTGGGGAATTGGCATTCCACACGACACAAAAGTAGCTCTGGCATATAGTATCCTCGACAGGAGTGAAGCAGCTGTGGGACACTGCAAATGGTGCCGCAGAAGAGAGCGAATTGGCCCCGACTTATTGCCAAAAATATAGGCTTTTACTAAAATTATGATTAAATGAAAGACTATAAAAACTGTTTGCTTTGCTCTTATGCATCCCATGGTACTGCTTCGCACCGATCCCCATCTCCTCGGTTGGCTTTTACGGTTGCCTTGCCAAACGCTCTAAGGACAGCTCTATTTTGCGGTTGTGTATACTTATGCATATTTACATGTGAATGCATATAATGGAATAAATTGATATTCCCGTTAGAGTCGTAGTGTTCGATTCAAAGGACATGTTGCTCGTATGGATTATTCAACCAATGAGAACTCCCAGCTATAAAAAGTCGTACCTTAACGCTGCACTTGGTCCAACACACCACATTTTATGAATATTTGTACATAAATGTTAGCCGTATATGTAGACATATACCATTTAACTCATCCGCCGACCATGTAGCAACTGCCATACATATTATTCTGCAACTGGCACAGACTGCACCGCGCTGTTCATTTCAGTTTCACTAATAGACAATTTTTTGGCAGCGCAACATGTTGAGCGCTTCTTCCGGCTGGCTTCCCAGCACCCTGCTTAACATTTCCGGCGTGACTGCAAGGATTGGAGGGATGTGCTTTATGTTTGGCGGACAAGCAAAAACGCCCGTCTGTGGGCACTGTTCGGGTGTACGGCGTCTAAGCGGGAAACATCTAAATTAAAGGAGACACATTAAAATTATGTAATATCCTGTTATTACGACAACGAAAAAGGCTATACAGAGCCAGTCTCTCAAATAACCGAAAACAGCAGCAAATATAGACTCGGCAGACTTGTTGAGGAGAAGAGTAAAATAGAAAATCTGTAGCGCGATTATGTTCATGGATTCATGGCGTTTAAATTCACTAAGGATTTTTAGTAAACAAGCAGAGATGGCACGGGCGCTGATGTTGGTCAGGTGAATGCACCTGATTGAAGTGGAAATAATGATGTGAATGAAATTGAGGGCGACACTCGAACTATAATGAGTTTTCACAGAATTTTGTGTAAAAATGAAGTCAATAACATGAGAATAGTTTCCCAATACATAAGACTTTTATCGGATAAGTATTCGGAGCGTAATCAAAGACTTATGTTTGTTTTTCGATCTGTTCTTATCGAAGCGACATGTAAACAGTGAAGAAACACATTTTAAGAATGAGATTGGTTTCGATGCTGAGGCTACTTCACCTCTCAGTTTTTATTTTGGCTAATCAGCTTCTTACCTATAAATACTTCAGAGAATTTTTTTTTTGTTTCTGCGAACAAATTATTTCTTTCATGAACTTTTAAAATGTCCTTTTGTGTGACGCTCTTAACTTAATAGACGACCCATTCTGCCGATTTCACAGACATGATGAAAACAAAAGGAATTTCTGATGTTACTTATGTAAATTCAACCTCGACGTATAAGAAAACGAAAGATGGTGATCAAAAAGTTCGAACAGATCTTCGTGACATTGCCATCATTGCGTTTAAGGTTACATGTTAATTAATGTTCTTTATTTAGTGAAACTTTGAGGATCTCATAAGCTGAGCGGTACCTTCGACTCATTCAGTATACACTCGATATATGATTCCGTTTATTTTGTATAAAGAGCCAATTCATACTTCAGTGTTAATAAATACCGTAAAAAAAAAAAAATAAAATAAAAAAAAAAGATTATAGATTATTTTTGATAATAAGCTTAATTATAACACGATCGTACTCAACGGATGTGCGGATGCTTAAATAAATTATATACATACATATCAAGTAATTCTCAGCTTAATAAATATGGGTTTAACTACTTTCGGGTACATTACAAAAGTGTCGACATAATCATGATGCATTAGATTCCCAGGTGTGATGGCATGCAAACAAAATACATGGTATGCCATATGCACCAACATAAATACTGAAGGGAAAACTCTGAAACAATAGAGAGAGCTGTGGAATAGGAAAATTGCAATGAAAGTGAGAACAGAGGTGGGCTCATATGGCTAACCAACACCGCATGAAAACGTGCTAAATGCTAACAACAACAAAAATGGGAATCGAAATGAAAACATAAGAGTAAATAACTTGGAAATTGTTGCCCGATACTAAGTGAAGGATTGTGGTCAGTATGGTTTTTTTGGGATTTAGAGGGCGAAAGTTCATGTCGAAAGCGAACAGGTAGAAGGAAGACAAATTCACGCTCCAACTGTTGAATGGTGTGGAACCATTGAAAAAACAACATAAATCCAAAACGCAAAAGTGTTATTCCTCACTCTATCCAGATCTCTCTATCTAAAATGATTACATAAAAACCAACGTACCTGATATCAGTTTTTATAGGGAATATTTTCTTCTGAATTTATTAATTTTGAATTTTTGTACTCTGGCAGCATGTTACAATAGTACTATACTATAATAGTTTTGTTCACCTAAAGGTTATTTGTAACACCTAAAACTAATAGATATGGATTACATATATCAAAATGATCAGAATGACGAGACAAGTTGAGTTTGAGTGACAGCCCATTCGTCCTTCCATCTGTCCGTCCGCCAATCTGTCTTTCCGTCCGTCCGTGTGTGCGTGCAGGTGATTATTTGATTAAAAATTGAAATACCTTGATGAAGCTTAATATAAGTGTTCCTTGGCACTCTGAGGAGTTTGATATTGCAGATTGGGAAAATCGAATTATTGCCACTGCTACGACATAAATTAAGAAACAAAACTATAATTTGATACAGGGCATCAAAGCAGGAGGCGTACCTGTGGTTTAAATTTTTTTTAAAATTGGATTAAGCTCCACCCCCTAAAACTGCTGATAACGAATCTTCCTAGCACCTCCTCATACAATGTGAAAATGGGTGAAATCAGATAGTAGCTACCCGAACCACGGTATATATACCGACCACCCATATAACGGTTATGTTGAAAATTACTAAAAGTGCGATAACTCACTGAATGATGGTCCGGAAAGGCTACATAAGAATTAGTGTAAATTTAGAAAATGTGTCCGGCACCGAATGCTTTTATGTGAACTCTCATACCTCAGCAGCTATTTTTATTGATTCAACAAAATTTGGGGCATTTCATTATATTTGCATCCTTATCGGCGAAATCTGACCACAACCGCGGCAACAAATTTCAAGCATAATATAAGTTAATAAAGTACAAAATATGATTGCAATGCATTTACGGTTTCATCGAGTAATGAATTTTGAATTTTTACTGAAACTAGTCTGCTTATTTAAAAAAATTATTTACGTTTTATTTTTGGTGTTTAATCAATTTAATGAATAATTTATGACTGAACTTTAGAAAACAGATTGTACTCAAGAAATTGTCAAAATAGTGCTGCTACGTTTTGTTGCAGCGCTTAGAGTCAACGGAAGATTTTGAACCAATTTTAAATCAGCAGAAATTTCCACTAAGTGAATTAAATGATTTGACTAGAGATTTGATCCTTGATAAAGGATCAACCTTGGATTGGTTTTGGTCCTTGATCTACTCAACATCTTGGGTCTAGAATTCGTGCAAAACATTTGTTGGCTCTTGATACACATTTTGCTTAGTATAGCAAACGTGAGGAAAAATTCATAACTTTCTTCAGTCAGGAAGAGACAGTAGTTTATTGTAAGAATATTTGTAGTCTTATTAAAAAGTTAGGAGCATAATATGATCCTGCAGCATGGAAACCTTCTTTCGTTTTTTCAAAACGGAGTTTGAAAGGTGTTCTATTATAGAATTCTAATCAGTATGTCCGTTACGTTTTTGTCGGTCATTCTGTTCATTTAAGAGAGAATTTTGAAAATTTAGAGGCATTACTAGGTAAAATTATATACAAAGAACACTGTTGGTCTCTTTGCAGAGATCTGAAAATTATAGCTATGCTGTTAGGTCAGCGGTCAGGATACAAAAAATTTTATGGTTGTTTGTGCAGGTAGGACAGCAGAGCATGACATAAACACTGCGAATAAAAATTATGGAACCCTCGAAAAAAATTTCGCACAAAAATTTTTATTTAATCCTACAAAAACTGTATTACCTCCACTTCACATTAAACCCGGTATGAGGAAACGCTCTTTGAAACATTAAATAAATAGAGTGTTAGTTTTCAATACCAAAAATAAAAGAAGGGGTACTCGATGAACCACAAATAAGAATATGATTACTACTGAATTAGAAGCTTGGTCGGCTTGTTCAAAAGCCAAAACATCAAAAATGTTCTTTTTTCACAATCAGCCTGACTATAAAATTATTGTAGCGAACTTATTGGATAAATATCAAAAATTGGGTTTTAATATGAGTATAAAATTGCGGGTTTTAAATTTACATGGGAATATTTTCCCCAATAATCTCAGTAATTATAGTGAATAGGACAAACGGTTCCATCAAGACATACAAATTATAAAAACAAGGTACCAAGGACGATGCAACGTAAATAGGAAAGCTAATTACTACTAACGAAACGTGGTATTATTGATGACATTCAAAAAAAATAAAATAAATTACACTAAGAACTAATTTTACAGCAAAATGGAAAAGGTATCATTAAAAATAGTTTTGTAGTCAGTATTTTACTTGATATTTTCTTAATAAATGTTTGAACACATCCATATGTAACATAATAAATTAGTTAATTTTTAAACTTCAAAATAAACGCTTTGTTTCTTTTGTAGAAAAACCTAATGTGATAGAGTAAATATGTAGATATTTTTGTGTTTATAACACTGGAAATTAATATATTTTCCACTCAAAAAACAAAAACAAAGTTCCAAAGTTTTTCATTTGTCGGCCGGTGTCATTAATGAATGATTCGCCGTCCAAGATGTCAAGCATGAATTACCAATATAAGGATTTCCTGACAAGGCAAAACTACTTTTCAAGGACGGACTCCCCTTGCAGCGATCCCCAAGTAGTAATAAAAAGCTAATGTTCTAAAATTCCAGCAGAGATTCGATATACCTCATTTGTTATTTTGTATTTCGAAATCAGCTTGTCAAAACTGAAATTGAAGTGAAAGTTCGGCTAAGAGTTTCACAAAGATATAATTCCTGTATGAAAGTGCTGAAATCGAGATTTCTAAATATATTCAAATCAACATTTTTTTAGCTTACGATCGTATCAATGCGCTAAAACTTGACTTGCTGAGAATGAAATAGAATATAATAGAAGGTAATACAATTACTCTCCACGAAGGGTTAGTAAGGCATGTTGCAAGCCACATATAGTTCAAACATCATAAAGAATAAATGTACATGTTTACAAGTTCACAAATATAATTCGGACGACCTGAAAGCTTTGTTTTTTATTTTTTGAAAATATTTTATTAGACACACATTGCACTTTGCGAGAGTATAAAATGTTCGGTTACATCCGAACTTAGACGTGTCTTACTTATTTCGAGTATAGTTTTTATAGTGCTAAAAAAGGAGTCTGATAAAATGAACGTGCTGGGATGAGAATTAAAATGAAGTCATGTGGCGTGAAATAGATAGTCTAGCTCAAAAATGTTCTAATGACAGTCTAAACTGTCGTGATAACCCAGCGGGAACGTTAAAGTTTATATCAGCCGAGAGGAAATAATTAAAGATTGATCAATTTTAAAGTTTAACCAGTAACATTTTCCTGACATTTTTCTGCTTTGGAATGTTGGTGGATTTTTGAGTTTTTAACCAACAGTATAGCTAGGAAGATTTAATCTAGAATACCATTGGAAGTTTTCGAAGGAAAAGTTAAAAATATTTTTGTAAGGACCCTAATTCATAGGAATGGATTGGGCAACCCTTCAGTTTTAAAATTGTGCTATTAATATTAATTTCAAATTATGTCATCCATTAATCACAACTTCCAAATAAGGAAAATTAAGCACTTGTCCTAGAATACAGTTTCATTTTATGTATTATATTAGAATAGTAGATATTCGTCTACTAGATCTAGTATATCAGAGAAAGTTCTACAGATCTTCGGGAAGAGTACATCACTTTACATTTTTTAAGTTTCAAAGTAGTTACTTAAATTTTTTAATAATAAACACAACAAACATAGAATCAGGTAAAAAAAATTAATCAATGAACTTGAGAACTCCAGCATTTCTATATATCTCTCACTGAGTGCTATTACGGAGGTAGGAAGAGACCCATTGAGAAATCTTGGTTGAAAACTCGGAAGATGAAGTTTCTGAATGATTCGAATTTTATCTTTTACGAACACATATATTATTCGCACTTTATAATTTTCTCTAAATAAAAGTAGTGTTTATTATTTCAAATACCTACATATTTCCTTATTTCAAGTTCACGTGATTCCTTATTTTAAGAGCACGAATCTAAGGATATTAGACTGGTCCGCCGCCATGCGGCGTATTCTGGGTAACACTAAATGACCTGCGGCCTCCACTGCATTCAGTCACCTACGGATCATTGATCCTTTGATTGACACGGACTTTGCGTAGGAATTTTCGATGGATTTGGTTGGAATCTGGGTTGGTGGGCGAGGTATTCCGTCACCTTAGAATGCAGGTGTAAGACCGTGCAGAAATGGCTGTGTGTTATTGCTAAGGCGCTCTCCATCCTGTTAAAACCCTGGCAAACCTAAGAGTACGTTCGTCTTTCGTCAGCGTTAAATTGGTCAGATAAGCGAAGGTTGAAATGACTCCGTCTGTGCGCTGGTGCACAATGGATATGCGGTAGGCATTTTTCTCAATATGCGGCCGGAGGCGGTGATTAGAATCCTTGACGAGTTTGTTGTCGAATCGAACCTTAAGACCTCATATATAGTCTTCTTTGCAACAGAACTGCCGTAGCGGAGTGGGTTAGTGTACGGTTACTTTGAAAAGTCAATAGGATTCTTTCTGCCCTGCTCCTTATATTTGGCTATACGAAATCGTAGTCAAGCCAATATTGTTTTGTGGAGTATTTGTCTGGGGAAGGGCGCTCGGGAAAGTTACAATCGCTAAGAAAGTTAAACTTGTTTAAAGTGTGGCTCTCATCAATGTGGCTCACCTACAATGCCACTCAATGCCATTCTACACCTAGCATCTGTTGATGTAAATGGCAGGTGCATTGCAATTGTTGCTATAAGATCGCCAGTTGACGCTTGAAGGGTTATTCTTCGGTCGCTTAGTTTTCTGTCAAGCATAATTTCAGGCTACGAGCCCACCGCAGTGTTGTTCAATGGCTTTCAAGCATCAAGGTAGCGGGAGACTCATTGGTCCGAAGTGTAGCCCCTTTCAGGGAGGTGATCATTCAATCCAATCACATAGCTGTAAAACCAGCAATGAACTCGCAGAATCTATACTCAAGATTAGTCAAGAAGTGTTTGTCCTCACTATCAATAATATCAAGCTACTTCAATAACAGTTTCGTTAAGAGTGCCTGGTCATTGCGGAATCGCTGAAAACTTCAAAGCCGATGAGCTCACAAGAAAGGGTATTCTTGTATCGGATTGGGAACGAGCTGGTTCTCCGTTACTTTTTTGCGTTATATCCTATACAGAGGAAAACCACTGAACTACTTGCTCTTAGTAAAGTTCAACTTGCGGCAATTGTAAGAGTTCTCTTCGGTGAGGCTAAAAATCTTGTCGAACGAATATTGTCAAATTTTAGCCAAGGTCCAAGTCTGATAGCCTTTATGGCATGGTTTGACCTATTAACCTAACCTAACCTTACAATAATGTGTTCTTTTCGAAGAAGTAAATATCCAGAATCACAATGCTCTAATCATTGCCTAATTCTCCGTTTCATGGATGACCTATCATAAAAGTAATTAATTACCAAGGCAGGGTTTTTGGGAATCAAATTACATACATATACATAAATGTGTCATTGCATAAGTCATCAAGAGTGGGGAATATTATTAGACCTTAACACTGACAAACTTCGAGAGTAAAATCGACTCCACGAATGTGGCATGATTTATATATTCTCGGTTTTTCTGTTTAGAAGTGTATGATTGTGGTGCACTAAAATATGTTTTTATTTTTTCTTATTTATATTTCCAAATTTCTTGCAAATTTTTATATACAACGTCTGCCAAAAAGACATTAAAGTCTCAACGTACGAAAAGTTCGCTGCAACTTTTGCTTTGCCCTTTGATACGAACAATAAGGGAGTATACATGTAAGCAATATTGGTGGCGAAGAAAGAGAAAAAGACGCAGTTGTAGAGGCGAAACGGCGAAGTTAGGTGGTTGCGCAAACTGCTTCCTTTTGTAACGGTGCAAAATATATTACCAACTTCCTGTGCAACTGCAGCAACTGTGCTGCTCGTTCACGGCTCTGCTCGCTGCAACATATTCCCACTCACTCTCACTCCGTGACAGGGCAAGCTCTGGGCTCATCGCAGTGCCACAATATTGAAAGATTCAAGAAGAAGCAAGAAAAATTATGTTTTCATTTTGGCGTAGGTGTTTGCGAGGTGGGTTGTTACGCCCAAATGTAGTGGGAAAGCTGTCGTCTGGTAAACGGCAGCGGATATCAGTTCGGGTGGTAACGACGCAGTTTTGATTTGATTGAGTTATTGCGAAGTTTGAGTCCCCATTCTTCCGATTTGTAGTCTCTGAGTGGCTTTTTGTAAAATATGACAGATATGTAGGATGTTGCATTATTGTAAGCTCTTCTCGGCTGCTCATTCTGTGGTCACAGGTGTGCTAAGCCTAGGTTATGTTCATGCACTTTGCCGCATTGAGTTTATTTTCATAATCACAGGTATCTGTCTTCCTGCTAAGCCAGAGCAGTTCGTTTGAGACCTGTAATACTCTATTCCTTTCTTTACGAAACACGTGAGAGTATTCAATTTGACGCCGTAACATATAGCGGTAGGTATGTGAATATTCGTCCGGTGGTTTGAGGATTTGATCCCCTACATATTTAAATTCTGATCCGTAGCTGTGCCAAGCGAAATATTTCTGACTTCAAAGTCCATCGAGAAAATAGCCCAAATATTGTGTGACCCTACCTTAGTTCACGAACTGAAAAAGAAGTTTAGCCAAGTGTATACGTACATATATATTCAACTCGTTGCTTGCGATGGGGAAATCCCTTCTGGATGCAATATTCTCGCATTTCAGCCAGCTTTTAAATTGGGTCAGTCAGGCTACACACACACATGCAAATGTCCGTATCGTAGGTTCTATTGGCACTCGCTTGGTTTAATGGGCATACAAACACCTCACCAGACAGGCATTGGAGTGCGGGCAGAGCATCCAGAAATGTGGCAGGTCGTGCTTGCAACATGCCGGAATAGTATTAAATACTTGCTTTAGGACTGTTGTTGTTGTTTTTACGTAGCACACAAGAGCTCATTTTATATTTTTGTGAGAGTTTCATAATGTCGCTAATGACACGTTTCTGTTTGCCTGCGCTCTTGCGAGAATTGTTGCCACAGACAGTGACTGACATTCGAACGACTGAATTGCTTCGCTGGTTGCTGGCTTTGGGTGTGTTTGTAAGTGAGTATGAGGGTAACTATATTGAAAGTAAGATGGTTATAATGTGCTGTTTCGTTTTATCCTCGCCCCGTTGTATGTGTAGTGATTGTTCGGCGTTTCGACTAAAATTGGTCAAATTAATGGATTTCGCAACATGTCTGACTTCCGGTTCCTTTTTAATAGCTCCCCTGTAAATACCCTTGCATCTCTAGTAAACAATTCAATGACGCATCAAGTGGACACCGATTACAATTGTAATATACGTACATATGTGAATCAAAGGTGACGCGAAGAAATATCCGAAATTAGTGGAAACAACAGTGAAAACGTGCCACAGATTGAAATAATACAATAAAAGGAATCCAGCAGCGACCACACAATCGCAGTTCATGCTAGAACAACAATCAAAACATTCCAGACCCTAACTGTGATTTGTTTACCCATTAAAGTTGCATGACCCGTTGATTGCGGCTCGTCTGTCACCTCCGACGGTACCGCATTCGGCAATGTTGCAAGTTGTTTGCTTGTTGGCTTGTTGGCCCTCACACAACAATCGTTGTCGCTGCACTTCGGGTTTCTGTAACAAGCCTTCGTGTATTGTCATTACTCAGTTCGTGTGCTCCACATTTGCGGCTTCAACCTCAGCTAGTCCTGAATGACTGGCTTTGGGTTGAGTGGGTAGTATTTAGGCTGTGGGTGTAAGTTTATGGCGAGCATACAACCTATTGTTTTATTTCTGCACACTTCCTTGTTTTTGGTGTGCAAATTTATTTGTGGTCTTCTTGCTTATGCAGTCACATCCTTTACTATTCTATACATAAGTATATATTTGATTTAAACATTGCGGATTTTGCTTCGTTTCGTTGTGGATTTTGATTTTATTTTTTTAAGACAGTATTTATAAATATTTATATATACCGCATATATATACAAGCTAACATAATTTTAAAAAGATGTTTAAAATTGTATTTACATGCGTATTAAAACTAATCGGAGTGTCGAAATTTATTATCTTCGCTATATTGTCTGAAAAAATTAGAATATTGTTTTCCAAAATAAAATTATTTAACGCTAACTGCAACGCACTCAAGAAGTGCTCAATAAAGCTTCAGCTCCTGGAGAATAAATTTTAGATAGTAAACTGTTAGCAGTAGACGTCGCTTAATATTTGTACTAGTGTAAAGAGAGTTTTCCTGAGTTACCCACATCAAAATTAGATAAATTCTTGGCATTCAAAACTGAATTACATGTTTAGAGTCTATTCCTATCGATTTTATACCTAATAAATTACCTCTAGATCGCCAAGGAATATGTGTGCCATATTTAACCAATATGTATCAATTTTTTTTACTCAAGTTATCCCTACATGAAAGACCAGCAAACGGATGGACAAACATCGGATTCATCGCTTTTCTTTATTTATAAATCACCTACATATCATATATACATATCATACCTACGCATCATATATATTGTATATACACCCGATTATTTTGCGGTGAAAATGATTCAAAATGACAAGAAGGGAACATTGAATTTTTCTAACAATTCATTAGTATATTTTCGCTAAAAGCTGCAAAAGTTGGAATGATTAAAAAGAGAACATTCGAAAAACCGCAATAAAAATGGAATATGTTTATACGTCATAACACAATCCCATGAAAATTGCTTCATATAATATTTTTTCATTTTCATTTTCAAAAACTTTTATTTTATATAAAATTAAATCGCTGCTCCCATACAATTAGCAGAATCTTGGAATGTACATACATTTTGATGTGCCTGTGAAAAGTTTTGATAGCTTAATAATCGAAACCGAACTTTGGGTGAAATTTGAAGAAGGAACTGCACAATTGAAGCTGAAGTTACAATAATATCAAAAAAATCTTTCACAAAACAAAAAATGTATTTTTATGCCCTTTTTTTGGAACATTGATCCCCATAATTTCCTGCTCATTTTAAAAAACTATCTATATTAAAAATGATTATATCAAAACAAGGCTTATATGAGCTCACTCAGAGAAAGAAGACCGCATAAAATAAAATGTTCAATGTCATTAAGTTAAGATTAATTCCAGCAGTAATTTCATAGAAGCTAGGAAATTATTTAGAAATAAAGAAACATTGACTTTAAAATGTTAGGCTTCTTCTTCTCCTAAAATATCAGTAGTTAAACCAATAATACAATTTGGTCCCGGAAGTTATGTTAATGCGATTTGTTGGTGATTTTAGTAATTCGGCCCTTTCTGTTTGTTGCTGCCTATGTATGTGCTTGTGTTAGAGTTCTTTTTTTCGCTACCACTTGGATTGACTGCAGTTCAACGCGGCTTCGAACCATGTCCACGCTGCTGCTATTCTGCTCCATTGACTGCCGTTGCAACATCGAAGCAACATTGGTGGCCATCGGCTTTTAAATATCTCGCCTTGTTCGTTGTCTGCTCGTTGACATCCTCGTCATCTTCGTCATCCTCATCAACCTCGTAATTGTCGTGTTTTCGATTTCGTGTGGTACAACACGTGACACGTGCATTCGGCAAACGCCGGCTATGACCGTTGGCACCAACAGCGCTGCACGAAGTTGCGGCTGTTACGCTAAGCGACATTATACCTCATTCTCTGCTTCGTATTCTCTCTTTCGACTCTCACAAAAAATCTCTTAAGATAAAGCCTATGGCGCTTGCCTGCTTGGTGCTTATTTATTTTAGTGCGCCACCCTTTTTGTTTAGGAGCAAAAGCTTTTGAGTGGCGAAAGCTTTTTCATTCATAATTTTCTGCAAGGAGCTTTCTTATTTCCGTCCATTCATGTGCTTTTCGCTTAGTTGCCGCTAGGTGTCGCCCAATTGTAGAAGTACGGATTATGAGGCAGATGTGGGGCAGCAAAGCCGTGCATATGTTCAGCCATGGGCACGCCGACACAAACATACACACTTGGCGAATACTCCTACAACGTAGTCGTCGCGCCTCATTGCATTTGCAACTGTGCACTAAGTTGCCAACGACTGTCGAAATTCGCATTTGTAACACATTAAACTAAAGTGTTGTGGCAGACAAAGACAACAACCACAACTTAGAGATTTGCTTGAAAATATAAAAATCAGCGCAACAAGATATATGTTGCAAGTACAGGATATGCTCCGCTGATTTAAGTCACACTCAAACGCACTCTTATTAGCGACTGAAGTAAGACAGTGTCTTTCTTAAGTAACATTGATATGACAGCAAAAACTGTTGATGTCTGTCTCATTGGCGCAAAAGTGGTTTTTCTCCTATTTTACCAGTTCTTTGAAAATTTCAGAAAATCAGAAAATCTCCCTTGAAAATTCGCCGGTTAGTTTGACCAGGAGTCAATCCATCCAACTATAATGCGACTCAGTGGGGTTGCTAGCTTGGATCTGTTTTGTTGCTTGTTTTTAAATTTTGATATTGCTGCATCGCCGTCACAGACTTCGACACTGACGCAGCCATTTATTTTATCCGAGATTTTGAGTTTTGTGGCTTTGCATTTTGTTTCGCTATTTGTGTCCTCGGATGCCATTTGTAGACGACGATAAGTTTGTAAAAGAGAAATATGAAGTAATTATTTTTATAAAAACAGAGCTAATTTGTGCCTTTTACTGTTATAATACATTCAATTGTTTCGACTTTCGTAAGGTGTTATCCGGAGCGTAAATATTTGCGAGTGACTTTAAACTTCATAATAAACAAGTAAGGAAGGGCTAAGCTCATGTATATAACTGAAAATTTTATATGTGTTGCCAAAATTCAGCATTCATTATTCCACGAAGCTGTCAATGGATTACAATCAAATTTAGTATATTATTAACTTATCTTAGAGGTCATAGATTCACTTACTTTCATTACTAATTTTGCTACGTGTCCGAAATATTTATATTAAAAACAAGCCAATTAATCAAATGAGATATGTTATATAAACTCGACCAAAGTGGCTAAATTTAATATATTTGGTATAACGTAAAAGTCAACCAGGGAAGAGAAATGATATATTAGGGATGTGAGGTTTAAACCAGGGTTTAGAGGGATTTCATTTACATTCGGTTTACGTAAACGGTTTAAAGTCAGCTGGGACGTCGAAAATCACCATATTGTCACTAGGGGAATGTCGGAAATGATTGCAAAAACTTCTAGTATTAAGCTCTTAGACTCGAGAATACACTGAGAGACATATTCGGCAAAAAGTCAACTTGAATTGGTTTGGTTCGTTCTTGGTTTTCGCTGGGGAAATTCATTGACCGATATATTAAGCTCCAATATTATTCGCTCACTTAAATTTGCTAAGAAAATATACATATGGACATGCATATGGTATAAAGTTAAAAGGAAGTTCGAAAATTTTTATATTAGGTATATGGGGGCTAGAAGAAGTATTAATCCGATATTACCCATTTTTGACTCAAGGGCACACTATTATCAGGAAAGACTCTGAATTTCAATAATAAATCTCATATAGACTGGGGTTCACGTGGGTATCGCGTAGCTTGAAAAGTTGTAGACCGGCTGCAACCATTTTTAGACGTGAGATGTCATAACCATAATGCACTCTTTGAGTACAGTTTTATTCCGATATCTTCACTGGTGCTCGATTTATATACTGTGAACTGATGAACCAGATATAATTTAAAATTGTGTTGTAAGAGAAGTAGGCGTTGTTGTAATCCGAGTTCGACAATTCTCATTCATAACATACGAATGTCGGGATAATGTTACGTTACAAATTTGGTTGAAATCGATCTAGCTGTTCATGAGATATAGAATTCCACCTAAATGTGGTTGGTGCCACACCCATTGCCTAATATTTACTTTGATTCCTATGCAGCCCTTCCATACCATCTTAAGTGTGAAATTTAAAGCTTCTGACGTATATATTTAGAGAGTTATCCCTCTTTTAGAGGTATTCAACATAACCGTTATAGGGGGGTATGCGATCTCAACCAATTTCACATTGTATGAGGAGGTGCTAAAAAGACTTGTCCTCAACAAGCTTGGTTGACATGGCTTCAGTGGTTTGTGAAATATGTACTTTTAAAGAGCTTTTAAAGCGCATATTTGCCTCCCTACTGTGATCCTCTGTACCTAATTACAGTTTTGTATCTTTACTTATGGCTTATTTAGAGCACTTTATAGGTTTTCGCTCAGTGCCCAATTTAGTGGGCATGACAGTAGACTTATTACATCCATCTGTATTAACAACCTACTTTCAGAGCCTGGTTGCACAGAGTACAAGAGTTTTGTTCACCTAACGGTTGTTTGTAACACCTAATATTAATCGAGCTATAAATACAGTTGTATATATCAAAATGATCAGGATGACCAGACGACCTAAATTCCGGGTGACTGTCGTTCCGTCCACATGTGCAAGCTATAACTTGAGTAAAAATTAACATATCCTTATCCTTATAAAACTTGGCGCACATATTCCTTGGTATTTTGGTATTTATTAACTACTAAAAGTAGCTGAAGAAAGATACCAGAGGCCTTGAATTTCACAGCCCAAAGAAACCGGTTTGAAATTTTTCCAGCGGTTGTGGCACCGCCCACTTTAGGGTAAAATTCTATATTTCAAGACTTAACACACCAATTTCAAGCAAATCGGTGCATTCTATTATAAATTATGTTTGCATTTTTGTGTTATAGCGTGAAAATGGGCGAAATCAGAATCCAACTATGCGTAATTCCCATATATCACAATTTTAAATTTTATATGTCTTTTTCTCTTTGCGGTTTATAAATCAACTAGCATTAAAGATATCGGAAGGAAACTTTGCACCAATAGTTCCTTTAGGGTATGTCATCCCATGTCTGAAAAACGTCGAAATCGGATTATAATTTTTCAAGTGCCCTGATAGCAAATATGTAGACCCAGTGCCTGTGGCAACCTTTTTACCATATATATAGGTCAATCTGTGTGATATATATTGGAAATTCAGAGAAAATCTTTGCCAGAAAATATTGTTCCCTAATGTTAAAGGTGTGTAAAATCGGGTAAATACATCCTATACCTACAATATATCTAATATAAAGATTTTGAAACTTTCAGTTGACTTTATACCATATATCTCCGGTTTAAAACTCCGGTTGATTTTATACCGTGCATACCGTGTACCGTGCGGTCTAAATTAAATTCACTGAATAGTGTTGGTTCTTTCAACAATGTCTAAAACAGTGGTCGGTATGAGAGGAATTGTGACTGTATGCGTGAGCATGAAAGTAAAAGTACCCAGTGAGAACTCAGTAACCTTTTATTATGCGAATTTTTCGTATTCTTTTAGTAATCAAGTAATCAAGTAGTTTCGTATTTTCTTTATTTGCATCGGACACTAGCATGTGTGTTGTGCATGATGTTCTTTCATTGCTGTCTCGATAGCTAGCACAATTGTGCTATGAAATGCAGACCACTAGTCTAAAATTTGTTAGAAAATAGAATTTTAAGTGGTGTGTTCAAAAAATAACGGGAATTTTTGTTTTTTGAAAAAACATTTATTCATTCGTCGACATTAATGTTGTCGCCTTCAAAATAGTCTCCATTCGATATTACACCAGCGCTTCTTCCAATCGTCGAAACACTTCTCAAATTCGAGTTTTGGGATAGCCTTAGCTCTTTCAGCGATGTGTTTTTAATGTCATCTATACTTGTAGAACGACGACTCTTATAGGTTCCTTTTATTTTTGGAAATAGGAAAAAGTCACACGAAGCTATGTCCGGCGAATATGGAGGCTGCGACATCGTTGTTTTTCGCCAAGAATTCACGAACAATCAACAAAGTGTGGGCATGTGAATTATCATGGTGCAAAAAGTTTTTCCACAGATTCTGGCGTCTCTTTCAGATTGCCTCACCCAAACAGCGTTGAACTTGTAGGTAGTACTCCTTATTGACCGTTTGACATTGAGACAAGAATTCATGATACCTATGCCATTAAAGGCGAAGAACATTCCCGTTATTTTTGAACATATCACGTATTTTGAAAGTCTACATATAAACGTGATGTTAAATTTTATTAATTAAAGGAACTTAATTATAGATACATTAGTAATTTGTCCTCAAGCGTCCAAAGTTAATTAGAGTAATATTTTCTACAATATATTATTTAAAAGAAAGATTTTTTGTTAAGTTAACAAAAAATATAAATTAAAATATGAAAATATATATATATATATATATCTATACAGAGCAAAAACTCTGAAATACATTACTATGTATATAATTGAATATAAAATTTTGTTGCTGATATTTCGTAACACGATAATTATTTTCCAATACCACGGCATCTTCGTAGCATGGGCTCAATGAGGTTATTTAAAAAGAGATTAACAAAATTGTTCCAAGCAACTTGTGTTTGAATAAATAAGGAATCCTAGTTGTTAAAATTCTCTCGCATTTTTTTGGTCTACTTTCTGTTGTAGAATCTATATCAGGTGCACACCGGGTTACCCTGCGGGACTCAGCAAAACTTCGATTTTATTCGAAATAAAACATTCTGTTATGTACTTAGGTGTTTGGGATCGTTATCGAGTGGATACATTTACTTAGCTTATCTTTTCAAGGTCTTACACAAAATGCCACATTATAAAGAATGTCTTTGTAAACAAATAGGTTCATTTGTGAATTGGACTGAGTCCACTGCATGAAAGCACAGCAAGACCATTCACGTGTTTTATATAATATTTTATGAATTTACTATGCATCTATTTTGAGATTAGCCGGCTTCGACAGTTCGTCCTTGAATTTATCTGATGCTATATCTAAACAAAAGTCACTTTATTTGTGCTATGATTGTTAAATTATCTTTCTGAGATTGATTGATAAACGAGTAAGTAATTTTGAAATTATGTTTTAGTATTGTCAAAGCAAATTTCTGCTATCGCCCGATTTCTGCAAATAACGGTACTATTTCCAATATGAAAGAGGTTGTTATGTTTGATGTTTACTCCAACTGCATGTTCTTGTTGGAAGTAAACAACAAATTTTACTTCTTCAATTATACACATATCGTACAAATCTCGTGTTTTAATTTTTATGTTTTGCCAAATATGCTTTAATTTCGAACTTTACTTTACTTTCTCGAATTTACTTTCGCGTTTCATGGTTTTCTTGGATTCGTGTGAACCAAAGAAGTTTATGTAAATAAGCCATTCTTTATTTAAATTGTTTTTTCAATGAAAAACGGTTTATTTAAATGTAAGGATTATTTCGCTAATCCGCAGTTTTAAACAACAGAACCAATTTCTATGAAAATATTAAGAAAATATAGTTTAAAAAAACTCAGATTCAGTTTAACTGCCAACACTTCATGTGCTTCCGCTTAAGCTTTATATTTTATTTGATTATTATTTTTATTAGATGCTGCGGGCGTTTTTGCACCTTTGCAAATCACATTTACACACAAGTGAGTGGCTCCGCCACAGCCATTAGACCTCCCACCCCAGCACCAGCAATTGCCAGCAGCCGAAGCTTCTTGTGATCAACACCGCCGTTCAGGCTGCCACTTTCGTCCATACGGAGAGGTTCGTGGTTTCATCTTCCTCAATCGTGCGCAGTTTTCGCTGCACAATTATGTTTTTGTGCTCGGTGTTTTTGCTTGATGCTTCAATGCTTCCATCGCGTAGCAGTAACCAATTTGCAATGCAAATGATATGCGCGGATAAGATTTGGTATTAAAGGGTGAGAAAAGCAGAAATTGTAAATACTCGTGAACGCAGAAACCCATGCGCACACATGCACACGCACAGGCACTCTTGTCTATATTATATATAGCATGTGAACGAGTGTCTATAACTGTGTACATTCACGAAATCTCTGTTTTCGTTATCATATCTATGTACTACCTACATCCAATACTCCTACTAGGCCCAGCATTTGGTAAGCGGTGTATATCTGAACTGCGAGAAAAGACACTTTCGCTTTTACAATTCGGGGAAAATTTTTTATAATTTCTTAATTACCACAGCCTCCAAATGTCTCTAGTGTAAGTATCTAAGGGTCAAAATCTCTTTCGTTCCATCACTTCATTTGCTTATGTGGCGTTCGTAATGCGTAATGTTCGTAACGTTCTGTTGTGTTGTAGTTGTTTTTAGTTTTAAAATTTATTTCCTTCCTCCAACATTTATTTTCTCTTACACGCATATTAATACATAACATTTTCTTCACTCTTTCCTTTTGGTATTTGGCTTTCTTCATTCACCGGCGTTTTTCTGCTGAGTTTGCACAAATTTCTTTTCCATTCAACATTGTCAACATTTCTAAGGAGGATTCGTTCTTTATTGTTATTGTGTTTGTTATGGCCGTAGCTATTACCTTAGGAACGTCCTCACACCTTCTTGGCCCAACGGCTTTGTTCAGCATTGGTTTTGCGTTCACTTTGATGGTGTTGTCAGTGTAGTGGTCTATGCCACTTAAACGCATTGTTCATCATGATTGCAATGCCGAAGAATAAATTTCATAAAGGTATATATATATATTTCATAAGGAGAAGTATAAGCATATGAACGCCAATATATCCTGTAGAGAAACTTTACATATTATTTTATATATACGTTAGTATATTTTTAGTTTGGTGAAGGGAATGAGTAGGGAACTTTAAGATTATGACTAATACTTTTTATAGGTTTAATAGGTAAACCTATATTTATATTTCTATAAAAATTAGTCCTATTGTACCTAAAAAGTATATTACCTACCTATACTTAAAAAATATTCTCTATGCTGCTAGGGCTTACTTTTTAAAATAATTTAAAAGAATATTTGGAAAGAAATTTTATTAAATGTGTAACGAAATTAATTTTTTGCAAAATTAAAGAACATTCCTCGAGGGCAGTCTGATAAGTACGAATTTTTTAAAAAAGTGGCGATTTATATATACGCATACTCCAACTTAATTACGAAAGTACGGAAGTACGAAATACGAGATCATGGACTTTAGTCACATTATTCCATGCGCACCTTTAAGTGATTCGGCAAAAACCGACGTGCCACGTTTAAACTCGTTAAACCAATTTTTAACGGTCGCCATCAAATGAGAAGAGTAACCGTACATAGCATACAAGCGATCGTTGATTTCACTGCGCCATTTCCTTTACAAAAATAAGAATCGAATCACCGGCCGATATTGCTCTATTTCGATATTTTTAAAATCCGTATTTTTAAAAATAAAGCTACCAGCCGATTCTGCTAAAATTTGACGGTAGCCTCTACGAGAAAGTATCAGACTATAGCAGGCTACTTTTACGACAGTGGCACTCATACCAGGATGTATATCTTCACCTTTGAAGATAAGCGAACGATTTTGGTCATACACCTTCATGCACGACTATGTAAGGTATAATGGATTCCTTGGATTCGTTTTCTAAGTACAAACGTCCCTTTTTGTAAGCCACAGCTATCGCAAACCCAACACCTCTTTCTCCGTTCGTGCGATAAATTGTGGTAGCATTTGTTTACATACTGTTGTAAATCTTCAGTTTTCTTCTCAATAGCGTCTCTTTCCAAACTCATTTATGTAACTAATTGCTGTTGCAAATTTAGCTGTTGGGTCATACTTTTTCGGCTCCAAAGGCACTGGTAACCTTTGCAGGTGGCAAATGCTTGCATCTTTCAACTTCACTTGCAGCGGTTACAATAATTATTGCAGGCAACGATGAAACTCTTCCTCTCTCCTCTTTGCTTCGCATCAATAATTTAAAGAACGGCTTACATACATATATTCTTTTTTGTGTGTGGTTGAGAACATTTCGTAGTATAAATGCCTACATTCGAGTATTGGGTTTATTAAACGTTTCTGTATACTTTCCTTCAGCTGCTTCACTAATTTATAAATATACCAGAGTATATTATTTATGTACATATGTATATATGAGTACATTTTTATGTATATGTGTGTACAAATACTGCATTTATGTAAATAGATGGGTAAGTAAACTTTTAGATGTGTTCGAAATTAACATTAGGTGACGACAATTCAGCTACAACAGCAACGTATCTTACGGCATTTGTTTACTCCTATGTAAACATCCATTGAGACGTCGAATCCCACTCGCACATTTTGCAACTTCATGCAAATTCGATGTGGAAATTTTTCGTATTCATGAATAAGAAATACATTCATATGTATTTTTTTGATACAGAGGGAACAATTTATATGCAGTATTGGTAATACAGTGAAGCCACTGAAGTAGTCCACCTTCTGGGTAATTATATCTCACTGTAATTGTAAGGTCGGCTTCTGCGTGTGTATGTGCCTTCATTTTAATGTTCAAGTCCGCGGGCGCCATAGTGTTTCAGCTTCGACTATCTCTTAAAAATGAAGGATCGCTCCCATCTACATCCTTTACGGTCCAAAGAAGCGAGCCTTGGTGCGTAAGAGTGAATAAGACCCTCTCCTAGCGCAGGCCCTTGACGCCATTCTCGACTTAATGCTCAATTCAGCTGGATGAAAATGAATTCAACTGAAATTCTTCAACGAATTGCAATATTTGGGTTAGACCAAGATTTGTAACGAAGGCACGACCGTACCTAGTACCTTTCTATGAAACATTAAAAACATTGTTTGAAATGTTGTTCAGCAAGGAAAAGAGCGAATAAAGTTGGAGGAAATTTTGTTAAGAGTAGGTGGCCGAATATCATCGTTTGTGATCGGACTAATTTAACGAACAGATGAACACAGAGCACAGCACGAATCCATAAAGGGGTACAAATTCAGTGCCTATTGTGTTGAGAGGGGAAATATTTATTTTCACACGTATGCATATCTAAAGTGTGCTTCGCCCCAGCCACTTCTATGGAGTTGCAATTAATTTTTGTAAGCTTCTTTGCTTCAATACCCATCCCCCTTAAAAAGGCGAAGCTTGTTTATATTGTGGTGCGCAAGTTTTTCCTCTGTCTGGTGCTCAAAAGCGAATTATTTACATACATACATATAAGCATGTATGTCTACATGAATATAAATTGTATCTTCTCTGTATGCACATTTCCCGTTTTACATATGCGCATATGAATTTAATTACCAAAACAAATATGAAAGTGAATGGGAATTACAACAGCAACGCAAATAGCATAAACATATATAGATATATGCATATACTACAATGCACGAATATATATAAAAATCTGTCAAAAAATATTAAAAGTAACAAAGTCGTAAAGAATAAGTATTTATTAAGTGGATATTCCAGTCTAGAGGCCCATATTTCAGGTATTTTTTGACCCTCCAAAAAAAGTAATATTTTTACTCTCCATTTTTCATCAGTTATTTAATACAATTTCAAGAGTTTACAAAAAAATTTTTAGAGAAAAAAATTAAATGTAACAAAGCTAGAAGTTGTTCAAGTAGACGGAGGAAAGGGATGTGTCCATCTTGTCGCGATTTCTACTCTTCTGGTAATATAAAGAAAGAGTAGGTAGGTAAAAAAAAATAAATCTTCCAATATGACGGCTACCTAAAAGAATGCAGAAATAATAAAGAAAATGCATGCCACATAAAGTAAATCAGTATATTTCAATAACATCATGATTTACCTCTAGTTACAAGAATTCCAGCTTAATTTATTAACGATCTAAAATAATTTTTTTTATAAATTAGCTTTTGCCTGGGAATTCGTAAACGTCAAAAAATAACAGGAATTTTCGCTTTTTTGTTGAAAAAAAATATTTATTTATTCAAATATTTTATTTATTTGTATTATGCATTTATGCCAACGTTTCTTCCAATCGCCGAAACAATTCTCAAATTCTATTTGTAGGATAGCGTTTAGCTCTTTCAGCGATGCACTTTTAATATCATCTATGTTTGTAAAACGACAGCTCTTTTAGGTTCCTTTTATTTTTGGAAATAGGAAAAAGTCACACGGAGCAATGTCTGGCGAATATGGAGGGTGGGGTATCATTACAATATTGTTTTTGGCCAAGAATTCACGAACAAGCAACGAAGTGTGAGCAGGTGCATTATCGTGGTGCAAAAGCCATGAATTCCTTTTCCGTAAATCCGTGCGTTTTTCTCGGATTGCTTCACGCAAACGGCGTTGAACTTGTAGGTAATACTCCTAATTAACCGTTTGACCTTGAGACAAGAATTGATGTTGCACTATGCCATTAAAGTCGAAGAACATTCCCGTTATTTTCTGAACACACCTCGTATAAAGCAAAAACAAGTAAAGAAGTTTTAAGTTCGGATGTAACAGACCTGGGAAATACTTTCAAGTGTTGGCAAAGCATTATGTTGAACAAGTAAGGGTGGGCTAAGTTTGGGTGTAACCGAACATTTTATAACCTTGCAATGTGAAAGAATCAAAGACGAGGAAATGATTTCAGGTCCTGGCAAACTCACTTACCTTCATTAGCACATTTTATTTCGTGCCCGAGATATTTATAGTAAAACCTAGCAATTTAACTCAAATGCGATATATGCGATATAAACTCAAAAAAAGTGGCTAAATTAAATACATAAGGTGTGTATATGTGGATACAGTTAATAAGAAAAACGGAAAACATATAGTAGGAATAAGGCCACGGTCTAGACCGATTTCATTAATATTTAGTGCGAAACCACATCATGTTTAAGAAAACATATCCACTTAATTTTATTAAAATATCACACATATTAACCGACATAAACGGTTTAAACTCAGCTGGAAAGTCGGGAATCATTACATCGGGTATATTTGTGGTAGTTGGAGGTCTGGACTGACTTGAAATCTGTAACCCAAAATCTCTTTCGATTAGTTTTAGGTGTTACAAATTGAATTGGATGGGTTACTGTCATAACGCATGAAGTGGGGAGTCCAGTGTAAATGAGAGTTGGGAAATATTACCGTACAAGCGGTGCTGCCAATATTGTTTATGGACCAGTATACTGCCTGGCCTTCCCAACTTTCTTCAAAATACTCATATTTATTGCGGATGTTTGTTCATTTCTAGGCGTAAGTCTTGGTGATTTACAAATCTTGTGAGTTTCTCCATTTAAATAATGATATAATCTTAAAAAGGTTATCTGATAGATACTTACATATATTTTGATTCAGGAACAAAACCTTAGAAATTTTTTGAACTCCGAGGTGTGCTGCATGCTTTACGTCAGACTCAATTCCTATACCTGTGACTGGAGCACGACGGCTTTGAGGTTGTCACAACCTAATTGGCTCCAGTTCTTCGGGATATAAGGGGCAGAGTACAATGCGTACAATGCGAGTACAATGCGAATACAATGCGTACAATTACAAGAAATGCTCATCGCAGTGGCATTGAATACTTCCACGGGCTTTTTACGTCCTATCGTGCACTCGTCCCACATTGTTTCTATTTTAAAACAGACAGAAGGAGGAATTGACAAACATTTTATAAAATGCTGATTGTATTTCCATCTCTTACAACGCCCTTCAAATTACTATATTATCATCTAATATCTGTAGGTATAATAGATGTAAAGAATTTCAATTTCTATTTCCACTTATAAAATAGTCAGTATGCAACATTTACCTGGCCAAGATTATAATTAAAATGTTTCACTGTATCATATGATATGGGCAAGCATAATTCATATTTGCACATATCTTAATTCAAATAACAGTAATGCAAATTATATTTTTGTTTTTGCGCAATGAATTTCTTTTTATTTTGTTCGCAATTTGTCGTTGCTGTTGAATTTTAACGATTAACGATCGATTTCATCCGCCACGCTTTTGCCACTGCACAGCGCACTAAGTGCAAGGAGAATAAAATTACATTCACAATTTTCAATTCAACTCCAATGAAGAACGTTACTTGTTTGTGCATACTTTCTGGAAAATAACAAGAAAAGTTGTCAAGGTGAGGGCACTGAAATAACTTCCGAATAAACAGTTATTTTGTAATCAGCTTTAAAAGCTAGCGATTCTCCACAGCAGCACTTGCGCATCTAGAAACATATCTGAGTTCTACTCGCCACGCTCCGTTCATCACCATTTGTGGCCAGCATATTTTTGAGCATGTTTGCTTCGAATGCATTAAGTTGCATAATACTTGCGGCCGTAAGCATTAACGGTACGATTGTATACGGTACAAACTCAATTACCTAAGCTATAGCTTATGTCTCGAGCTGGAAAAAAGCCACCAACTAGCCTAACGATAACGGGTAATGGAAACTGGACATTTCTGTGGGAAAGACATGCTGATGCTACAGTCGGCTGGATTGGCTTTCGGCCAACATGCGCTTGAGCTTCCAAATCCAATTCTATCTACATACATATGTACATGCGCATACAAACATCCCTTGCCCTCTGAGATATACAACTAGAAAAATGCACTTTGAACTTCTATGCATCATCAGTTTTGAAGAGCTTTGCAACGTATGTAAGTTCACGTTCTATCACTGGTTGCTGCCGCTAGAAAGGGAATCATCACCCACCCACCACTTTGTTGCTCGTAAGTTACGGCAGCGGCGCCATGTTGGCCTCGGAGTTTTTATACTCATGTTTAACTAACTTCTTCATATCTTTTTGAGTAATTTCCTCGCCTGAAAAGGGCTTTATTGCAGTTCGCGTCTGGTTTCGTTTCGCCTGTCGAGCACGTCGATAGTCCCCATTCCGGCTGCTAAGCAGCCAAATACATTTCCAGCCCCAGTCGCCAGTTAACTGCATAAAGATACATATCTTCCCATGTCATTTAGAGTTTCGCTGTTTCTCTCCACACCGGTCGTTTGCAAGATTTTTTGCTTGAAACGCCTACTAATGAGTGACGTGGCGGCAAGCGGACGCATTCAGCACGCTTTTCACATCGATTGCTTTTCTTACAGCTATTTACATTTATACATCTAATCATGCCGCTGAGGCATGTGTGTGCCATTTTGTCACTGTGACGGAACTCCTAGGTGTTGTGCACACATATGTTGATAAATTTTTGTGATCTCGCAATATGTTGTATAGATTTTCATTAATTTTGTTCGCCTTATGGTTGATTGCAACACCTAAGACTTTTCGAAATATATATGGAGCGATATATTTCAGAAGGATCAGGATGTCGATGCCGTAAGATTCTCATCAAGCCCCCTATACACATACTTATGATGGATTAAATAGGATCATAATTACGCCTACTTCTAATATACAGCTATTTTTATAATAACAAAATATATAGAATAAGCATAAAAATAAAAATAAAAATATAAAGTCACAACCAATATCAGTGATATCAGTATATATAATATTTTCCTTCAGCACTAATTTGACTGATATCCAAATTTCTGAGCTTAAAATAAAGTATTGTAGTCAAACTTCGTATTTCGGATATGAAAGATCATCGTTCATCAACTACTGTTTGTTCAATCGCTGTATACACCTTTGTTGTTGTCACAACTTCCGCTGTTGTTTTTGTCAGGCAGGCTTATTGACGTGCCAACAATTCATTAAGTCGCTCAAGTAGTTATACATAAATTCCGAAATTCCTGCAAACACTGAAACACAAAAAACTGCAAATATCTGCTTACACCCATCAATATAAATAATGTAAGGTATGGAACCAGCAATAAGGAAGTATATATGTAAATGCGAACGCATGTCAAACTTAATGCCAAAATTACGTATGCACATATATGTATATAGTGATGAACTGGTGGGCATTCGTGTAGCCAGGAAAAAATATCACAAAACTATTCGCTTAAGTTTCCTATTGGACACATTGCTTATCGTTACAGATTATGATGAACGTATTGTATATTCCTGGTGTTTAAATTATGTTTGCGAGTTTCAAGAAAATGACTTGTTATGGGTTTTAAAGACTCTCATTTAAGAAAGCTTATATAGTGTTTGGCCAGCTGCGTAGATTCTTATATATTTTAAAAGCGATCTACTTGGAAATATATAAATATGTACATATGTGCGAAGTTTTGTATAACAAATACAATGATGGGAATTTATGAATCTATCTCAATTCTCTGCGGAAGACCAGCCAAAGAGCAGAATAAATAATATTTGTATTAGCAATATTTGTAGAAGCTTAGATCTTCGAAGCTAACTATTTATGTACTTATTATTTAAATATGATATATAATTTATTAGTTATATACTCAGTACGTAATGAGCTGCGATGTTTTCCAACCGCGGCCATCTTTCCGAATCATCTGATATCAAGAGTTTTGATATAACAAGTAAGAAAGGGCTAAGTTCGGGTGTAATCGAACATTTTATACTCTCGCAATGTGCAAGGACCAGAGGCGGGGAAATGTTTTCAGGTGTTGGCATAACTTTATATTAAACATGTAAGAAAGAAATAAGTTCGGGTGTAACCGCACATTTTTACTTTCGCAAAGTGCAAGAATAAGAGGCAAGGAAATATTTTCAGGTTCTGGCATAACTTTATATTAAAAAATGTAGCGGAAGAATTCAACATTCATTATTGAAAATTACGAAATTGTCAATGGGTTGCAATCATATTAGGTATCTTATTAGCTTATATTACAGGCCATAGACTCATGTAATTTCATTGTTATATTTTGCTTTGTGTCAGATATATTTATATTAAAATTTACCAAATTAACTCAAAAGTGATATATGCGATATAAACTCAACCAAAGTGCTTTAATAAAAAGTATTTAAGTATTTAAATTTAAGAAAAAGTAAACCAGAGAAAAGGAAATCATTATATTAGGAATAAGCGGCTTAGACTATGGTCTGGACCGATTTCTTTCATATTTAGCGCGAAATCACATTGTCTTTAAGAAAACATGTCCATTTAATTTCTTTTTGGACACATATTGTCCAACATAAACGGTTTAAAGTCAGATGGAAAGTAGGGAATTCTTATATCGGGCATTTTTGGGATAGAGGAAGATCTGCACTGACGCATTAACTCTTTTCATTATTAAAGTATATTAGGGAACATGTTTTCACGCAATTTTGTGAAGGTAACTCACACAGTGACCGACATATTCGGCATAAAGTCTGCTAGAATAGCGAAAATCATTACATGTAATATACTGCAGCTAGGATAATTCGTAAACCGATTTCACACATTTTCGGCAATAAACTATGGCATATCCGATTCATCCGTTCACTGAAATACGTTCACTTAATTTTGCTAAGATATCTTACATATTGACCGAAAAATATGGTATAAAGTGAACCCAGAGGTTGAAAATCCGTTTACTAGGTAAATGGGGGCTAGGGAAAGTGCTTACCCGTCTTTATCATTTTAAGCACATGGACACACTGTTATCAGAAAGAGACGCTCTCTAAATTTCAAAGAGATAACTCATATATTGACCGTTATCTATGGTATAAAGACTACAGGAAAGTTGAAAATCCTTATATTTTTTATATGAGGGCTATGGGAAGTATTTCCTCGATTTCCCCCATTTTTGAAACAAGAGCACATTATTATCATAGAAAGATAATCCTCGAATTTCATTAAGATATCTTACAGATTTTTCGATATTTTCGATAAAAAGTCAGATAGGGATACTGAGGTCTTAATATTGGGCATATGGTGGATTGAAAAGTTATAATCCTATTTCGTCTATTTTTACGCATAAGATGACATCTCCTGAAGGCACTATTTGTACAAAGTTTAATTTTCATATCTTAATTGCTGCTCGATTTATCTGATGAATGATGAATGGAAGGATCAGATGAAACTTAAATTGTGTTATATCAGAAGTAGGCATGGTTTTTATCCGATTTTATCGATTTTCGAAGCGGGGCATAAAAATGTAAATATAATGTCACATACCGATTTCAATTTTGTTGAAATCGGTTTAGGCGTTCTTGAGATATGGGATTTCCGGGATGGCATTTCCATCACCACAACTTTAACGGATTCCTATGCAATCCTTCCGTGTCATATTTGCTGCAAGATTTAATGTTTCTGGCGTGCTCCTTCAGCATGTTAATGAACTTTTGACCTGAGCGTGGTTATTATCCGATCTTATTAATTTCCTCAGTATGTGAAGAGATCCTAGAAAAACTTAGTCGGAGCCAGCTGGATTGATATAGCTTTAACGGTTTCCGAGATATATACATTAAACCTATCGGGGGGCGGGGCCATACCCATTTTTACAAAAAATTTTCCCCACAGTTGCTCCACTCTACTAGGATCCTATACACCAAATTGCACGTTTATATTTTAAATTTACGCTTAGTTATAGCACATTATCTGTTTGCGATTAATGACATTTTGTGGCCGTGGCAGATGTACAATTGCGCCCATCTGCAACAACAACCGTCTTACGGTGGCAAAGAACACGTGTACCAAATTTCATGAAAATATCTTATTTTTTACTCAAGTTATCGCTTGCACGGACGGACGGACGGACGGACAGACGGTCACTCGGATTTCAGCTTGTCTTTTCACCCTGATCATTTATATATATATATATATATATATCTATATCTAACTCGTTTAGTTCTAGGTGTTAAAAACAACCGTTACGTGAACGAAACTAATATACTCTGTAACAAAATGTTGCGAGAGTATAGAAATATTGGAAAAGAATTCAACAATCTTTTTTTGACGAAATTGTGAGTGGCTTATTATCATATTTGGTATCTTATTAATTTATATTATAACTTAGTTTTATTACTATATTTACATAGGAGTGTCTGAAATATTTTTGTTAAATGATATATGTGATATAAAGTCAGCAAAAAGGACTTAATTAAATATATTGGGTTTATTAGAGAGGATCGGACCAGAGGATCGAGTCAATCATTATATTAGTGACCGGGGTCTAGGCTGACTTCATTCATACTCAGCGTTAAACTACATTATGTTTTAAAAATAATGTCCACTTACGTTCATTAAAATATCACACACATTGTTCAGCATAATCAGTTAAAAACGAGTGGAAAGTCGAATATTACTACATCGGGTTTAAATTCAACAGGAAAGTCGGAAATCTCTATGTCGGATATATTGTGGGTAGGGGAAGATCTGAACATATTGCAGCAGCTTTTGGTATTAATACAATTAGTGGCACAAGTATTCTTTTGAATATATTTCCACGCAATTTTTTGAAGATAATTTTCACTGCCCGACATATTTGGCATAAAGTTTGCTAGAATAACGAGAACCGTTATATGTAGTGTATGGGAGATGGTGTAAAGCATTGACCGATTTTAACATTTTCGGAATTAAACTATAGCATATATACATTTAATTTGGTAAGATATCATACATATTGACCGATGTATACCGTATACTTGTAAAGCCTACCGTAAGCTTGAATTTTATTTATTAGGTATGTGTGGGCTAGAGGTGGTACTTAACCAATTTTATCTATGTTAGGTACAGCGATACACCGTTATCAGCACGCGGCGCTCTCTAAATTCCACTGAAATATCTAACATATCGACCAATATATACGGTATAAAGTTACCGGAAGAACCGTGAATCCTTGTATGAGGTATATGGGTGTTGGGGGCGGTATTTATCCGGTTCACCTATTTTTGACACAGGGACAATATCGGGATATTAAGATATTATCGGGCAAATATTTGTTCTGCATTTTAATAATATATTTTACAGATTCACCGACCGCCATAAGCACTGGGTTCACATATTTGATATCAGGGAGCTTGAAAAGTTATAATCTGATTATAACAATTTTTAGGCGTGAGGTAGCATACCCTGAAGATACTATTTGTGCAAAGTTTTGCTCGGATATTTTCAATGGCAATTAATTTATATACAGTAAAATTAAAGATTATAAAACTGTCGAGAATCATATGGAATTTAAAACTTTGATATATGGAAGGTTTGTGTGGTTTAATTCCGAAATTACCTATGTTCACACTATAACATAAGGATGCAAATTTAATGTCAGGCAACAAATTTGTTTGAAATTTGTTTACAGTTCTTGAGGTGTAGGATTTCACCTAAATGTGGACGGTGCCATACCCATTGTAAAATTTTTACTCCGATTCTTTTGAAGCCTTTAAGTACCATATTTACTGTAAAATTTAATATTTCTAACATTTTGAGCGACAACCTTGAGCGAGTTGAGGCAATTTTAGTAGTTTTCAACATAATCTTTGTATGGGGTATGAACGTGGTTATTATCCGATTTCACACATTTTTGTGGTGTGTTAGGAGATGCTCGAAGGACTTCTTCTGTGTAAGTTTGGTTGATATAGCTTTATTGGTTTGTAAGATATGTACATTAATCCTATTGGGAGACGGGGCGATACCCACTTTTACAAACCTTTCTATCCACATATGCCCCGCTCTACTAGGATCCTGTTTACAAAACAACAAGTTATTATCTTAATTTGTTGCTTAGCTATAGCACTTTATTGGTTTCCGATTAACGGCATCTTGTGGGGATACACAACCAACCCTCTCAGAGTGCCAATGAATATGTGTATAAACTTTTATCAAGATATTTCAATTTTAACTCAAGTTATCTGTTGATCTTGCATGTTGCGAGAGTATAAAAATTCCTTGTTTTATGAATAATTTTATTGATGGAAGAAACTTAAAAAAATGGATCAAGGCATGTCCTACTATAAATTAAAGGTACGAAAATTAAAGAAAACAACTTATTCTCACTTTGTATTTTTATTTTCGCTATAAATGAAAGTATTATTTTAAAATTTTTTACCAGTTAGCTATGTAAATCTTCGCTTACAGAAGTGACTTCTTCAAATCGATTCAACTTATTTAATTTATGTTTTTAATATCTCTCAAATAATCATCAATAAATCATCTCTCAAATATCATGTAAACTATAGTGGAAGAACACTATAGAATATAGTGCACCGAGAATAGGATCTATTACTCCTATATTAATCCTTTTAGGATTGTAGCGAGCCTTCTAAATTATTTAGCGACCTTTAAAGCTTTCACAATTGCGCTAATCGCAATGATTGCCTGCAGGGTAATCGCATGTTTGCTTCGGGTATGAATTCTTTTTGGAAAGTTTATGTCTGGAATCTGTTAGCTTGCACGGTGCTTCAACTTGCAAAAGTCTAGATTAATTTTGAAAAGTGTGAAAGTGCCACTCGAGCGCAACTGAAATGTGAACACAAGAAAGAACGTTTGAGGGAGCCAATAAAGTACGTGTCGAAAACAAATACACAGGAGATAAAGTAGGAAGACAGAAAAGCAGTGGTGCACCTTTACGGTTAGATTTATTATTTCAATCACTGTTGTTGATTCGTGTGTCATATCTCAGCCACTTCACAAAGTAATTAATATAAAAACCAGGAAAAGTGTAACGCTGCAATTACTGGAAGAAGAATAAAATAACTTAGAAAAATATATACATATTAAAGGCTAATTAAGAAGTTCCATTAATGCAATGAGTTCACTTGGTTTCAGTAAAGAATGTCATCTAGTTTCTGCGATACATAAATCCTAACTAGATCAACCAGGATAACTATATTTGTTATAAATGACATACACGAGATTTCGGAAAGATTGCGGCCAGTCTAACATCAATCTAATATATCAATTTGTTAGGTTATTTCGAGATATCCACAGTGACGTTAGTCGTCTGAACGTAAATCAGAATATGTCATTCTGTGTTTACACTCGACTGAGCATTGGATCACACCAAATTTTTGGGAGATATTGAGTTATAAGTAAAAAGTTATTGCGTCTTTTTTCGAAATTAGTCTCTTAAATTGAAATATCCGGGAGCGATTCTGGGTTTTTCCCGGTAAATTTTTCGGAATCTTTAGGCTTAGTACACAAGGAGTTTTCTAAGAAAATTAGCACGATAATGTAAGCTTGACCGAAAATGTAATATATCTTTGAAATAAAAGGATAAGGCGGAATAGGTCTCTACATTTATTTTTTTTACCAGCATACTATAATTAATAAAAACTTTAAGATAAGCCCAATTTCGAAATTCCGAAAATTTAAATTTGATATATTTGCTTATATTTAAATACATAACTTCAAAAAGTGGAGATATTTTTTGTTAACTATGTTAACTATAGTTCAATCTTGCAAAAAAATGGTTGGGGAAAAAGTCGTTATGTTTTCAAGGACTACAAAACCTTATCACTAGAAAGTTACATTTGAATTCTACATTCCTCATTAGGCTAAATTCCTTAATTAGGCTAATTCTAAATCGATAACTCTTATTTTTGTTATTGTATTAAGCTATATAATACTTTGATTTGATTTTAACTTTGACCGATATGTACGGAATAAAGCCCGCCAGGGAGAAGGAGTAGTTATATGGGTATACAAATGCTACAAAAATTTGTTTAGAATATATCTCGTCATGGGAGGGGGAAGAGACTAATACCTGATTTCCCGATTTTCACTACATACTATGTGTATAATGTAATACCGCCACCCTCATCCCCATTTACTTGACTGAAATAACTAAAATTGTTGACGATGTGCACATTCGTTTAATTAAAAGTCTCCTTTATGTCCTATATATTTCCAAACTATAATCTTGTAGCTTAATTAACGACGAAGACACAGCATCTTGGCATCTGCGGTTAAAAACTATTTTAAAGTGGGTAAGGATCCGCCCCCAATAGATTTGCTGTACATATGTCACAAACCGTTAAGGCGATATAAATCAGACTTGGACAAAATATGCCCTATTGCCATCTTCTCATACACCGTAAAAATTAGTGAAATCGGATAATAAACACGCCCCATAAAATCTCCCATACAAAGGTTATATTGAAAACTACTAAAAATGCGTTAACGCGCTGAAGGAAAACGTTAGAAACATTAAATCTTGCAGTAAATATGGGCCTTAACGGCGTCAAAGGAATCGGTGTAAAAATTTGCAAATGAATGTGTCACTGCCCACTTTTAGGAGTATTTCCATATCTCAGGAACTGCTGCACCAATTTTAATCAAATTTGCTCGATAGCTTTATATTTGCATCCTTATATCATATTTTGAAAATGGCCATAATCGCATTACTACCACGCCTACTTCTCATGTAACATAATTTTAAATTTCATCTGATCTTTTTATTATAAAGTAGATAAATCAAGAACCCATTAAGATATTTGAATAAACCTTAGTACAAATAGTGAATTTAAGATGATGCAAAATGAATAAAATCGGATCAATAGTATCCTAAAATTCCAAACATGCGATTGGCTTTATACGGTCTATATTGATCAATATGTAAGAATTCTGAGCAAGCAATTCCCCCCAAGATATTCCTCTAGTCCCGATATATCCGATATATAATATATGTATGATATATGATTCCCGACTTCCCAGTTTTTAAACCGTTTATGTTGGTTAATATGTAGGATATTTTAATGAAATTAAGTGGATATGTTTTCTTAAATATAATGTGGTTTAGAGCTACTATGAATCGAATCGGTTGCCTTTTTACTCACATATCTAATATATTTAATTGAGCCTCTTTGGTTGAGTTCATATTGCGTATATGTTATTTGCGTTAATTTGGTAGACTTTAATATAAATATCTCGGAAACGAAGAAAAATGTAGTAATGATAGTAAGTGAGTCCATGACCTGTAATATAAATTAATAAGATACCAAACATGACTGTAATCCATTAACGGTTTCGTCGAATAATGAATGTTCAATTCTTTTGCAACATTTTTTAATAAAAGTTTTGCCAGCACCTGAAAGCATTTTCACGCCTTTCACCCTTTCACCCATGTTATTACTTTTGTTGTTAAATCCTTCGTTTTTAATTTGGTTGTTCGTGTAAAAAGGAGGTTTAGGATCTATTTTTTATAACGAGGTAACTGTACGAAATATTCGAGAAATTTTCTACGGGAGATGGGGTTGCACAGTTTGTTATATCCTAAGTGAGAAGGAACGCAAATTGGTTTAATGCTTGCCTAAAGCACTTTTTCTAAGTTCTGCGAACATAACTGTGCTACTTGCATAATAGGATTGATTATTCGGTGTTTGCTGTTTATCATGTTTCCTGGGAGGAGTGAACATCGTACAATGCCGGTTGCAACGTTGCAAAAGCGAACAATTTCTTATGTTTATTGTTATTTGATTTGCCCGCTTTCTATTCGCATCATTTAATTTTTTGCATTCATAAACATGTTTTTCTTTTACAGTATTTTCCTTCCGCTTTATTTGATTTTCCTGTGTTTTGTTCTTTACAACATTTCATCCGCAACACAATAAAATTTTACTATTATAGAATAAACAAAAGAACGAAGTGAAAATAAACAACAAAAACAACGTAAATTAAAAAAAAATGGCTTTACAACTGGAGCGGTTCCAATGCCTGTGGCGTTGCTAGTGATGCAACAAATTTGTAAAGTATTTTGCCTCATGCTACACACACGGAACGCTCCCGCCGCTAAGAACGCTAGTTGCCGATTATCCTGCGATTACCGCTCCCCAGTCGGCAATGAATGGCAGCGGACGTAGCTGAATACATTTCCTCCTACCTCAACACATACCCGATGTTCTGCCACAACATACACCGCTTTTTGTTTCGTTTTACATTTTGAATGGCAGCGCCACATTTTATTTAAAACTTGCAGCAATTGTTTTTGCGGCTATTGCAGTTCTTCGCGTTTGGCTGCTGTCACTAAAGGATGCTGTTTGCTTGATGATGGCAGTCGCAAAACGCAGCTAATTTGTATTACAGTTGCCAGCGCTATTGTAGGTTTTTATGATGTTGCAAGCAATTCCTGGACACCATCCAAGGTCATATAGTATCGCTTTGCCAGGCGGCCATTAACGCCTCAGTTTGACTCTAGTGGAAAAATGTACGACCGAGGACTACGCAATACCAATACAAGTATCTACAAATGGGTGTGTGCGTGAGTAAACACATATAAACAGTTATTATGCATGTACGAAGGATGCTTGCAACAAGCTTCGCTTTATGTTGCCAAGCGACCAACTGCACAAGTACCCAACTGCTGTGTGTGATATTGTCATTTAGCCGTCGTTGCGCCACCGATTTATGTGGCCCGTAATTAGTGATAAAGCTCTAGACGGCGGGAAGCAGACCTCTCTGGACCTCTCTCCACAGGCCAGGCTACTCGACTTGTTTACCGAAAGTTTGCATAGTGGGCAGAGGGTTGGAAAATGTTGCTTGTGTAATTATTTGGTTGGGACTTCTAATGACTGCTATGATGATGATTACTCAATGATGATGTAAAAGACCATAATGATTTTGGCGTCGGTGGAGTTTTAGATGTTGTGTTGCAATTACAAGAGTTTTCTTGCCAAATGGCAGCAACAGCAGTGCTTCAGCTTCAGCCAAATGACTCGGCCATTAGTGCAACGAAAAGACTGGTCAATAGCACCCACAATAAACAAGTGTTACAATGTGGAGTAAATGAAAGGTTTCGGGGCAAGCAAACTATTGTATTTACTGCTTATTACTGCGGAAACTGTGAGCCTCCTTGTGGTATTTTGGACTTTCTGTTGTTCTTGTGATATTGTCGTGTAGTTTTTGATGCAACCAAAGCAATCACTTAAAGTTATATAATTCGTGGCGTTAATCCGCTATGCGCATTAAGAGATTGCTGTAAGCTAGACCACATATTTGATAATCTAAATTTAGTACCTAAATAACAGTCCTGATACGTTTGCACATTTCTGCCAAAAACATTTAGGCAATTGCCACATATGCCAATAATAAACATTACTTGTGTGAGTACATTCCGTACGTAATATAAAAAGTTATGCATTGACCAGGTGCCATAAGAACTATGCCGTCAAAACACTGTGGGCAACAAAAAAGAATATACTCGTAAAGTATTAGAATACGGCAGTTTTGGTTTACTACCGTTGCCTCTTGGACACTTTTATGTATAAAATATCATGGACTTATCGCTTTAAAATAAATTACGGCGACAAAAGCGAGATAAATTAAATTTATTTACAGTTTGTCAATTAATTCTTTCCAAAATTAAAAGCAATATAAACATTAAGTTTTAGGCTTACATTTTAGTAACAGAAATAAATATTTTCAGTTTTTATTTTTCATAATGCCAATCATATGTGAATGTATTTCAAATCTATTTAAGCCAAAAAATTTCCAAAAGTCAAAACATGAACTGAAAAAACAAATAAAATGTACATTAACTCAAATATTGAACTGTCAATTAATTCTTCCCAAAAATTGAGATTGAATATCTACATATATATAGTTCAAAAGATAGATCATATCAAAAGAGACAATTTAGAAGAGAATTTTTTAATCTTGTCTCAGCAAATTTTTGTAGTTAAGGGAGAACCTTTATGACACAACTATTAGAACCAATACTTTCTGTCACGTGTAGAACATCTCTTGAAACCATCACAATAGAGGTACAAATTTTACCTAAAGCAAAACGATAATGCACCCTAAAATATCTGTTATTCGTTTGAATATTACTACCCTATGATGATATGTAAGGAAATAAGTATAATTTATAGCAATGTTAACAAGCAAAAAAACAGTGATTTTAATATATATAAATATAATATAAATAAGTATAAATATAATATATAAGTATAAACTAAAAGCTGGAAGAAATTATTTGACCCAACTAATATTTGACGTTTTTCCTTAATTTTCATTAACCAAATACACTATGTTGACTTGACCAGAAATAACTTTTGATATCATTTTAAATCTCTACCTTAACCATACTAATATCAAATTCATTCTCAAATACTCACCAAAGGCTGAACTATCCAGATTTAATTCCACCTACTACTTGAACCTACTGTTATTTTCCAACTACACCTAGCTACAACGCCTCTTTTGTGTAGCGAAGGATGCGGCCCTTGGGATCAGGTCATTTATCAGCCCTGAGTTGAGGCAGCTAGCGGTTCCCGAATTGTGAACGTTGGCCTCACTTTGGCTTCAACACTGAAAATCTTGCGCTTACTATAATTGTGCACAAATTTTTGTTAAGTACGGGTGAATATAGGTATGGATTTGTTTTCTCCATTTATTTTCGTTTCATTTCCGGCAGCGATTGCGGTTCATTTCTGAATTGAATTGCGTCGAATTGAATGAACGCTCATAAATTTCGCAACTTACCGCCCCTTCTAGGGGAACGGCTGCGTTTGTTTCATTCCACCACAGACACATATTAACAAAGCACATAAAGTTGTTGAGGTTGTTTGGTGTTGAGATATCCATTGCTGTTGCCTGCCACTTGCCACCTGTCACCTATAGTACGTATATACATTCGTATATACCAAAATATATATGCGTATGTAGTGTTAACGGTACTGAAGGCAGAGGGCATAGTTGCCACATCAATTTAGTTGTTTCCACAATGCTTGTGGCGTGCAAAACTTGCTCACGCCATACGAAGAATATGTATGTATGAGGCGGACTTGTGCGGTGAACGCGGCAACTTACGAACTCTGTTAGCGGAGCACTTAAAAGTTCCATGGGTGAAGAAGGGCATATTGCTCATGCGTGCGTCCGTTCGGTTGCTTGGCTGTCTGGCAAACACGTCAGGTGTTCTTGTAATTATGTTCATCTTGGAAATTAAGTTTGTGCTGTACGCATTGTTGCTATTTATATGGCCACGCTGGCTGTTGTCGCTGCTTACATACAAACACAAACGCGCATAAATACATCTTTCTGTTACACTTGGTATGACTTGCGCTTATGCATGTAGGTTAGCATCCATACACACCCATTTCCATTACTCATGAACACCCCATTCACCTGCGCATTTACGCCGAAGACTTTGTCAAAATTAATTAATTTAAGTTGTTGAATGGGCAAGCGAACGAAAGTGGTTGCTGAAATTCGTACAACGCATTTAAGTTCGGCATGAGTGGATGCCACATGGCATAGACACACACCATACATATGGCACTTACAATGTATAGCACTCCCCTGCATAAAGTGTTGCTGCTTCATATAAAACAGATTAATTGAACAGAATTTAAATGGCACCACATTTATACCCTTATAAAATATTCACGCAGTGGCAGTGAGGTGCAACACCTGCTACGCAGCAACATAATTGGTCGCATGCTGCGATTTGCACCGTCATTTTGCAGAGAGTATTGGTAATTTTCATTTTAAGAATGCCGTATGTGGCGTCCCCTTGCTGGATATTTACCTTGTCCCCAAAGCAACAAAAGGAAGAAGGCAATACAATCATAAATATTTTGGATATAAATTCAACATGCGTTATAAGATGACCTAGTGAAAGGACTACAATCATATTTGTTACCTTATTATATAGGTATATATTATGATATTATATGCCACATATAATATATAATATATATTATATATTGTATGCCATATGTTCACTTAGTTTCATTACCACATTTTGCCTTGCGTCCGATATATTTATATTAAAATCAACATAACTACCAAGTGTCACTATGTTTATCATGTTAATTGGTTGATTGGTGAAAATGGAGGCGGAGGACCGTCGGAGGGTACGCTGCTGCACTAAGCAATCATTAGGCACTATAATATGTAGAAAATGAAAATAGTTTATGAAAATTATATGCATACATACATTTTATAAACTTGTCCACGTACAAAAATTATGCACGTATATAGTTACTTTTAGACACTAATTGTCATTGTTTCAAATTAGCTGTTTCTGTACATGGGTAAGTTTATAAAATATACAGTTGGTCAACTAATTCTTTGAAAATGGGAAAAACATGAAATTTCAGTTTCATGCTTAGTTTTTAGTAACAGAAATAAATATTTTTAATTTTTATCCATAATACCATAGGTGAATGTATCTTAAATCTTATCAAGGCAAAAAAAAGATAAAATGTCAAAACATAAAACTAATAAACTTTGTTTCAACATGTCGCGAGAGGAGATGACACAACCTAACGGACCAACATAACGAAACTTTTTCGGCGACATGGTAAAACTTGCGCGTTTTTCTTCTGAATGGGCAAATTCTTCTCATTCTGTGCAGTGCACATCATCAATAAATTATGGTTTTTAAAAGGCTTGGGAAGCTAATTGAGAAAAATCTCATTTAGTTGATTTATTTTAATTCCCACAAAAGACCAATTCCTAAAAAAATTTCTGAAATGTTCTTATTTAAACAATTATAATGAAATTAACCGCACTGAAAAAGAAAATCACTTAGAATGATATCACTTAGGAGGCAGACCATCAAAACTTAATATACCAAAGTGGTTTAATGAATATATTAGATATATGAGGAAAAAGTTAACCAGAGAAAAGGAAATCATTATATTAGGAATATGCGGCTTAGACCATGGTCTAGACCGATTTCTATCATATTTAGCGCGAAATCACATTGTGTTTAAGAAAAAAATTCACAAAAAAATTCACTTAATTTCATTAAAATATCATACATATTGACCAACATTTAAAGTCAGGGAATTCTTATATCGGGCATTTTTGGGATAGAAGAAGATCCGCGCTGATCACATGAATCCTTTTCATTATTCAAGTATATTAGGGAACATGTTTTCCTGCATTTTTGTGAAGGTAACTGACACAGTGGCCGACATATTCGGCATAAAGTCTGCTAGAATAGCGAAAATCATTACATGTAATATATGGCAGCTGGGATAATTCGTAAACCGATTTCACACATTTTCGGCAGTAAACTATAGCATATACGTTATTACAGGCTCACTTAATTTTGCTAAGATATCTTACATATTGACCGAAATATATGGTATAAAGTGAACCCAGAGGTTGAAAATCCGTTTACTAGGTAAATGGGGGCTAGGGAAAGTGCTTACCCGTCTTTATCATTTTAAGTACATGGACACACTGTTATCAGAAAGAGACGCTCTCTAAATTTCAAATAGATAACTCACACATTGACCGCAATATATGGTATAAAGTCTACCCAGAGGTTGAAAATCCGTATATTAGGCACATGGGGGCTAGGGGAAGTGCTTGCTCTAGTTTATACATTTTGAGCACATGAACACATTGTTATCAGAAAGAGACGCTCTCTAAATTTCAAAGAGATAACTCATATATTGACCGTTATATATGGTATAAAGCCTTCGGGAAGGTTGAAAATCCTTATATGAGGTACATGGGGGCTATGGGAGGTATTTACCCGATTTTTCCCATTTTTGACGCAAGAGGACACTATTGTCATTGAAAGACAATCCTCCAATTTCATTATGATATTTTACAGATTTTCCCAAATATGTGGTACAAATTCCACCGGAAGGTTGAAAATCAGTATATTAGGTATATGGGGGCTTGGGGTAGTATTTACACGATTTTCACCATTTTTGATACCAGATTACACTATTATCATGGAAGGATAATCCTCTAATTTCATTACAATCTCTTACAGATTTCCCGATATTTTCAATATTCGAGATAGAGGCACTGAGGTCCATATATTGGGTGGTGATTTGAAAAGCTATAATCCGATTTCGTCTCTTTTTACGCATGAGATGACATCTCCTGAAGGCACTATTTGTACAAAGTTTGATTTTCATATCTTAATTGCTGCTTGATTTATCTGCTTTAAAGTGAAAGGATCAGATGAAATTTAAAATTGTGTTATATGAGAATTAGGCGTGGTTTCTCTCGGATTTTGTCCATTTTGACAATGTGACATAAGAATGCAAATATAATGCCATTTTGTTGAAATCGGTTTAGGCGTTCTTGAGATATGGGATTTTCGGGATGGGATTTCCATCAGCAAAACGTTTCACGGATTCCTATGGAACTCTTTCGTATCATATTTGCTGCTGGACTTTATGTTACTGACGTGTTCCTTCAGCAAGTTAACGCACTTTTCGCAGTTTTCAACATAACTTTTGTATGGGAGGTGGGTGTGGTTATTATCCGATTTTATTAATTTTCTCAGTATATGAAGAGATGCTAGAAAAACTTAGTCGGAGCAAGCTGGATTGATATAGCTTTAACGGTTTCCGGGATATATATATTAAACCTATTGGGGGCCAGGGCCATACCCTATTTTACAAAAATTTTTCGTCGATAGATGCCCTACCCTATTAGGGTCCTCTATACCAAATTAGACGATTATATCTTAAATTTACGCTTAGTTATAACACATTATCTGTTTTCGATTAATGACATTTTGTGGGCGTGGCAGATGCACAATTGCGCCCATCTGCAACAACAACCGTCTTACGGTGGCAAAGAACACGTGTACCAAATTTCATGAAAATATCTTATTTTTTACTTAAGTTATCGCTTGCACAGACGGACGGACGGACGGACAGACGATCACTCGGATTTCACTCGTCTTTTCATCCTGATCATTTATATATATATATGTCTATATCTAACTCGTTTAGTTCTAGGTGTTAAAAACAACCGTTAGGGGAACAAAACTAGTATAACAAGTTTGAGACAGTCGATATCTGTTTTGGAAGACGAATGTGGAGAGACGGCTTACCACGAGACCATCAGAAAGATTTTAAAAACCAGTATATACTCATCAAAGATAGCCGGAAAGAAACATTTGCTCTGGTACTGAATATTGAAAAACTTATGAACTTTTCGACTGCCCATATTAAGAAGGCAACAGAGTATTGGGCCGATATTATATTTTGAGGTGAAACTAAAATTATGATGTGCTACCATGATGGACCAAAGAAGGTTTGGAGAAAACCGAAAAAATCTCTACAGCAAATGAAAATTATACCCGGTAGCAAAGCTTGTCAAGTTTTCTGTTTAGGGTTGGTGGGTGTGTCTTTTCTAAAGGATGTGGAGAGCTGCGTTTTTTAATTATCTGATGGTAGAGGAATATTACATAGACATTTTAAAATATGAATTCACCGGAAGCGCGATTAAGTTTGGGTTTTTTGATCGCCATGACTTACGAAAACTTAAATACGAGCTGTGTTAGAACAATGACCCAAAAAAATCCTTGCTGTGCAAGACCTGGGTGTTATACAATTATAATAAATTAATCGACGCGCTTGTCCAGAGCTCCGACTTAAATCCCATTGAATTTTTGTAGGCGTTTTTAAAAACAAAGAGTGGCTAAAAGGCGCCCAATTGAAAGAAACCGACAGTTTCTGTAAAAACCCTGATATAGATACTGATGTCCTTATATTGGGTATCTTGGGCTTGAAAAGTTATTTGCTGATTTCGACTGTTTTTACGCATGAGTTTTATTCCAATATCTTTATTGGTGCTGGATTTGTATACTTTAAAGCGAAAGAATCGGATGAAATTGAAAATTGTGTTCTATGAGAAGGCTCGGTTGTTCTACGATTTCTCTATTTTCTCATTGTATAAGGTGGTGGGAGAAAGACTTATTCTGAGCAAGTGTGGGTGATAAAGCTTTAACGGTTTGTGAGATATGTACAACAAACTTATTGGGGGACGGAACCTTACCCACTTTAAAAATGTTTTTAACCCCAAATGCCCCTCCTTACTGTGATTCTCTGTACCAAATTCCAGTTTTATATCTTAATTGGGACCTTAGTTATAACATTTTATAAATTTTAGATTAACGGAATTTTGTGGGCGTGGCAGTGCTCCGATTACGCCCATCTGCTATACCAACTTTCTTAGGGGACATAAAATACGTACACCACGTTTCATCAAGATATCTCACTTTTTACTCAAGTTATCGCTTGCACGGACGGACGGATGGACGAACAGATAGTCCCTTGGAATTCAACTCGTCTCGTCATCCTGATCATTTCACTCATCACTCCATATCTATCTCGATTAGTTTCAGCTGTTATAAACAACCGTGAGGTGAGCAAAGCTGTTATACTCTTTTGTGATATGTTGCGAGAGTATAAGTTTAATAATTTCCCGATTGTAAGTTTTTCACAGCAAGGTTAAAATATAACCTCAAATAAAATAACTGTAAATTTATGCACACACTGATTATATGCTGTGCGGTTTACAGTGGCAATCACGATGGATTTAGCACTTCGTCGAGTTCGAATAAGCCACTCAGTAAATCAACCCAAGTTACATAGACTACACTCTCCTTCCAATGTGGATAGCAAAACCCGGCCGCTCATATGTGTGCACTGATTTCCTTCAGTGCTTTGCAATTCTCGACTTTGGAAAATATAATATACCTTGACGTGGCGTTGTCTCCTCAGCGGTAAATGAAAAAGCACACACACCTGCAATTCAGGTAAAGAAGCGCTAGCTTGGTGACTTCAAATGATTGCCGGTAAGTGCTAAAGCAGTCAAGCACAGTATGGCGCATCTAACGGGTTGCATGTAACGACAACACCTAGAAGTAAAGTGAATTTCCGGCTTAGGCTTAGGTGGTTAGCTATCGCGTATGTTCTGGCTCTTCAAGTCAAATGTTTAATTACAATTTTTAATAAATTTTCTGAAGTGGGTACATTTTGTGTTGTGCTGAAGCTTTAGCCTTTTCAAAGAGTATTTGCTTTCACAAACACATATGTTTATATAGTCGTGGCTTCCTGTCCACTAAATGCTGAACCCTAAATACCATGCACTAAAAACTAAATGTTAAAGGTATACTAGGTTTTTGGTTGAGTGCCAAAGAGTTGGCGAACTGGTACAAAGTACAAAACTTTGTTTATTCGCGAAGACTCTTCGGTCTAGCCTAGTTGTGAACCTAATTTAAACATATGCTGTTTTTTACGGGGTTATTAAAGAAAACTCTTTGTAGAGTCGGCTCTACATAGGTTCATAGATTACCTTTAAAATTGGCTGCAATCTTTATGGTTAATCTGACCGGTCTGACGAATGTCAACGCATACTCATACCGAGGTAGATGCACTCTAAGTCTAGTATATAGCGATTTCGTTCACGAAATTCACAAAATCGTGAGGAAATGACACAAGCTCTGAAAGCGGCATGTAAATATGTACTCACGTTTGCTTATAGGGTTCATATTATGTCATGCTTAAGTGGAAGTGATTTTCAACGGGATCGGGCAAGTGTTATAAATTCTTAGAATTACAGAGAAACAACAACTTTGCAGATATCAAAACAATTATAAGAACAGCAACATGTTAATATTGTCAGACCTTTGGCAGTTTTTAGGCGACAGCATTAATGTCTGCAAGAAAATTGAATTTTTCACACGTCGCGCCCAACATCTTTGGTGTTGCATGGCATGTGGCATGTGGCGCGCGCCAGCTGAATGGATGGGGTGGGGAAAATTCTATCTATTTCGAAAATGTCGTCACTCAAATATTTCTAATTGCATCGAATGTGGCAGCGTGCAAGTGAGTGAATGACGGATGGAAGTGGCTGAATGACTAGTGCCGCAAGTGGCGTAACAAATGTTGTCATGCTGCCATACTCTCCGCTTCTCACCAAGAGAAATTTTTATGAATTACTTGCTCGTACTTGAGCTAAGTGAATGCAGCAACGACTAAAGCTGTCATGTGGCACATGTTGCATTGCAGCCATATACTATGTGTGCGTCCCTCGATTATGTGTTGCGTGTGGTGTACAATAACTATTTTTATAACACTTTTGCGCTTAACTGAACTCGATGGCTACCCAAGTTTTATATTATAATTTTTTTCGCGTAATTTTTCTCTGGCAATTTTCCATTGTGTTGCACGCAACACTAGCACAATGGCAACAAACTGTGGCAAAGATGAATGGTGAACAAATTAATTTATTTTCATTGCATTTTCAGCGGAAATTAATCTTATATTCCAACAGACGAATGAGCACTCTAATAAACTGAACGCGCAGAATATTTGGTGGGTATCAAATCTTTCCTGATTTTATTTTAGTTCAAGTTGCAAGTTAGCTGTGGAACAAAGATGTGGTGCAAGTTAATGGTCTAGTGCACCAGTTAGAAAATATTCGTGGAAATCTACAATTGAGGAAGACGCTGAACCGTATTGAATAGTTAATTATAAACAGTTTGAACCTTAAATATCAAAAAAGATAGATTTGTTTCGCGATTTTGTCCTTAGCAATTTCGAATTTCACAAAGAAATCATCTCAACGCAAGCCCTCTTCCTTGGTACCCTGAGGATCCCTTATTGGGTGGAATTCGAAAATTTCCGTACCTAAAATACAGGGAAGGGCATAAGTTTTGAAGTTTTGAAATCAATGGTTGACCCCCGTCTTCTAACGCGTTTATTATACATTTCTCGTAAAACACTTTAGCTATCTCAACCAAACAAAGTGAGGACATTTTTCCTAACCAACTTATGCTATGATCTAAAACTTTACAAACGGGTTATATCATATCTATATCATACATATAACCAAATAGTTCAAAACTTTCAAATGTGTTAGTAGAGTATTAGGGATATATGTACATATTTATATATAAATATAAATATTTTGTTGAAAATGGATTTCAATACATTTTCGAGAAAATTGGGCATTTGGTTGTTTCAAGAATTAGCATATTTCAGGACGTAGGTGATGTGTGCTGATGCTAGTGAATTTCTCAAGAAATGTAAGTGCTGTAATAACGAACACCTCGAATGGAGGGTAAAAACGAAATGACAAAGAAAATGAAATTGTTGTAAATTTTCAGAGCTCTTTATAAAATATGTGTCTTCATAACAATAAACTTGTGAATAAGTTGACAAAAAAGTTTTACAAAATGACTTATTTTGAAAAGATGAAGCGAAAATAAATTCCACGTGTCAGAAATATGTGAGGTTTTTAGAGTTTTTTTGAAAAACCTAAAAACGTGGTTTTCAGTTTTTTTTATTAGTATGTTCATTTTAGGCAGGGTGTGGTTTAGAGCCAGTTTTCTTATATTTCAATCTCCGACCAAAAAGTATCATAACAAGTATCATATTTTCAGGACACATTGATGCAGTTGGACATCATTCATTATATTTAAGACTGATATGTGCTTTTGCTATGCTCCCACTTATGCTATAGTTAATAATGTATGCATTTCAATTGAGCTACCATAAATTCCACATTCAAACAACTGAATGTATGAGCTGTGGTTGAGTTGTCGAAATCGATATGAAAGAGCAGCAGGAAGATGACGGCCAGTGGAGAAATTTCAAGAAAGTAGTAATGTGGCAAGAAGTGGCAGTAAATTGTCGCAAGACCATTGTGAGGAACATGTGTATATTTGGCTTTTGTGCTTTGCTTTTTAGATGTGCATTGAAGAGATATAAAACTGTATTATTTCCACTACAACAATGAGTGTGATTATTTCTATTATACTTAACTAGTTCAATTTCAGACCACAAAAGCCACAGACCACAAGCCCTATATATTGAGAATACGTTTATAATGAAAATGTTCCTTTATTTATAGCATTCACCGCAGCCTTGAAAATTTATAGTGGTTAAAAATTGATTTATTTATCGCAGGTCGACCTTAAATGAACGGGAAGAAAATTATACTGGAATGTTTAGTTAGAGAATTTTGTATACAAAACTTGAGGATTCATAATCGATTCCATTATATAAATTATCAGAATAGAAAAGTTCATGCAAAGGAAGATTCATTAACGTATTTTTGAAAAATGAATTTGTTTTTCACCCTATGAGTGTAACTCCTCATGAGGTTAATACCATTTCCTGCAGTGCATCTGTTTTTCTTTAAGCTGTAAACATATATATGTATATAGTGTACCAATTTTTCCGTTCATTCATTGAATATATTGAACACATGCACATAGGGAAATTTTTAAGCCGGAATGCGCAAAGGCACATCGCGGTGTATGAGTTATGTGCCTGCAACTACAAAAAGTACCATCAAGCATCAGGCATCAGGCATTACAAGCAAGCTAGCAATTTATTGGTGTTGTATAAGCGTAGTTCGGATATATAGATGGATGAAATTGTTAAATAATCATGTCAGTCAGTTTAGATTGAAAGTGCTTAAAACGAGCATCTAGATTTCAATAAAACAAAGTACAGTCGAAGAACGGAAATCATTATCAATAATCACGCCAAGGGTCTTTCAATTCCACATATTGTCAATATTGTCTATAAAAGCAAATCTACAGTCTTCGATATTGTTCAAAAATATAAAAAAGAAGGCAGATTAAAATATTAAGAAAGATGCTTCGTATTGGTCTTTAGTTAGTTTATATATAAAGGTTATCTATCAGATTTTTTTAGTAATATTAATTTTTTAAAGGTATTATTCACGGACGAATCAAAAATTAATTTGTTTGGTTCGGATGGAAAGCGTTTTGTATGGCGAAAGTCAAACCAAAAACATAACGCGAATGTCGCCAAAAAAGTGTAAAACGCAGTAGTGCATCTGTTACCATATGGGGTTGCATGTCTGCAGGTGGCGTCGGCACTATTCACGTTATTGATGGGTTAATGAATGCTACGATATATATTGACATTCTAAAATGAAATTTACCAGCCAGCACTCAAAAATTGGGAATTAGTGATACTTTTGATTTTACCAGGATAATTATCCAAAACACAAATTTTGGATAGCACCAATCTGGCTGCTATATAATTGTCCAAAAGTCATTGAAACTCCACCTCAGTCGCCCGACTTGAATGTTATTGAACATTAATGGGCAAATTTAAAAATGAGAGTGGCCCAGCGACATTCCCAAAATCTTTAAGACCTAAAAAAATTTGTACTCGAAGAATGGGAAAGAACTGATCAACTGATATTGCAAAAACCTGGTGGAAAGCATCCCACGCCGCCTTCAAGCCGTCATTGATGCTAACGGAAAAAATACCCGTTACTAAATCACTTTTTTTGGTATTAATAAACAAATTATGATGTAAATAAGTTGGTGTTCGGTTTTCAGTGTGCGCACATTGAAAGTATTAATAAAGATGAAATGTTGCGTTTATGTTGTGCAAAAAAAAAAAAAAAAAATTCGAAACTTTTTTTTACACGTAATATATGGGGGTTAAATACAAATATAGAAAATTATCAAATTTTTTTACTATTTGGTTTTTATATCCATTGGAAATGCAATACGATGGTAAATTTTACATTATCCGGTTTTGAGTGTGAGTCACTTTATAAATTACGAACATTTTCGCCTACAAATTGTTTCATATTATGCCTTTAGTATTATCCGCGAATTGAGTTGAACTTTTCCTTTCGTATTCTCTCAATGCTATCAAACTATTTCTACTAAAATATATATCATAAATATAAAGCAAATTTGTTCAAACTAATATTCTTAGTTATGTATTTAGGTGTTCGGCAGTTTTGATTTCCTTTGTTTTCGCTTTTAGAAATTAATTACAGAAAATTTATTAATTCAATAATTAATTACTGCAAAAGTTTTGCTAAGTATATAAATTAAACACGAAAATTAATCATAATCAGATGTTTACTTGAGAAAAGGTAATAGTTACCCTTATAATTTACGGAACTTATTGATGCAATAGATACCATTGGATTTAAATTAAATATTTAAAGTATATATAAATAAATAGCTTTCTAAACACTGAAAATATTTTATTGCAATAAGTATTAAATGTAATACATAAGTTAAAATCAAAATTGAAAAATTAAATTAAATAATAATTACGAGAATAGTAATCACTTTAGATGATTCCTATTCAAAATGCTTTTATTAAACTAAAGTCGAGAAATTTTTCGGAAAAGCTTTGTCTATAGAGCCTTAAGTGGCTGTCCCTTGCTTCGGCAGCTTTTTCTGTGTTGTGCATGTCATGCGTTAAAATCTATTGGATAGCATTCTTTTTCGTACATTTTATAAAGGAATAGCAAACATAGATGTTTTCATTTGCATTGTGTAAAATTTTGTTTATGTGGCCTTCGAAAAAAATATTTCTCAACAAATATTCTTCAGATGAAGAGATCGCCTTACGAAGAACAATGAACGTTAAGAACAGTGCAGTTCGTTCTTGTTGATGTTAGCGTAGCTTGTTTTATAATTTTGGAAACATCGTTGCTTCCTTCATTTCAGCGGCATATGTATTCTTCCAGAGGTACTTTTTCTCTTAATTGTTTTGTTTTTCTCCGATTTATTCTGTCACTAGACCTGCCGTTGTACCATCAATTTTATTACTGGAAATTGTGCATTATGTCGTGTAATTATTTTTAAACTATTTTTTGAAATAATCTAGGAGTTTTTGAATAGAAATCGTATATGAATTCAACAGGTTTAAGCGTATCAAAAAGGAAAAGGCGGAAAAACATTAGTTTTCTTTTTGGGCTTAGCAAAGTAAACATCGAAGTGAATTTCAATGTGAAAGTAGTAATTCGAAAGTGACCGGAACATAAACTTACATATCTTTGTTTTTATTTTTATTTCGAGGTATATATATTTACACAGTGGTTTAAAAAATTATATTTCTTTTTAAATTTTAAAGAAATTACTGCTACTATTAAACTACTTACCTTCCTCTTCTATTTGTATAAAGCGTTGATTTTAACTCCACATTAACATATTTAAAAACTCTTAGGTGGCTTACTTATCGAGAAGAAAACTCCCCTCAACCACATACGACCGATTTTCGACTGGTGTGAAGGTCGTGTGAGCTACACAATAAACTTGGAAGGTTTTAAACAGCTTTTCCATACAACTTTGCCTTTGTACGATGGATACAGCGCGTGAACCAAAGATTTATTTGCACAAGTTTTGGTGACTATAACACCACCCAGTGACTCCTTTAGATTATTTCTTGTGAGGGTACGTTAAGTCAATTGACTTAGGTGGTAAACCAGAGACAACTGGCCAGTTCATAACCATCATTGGCGCATTATTGGCGAGATAATACTAGGCAACCCTTCAGTACCTCTTGCAAACACACCTGTTAGAAGTTGGAAAGTATTGCTACCTTAAAAAATATCATAAGAATTTATAACAAAGTATAAATTGTGACGGTGGATCTAAGCGGAATGTAAACGAAAGTCTCCTGGCAGTGCCACTGTGATTGATTTAAATAAACATCGGCTATATCTACACACAGGGACAGATAGAATATGAAAATGATTAGGAAAGAGAAGAAGAAGAAAGAGCTTATCTCCCACTACGTGTAGTCTTAAAATTCACTGTTATTTTGGATACGGATTGTTCACATTATGCTTCCAACGTACATTACTAAATTGTTCCAAAATTACTTGCATTAATTGTCACTCTTTGAGTAATTCTACAAAATTTCGTTATTCTGCCTGAAGTACTTTGACACAAGTGTCGGCATAATTTGACATTCGCGCTTAAAATTAGCCAAGGTACGTGTTTGTCAGTCTTATCAGAGGACTGAGTTACCGTTACACTAATTGTTTTTATTGGACTAAAGTAAAAAATAAAAGCGGCGAAAAAACAACATTAAATTTCATCGCTGCAAACAGATTCGTAAAGTTGTGTTTAAAGTTCCGCCAGCTACCAAGCGACACGTGCCCACACACGCAAACGAACTATTAATTTGTGTGCGTTCACTTCGAAAGACATCTTCTTATGTCGCTGCGAACGGCAACTCGTCACTCGTGTTCATTGGTTTGAGGCTATCGAACGACAAACTGTCAGCAGCAATGGCAGCATATCAGCCGGGCGGCAACAAATATGGAGCACCCGACCATGTATGCGTGGTACAATGTACGCATGTATGGGAGCATGGATTTTTTGCCGGCTTCCAGCTGATGGTGGAGGGCAGCTGGTGCCTCGGTTGGCCTGTTGCTGTTTGCCGAGCGACTTAAATCTGCAAATTGTTTATGGAAGCGCACATTCGATTTGCCACCACCAACGAGAGCTGCCAAGAGCTGAATTTAGGGATACGACCGGAAGTGCCGTTTAGCCAGGAAACGAGGGGTAAGGTCAATGAAATGTCCAGAGATGAGAAGGAAGCGTGGAGCTTTGATGTTTTGTTGATATAAATTTGATTTTGTTGGTAAAAAGAGTGCATGTATAGCGCGTTGTATATAAAAACATCGATGGGGGTATGTACAAGAGGTGGGGTATGTATGTACGAGTGGACGGCTATTGCAAATATGTACACTTGCCACTTGGTTCGTTGTGTTTGCTCAGCTTTTTGGATAAGTGTCAATAATGTCATTGTTTGTGCGAGCATGTGTGCAATGAAATTGTTTGTGTTTTGACACTAATGAGGCTACCAGTGGCTGCGGCTTCAGCAACACAACGCTGCTGCTACGTGTCGCTGTCAACAGGTGTTGCCTGCGCCAGCTTGTCGGTTGGTTTCCAATTATAAGCACTTCAACTGAAAATTTGAGTCTCATTGACAACATCGACACATCCAGTCACACGCATTCGTATGCGGCCTGTATGGTATGGTACATGCTGTGCGACTGGGCGTATGTTTAATTATTTTCAGTTTCAGCTCGAGCTTCCTTCATGCAAATATTTGTTGTATGCATACAGCATTTGCGCATATATTTTATGTGTGCAGTATTTTAAAGCGCTCTCGCATCTCCCATTCATGCCCTAGCACATCACCATTTCGTCAACTCTGAAAATTCAATTTTAAGGAAATTACTTCGAAGTTATTGATTTAACACTTTCGTATAGTTGGTTCGCTTTCGATTGAATGCAAATACATTTGTATTGGAAATTGTGTAGGCATCAGGTGTTTTGAAATAAATTTTGAGAAGTTTCTTCGTTGAATTGTTCATTTGCATATTTTATTACGTCTTATTTGATAATAAGATTTATTAATTTGAAAGAGATTGCATTTGAATTTGTCTGTAAATATTTACATTTATTCATGTGTGCATATGTATTTATAAAGACTAAATAATTTAAGCAAAATCTAAAATAAAGGTAAAACATAAGGCGCCTTAATTCGATTGTGACCTATTTTTATAAAAATAGTTTAAGGAGCATTTCGTGATTCAATATCCTGTGTTGTCAATTTTTCCTGGAGCACGGAGATGTTTTTGAATACATACAATTTTTCAATTCAGACGATAATGGCGTTCGGAGACTATCGTATGTACCCATTTGAAATTTTAACTGTAGCTTCACGGTAGTATTATCTTATAAATTAAGCTTAACTTTTTTTATAGTTGCAATTCTGTTTATAAACATATTTCTGCTATTTCCTTCGGTCAAAAATTTAACCTTTTGTTTTTAGAAGTTCTCCATTTTGATAAAAAATGTATGCAAAGGTAAAAACATACGTATTTTACGTATACGCGACTTATATGTAATTTAAGAAGCTGTCTTTTGTCTTGTTTAAGATATAACAAGTTTCCAAGAAGTATACCAAGAATCACCATCGCCCATAGAGGCCCCCTGAAAAAAGGTGATTCCCAGGATTGGCACATTTATCGTACCAAAATGTCAATTTAAACATATACTTGTTTACTCAAACACATCTTTAGTAAAGTCTGAAAGAAAGAAATTCGGTTTCCTTTTCCTTAAAGTGTCAAAATTAGGACATTTTTTATGGTTCAGACTGACCTAACTCCACAAGGGTTGGTTTCATACATAAATATTGATTATATGATAACTTCATGCTTGATAACTTCACAGCTGCATTTTGCTGGATTCCATTGGCTAACATTTGGAAACAAGTTTTCACATGTGAAGCAACCAGAATGTTCCAAAAATTTATTTGAACTTATTTTTGACATGTTATTTTTAATCTTACAAATCAAATTCAAATTTAATTTGTTAATTCAATTTGACTTCGTTTTAAATACGGAGGTTTATTGCGTTGGATCCTTGCTTCTCTTTACTTTGTGTTTGTATGGTATTGCCAGCATTTAACTATAATTCTATAGTTAAGTATGTTGTGCATTTTTATCATGGCCTTGCCTTATTTAACAGTGAAATTATCCACCATCGTGGTCGTAAATGTACGTTGTCGTGTGTAGAAATATAAAATGCAAAATACTAATTTATATGTTCGGTTAGTGAAGTCAACATTGGCGCTTACATGAGAAAACGAGCCCAACACTTAAAACGTGTATAAAGTGTTAATAAAATAACACAAACATGTAATGTTTCTCACGACAAGATATCAAGTCGGAGAATTCGTACTTAAGGAACTTCTTAAATTTTTTTAATTGGATTTTTAGTATTACAAAACTATGAAGTTATCTAAATAATCATTATCTAAATACAGCACTTTTAAAATTTGAATACTTTTGTAGAGGTCACGCAATTTTCATTCAGACGTATATATCACTGTTTCTCTATTTTAAATTCGTTATATTAAAGTATAACTGAGTTTGAATAGATTTTGGATTATTATATATAACAGCTAAAATTTTAAATCCAAACTTTTAATCGTTTCAAACTCCAAAAAGTGCATAAAAGTAAATGTGCATTGCAATCTTACTTATAAAGCAAGCGTATTTCTCTATATAAGATGTTAGCCCCATTTCTCCTTATTTACTTAAATGCAGATAAGTCGCCTAAATTGTTAACTTATTGTGTTGATAGCCGAAGACAGCTTTCATATTGCTCAGGTTTATACAAAAACTCAGTCGCTTTATTCATGAATCACACACCTGCAGGAATCTTCCCATCGCTCTACCGGCGAACAAGATTAGCTGTTGAAGTGTATTCTTAAATGCTTGCGCTGTCGTTTGAACTTCATCAAACTACTCCAGCCATTCTATCTTAATGCAGTGAGACGGAATGATTTTCCAGAAATGTCCAAAGACCGTTGGAGATATATATGTCGATCGAAAAGCTTTAATGTAAGCAGAAAAAAGTTAAAATATTTTGAAAGTGAAACAATAAAAATAAACTACAATTGACATTTCCTTTCCTTTAAGAAATATGCTTAGAGTTGCTATACGGACAAAGTACCCATAACTAACGCTGTGGTTGTTTCGGAGGTATGACCTGATGTTAGCATCAATGAAATACAGTGCGACGACCCTAAAAACCTGTTTACATTGGATCCTTCCGTGTACACGCACACAAGACAGGCCAGATGCTAAACATACCTTTTTGTTACCATTTTATTATATTAATTCTATTATATTTGTAGGCATTTATATTATAGATTCCAGGGTGTCGTCCCTTATCCGTCCACTTAATTTGTGTGTCTAAATTGATGTGAATTTATGCGAATCATTGCTCAAATGACTGAATTGACCCAAAATGGCGGACGTTTTGTGTAATAACTGAATCACTTTTTAGCCTCAAGAAATCTGACAGGCGCATAAAACGACCGCAATAACGAAAAAATTTACATACCTAAGAACTTCATACACTTTTAAGCAGTGATTGTAAGTGTGCGTAAACAGCCCGCTGCCCCTAAGTCAAAAGCCACTATGAACTGACTTCGACTGAAATTGATGTTGACTTTCTTAGCGAACTTGACCGGGTTGGTAGTCATAAAAGGGTTACGGGTCGCAGGTCCTCAATGACTTTTAATACTTTTAATTGCCAAAAGTTAATGCAGAGCACCATTCTAGCAGCTGTTGAGTTGAGTTGTGAAAGACGCGGTGCCGCTTTCGGAACCATCCAAATAGCCCAGTGTAGCATATTTTCCAGATTTTTGAGCAGCATTCTCTTCAATTCCGCTGCGCTACTGCCACTGCTGATGGCCATTCCGCTATTCTGCTCATCAATACTCTGCCATCTCTGTCTGTTTCTACTTAGTTGCTGAATTCACTTAGCGCATGCTGATGGCCCTTATGGATTTATTTAATTCCCTTGCTTCAAAATAAGGTGGTTTGTGTAAAAGTTCGTTTTGTAGTTGTTGTTGTTTATGACTTAACTAAAAGACATTGTTTATGATTATCAATGGTATGAACTCTCACCAGTCAACATTCCGCCATTCCATCGAATTGTCCCCAATTTCAATTAGGCTGGTGAAACTGCAGGCAATATGCTGGTCGCCCGATCCACACTGTGTGTGTGTATTCCCAACTCGTTTCCGAATGCGGACAATTTCTCACTATCTTTACTTATTGTCATTTGACTTGCCTTTGTTGGGCAGTTGATGCCGGATTTTTCCCAAGCGAATACATTTCTCATTTAACCAAAACCGAGATTTGAAATCTTGTAAATATGTTTGGGTTCGTTTATCAATTTACTTGTGTTAAAATAAATTCAGAAAATTATGTTAAATATATTGATTATAACATGAACCTGGAAGCGTTGGCAAAACCAAATGAACTATTTTAATGAGTTATAGTTCTTCTCGCAAATATTGTACGAAATATATTTCTATATTTATATCCGATATTCTTGCTTTATTCATTCGTCTATTCTTGCAAAATTCTTTGGGAAATTTGATAAAAAATTTGGGTATTTTTAAAAGTGGGTATTACAGCTATGAAATGTAATTGCTGCTTGGTTATGTATAACAAACTGATTAGGATAACGGATTAGGATAAAAATTTAAATATCTTTATGATGACACTTGCTACACATATTCCTTAATCCTTAGGTGTATATGGGATAAACAAAACTGTCTCCAAGCCCAGCAAATGATCTTTGATGATTTGAAGGTACAAAATTTAACTACTACCATAGGAGACACAGGAAGGCGGGGTATGTGTGGTTCTAAACTTTCGTTGTTTTGATATCCCCACATTTTTACAAAATTTAAAAAGGTTGAAGATAGGGTAATAAGTACGTCCACCTCCTATGGAACGGTTATTTTCGTAACTTTTAAAAATAAACTCTATAAAGAATAACGGAACTATTGGTTCACTAAGATAATACAGGATTATACTAGACAACACTACAAGCTCACTGGTTTCTAATTGAGCCAAGTACGGTTCATCATGTCCAAACTGCGCCCATTTTCCATAGAAATGGAAATGAGAAGACTTAATCTAGAATCCTATCGGAAATGCCCTAAGGCATAAGTAAAAATTGTTTTTGGATTGGACTCTAATTTTAATAATTGGACTTTAATTTGTCTAAATAAATTGGTAAATAGGGTTCCATATCTCAGAGCAATAATCTAATATAGACCTAACCAAAATGGCTAAAACTGTTTTAGTAACATACGGATCTTTAAATTCTTTAGACCATCTTTTCACAAAACTAAGGACATCTTTAGCTTTGAAAACCATTGTATTAACATGAAGACTAAAATTAAGTTTTGGGTCCCTAGGAGCTCCCAAACTAACAAAGTTAAATACTTGCTCTAGACTATAGCTTTTTATGACATAGGGAGAGGACAGGTAAGCACAGGTCTCCGGTGAAAGCACAATGTCTTGCATTTTTAAGATTCAATGGCATAACTCTGCTATCACACCATGTAACCAATTTGTTTAAGTCTGTTTGCAACCGACACTTTTCATTAATTGAAGTATAGGATTTAAAAAGCTTTACATAACTACCTCGTGGAACGCTTGAAGAGACATTAATTGAATCCGAAAGAGTATCATTAAATACCACTCGCTATGTTCTTTTATTGAGATAAGAAGATACCCATTGAAGAATTATTGGTTGAAATCCAAGAAGATCAAGTTTTTGCATAAGAATTGAGTGATTTAACCCTAAGCCCTCCCTAAAACCCTCTGACACATAGTTCAAAATTCTATCAAACTTGTTAGTGTATATTTCCCATTACGAAATTCGTGACGAGAACATGAAATTAATGGAGAAATCCAAAAAGTTATTTGCCCTGTGATAATAACTTCAAAAAGTTTAGGTATTGCCGATATTTTTGTAATTCTTTTTTAATGATTTTAATTTTATATTTTATTTTATATTTATATTAATCATTTTAATATTTTTCAATGGATGACCTAATTCCACTCTTATGCAAAAGGATTGCACTGCTTAAGAGAGAAATCTTTGTCAAAGGCAAGTAGATATATTTGGCACAATTTTTAAGGAAGCATGATGTTATCATATCACGGCCACAGATAAAAGAAGATTGATGTAGTAAGTCTTCTTCTTCTTAATTATATTATTCGGATGGAAGTTATACTGATAGTGAACATTTTTAGGAGAATTAGCACAAAATTTTGGTTTAAAAAGTTCTGAAAACATATAGGGAATAATGTGATTGTTACATGACATGATAGATTTGTGTCTCATCGCGGACTGAATTTTAGAAATTCTGCGTTTAGAGTTAACGTACCATAAAACAATTGGATTACGTCCAGTATTGTTTTTATACTCTCGCAGCATGTTCCAACAGAGTACGAAGTGTGTTTAGAAAATAACGGGAATGTTTTCGACTGAGTTCTTCGACTTTAGTGGCATAGTGCATCACCAATTCTTGTCTCAAGATCAAACGGTTAATAAGGAGTACTACCTATAAGTTCAACGCCGTTTGCATAAAGCATTCCAAAAAAACGCACGGATTTGTCGAAAAACAATTGACGGCTTTCGCAGCATGATAATGCACCTGCTCGCAGTTGCTTGTTGCTTGTTCGTGAATTCTTGGCCAAAAACAATACTGTAATGATACCCCACCCTCCATATTCGCCAGACATTGCTCCGTGTGACTTTTTCCTATTTAGAAAAATAAAAGGAACCTAAAAAAGCCGTCGTTTTACAAGCATAGATGATATTAAAAGCGCATCGTTGAAAGAGCTAAAGGCTATCCCAAAAATCGAGTTTGAGAAGTGTTTCGACAATTGGAAGAAGCGTTGGCATAAATGCATAATACCCAATGGAGACTATTTTGAAGGCGACAACATTAATGTAGACGAATAAATAAATATTTTTTTCAAAAAACGAAAATTCCCGTTATTTTTTGAACACACCTTGTACATTAGTTTAGTTCATCTAACGGTTGTTTGAAACACCTAAAACGAATCGAGATAGATACAGAGATTACATATATATATATATACATGATCAGTATGAAAAGACGAGTTGAAATCCATGTGACTGTCTGTCCATCCGTCCGTCCTTCCGTCCGTCCGTCCGTGCAAGCGATAACTTGAGCAAAAATTAAAATATGGTGATGAAACTTGGTACACCTGTTCTTTGCCACCGTAAGAAGGTTGGTATTTCAGATAGGGGCAATCGGAATACTACGACGCCCACAAAATATTACTTATCCAAAACTTATAAAGTGCTATAAATAAGCAACAAATTAAGACACAAACGTGCAATCTGTACATAGGATCGTAGTGGGGAGGGGCACTTGTGCTTAAAAATTTCGTTTAAAGTGGGCATGGCCACGCCCCCAAATATGTTTAGTGCACATATCTCACAACCGTTAAAGCTATATCAACCAAACTTTAATGAGTGAAATCGGATAAGAACAAGGGCCCCCTCTCATATAAAGTTTATGTTGGAAGCTATTTAAAATGCGTTAACTCGCTGAAATACGACAGAAACATTAAATCTTAAAATAAATATAGCAAGAAGAGGATGCATAGAAATCCGTGTAAAATTTTTATAGTGGGTGTGGCACCGCCCACTTTTAGGCGAATTTCCATACGTCAGAGACCGCTATACAGATCTCAACAATATTGGGTGCATGAAATCGCATTTGCATCCTTGTATCACACTGTGAAAATGGCCACAATTAGATAACAACAGCGCCTACTTTCCACATAACACCACTTTAAATTTCATCTGATTCCGTCACTTTAAAGTATATAAATCAAGCACCAATTAAGATATTGGAATGAAATTTTGTACAAATGGTGTCTTCAAGATATGCCACCTTATGCGTAAAAATTCTTGAAATCGGATTATAGCTTTTTACTTATTACAATATACCCAAAAAACTGGGAAAATGAGGTAAACACTTCTCCTATCCCCGATATACCTAATATATGAATTTTCAACCTTCCGGTAAACTTTATACAATGTTTATCGGTGAATATATCAGATATCGTATTGAAATTCGAGTATTATCTTTCCATGATAATAGTAGGTCCTTGTGCCGGAAATGTGTGAAATCGATCAACGAATTACACCAGCTCCCATCTACTACGTATAATAATTTTCGTTATTTTAGCAGACTTTATGCCGAATATGTCGGGTAGTGACTTATCTTCATAAAATTGTGTAGAAGCATGTTTTCTAGTGTACTGGACTAATGACAAAAGTTAATGGAATCAGTACTAGTCCAAATACACCCGATATAGTGATTTATGATTTTCCAGCTAACTTTAAATTAAGTGGATATGTTTTCTTAAACAATATTTGGTTTCGCGCTAAATACGAATGAAATCGGTCTAGAACGTGTTTGAAGCCTTTTATTCCTATCATAACGATTCCGTTTCTCTGGATGATCTTTTCGTAATATACTTAATATATTTAATTATGCCCCTTTTGCTGATTTTATATAGCATATACCTCATAGGAGTTAATTTGTTTGATTTTAATATAAATATCTCGGACACAAAGTAACAATAATAAAAGTGCGTGAGTCTATGATATGTAATGGAAGTTAATATGATACTAAATATGATTGTATTCCATTCACCATTTCGTCGAACAACAAAAGAAAGTATTTCCCCTACTTTGATCCTTGCACATTGCGAGAGTATAAAATATTCGGTTACACCCGAACTTAGCGCTTCCTTACTTGAATACCTTTTTAACGTAATTATTGTAACATTTTTTTTTAAGATCCGAATGCTGTCGACACAATGCTGAAAAATTTGAATAGTCGACAAGTAAATGAGTTTTTTAAAGCACGAGCCTTTCTATTTTGTAATTCTAAGTTAACATTCTCTATTTAAGGTTGTTTTGATGCTTACCCAAATAAGTCCAGCAATATTGCTTCTTCAGCAAAAATATTAATTTTGATTTAGAGTTATTAAAATTTGGTTTGAATGTGATTTACCTTTATTTTCATACTAAGATTTCGGCTAATTCGGTATATTGTGTGATTAAATCACTTATGGTTGCACTTTATATTGTTTTCCACCGATCTTCGGGGCCATCGAAATCGAATTAAGCAAAACTGGTAATCTAGTAAGGAAAGTAATTAACGGATTATTTCCGAATAGATTCTGTTAGCAATAATATAATATACTATATAATTTAGGGTGGGGTACACGTTGCCGTAAAGTGTGACTACCTACAGCCAATCAACCTGTTTCTTGCGAACATTTTACTGGTGCATCTGTATACTTGAGCAAATACGCTTATCTAAAGTGCGACGATTACATGTGAATATTACATTTATTGTTGTATTGTTGTCTTTGTTATTGTTATTGTGCCACAACGGCATCAGCTTTAACGATATACAAATATATCTGCATATACAAAGAGCTTATGTTCAAATACTTGAATTTGGATTAGAGAATACTCACCTCCGGATGAGAAGAAAGGACCGACCGACCGATTGAAATGTATCTGTGTTTGTTTTAAACTTATATTAATATATAAGTGCATAAAGCCGCACATAAATTTGAACAGAGTTTTATTTTCTACAATATGTGTTTTTTTGTAGCAACTCCTAATATTGTTGTTTCAGATACAAGCTTTTTAGAAGAAAGAAGTAAAAAGGATTTCAATCAATTTTACCGTAAAAGGCACTCTCACACCCAAATAAAAGCCCAGTCAAGCACAAACGAATTTTGGTAATACAACAGCAGCAGTAACGGCAAGTGCCCTGCGTCAGGTGAAATGACGCGAACGCCGCCCTCTTTCCATTTTTCATTCAAGTTTCGACCAACTTTTGACAAAGGTCTCGCTTAGGCCACAAATCTGCTAACATATACGCACCCAAGATATGGCATAGTTTTTCTACACAAAAAGCGGTGGGCGGGCAAAATAACAAAAAAAACTTGCCACGAAGGCTTAACGGCGTCCGCTGACCCGCTGATGCCAATCTATTTGAAAAGTGTGGCAAGGTAGTCTCGAGTAGAAACAAAAGCAACACTGTCTTACAAGTTTGTACATAAAAGAAAATAATTGGAACAACAGAACTGTTTACCGAATGGATGAAAGCGGAGACAGACCACTCTCACCCGATCCAGAGCCTGCTTGGAGTGCTTATGCTTAGTCTAAAATTCGCAAGCCAAAATCAAAGCAGAAAAACTTAAACTAAAGTGGAAACAAAAGGAGAGGAAAAGTACTTTGCATCAACACAAGCAGAAGACCACAAAACTTAAATAGCAAACATTTCACTTTTCGTTGCTTATTTCTATAACGGTGCGCTATGCAATTGCCCATACACATAAACACGAAAAATGGGAGAATTGCGTATAAAAACTAAGCAGCTTCGCAAACGCTTTTGCCACATCTCAACCGAAAACATTTTTTTAAAGCCGAGCAGGTACCCCACCGCAGCCGACTTGCTGGTTTTTTGGTTTTTGGGCAATCGTAGTTAGTTTTTAGCTACTTAAAGGCAGTTGCAGTGGTGTAGCTATTTTCTTGTATTTAGAAATTGTTTACCGTGCAATATTTGTGGTTTCCTCAGACACTTGGTGTTTCTATACAGGAATTTTTTTATTAGGATGATGTAACTGTTCAACACTGGGAAGTTAGCTGTTTTTCAAAAAGTGGACGAAAATTTTAATTCAGCAATTGACCATAATAACGTCACAACCGAACGTGAATTATTTTACACCCCTTGGCGCTGACTCCATTCGTCGTTTAAAAGCTATAGTCAAGAGCATGACGTAATTCGATTGAAATGGAGGTTTGCGAAGAACCACAAGTATCATTTCGATCTTTTTCTTATTATCAAGCTAATTAAAGCTTAACGTACTATTGCCTCTGTCAAATATTGAAATGATGTCTAAGGTTTTAAAGATCCATATGCGCTTTTTTACGACAGTATGAGAAGATGCTTTTGTGGAATGGAATCCTATTTATCAGATGTCATAGAAAAAGCCTTATTTTTTGCTCTATGCCATTTCTGATTTCTTAGATTATGTTACGGAGCTAAACCCCGTGAAGAGTTTCCCACTCCGGCGAGGATCCTTCTTAGACTGTTGAAACAGCACTCTTTGTAATATCCAAAATATTTCTAAACGGATCAAAACATTTTGAGTCCATCACAATATCAGTTTCGGCTAATAACGATTCTAGCGAGAGATGTTTCGACTTAAGTCCAATGAAAGCTGGAGACTCGATGAGAAAATGTCTGGATGTTTAAACTTCCCTTCAATCCAGATAACTTTGACAATTGGTGTGCGTCAAGATTTTTAGCTTTATCGCATATATGCCCTTTGGACTGGTTAGATGTCCTACAATTGAGGCCTGATAGGATTCTATGCTACATCTTCCTCCATATAATATCGTTTAAAACTTATTCTAAAGTCATTAGACGAAGAGAAATGATATGCATAATGTTTTTAGTAAGAGTTCTGAAAGTATCAATCTGCGGTTTATTCCTCCTTGTTGAGGTAAACTAAAACGGCGCTAGCTATGTTACTAAGGCAGCTCAGACTCCTAATTTAAGAAGTAGCTTAGAAGTAAGTGAATAAGTTCGCCGCATTTGGGACGATTCTAGATTCTCAAAGTAATTAAATTACCTTCTCACAACACGTAATTAATAATATTGTTTCGCAAACCTAATACTACAACAAATTTAGAAGTGAGACCTGTTCTTCTGCAGGCGAGTAGTTTTGATTAGTCTAGGATTAGACTAATCTCCTCCTCCTCCTCGTTTCGATTGGGCGGAGGAGGGTAGGCTTTTGTTTATTATTCATTTTATATCTCATGCAAGCTTTACATTTCATATGCCCTTATATGGCAAATATACCTTAGGTAGAGTACCCTGGGCCGAATTTATAATTGGAAACAAAGAAGTGTGACATGTTTCCACTATAAAGCTATCAATTGTCGAATTGTCTATACATGCTGAACTCTACATATGCATTTCTCTTCCAATATCAGTTTCGAGCCATAGAGGTCTCTACCGAATGCCCTAAAAGTGTGGCTTGGCTAAACGTTGCAACTACAAATATGTATGTATATTCTTTATTACCGTAATTGGTATGTTCGTTGCCATCGTTTAGTTGATGTAACAGCTGCTTTGTTTGGCAGGCCTCGCTCTGCTGGTGTTCGTTGGTCTAAAATTTATGAGCCTAAACTGTCATAAACAAATAAAATTTCCGTTTTTTATTGTTTATAATTAAGCGTGTTACCTACTCAAACAAAAACAATAATAACAATATCCGTGACGGCAATGCCGATCAGCCAAACGGGATTTGCAGCAACTAGTGGTCGTCTCCGAAATTTTTACGCATGTGTGCTCAAGTGTGTTTTTGGGCTTTGGTCCCAAGCGAGTTAGTGCTATGGTTGCGACTTTTGCGCGACTACGGTATTTTCGCATGTTTTTATTGAATTTTTATTCTATGTTAGATTTATGAGTCGTTCGAATGTGAATGTGGGCTTTTTCAGGGGTCGTCAGGCGTGTTGCCGCTGCTGATGGTGTGAATGAATAGCTGCTCAAGAGAATATATTGCTGTTTATTTCAGTGAATGAAGAAGCCACTGAGTGGCGTCTTGAATGTGCAATCGCACGGCCTGGCAGGCTATCGGAACTAGCAGATAGGCGCAAGTGTTGAGCCGGATGAATTTGACTCGAAATCTACTATGCCCATTACTTTGATAAATGTGATGGCTGATTTTTAGCAATTTATAGTGAAAGGTTGCAAGAAGCTGGTCCTTTAAAGCACCAGGGCAGTTTTAATGTCACTCTCAAAGGCCCCTGACAGTATGGGAGTTTAACATTGCCAAATTTGGTGCATTTTCTCGTCTCGACCAATTATGTCACAGGATATACTGGCCTTTGGGGGACTAACTTAATTATGAATTCACATTTTTAGTTATCGATCTTGAGTGTGGCAATTGGCCTAATGCTTTTTTGCTTTTTGTGTTTGTTTTTAGAAAGTTTACGAGACTACTTCAGCAGATTTGGTGATATATCAGAGGCTATGGTCATGAAAGATCCAACGACGCGTAGATCGAGGTGAGTGCCATTGTTCATGTAATTTATTTTTTGAATATAACAGGAAAATTTTTTATTTGTTGAAGGATAACCGTAATTTTCTGACATCACAATCTAAACTTTCTAAATTATCATTGTCAAAGGTGGCATTAGTTGTGACATTTCTTCAGGATTGTTATAAATAGTCCTTTGTTGCAAAAGGTAGTCTATTATATACCTTCTAAGCAAATGTAATGGATTTCAAAATAATTTCAAAGTAATGTTAATCATAAGCAATAACTACTCTAGTTGCACTAGGACGTCATCATTTAGTGATGCCAGAAATATCCATTCATTCATGGATATGATAAGTTTGGTATAATATTCGTCATTAAAGTACGTAACGAAAACAAAGTGTGGATGGTATCGAACATTAGATAATCTTGAAAAGTAGCCTCGAAAGTCTGTGAACAGGAATAAGTATTTTTATGTTATTTGTGTGTTTTAGGCGAAATTATTTAGATATATTTCTAGTATCAAGTCAATTCGGTATGTGGTTGTGAGGGAAATAAAGAATATACCGATTCTACATATTTTCGGAGAAAAGTTGCTGCATTTCAGAAGCATAATCGTAAAACTTGTGAAATTTTCATTATTTTTGACTAAGTCTCCAAATTTAAGCTTTTTCTGACTCAATTGAGTTTATAATAGTAACATTCTGAATATTTTAACTCCGTGGATATAATCTCTTTAATTTATTAGCCTTAGATGTGGTATCATAAAACAGAGAAGCGATGGATCCATGATCCATAAAATCATAAACAAAGTAAACTGAGTCGGTCTAAACGTGTTTCGACAAAATCTCCTCTTCCTATTTACAGGATATCTGAATTTCAATAATTTTCCCGATCAGATCAGATGACTTTGGTTCAGATGTAAGATCATTTTCATCAGATTTAAGAAATTTTCGGCAGCTTCTCTTTATATTTTGCAAACAACTTTTTAAACCAACGTATTTTCTCACTATTTTAATGGAATTATTACTGAGGAGTGATGCTCAAATTAATAATCGAAATCAAAACAATATTAGATGCATCTATATTTGTATGTATTTCTAAACTTTGTAAAGCAAAAGCAAATAGCTTTTCCAAAGTTTAAAAATATTTCTAAAGCATTGTGAATGAAATACATTTTTATTAACAGAAGAGCAAGGAACCAAATGCATTTACCCAAATGGATACATACATACACATAATACATAATACATAACATATGTTGCACGTAAATACAGTTGCTTGGGTGGTCCTAAGCGAATATAAAACCCACAAACCGTTGATGAGTTTTTATGTAACTTGTTTATTTGTTACGAGTAATATATTGTTTTTGATTCTGCTGTGTTTTGGTAATTTTAAAAGAAATGCAGGGAGGAATTCTTAGACGTTTACTGGCTTTAATATAGATTAAGCCAAAATGTGTTGCACCACATTGCACCACTCCACATTTTATATTTGAGTGCTGCCAGTGAAGCACAACATGAAAAAGTGGAATAAAATGCCATAAAAAATGAGAAATAGCCGCCGTAATGTCTTTTAAACTGTCACAAAATCGATTAATTTTAATAAAAGACACATTTAAATCCTCCTCTCCGCATTGCTGAAGGATTGGATTAAAAAATATATGTACATGTAAATACCAGAATGGCGACTCCTTAGCTAGCGATTGGAGATTTTTGCAGTGAGCTGTGTTACTTAAGTATTCCTCGGACGGTCGTTAAACCGTTATCTATAGCTAACGTTAAATAGTTTTTTTGCCATATGCTCCCACGTTGCTTCGCACACTTTTTAATTCTACGTAAATCAATTTTGATATCCCGTTCCCCTTTCGAGACGCAGAACCTTAATTTATGTTCTTCGGTTGGTTATTAGATACCTGTGCTTATTTCGAGCATTCTAATATTCTTATGTTTCACAAAGATTGCACAGCCTATGGCTAAAATTTTAGTGCCTGTTGAAACAACGTATGCAGTTGAGACTTGCTTTCCGCTCAGTTTACATAAGAATAGGTTTCCATTTAATTCTGCCATTTTAAGGGATATTTATTTATATTATTTTAAGTAATCACAAATTACTTGGCAATGTTTTTATAACAAATAAGTTTTTGGCTGAAATTTATGGAAACATTTTTTGGAAAATGTAAATCTAACTTAATCATTGAAATTTCAGTAGTTCCATAATATTGTTTTAAAAAACTACGACGTTAATCTTCGAAAAAAAGTAATCTTTTTTGCAATGCTCAATTGAGAACGGGATTTCTTTTACGTAAGTCAGGCTGTGGACACTCTTACAAATGAATATACACATACATACAATGCTATTTGCGTTTGAAATCTATAATATTTTGCTAATCGATTATGCCATTTCTTTAACCATTTTTAGATTAAGATATCTTGACTACTTCCCAGTTAAGTAAACTACTATTTTACCTGATTTTGTCCTACTTTCACCAAACCCCATTGTGATCAAAGAAACATTCTTGATTCTACCTATAACTAAGATATCTCGTATCCTTAACGATAAAGATGATCAAAAATGTTTGATTTAGCTTTATGTGATTGTTAGAAGATTGCTGTAATGCATAAAATTAGCTACCTACAGTCATTATTGAGCCCCTAAAAGTATGTTCACACTTCAGCATAAAATACGTAATTTAGAGTGAAACATTTTAATAAATTCAATTATTTATATATTCAGTTCTTAATGTTTTTTGACGGTTTTGCTTCAATTAATAATTTGATTAAGAACCACAACATGGAACATTGGAACGTACATGTTGGTAGCCGCGCTCATTAATATTTAGGGTTTTGTTCCGGAATTTTTTATGAAGCGGGTGAGATGTTAAGAGGCGCTGTCAGCGACGAAGAGTCTGAGTACGACACTGAAATACTAACCGCACCCAAATTTAACCCACACTCATAATTAACACTCAAATACATTTTATGGAGATACCTTGATCTCATTCGGAAGAGAAATTTGAAGCAAACCCGATCGAAAGGCAGCTTTACAGGGGGAGTGAAACAAAATTGATAAAATCTATTTAAAACAATTAGTTCCGTCAACGGCTAGACGACTTAAAGAAGTTACCAAAATTAATATACCATTTTTAGTTACAGTTTACTTAAAAGTGTATCATTGACAATAGGAAAATTAAAAGTGCATCATGACTTTTATCGAACCGAATGTGGTAATTATTAAGGTTTTTCTTAATTTATAAGCAAACAATTAGTAAAAGTTTAATTTGTGTTTTCTATTTTCATAAACATTAATGTTAAGAATATAATGTTAAATTTTGTAATTATGTAAAACTTTTAAACTAATAAAAAAGTATGTAATTAACATATAAAATTTAAATCATATTGAAAATTTGATAACCATATTTAACAGTACAACAACCAACTTTTGTTATGAGTATACTCCAACACATAAAATTCGATTATTTGTATAATTAAATTTCTTCAATAGAATTTTATTGGCAGCTGATAACGAACGTGTAGTGTTAAGATGTTACTGACTAATAAATCATAGTCCAATAGTCCATAGTCTCTGTTCTCCTACCTTATAGCTAAAGCTGAACTAAAAGAGGCGTCAAGATATTTAATCTCAAAAAACGCATTGCGGTTCAAACCAAGCCTATCTATGACGAGCACCTATCTAGTTGCCACTAAATTTATGAAATCTGAGTGCAATCTTCATCCTATCGAGTAGTAGTACTTCAGTAACTCAAACTATATAATCTCCCACTTGCTTCATATACCAACAAACTCTATTTCACATACATCTTAGCATCTTTTTCCTCATGGAAGGTATATGATAATTTGCATAGAAGGGATCACTCCCGATGCTTCTTTCAGTAGAATTAGTTCAGGGTTTCTTAAATAAGTCTCGAAAGTTTTTGTAGAATATACACAATTTAGCTTACTTTTAAATGGGTCGATTGTACTGTCCACACAATGGTGCCTGCAATCAGGCGAAAATAAGAGCGGATTTAAATGTAGTGGCCGCAATGAGCACTGAAAAGTTTCATTTGCTCGTCTTCAATTGTTCACTTAACTTGTGTTAGAAACGAAAAAGGTATAATAATATAGCTACATACAATCGCGGCGAAGATTTAGCTGATTGTGAGAGTTTATCCAGCTTAACACTTATTCTCTACAGCTAGATTTAATTCACCGTTCTCTGCTCGAGCATCCCAGTGCACTTGTTTACGATACTGAGGTTGCATTGACTTTGTGTTGTATATGTCTGTCCACTTCCGACATCTTGCTTCAGCTTCCGTTCGGCCGGCTGCTAGTGCACCACATTAAAAAGAATAAAAAGACTAATCCACAATACTCAAAGAGTAACACACAAGTAGCACAATTATTTCACTGAATAGCCGACGTTAAATTAAAAGAGTAGGAATAACTGAGGAGGACGGAACAAAGAGGTGGCAGAAAGTATAGTTAGCCACTATCATCATTTCTGCTCTTCTACCCTCCCTGGAACCAACGAGAAGACTACGCTTGGGATCTGTCAATATAAAAATATGAAGAAAAGGTACGTTGCAGGCCAAGCTCGGAGGAGCTGTGTTTCTTACGAGCTATTAACCAGCGAACAATTTCTCTGCAGTGCCGTGCCGTATGTATTCAAATTTGAGTACAAGATATACTGTAAAGCAGCGTTTGAATGACGGCTCTACGGTGGCTGGGAATACAAGTTACCACTATACGCATAGCTTTGCCACACCTTGTGTGGGTCTGCACCCCTGTGTTTTGACTGGGCTTTTCTCAGTTAAGTGGCAACGCGTCAAGTGCCTTACGCAGATTTATTCCTTCGCAATCTATTACATGGAATTTTTTATTTCATTCACAGTTCTTTCTTATTCTGTAGAGGTGCAGCTTACCATTAGCCTCCTGGTCGACTTCAAAACTAGTCCTTGAGCACGCAGCAACCGCCAAGATGTGAAAAGGAAAAGAAAGCATTGAAAATGATGCAATTAGAATAAGTAAGGAAATGTAACACAATAAGGGTGTAAGAAACGTGCACCAGCAATATAACAGATGCATAGATAGCTGACGGTTTGAGAGGGATTCTCGTGAAAGAAGCACTCGTAAATGTAAAGGACTGTGCACAAAACAAAAACAACATGTGAGTGCACGCAGTCTGACAATGCAAGACAAAAGTCGCATCACACAGGGTGTGCCCAACACAAAGTCCTTATTAAGATATATTAGCCAGCATGTTATATGTTTTGAACCATCTTGTGGTTTACATCTTTAGCATTCATTTACTATGATTTTACTCTATTTACTCATGAGAAAGAAATGAAAATAATATGAATTTAGTTGAGGTTGCTCGACATTTTTTTAGGAGGCATTAACGAAAGCTCAGTTTGTTTTCTTTAATGGACTTTGACGCAAGTCGGATATTGCTCAGCCCACTAAGAAATGTGTATCAGTATCCGTGATTACTAAACACACGATTCCCATTATTACCTATTTAGTTCTCTTTGTGCATAAACATGTTCAAAGAAAGAAAAAATAAAACTTCTAGATTGATATGGAATGTGTTTTTGGTTAATGCCACAAATGGTTAATGGTTTTTGGTTAATGCCTAAAGATACCTTTAAATTCAATTGCAATCTGTTCTTATCATTGAAATTTCAAAATTGGCAAAGGGTTGACTTTTGAACTTTTGAGTTTAAAAAGCCTCAGAAATATAAAATTTGACAATATTGATGAGCATATTCGGAAATTAAAAACATCTCAATTATTAACTCTATAAAAGTAAAGATAAAATAAAATAAAAGTAGAAGTAAAGATAAAATAACATGTAGCTACATACCCTTGTTAATGGATTCAGCTAACTCAGTTGCTGTTTTCACAAGTAAATTTTTCGACGAGAAAGCAGAGAAGTAATGAATCGGATACAACTACAGAGAACTTGCTTGTTGTTTATCGAAGCACATTAACTAAAGCTTTTTCAGAAAAAAATTCCACTAATTTCCAGAAGTGATTCACAACGTAATATTTCATTGTTTGTGAAAGTTTGTTTACACCCGCTTCAGCTAATTTTTCTCATAACGAGTACTCTGGTTTTGTAGGCAGGCTCACCTTCACAACTATTTTAAAACCTTCCAACATTAACATAAGCTAATATCACCAAGTGGCGGTAAGTTGCGGAAAACATCCATTAACGAGTGGTCGTGTTCAACACAACGCCGTAAATTTCGCAACTTTTAGGCACGATCAACTCAACAAAATAGCATTGCAATCGTCAGCGAAAATGAGGAGATTCCACAAAATGGTGAAATGATAACCACTATTAGTGGAACTATGCTGTCCCAATTCGAACCGCCACCTGCCAACCAAGCACCAATTGCTAAACAACCGGCAGATGTACGAACTCGTACCCCACCGTCTCTTCGACGACAAGTATGTAGGTGTAATTATTTTTCCCCTTTTAAGCATCTGCGGTAGTTGGGCACGCCGCTCCCGATACTTGCATTTAATGTGTCTCATTACCGGGCTTTAGCTCCCTTTTCCTACTTTCCATACTCGCATGAGTAGTTCCAAAACATCCAGCATTTTTCAGAGTTTTTCACCAGCGAAAAAGCACGGCATCAGCTCATTCATTTTTTATACTCTCGCAACATGTTGCTAGAGAGTTATTAGTTTTGTTCACCTAACGGCTGTTTGTAACACCTAGAACTAATCGAGTTAGATATAGATATATATGATCAGTATGAAAAGACGAGTTGAAATCCGGGTGACTGTCTGTCCGTCCGTTCGTCCGTCCGTGCAAGCGATAACTTGAGTAAATATTAAGATATTTTCATGAAACTTGGTACACGTGTTCTTTGTCACCGTAAGACGGTTGATATTGCAGATGGGCGTAATTGGTCATCCCCCTAAAATGCCATTAATCGAAAACCGATAGTGCTATTACTAAGCGGTAAATTAAGATATAAACGTGTTATTTGGCACAGGGGATTCTAGTATGGCGGGGTCTCTGTGGGCAAAAATTTTTGCATAAGTGGGAATGGCCCCGACTTTAATATATATATCTCGGAAATAATATATAGATCTGGGTTAACTCTATATCATTGAAACTTACCCCAAGTAAATTCTTCTGACATCTTCTCATATACTGAGAAAATGAGTGAAATCGGATAATAATCACGCCCAACTCCCATAAAAAAGTTATGTTGAAAACTACTAAGAGTGCGTTAACTCGCTGAAGGAACATGTCAGAAACATTAAATCTTGCAGCTAATATGATAGGGAAGGGTTGCATAGGAATCCAATCGCTTTAATCGCTTTAACCAATACCAACAAAATTTGGTATGTAACATTTCTTATGCCAAATTGTGAAAGTGGGTGAAATCGGATAAAAGTTGCGCCCACTTCTCATACAACAGAATTTTAAGTTTCATCTGATAATTTCACCTTAAAGTAGGTAAATCGAGCAGCAATTAAGATATGAAAATCAAACTTCGTACAAAAAGTGCCTTCAGGATATGTCATCTTATGCGTAAAAATAGACGAAATCGGATTATAACTTTTCAAGCCACGAGATATCCAATATAAGGACCTCAGTGCCTCTATCTGACTTTTTACCGAAAACGTCCGTAAATCTGTAAGATATCGTAATGAAATTGGAGGATTATCTTTCCATGATAATAATGTGATCTGGTTTGAAAAATGTGAGAATCGGGTAAATACTTCCCCTAGCCATCGTGTATCTAATATACGGATTTTCAACCTCTGGGTAGGCTTTCTACCATATATTTCGATCAATATGTAAGATATCTTAGCAAAATTAGATGAACGTCTAATATTAGATATACCGTAATTTAATGCCGAAAATGTGACGTCGGTTAACGAATTATCCTAACTCCCATATAATACATATAATGATTTTGGTTATTCTAGCAGACTTTGTGCCGAATATGTCTGTCAATGTGTGAGTTACCTTCACAAAATTGCGTGAAAACATGTTCACTAATATACTCGATTAATGAAAAGAGTTGTTGTGATCAGTGCAGATCTTCCTCTATCCCAAAAATGCTCGATATAAGAATTCCCAAATTTCCATCTGACTTTAAACCTTTCATGTTGGTTAAAATGTGTGATGTTTTAATGAAATTAAGTAATTTTAATGATAGTACGGAAGTCTGCGACCTATAATATAAGTTAATAAGATACCAAATATAATTGCAATCCATTGGCAATTTCTTCGAATAATGAATGTTGAATTCTTCCGCAACATTTTTTAATATAAAGTTATGCCAGCACCTGAAAACTTCTTCCCGCCTCTGATCCTTGCACATTGCAAAAGTATAAAATGTTCGGTTACACCCGAACTTAGCCCTTCCTTATTTGTTTTAATTGAACTTGTCTTTAATGCTGGCTACTACTATTATTTTGCCACCAAATTTGTTGCTCCTGCTGGTGGAAATGTACTCTGTGTAACTTTGCTGTGCCACTATTTATTTTGGCAGTTACGATATGCTTGTTCAAAGTGGAGGGCCATTTAAACAAAATACAGTTAGTTTTTGAAAGCAGTGAAAAATTATCAATTATTCAATATAATTTTCTAATAGGTAATATTTTAGGTTACAGAGATGGTAAATGCATTTGGAGGATGAGTTAGTTATGGAGATGAGTGAGGAGGACAAGTTAGTTGGAAAAGTTAATTTCTATAATCATCTGTATCATCTATCCATCTATAACATCTTCTCATTTAGATGAACTACATGAATGCTTCTTTATTGACGCATCGTTAAAGGCACCACGTTTTCGCACTAAACTACTTCGCCTTGTGAACAACGCTTGTGACATTATTTGTTGGAACTTCAATCGGCTCCTGAGAAATAGGTCAACCACGCTTGTGGCTCCTGAGATCCAAAATATAATACGTAATTTTTAAACAAAAATTGAGAAATGAATCGAAACGTTGTCTTTATATTTATTTTAAGTGGGAGTTATCATATATCGGAAAAAAATTTGGGAAGACATTATTTTTTCCGAATGTATTCGGGAAACTATATTTAACATTTTTTTGAAAGGAGTTGCCACATACTGAAATTTTACTAAAAACATAAAAAAGTTAATAAAATAAAAAGAGAAATTTAACCAAGATTGTTTGGTTTCAAAAAAAAGTTACCTATGTAGATCTGAATTTTTTTGGATCAAATGAAAAGTATTGTTAATACACATTAATATAAAAATTATTTAAATGATAAAAGTATGTGAGAAAGATTCGGTAAAATTTACTATCTGACTTGAATTTATTATTGAACAAATACCTTCAATATATTTTGCGGTTTATCGCTTAGCATGCAGTGGTATATAAATGGCTGTTGGGTGTAGAACTATAATTCTTAATTTGTGGCATTACAGAATGAAATCATTTTAATTACAAGAAAGTTGCCGCACGTGTTACCTAAGTATTATTAGTCTAGAAATTTTATTTTCGGTTAATTTGGTATCCATACTCAACTAGTGTGTGTACCATTATAAAAAAGAAAATTTATAGGTATTTTGAAAACTGCGAACTATACGTCGTTTCACTCTAGGATATATAATATTATATTGTCATAGCCGTGAACTAGGGGACTGACTGCTGTGAACAAACATAAAAATTTGTAGCTTAAGGCCATAGACCGATTTCTTTACAATATACGCAAAGCAAATCGGTGTCTGATATATATAGGTCTATAGATATTAAAATCCTCAATGAAATGCAATCAGAAGATGGATTTTGAGCCACACTTCATGATATGAATAAATAGAATATGTTCCTGATGAAAATGGAACCACAAATCCAAGAAAATCGTACCTTTCATTATCCAGTGCACATAATCTAAATAGTTACAGAATTTTGTTTATTGGACTACACAACTAGTGTTATCCTTAAACTGTTTTGAAAGCGAAAACAACATAAAGAACAGAACTCAATTGTATTCAGATAAATAAAAAAATTTTTTTGATGGGGTGTTACAAATAATTATGTTTGAGAACGTTTTGTTTCTCTATGGATTCTCAAGTCGTTCTCTGACATTAGAGGTTAGTCATCTAATCATTCGCTAGCCGAGTGTTTGCTGAATAAGTAAAATGGAAGATTTCAATGTAAGTAGAGCAACGATATGGAATTTCAGTTCCATTCGACGTTTGCACGCGGTTATCCCTTTTAGTCCTTTTGTATCTTTACCAGAGCAATACCACAGATTTTTTCCCGATGTTACTTATATGTAAAAAAAATTTTTATATTCTAGCAACATGTTGCAACGGAATATAATATTATAGTTTTGTTCTCCTAACGGTTGTTCGCAACACCCGAAGACAAACAAGATATATATTATATATATATATAATCGATCAAGATGACGAGACGAGTTGAATTTTGGGTAACTTCAAACGATAACTTGAGTAAAAATTAAGGTATATTGATGAAACTTTAGTACATGCGTCCCTTGGGACTATAAGAAGGTTGTGATTTTAGATGGGTGTAATCAAACAACTACTACGCCCACAAAGTGCTGTTAATCGAAAACCAATAAAATGTTAAAACTAAGCTGTAAATTAAGATACAAAACTATAATTGGTACAGAGAATCACAGTAGGAAGGGACATATGGATTTTAAAAGCTTTTTAGAAGTAGGCATTTCCTCGCCCCTTATCGGTATAAAGAAGCCCCCTCGCCCCTTATCGGAAGAAACACGTCAAAAACAATAAAACCATCTTAAAGTCCATCCAAAGAAATTGGTGTAAAAATTGGCAAATTGGTTTGGCATCGTCCACTTTTCGGTCAGACTCCATTTTCTACTTCCTATATAACACAATTGTAAATTCAATCTGATTCTTTCACTTTACAGTATATAAATTAATCACTAATAAATACATAGAAATAAAACTCTGCACAAATAGTGCCCCCAAGGTATGCCATTTTCTGCCCAAAGGTGGATGAAGTCAGACTATATCTTTTCAAGCTCCCAGATACCGAACATGTGCACCTCGGTTAATATGGATCGAAAATATGGGTCAATCTCTGAGATATATTAATGAAATTCCTGAAGCATGTTTCACTGATATTAATTTCCCTTGTGTCAAATCTTGGTAAAATCGGGTAAATACTACCTTTAGTCTCCATATATCTAATATACACATTTTCGAACTTCCGGTTGACATTATACCACATATATTGGTTAAACTGTGAGATATCTTAATGAAATTCAAAGAACGTCTTTTCCTAATAATGTTTCTTGACGCCAAATTTTATGAAATTAAGTTAATGCTTTCCGGTCCGTTATAATATAAGAATCCCCCAATATAAGAATTTTCAAAATTCCGTTTGGCTTTATACCGTGTATATCGGTACTTATGACTATATACTCCATAGTTTGGAGGCGAAAATGTGTGAAATCGATTTGTAAATTACCGTCGCCGCTATATGCTATATACATATGCACTTCATGTTATGATTATCGTTATTCTGGTGTACTCTCTGCCGAATATGCTGGTAAAATTTTCAGTTATCTTAAAAAAATTTAATTAAAATATATTCTTGAGCATACCTTGGTTTAATTCCAAAAGTAAATGTTGTCTACTCGGACCTTTCCCTGACCCCAATCGGGTATATAATGATTTCCGACTTTCCAGCTGACCGTCACTGACAGAACCGTTTATATAAGTCAATATGCTATAATGTGTGTGCTATAAGTGATATTTTAAAGGAATTAAGTGTTTTATTAACCATAATAAGGTTTATGAATATGAGTGAAATTGGTCTAGACCTTAATCTATACCCTATACATCTGATGTAATGATTTACGTCCATCTGGTTGACATTTTCTTCATATGCACAATATATTAAATTCCCCTTTAATTGAGTTTATATCCCACATATCTCCATAGAAGATGTCTCAGTAAAACTAAATGAGAATATTTCGATAAGTATTATGTCATTCGATAATAAAAATTATGGCTGTTGTACCCCACAGGACTGATATCATTAGTACAGATGATTTAGTTAGATTGACTTTATGATTATATGATCCTTACATGATTGCAATTAATTCAAAAATTCGTCGAATAATAAATGTTGAATTCTTATGCAAAATTTTTTGTTTCAAAGGTTTGTGAACTCCTAAAAATATGCTCCCGGCTTTGATCTGCAAATTGTGAGAGTATAAAGTGTTCGGTCACACCCGAACTTCCTCCCTTGTTCTTATTGTTGGTAGTGCATTCCTTACTTAGCTCCTACAACCAACTGAAATACCGAATGCAAACACTTATTATACTGAGTTTTAGCGAATTTTAAACGATTTCGTACGCATTTGTTAAGTCGTACGTGGTGGGTGCTGCTGCCCGAAATTGATGCTCAACGTGCTTTCAAGTAGAATTTAATAAAACTTTATGTCAGTTCAAAGAATTTTTATGGAAATTTTTCGCTTTAAGTTAAGCAAAGTAATAAATGTAAACAGGCATTCCATTGCAGCGCAAACTGGCGAAGGTGCGACAAATCCCGTGACAACGTAAGATGCCGGCAGCAAACGACGATGATAGCAACAATTGCGTGCGAAAACAACGGCCATAGTGACACTTGTGTCTGCCCGCCCACCTTCCTCTTGTAACTGCTTGTCTCTTTGTTTTCACACAAATGCACACACACAACCAGTTCTCCACCTCGCCATTTGGTCTCATCGTCCTTTGGAAGGTGATGTGGTGGCAACACTTCCTCGCAAACGAGCACCGAGGAGAGGGACGCAGGATGCGCCAAATGTAGGGGCTACGGGTGGGGAGCTGAATAAATGACTCCAGTAAATGAGATTGGATATTAAAATGGGAGAATAACAAATTAGAAAACTTGCAAATAAATTTCGAAAAAGTTTAAGCTTAAGTACGTAAACCACAATAACTATTGTCGGTAATATTGAATTGTCCGTAGGATGTACTTCTTTACTCAGCACATGCAAACGGTATCAAGAAATCCGGTGCCAAATGTGAAGCGATGAGGGGAAAGTTATGTAGACGTACTGCTATGAATGGTTAAGAGTGCAAGAGGAATTTCTAATTGTAGAGCGGAGAAGGTACCCCACTTACTTTCATTATTGCCGGCTGAACGCAATCATCAAAGACAATCGCTATTGTAAATGGCTTGAGAAGTGTGCTGCACAATGTGCAACAAGACGCCAAGTAAAAGTTCACTTGAAGTGTTAATTTCTGCTCGTTTAATTCGCCGTTATTATACATGAATTAAATATGTTGTTTAATTGTAGCCAGAAGGAAAATAATCACGGATTGTTATTTGCCATAAAAGTGAGCGTAGTTTTACAATCAATAGAATTGGAAATGTATTGACTTTATGAAATAGAAAAATGTCCCTAACATAAGTTCTTCAAAACAGTTACTTACCGTCAGGTAGAAAAATGGTTCGCTTCTAAATCAAGTTAAAATTAACCAACATAATATTAAATTAAGAATCATAAATATGGGATTAGTTTACCAAAAATTGCAAGGCCTTACTGCATTCCTTAGTGGGCGATTTTAGGAAAGCAAAGTGGAGAGGGTTAAACTGCACGATTTATTACAAAAATTTAAGATTATTATGGAGACGTATATCTAAAATAAATATATTTTCTGGTTTTTTATCGCTTAAAGGCTACATTATGGTCTTTAAAAGAAGATTCAATATGATTTATTAGGCGGAAAAGTTTTTAAAGCCCTTGTATTACAATGCCGACCGGCGACGCATCTATCTCACATCCCACATCAATTTTTTTTTTGGACCAGGCCGAAAACCTAACGTACAAACTAAAAGCGTTCTCCGCTGCAGTATGATGAAGTAAAAAAATAAGGACAAATAAAGTCTTCAAATATAATATCAGATTTTCCAATAAAAATAATATTATACAACCGTAGTTTCTTGAATATAAGAGCTGTGTGCTAAATTCTGAATAAACTATAGAATATCGAATTGTGGTATTTGTTTGACAAAATTATTATTGGTAATGTAATTTACAAATTTGTAATATATATTATTATTATAATGTAATGTATATATAATGTAATTATAATGTAATGTAATGTATTTTACTTGCTTAGATAATCTATTAAGCACACGAACATGATGAATTAGATAAAATAAAATGACAAAATAATTGTATTTGAGCCACACGTTTCTTAAATTATTCTTAAATTATTAGAATATTTAGAACTTAAGGGTAAAGGATAGCGACCTACTGAGTTGCATGGCCCTGTGAAAATAATACGCAGTGAGAGATTGAGAACAAAGAAAAAACAATCTAAAATTTTAATTGAACTATGGATAAAACGATTGCTCATTATTTGCTGTCAGCCAAAATTAAATAAATGTTTACTAAAAATTTTAAAGATGTTTATAATTTTTCTTGAATGTTTAGTTTCTGATAAATAAGCTGATCTATGATAAACGTACTAAGGACTAAGCGTAGAATTTTCATAAGCTGCACAATTTATTGGACTTTTAATGTATGTAATAAATGTTGGACCCGAATAAAAATCTCCACCTTATTCCTTATTCCTCCTCCTCTCCATTCGTTTTTGTGTGTATTGAAGTGAATTCAAAGTGCCGCAGAACACTAAAAAAGCTAAACCACAGCAGTTGACGCAAAGTTGTAGTGAATTAAAATGGATAAAATGCCAATAAAAATGTTATAAAAATCTGAGCGAGCAGTGAGTTCGGCGGTACCACCAATATCCGCGTGCACGCAACAATACTTGCACGATAAGTGTAAAAATCTAATAAGCACCAATGAAACAACAACAATGACTTAGAGTGGAAATAATAAAAGTGCAATAACAGCAGAACAATTTTGCAACAACAGTGGCTGCAAATAAACAATACGCATGTAGAAAATACAAATCTTTTCCGCTACTTGCAACATGCCACATAACGTGGGGAGAATTCGTTTAGCGCTGCAAAACAGAAATAAACAAGTATGCAACAGAAAAAAGTTGGAAAACTGCTTGCAGAAGAGAAGTAACAAAGTAGCACTTAAAATAAAATAAAGACAGTGCGGTAGGACGAGGGATGAAACAGCGAGTCGAAAGATCGGTAGCGGTGCCAGAAACATTGGGAATCAAAGCCAAAAACAATTGCAATAGAATTGTCGTTAATTACACTGGTCGGGTTGCTGGTGGAAAGTGTACGAAGTGCAAGAATGTGTGGGAGGGGGTGTCTTGCCAAATTGATGTGTTTGGGGAGCTTTAGTGACAACGAAATCAAAAACACAGATGGGGATAGGAGCAGAAGCGTCAGATGAGAAACAAGCTGCCCCATGGATATGCGCTATACCGTTAGTATCAGACGCAAATATAAGCATGTATGTGTAATTATGTGGCACGTGTATCCAAGGCAAATATATTTCAGTACTTATTCAGATGTGTATCTACATAGATGGTGCTATGTATGACCGATAGTCACATCGTGGTGTTGTAGGTGGCAAAGGAATGCCCTTTAATATACATATGTCTGTGGCAACAACAATTGAGTTTAGGGAGGGTGGTGTGAATGCGGTGCCAAGCTTTGGTTAACTTGCTTTGAGCCTGACGACACAGAAGTTGCAAAAAAGTAGATAAAAACAATAAAAAGAACATATCAAGAATGAACAACAAGGCCACAAGAGTGCAGAGCATGTAAAGGTTGCCAAGATTTCTCATCTCTATAAAGGCGAGCAAATTTTATCTAAATTACGAATATATCACCAGCGGCTAATATAAGTTCACCTGTAGAGGTTATGTAAGTCCCCAAAACTATATGTGATAAAAATATAATCTATTGACTTAACAAGACTGACGATGGACAGACGTAAATCAATTACGATTTTTTTTTTGGTAGTAAAATACAAGTTCTCTTTATCGTGCCCCAGGGAAAAATTGAAATTTTACTTGGGAAATAAGAATTCGCTCCCACTCTGATACAATTTAGTTTTGCTTTCAGCGCAGCTATATTGTCTTCCTTTTTCTACGAAGATAGCGCCACAATTTATCAATGATGTAGACTGAATCATAATAGCACTTAATAATGTAAGGTGCGATTTCGCGCTTTTGCGTTTTGAAAAATGATTTGTTTCTGCCTAGGCAGGAGTTATATATACTTCTCTCCTTTTAATTGAACAGAAATAGACTTCCAGTTGCCATGCATGTAAAAAGCAATTGATGTGTAGTGTTACGCGTGATCAAATCAGAAGGCACTATTGATGCATAAGTGAGCAAACCTTTTCAATAGAATATCACATGGCAACCCTGTTCATAGGGACATTCAAAGTTTGAATGGGAAGAGAATTGGCTGTTATGCTGGAGCTTGCTTGTTGGCGAGCTAAGAGACTCATTATAATGCAGTGCGAGATAATAAGCGTTTTAATTAAATATTTAACAAGAATAAGTTTATCACAACAAACACAACACAAAAGCAACACAAACAACAGAAGCAACAACAGTGAGAGTGAAAGAATGCAAAGGAAAGTTAAGTAAAAATGTCGGAGGCGTTACTGCTTGCAGCTTTGGCTCTTGGCTTCCGACTGTGGTGGTTTCTTTTAAGCATCGTTACATTGATTGTTGTTGGTTGGTTATATGTCGTTGTCGAGGCATGCCGAATTTAAGTGGATGTGTTGCTCCATGTATGCGCAAATGAATTTGCCGCGACTATGTGTGCGTCAGGCCACACACCGAAGCACACATATGTACATAAATGAATATGTAGATATGGTAATATTTTTCATTTACATAGATACAACGAGTGCACGGTTGTCTGACCAAGTGGCATGCTGCTTGCTGGCTGCCGCTCGTGGCAAGCCAAAATCCCGCTGTTGTTAAGCCCCATAAGACATATAATGTTGTTGGTGCTATACAAGAATTTTTGTAATTTTGAGAATTTCCGCAAGTTCACCAAGAGTGAGGGAGTGCACACACTTATGCAAGGCCATGTGTTCCAGTGCATATATATGTGTGTGTGTGTGGCGAATATTTCTGATCGTGTCATTAAGAAAATGAAGCTCGCAACAGTCTACCAGCAAGCATCTAACCAGACATCCAGCAGCAACAACAAACCCACCACAAATGCATCTGCAGTATTGGAATTCTAAAGCAACCAGTAACATAGCTTGAAGCAGCATGTGTATGCCTGGTGGTTGTGTTGTTTTACTTGAATTTAAACGTTTCTAAAAGTATACGCTACAAGTTAGTTGATTCAATTTTAATTAAAGTTGCTCTTAAAATTCAGAGCATTCCTGAGCTGGCTACCGAGGGAGTCTCCAGTGATAAAAATTTCTTGAAACGTTTTAAATGTAATAAAAATAACAAAATGCAGCAATATTGAAGTAGCCCAAAATGCATAAATACAAAATGCATTGCCACAAAAGAAATGTAGTTTTTGTTGCTTTTTGATATAAATAAAGGAAATTAACATTTATTATCCTATTACAATTGCAGTCTTATCAATGTGCATGCAGCATCCAAGGAAGCCGCCGAATGAGCGTACAAGACACCCGAGGAAGAAAGTGTGTTCAAAGTCTCTCAAACAATGATCCAAACAACAATAGCAAATTAATGCGATCTTAGTTGCAAGCGAGCAAAATCATTGACGACTTTGACGAGTCTCGCTCCAACCTGCTACACTTATTCATCGTTCTCTCAGCCAGTTTCACACACAGATCAACGCACATATTACAATGTCATACATTTATGCCAACTGTTGTTTTAGTCGACGACAATTCAAAGTTTAATTAACATAATTCGTCAAGGAGACTCAGAAAGTGGTCCGTTATAGCTTATGAGAATTAGACGTTTCAAAGCTTCCTTTTCATAAATACTCATAACTACATATGAAAAACATTAAGTTTAACAGGAAAAGAGGCATTCGAAGGTAACTTTCGATGCGATTTTTTGAAAGTTTTAAATTTACGACACGAGTTACAACTGTAATTGAACTATAAAATTGAAGTATAGAATGCTTCTAAAATAAACTTCCATAAAATAGCAGGTACCTACATGTGCCTGTGCGTCTTCTTTGAAAATATTTATATGTGTTGAGATTATCACTCATCCGGGACTGAAAGAATATTTAGTTCTCTCGACAAGAAAGATTATGATTTCGATCTCTAGGTCGTTAGATACTATAAATTTGCCATATTTGCGAGATATTTCACTGGGACCTTTAAAGTTAAACCGAGAATTAGAAATTTTCTTGTAACAAGCCTCTATATAGTCGACTAACTTGTGTAATTGCTCTAGAATGTGTTTGGAGCTTATCGAGCTTTCATTGATTGACATTTTTTGAACAGAACCGGAAACACGGGGTTCAATTTATTTAGTTGGTGAATATTTATATGTATTTGCACGGTCACCGGTACCCCTTATAAGTGCTTACTAATGTTCTTACAGAAGTGAACATATCTGTTCACTTTACTCTTTATTTCACCTTATTTATTTTTACCTTGTTATTTTTTGCTTGCTTCATCCATCGGACCTCACGGTTAGATTTGGAACCCGACATACAACTACGTGATTTTAATTTCTATTAAAAATAAATCCATTATTTCCGCACTAAATTTAAGGTTTTATTCAGGATAGTTAGAACGGTCTGATTTAGATCAAACATGGACTGTTTCGTTCAATAACTTGCTGTCATTTTAAAGGTAATTTCATAGTCCCACTACATTAGAAACCAATGTCTCCATTGTATTTTCTATCCGTATTTACGCGTGCTTTTTTTTTTGAGGTGAATTTTTCACCAGCAATATCATTCGCCATAAAGAGGAACAGGTAATATTGGTATTATTACTTGGTGTCAGCTCCGGAATTGGAGCATCTCATAGCAGATGCAAAACCTTTTAGACTGGCTTGTGGCTGTGGCCTTGGCTTGGCCACAGCTTGCGTTGGCTCGCCGCGCCGTAGTAACCATGCGCTGTAGAAATGGATCGATTTTGCCGCGACTCCGCAACGATTTACAGATGGAAATTCGGTCCATGAGTTTGTTTGTATATTAACTCGTGTGGTTCCCATTCATCGAGCTTCTTTTTTGTAACCAGCCATATTTAAATGGTTTCAAATGGTTTTTTTATTACAATAATTAAACAACAGGGTCTACATGACGGTTGAACCCGACGATTTCAATATTTTATCGATATTTTCGACAATTGGTCTTCCAGAGCTTAGCGCATCTTTCCTATCAAAATTAGCGGAACAGAATCTATGAAACCAAAATTGTGCAAGATTGACTGTTGCAGTATCAGTGTTCACATTTTTCCTCGCCTGGCTTGCATTTTCGCTTTTATCGAAGAAAAACTTAAGATAGGGCGTATTTTTTCATTGGGGGTGTCCTTTTTTGATGTGTGCTTAAACAGCACTGAGTGAAGCAATTACAAAACAGTCTGCGAAGTGTTTTTGGTACGAAGTCTTGTCTTTCTAACGCCATACAGTGTAGCAGTGCTGCAACGCGCTATTCAAATCATCTATTGGAAAAGTAATGGATTTCTTTTGCTAGACCTAATATTATGAGACATGTGCTTCACTTGGCAACAAATTAACTACTGAGTTATCTTTCTTTCCAGGGGTTTCGGCTTCATAACATTCAGTGATCCAGCCAGCGTAGACAAGGTTCTAACACAAGGTACTCACGAACTAGACGGTAAAAAGGTAAACCATTACTTCGTTCAACTACTTACATGTATCTCTTATCAAATTAAATATTCACACATATACGCCTGTATGTATGAGTCAATTATTTCCTGGAGTAACCTAGAATATATTTTTATTTAATTATTTAATATATATAATTATGATGTGTTAAAACGATCAGATTAAAAACTTGAACGGGTCCTTGATCTTTGATATATGTTATTATCGGTCTACGAATTATCCCAGCTCCCATATACTACATATAATGATTTTCGATATTCCAGCAGACTTTATGCCGAATATGTCGGTCACTGTGTGAGTTACCTTCACAAAATTGCGTGGAAACATGTTCCCTGATATACTCGATTAATGAAAAGAGTTGTTGTGATCAGTGCAGATCTTCCTCTATCCCAAAAATGCTCGATATAAGAATTCCCAAATTTCCATCTGACTTTAAACCTTTCATGATGGTCAAAATGTGTGATGTTTTAATGAAATTAAGTAATATTAATGACAGTACGGAAGTTTGCGACCTATAACATAAGTTAATAAGATACCAAATATAATTTCAATCCATTGGCAATTTCTTCGAATAATGAATGTTGAATTCTTCCGCAACATTTTTTAATATAAAGTTATGCCAGCACCTGAAACCATTTCCCCGTCTCTAATCCTTGCACATTGCGAAAGTATAAAATGTTCGGTTACACCCGAACTTAGCACTTTCTTACTTGTTTTCAATTGTCTTTAGTAGTGTATAGGTCTGTTGTATCCGAACTTTAGCCTTTGCTCGATTTTGACAGCTCTTTTTAGGTTCTACAATATTTTTAAATTTTTGGTCAAATATGGAAATAGCGATACCATAGGCAGCATAAATCAGATTATATGTAATGATATGATGATACAGATTGTATGTAATATGCAGCGGACACATTTTCAACTGCATTAATGTGGTATTCCAAATTTCAGTTACTATATTGTTTTCCTTCCTATTGACTTTATGATTGTATTCCATATACATACGATATATGTATGTACATATGTGTATTTATGTGACGTTGATTTTTGCTATTACTTGTCACAGGTATATATGTATATGAAATATTCACTCGCATTAACTTAATTATGTAGGATTGACGGAGCCGCAAATGAATTCAAAGTTCTCTTTACCTGCTTTACGTCAGTTAGTAGTACGATTTCTGATGTTCAATTTCCGTTTGCTTGAAATTTTGCACTTTGCAATTTTATTAAATTCTTTTTCCGGCTGCTCCCCGGCTTAAAAGTGTGATGTAACAGTGAGATTTCATGACGTTTCCTTTTTAAAGTGCATTTTTCTCTGTGGTGTTTGCTGTACAATCCCAGACATACACTTACTCGCACTCATCCTACTGGAAACATTAGTAAAGCAGCATCAATATTGCTCAAACATTTCCAATTATTTGCTGTTTTCATTCATTTTCCATTTCGGTGCGTTAAACCTGCTTGCCAAATAGCCAAATAGGGTGCACTAAAAAAACGACTTTATATTTTCAGCATTACTAATTAAAAAATATAATTATAGTTATTTGATTAATTTGACATTTCTTTTTCCTAAATGTTCTTCATATACTATATATTACGGGTCATCTTTGAAATCTTACGTAGAATAAGTCTAGGTGACAACTTTTAAAAATGAAAAGATTCTCGTCATCTTTAGAAAATCCAGTAGTATCACCAGAAATAATGGGCTGTTGATTTCCGAAGAAGAGACATGTCATACAAATGGATGTGTACTCTCCACCTATGAAAGTATTCAAAATGTTCTTAGCTGGTGGGAGCAGAGAACTAAGGCGGAAGGGCTTGTCCTTGGTGTGTTTCAATGTACACCCAAGCTTTTGTTTGATGGACAGACGGACGGAAATTATTTATTGTTGATTGGTTTTGCTCTCCAATAATTATTTTTGTAGTCCCGCTTATGTTGGAAACGAACGTATATGTCTTACAATTCTTGTTAAAAATTCGCCTGACACAATTTTATTAATAACGATTTCGCCCATGTTTCTTAGGTTTTTACTTCATAACCGGGGCACATCATATTCCAAATAATTTTTTCTGTGTACGTTTTCATCATACTTATTTCGGTTTAGTGATCGGCTCCTTGGCCAGATGTCCGTCACGTGAAATATCAATCCTTGAAACATAGCCCGTCTTCCCTAACCCCTCACCATTTCGCTTCGTCTACAATTGTGTACACATATATAAACGAAATGGGGAGATGTATGTATGTGTGTTGCGCCCACTCAACGCTGATTAGTTTTAGCTTTAATCTCGAAATCGATTTCTCCGCTGCTCGAATTTGGCAGGAAATAATCGCCTAGTTGCAATTGAGCTTTGGCGTTCTACCTGTGAGCATTCGCTACAATGTCAGCCTCGCTCCCATCCTCAGTGGCCTCACGCGTAGCGTTTGTTTGTCAATTGCTCGTTCTCTAACTTTTTGGTTCGGCAATATTTGAATTTATATTTGTTATTGTTGTTAGACAATTTCACTTTCCTATCAATTCCCATTTACTATGGAGATCTGTGTATATACAAAGTTCTCACGCTTTTGGCACCCACTCGGAGCATTTAATTTACTATTGGTTCTTTTAATTTACTTCGCAGTCGATTTTTTTCGATTTAAGGACACAAAGCTTTTCGTACTGTCGTCGCAGCCAAACTTGATATGGCAAATCTAGTTTATTTATACAATATCCATGCCATAAAATAGCACAATAGCAGAGCAAGTAGCGTTCGACGTGCAAATGAGCCAAAATGCTCTGGCTTTTATATATGATAAATACGAATAAAAAAAAGCAGCAAAAGTAATTGAAATTATATGATTTTTTATTACTTCAAACTTACGTATTAAATCCACGCTAGCAGCTTGCTCAGCACTTTCAGCTGCAACTCAGCTGTCTTTCTTGCTTTTTCCATCTTTTGTTCGCGTGGGCAGTCCGGGCTGTACGCCATTTGATTTTATTCCATTACCTTTTCAATCTTGAAATTAAATGAAATTCCGTTAGTCTATATTTAGATCATGTTTTTGGGAGAACAAGAAGAGAATAGGCTTTTGCGCCGTTTTTAAAATTTTTTATTGTCCTTGTAACCGGCTCATAAATTTTTTTGAGTCCACAATGGCACTGCAGACGTATCTTCTATTTCCTGGTTTACTCCTATTCAAAACACCGAGTGAAGCTAAGTCTCTTTCCATCTGGCTCTTCCAACGCAGAGGTTATCTTCCTCCCAATGAGTAAAGGATCTTTTCCTCAAACACTCCAAGAGCCGTTTGGTCGCCATATGATGGGACTTTTAAAGTGTTTCCTTCATCGAGGGATAGGTGTACTTTTCATTTGTCTGCACAGGGCAAACTGAAACTTGTTGGCGATAGTTCCCGGAAAGAATATATTTCATATTTATTTCAAATTATGACGGTGAACATGACGCGTCAGCAAAGGCACGATCGCAGGCTGTTAGTGTTTGATAATATGAAGATATTAGGATATCCGAACTTGTTTTCCATTACTACTAAATCCATTCGCCTTACTTCTGGATCCAATTATCCAACTATCCAACTCCAACTATCTTCTTCCATTAGATTACAGAAATAACTCGACAAAAACTCAGTATATAAAGTCGCTAAGGCTCACTCGAATAGAGGCATCATTTGGCAGCTACACCTCATTATGGACACGCACTTCACATTTTAAACGTCAGCGGACCATTAAACTGAATGTTTCAATATAGCTTCAACAAAGCTCACCCGCCTTAAGCTGTGACCCAAACCACCGGGTTAGGATGTTAGAATATGATGAAAAACGTCGGCAGTGCTTTGCATGTGAGCTTTGATAGGACACATAGGATGGAGGAACTGATGTCTGGTACTCATAACAACTGCTACAAAGAAATAGTCAGCAAAGCATCATAAGGGAACTTTATGTTCAAAGAGGATTTATTTATGTAAAAAATAGATCATTTATAATTCCGGTAAAGGTAGTACCTCTAAAGGAGATCGCTTTTGTAGGAAATATTACCAAATATATGATTTTAATATAAAAATTGCATTTATGTATATCATTCCGTCCGTCTGTACAATCAACTAATACATGTCCCGTGAAAAATTATAAAAACATAACTTCCCGACTAACTCCCATGTAAACATATTTCCAAACTTCGAAAACAGCAATAATTAATCTAAAATATCTTTCGCTGACGGCAAATATTATGAGAAAGATCCTCCTTCTTATATAGCCTGCCTTTGAAAAATTATCACATTAGAAAGTTGTCAAAAAGTTCGTCTATAAGCACAAGTTTTTAATCTATTGGCCAAAATGCAAAATTAATTGTTAATTCTGTTACTGGAATTTCAAAACACAATAAAATCTTCGACGATTTTATTCATAAAATAACAATAACTCAATTTCTAATCATCACCGAAAAGTGAGATATATTTAGTTGATCGGGGCTGTTGTATTGGCTCTATTGTCTTCATTTATTTTAGGAAATTAGGAGAACTAGAGATAATTATTAACAGTTTTTACTACTTTACTTCATTTGGTTTAATTTTTTATACTCACGCAACGTGTTGCTACAGAGTATATTAGTTTTGTTCACCTAACGCTTGTTTGTAACACCTAGAACTAATCGAGTTAGATATAGACATATATATATATGCAATATAAAAATGGTTAGGATGAAAAGACGAGTTAAAATCCGAGTGACTGTCGGTCCGTGCGAGCGATAACTTGAGTAAAAATTAAAATATTTTGATGAAACTTGGTACACGTGTTCTTTGTCAACGAAGGACGGTGGGTATTGCAGATGGGTGTAACTGGACATCTGACACGCCCATAAAATGCCATTAGTCGATAACAGATTAAGTTCTATAAGTAAGCAGTAAATTAAGATACGAACGCGTTATTTGGTGTAGCGGATCCTAGTAGGCCGGGTGATCTTTGGGCAAAAATTTTTGTAAACGTGGGTATGGCCACGCCCCTCGCCCCGCCATATCTGGGAAACCGTTGAAGCTATATTAATCAAACTTGCTCCGCGAAGTTTTTCTAGCATTTCCTCTTATACTGAGAAAATTAGTGAAATCAGTTTAATAACCACGCCCACCTCCCATACAAAAGTTAGGTAGCAAACTACTAAAAGTGCAAAAACTCCCTGAAGGAACACGTCAGTAACATTAAGTCCAGCAGCAAATAGTGTACGAAAGAGTTGCATAAGAATCCGTGTAAAGTTTTGCTGATGGGCGTGGCACCGCCCACTTTTAGGAGAAATCCCATATCTCAAGAACGCCTCAACCGATTTCAACAAAATATAGCACATGACATTACATTCGCATTCTGATGTCACATAGCGAAAATGGACGAAATCGGATAAAAAGCACGCCTACTTCTCATATAACACCTTTTTAAGTTTCATCTGATACTTTCACTTTAAAGTAGATAAAGTGAACATCAATTAAATTATTGAAATAAAACTTAGTACAAATAGTACGCTCACGATGCGCCATCTCATGCGTAAGAATAGTCGAAATCGGTTTATAATTTTTCAAACCAATTTTTTTTTTTTAATGAAATTCGAGGATTATCTTTCTATGATAATAATGTGCTCTTGTGTCAAAAATGGGGGAAATCGAGTAAATACTTCCCTCAGCCCCCATCTACCTAGTATACGGATTTTCAACCTCTGGATTCACTTTATACCATATATTTCGGTCAATATGTAAAATATCTTATCAAAATTAAGTGAACGTGTAACATTGGATATACCATAGATTACTGCGGAAAATGTGTGAAATCGGTGAACGAATTATCCCAGCTCCCAAATACTACATCTAATAATATTCGTTATTCTAGCAGACTTTATGCCGAATATGTCGGTCACTGTGTGAGTCACCTTCACAAAATTGCGTGAAAACATGTTGCCTAATATACTTAAATAATGAAAAGAGTTAATGTGATCAGTGCAGATCTTCCTCTATCCCAAAAATGCCCGATATATGAATTCCCGACTTTCCATCTGACTTTAAACCGTTTATGTTGGTCAATATGTGTGATATTTTAATGAAATTAAGTGGATATGTTTTCTTAAACACAATGTGATTTCGCGCTAAATATGAAAGAAATCGGCCTAGACCATGGTTTAAGCCACATATTCCTAATACAGTGATTTCCATTTCTCTGGATTGCTTTTTCCTCATGTATCTAATATATTTATTAAACCCCTTTGGTTGAGTTTATAACACAAATAACACTTTTGAGTTAATTTGCTAGATTTTAATATAAATAACTCTGTCACCTGACCTGTAATATAAGTTAATAAGATACTAAATATGATTGTAATCCATTGAAAATTTCGTCGAATAATGAATGTTGAATTCTTTAAAGTTATGCCAACACCCGAAAGCATTTCCCCGCTTCTGGTCCTTGCACATTGCCCTTACTTAGCCCTTCCTTACTTGTGTAGATTTAGAATTAATAACCATATATATTTCGTTACTCCTTGATATTTATTTAAGTTAAAGGAAATTATGTAATGTTTTTATGTTCCCTAAATTGGCGACAGTATTATTTGGTTCAGCCGGAACTTAATTATGATCCTTTCTATTTTCTATTTTATGAAATATTCATAAACACTACAAAACTCAACTGTAATTTTTCCATTTCTACATTTGCAGATCGACCCGAAGGTAGCATTTCCACGCAGAGCACATCCGAAAGTAAGTAAACTTAATAAAATAAACTTTACTTACTTATTTACAAAGGCAACGATCTCCTAGAAGAAACGATATTAATAAGTACTAAAAATGTATGAGTATACAAATAGAATCAGAGTTCTTTTGCCTCTGATATTGAGTAAGGTCCTGAGGTAGTATAGAGATCGAGCAGCAATTTAGATATGAAAATCAAACTTGGTACAAATAGTACGTTCAAGATATCTCAAGCGACCAGATTCCTAATATTAGGGCCTCAGGCCTGACTTTTAATTGAAAATATCGGGAAATATGTAAGATATTGTAATGAAATCGGAGGACTATTTTTCCATGAAAATAGTGTACTTTGGTGTCAAAAATGGGGAAAATCAGGTAAATACTACCCCTAGCCTCCATATACCTTATATACGGATTTTCACCGGTTAGACTGTAGACTTTATACCATATATTACGGTAAATCTGTAAAATATCGTAATGAACTTCGAGGATTATCTTTCCATGATAATAATGTGCTTTTGTGTCAAAAATGGGGAAAAACCGGGTAAATATTTGCCATAGCGCTCATATACCTAATACAAAGGATTTTCAATCTTCCTGTACACTTTATACCATATATAACGGTCAATATATGAGTTATCTCTTTGAAATTTAGAGAGCGTCTCTTTCTGATAACAGTGTGCCCATGTGCTTAAAATAGATAAAATCGGGTAAGCACTTCCGCGAGACCCCATATAGCTAATACAAGGATTTTCAATCTTCCTGTACACTTTATACCATATATTTCGGTCAATATGTAAGATAACTTTGAATTATATATTAAGTATATAATTAATCGAACGTGTAATATCGGCTATACTATAGTTTACTGGCAAAAATGTGTGAAATCGGTCAACGAATTATCCCAGCTCCCCTGTACTACATCTAATGATATTCGTTATTCTAGCAGACTTTATGCCGAATATGACGGTCACTGTGCGAGTTACCTTCACAAAATTACATGTTCCCTAATATACTTGAATAATGAATAGTAATCAGTGCAGATCTTCCTCTATCCCAAAAATGCCTGACATAAGAATTCCCGACTTGCGACCTGACTTTAAACCGTTTATGTTGGTCAATTGGTCATATTTTAATAAAATTAAATGGATATGTTTCCTTACACACAATGTGATTTCGCGCTAAATATGAATTAAACCGGTCTCGGCCCGGCCTCATATTCCTAATATAATGATTTCCTTTTCTCTGGTTTACTTTTTCCTCATGTATCTCATATTTTCAATAAAGCCACTTTGGTTGAGTTTATATCGCATATATCACTTTTGAGTTAATTTGATAGATTTTAATATAAATATCCCTTGCACGAAGCACTACACTATAGCAGCGGCTAGCCAAGAAGAAAACGGAATCTGCGCTCTTTTAGTTATAGCCGCAAGGATAACCAACCCACCAATAATATAATAAATATTTATAATAATTATAATTAAATATAAATTTTTATACTGTCAAAAGTAATCTGTCGCTTTAAAATGTTCCATCGACCGAACGAAAACACAAAATATGGTGAGAGTGATATATTTTCTCTCCTCTACTTTGCACAGTTCCACTTGGAACGAGCTTAGTGATTCTTTCAAGATAGTCCAAAAATATATTTTCAAAAATAAGTATTTGGTATGACATGCTGATTCATAGTTCAATTAGCTTTGTAATAAAGAGTGAGCCGGTGCTGCCGACTAGTGTTGCCCTGAAATAATTGAATGCTGAATTTTAGTTGAAATAATCAATTCTATGGCAGCACTCAAATTTGCAGTGTGGATGGTTTTAAATGGGTAAAGTAATTCTTGGGAATATAGAAAATAAAATTGAAAAAAAAAGAAATGCAAATACTTAGCGACATAAAATGTAGATGAGCCAAGTTAGCAAAAAATAAGCCCGCTATAAAAAAGTTTGCGCAAATTTACCATAACCAGATATGCTAAGGAATTTTTTTTCTCTTGCAATATTCACATATATATATATACTTCTGTACCCATATATATGTATGTAAGGGACAGCATTATGCGCCAAGAAAAGGCAAGGCGGCTGAGAAGTCAGCTGAACACTATAGGTCCCAGCTATTTAAGGGCGACATGAAGGGATTGGAGATGAGCATAGTTTTAATAATTGCGCGCCCTTCTTCTGACAACAGCGTTAAGTGGTGGAACGACGTGCAACCGCATTTTAATTTTTCCAACGCGTCGACATTGAATTTTCCCACTTTCACCCATTTTGCTTACTTTCTCATTTCTGCGGAATATTTTCTTATTTGCTACAAAGACTTGGGTCTCCATGCGTACCTGCCTACATGCATACATATATGCAAACACCTTGGGCTTCTTCTGGCCCAGACCCACATACAAATGGTGAGCATTAGAGGGAATGTTCTTACAAATAGGAAAGAAATGCTTACGCTTGCTCTCGGACTTTTTTAAATACTCATTGAATAAGTTGTTGGCTGTGCCGTTGGAGTTGCGAAATGTCAGCAATTCTGTAAGAAATAAAAATTATTTATTTGCATTAAAATTGAAAGTAAACGTTAGCTCATAATATTAAATGTTTACACCCTAGGTTTGGCACAATCACGAGGTCTGGCTTTCATAAGTATTAAGAATTAGATTAAAACCATTTAACTTTCTAAATCACTTAAATTAAATTCTACCATGAATTGATTACCGCCGTTTTCGAGTTAGTTGATTATAAATTGGGCCAAGAGAAATAAAATGGGAATGACAAGTTTGCTTGTTCTATGGAAAGTATTTGTAATAGATTCTGTGTATTTGGGTACCGAATATAGGAAGTACTAGTTTTAAGTAATGTAACTCTGAAAGATCTACCCGAAAATTTAGAAATAAAATCAAGAAGGCTTTGTTGATCCGAATCAGAGGGCTTTGTTAAGTTGGATGAATTTGGAATATTGGACACATAAAAAATGTGCTATTAATCTTATAATTCTTATATAATCTTATATATAATATATATATATAATTCTTATATATAATAAATCTTATAATTAAGCTTAATACTAAACCCACCGTTTTTTATCGGAAATTCATTTTCGGTTCTCAAAGCAGTCAATGGTAATAATATTTTTTTTATATAATAAATTACAACAAGCCCCTATCCAGAACCTGGCCATAAATCATGTTTGCATCAACGTCGACGTTTGTCTTCAGAATATTTAAATAATGTTATATAATGTGGTTATTCTACAGTTATATCAAATCTTCCCTGAAGTAATAAGCTCAGTTTCAAAAATTTTTTTTATACGCCAAAGAAGGGTGTAAATCTTCCATAGATATTGATGGTCCGCATCTTCAATTATTCCCGATTCACTGTACGAAGTTTGTACAGAGCACACGTGCTAAAGCATCCCGTTGCTCTCAACCTGTGTTTATCTACGGAACTACCGTTAGGCTTTCCCTCGTAGGGCAGGTATTATACATAAAAATGCTTTTGTTTGTAAGCCTTTACGACGTTTTAATCTTATCCTGCAGCTTCTCGGGACTGAACTATCGGTCTTACAGCGATTTCGTCTTCACGGACGATATTCACGATATTCACGATTTCATAATATACGTTATTATGCCAGTGGAACATAATGGCTATTTTTTGATATTGCTTATGGCTGCATTTCTGTTGTTTTCCGCTTCTTCTGGGGTTTTCGCTACGACTAGGACCGTTATGTCGTCCGCGTATACGGCTATCTTTACCACGTCTGGCACCGCAACTCTTAGAACACCGTCGTACATTATGTTTCACATTATGTTTCGACAGTGTCGAGAACTGACCTCTGCGGAACACCGCCACTAACTTTATATGTTTCATGACCGTATTCAGTGTCATATAAAAGGACTCTATCTTCAAAACAACTTTTCACAATTCAGAGAAGGTAATCAGGGACCTTTAGCTCTGTCAGAGCCCTTTTAATTAGGGTATAGTTTATTGAGTTGAAGGCATTTTTTATGTCAAGGGCAATGCCCACCCAAGTACTTTTTCGCATACACCCACAAAAATTCAAAGTCCAAAAAATAAATAAGAGGAAAGTATTTGGAAAAAAGCTAAGTAGAAACTGTAAAAATTCAAAGAGCTTTCTTTTAGTAAAAAAAAACCAAACGCCAAAAGACTCAGGCTCTTTCCACGGGGTCTTGCAAATTTACATCGTTGCAGGCGACACATCCCGTGTTGCACGGATTAAAGTGTAAACGCCCAGCTGGCAGTCAAATTGTAAGAATCAAAAATATATATATATGCATAGTATATTGATATATATATATGTATCTAGATTGTAAAGTATATATGCGTGAACGTGCCAGAGACAAGTGGCACTCGGTTGAAAAGTGAAAAGTTTAAAGTGCAATTCTAGTGTAATTATGAACATTTCACAAAAGTGAGAACTTTCAAATGTGCACCAGCGCCTGGCCAAGCGGACTCGATCTACACATGCACATGTCCTCCACATTGAAACGTGTGTGTGGTGTGCATGCTTGCGCCAATGTCTTGCACGGAGCGTGTCTGTGAGGTGTCGGTGATTGTGCTGCACGTTCATTGGCAGCCACAAGAGTGATATAGCGGGCCAAAGTAAAGGGATGGCACGAGCTGTGAGGCAGTGGGAGCAAAGGATCATTGTGATATGAAACAAAAGCGAAAATTAATTTATTTCAATTGAAGATGAACTTTTGAATGCAAAGTTATTTTTCAGCATTCCTTCATTTGACAAACGCCAACGTCGAAGGAGAGAGACCATGCAGTAATGTTGCTACTTATTCTGATATCCTGATGCACCTACTATTTGTTATTGGCTTTATGAAAAGTGACAAATGCTCCTGCAAACTTTACAGCTTCAGTCGGACTGTTGGTGCAGATAACGGCCGTCAAATCAAAGCTGTCCTTCATCCGTTTCAAAGAAGCTTTAAACCTTTGCATAACGCGCGTTACCCGCTTCCCTGGTTTTACTCTTTTTCGGATGACTTTGGGCTAGCGTAAAGTGAAAAAGTGAAAAGCGTGTAAGCTCATTCGCCGCTCGTAGTAGTTTGAACAATGGAAATTTAAAGTTTTTCTGCTGATTTAGTGCTTCAGCAAACTTTTTAAATTGAACTGTTCCACGCTTATTCGCCGCCCTATCGCTATTCAACTCAACCATCGCCACCAACCCCCCACCGACACTATCGGTCATGACTATCTGCGACTATTGTTCGATGACATTTTCACGCTATAGGCTCCTCGACAATGGAATTCGGCACCAAGAATGTCAGCCGCACCGGAGTGTTCATCCTCTCGCATCCACTTACCGGCAGCGAGCAGAAATGCAGGCAGTGAGTCAAACGAAATGAAATATTATTATTACTTCACATAGTCTGCTCTAAGTAAGTTTCACCTCATAGTACTCCCTTCCTCACCCGTTCGATGTTGCCACAGCTTCAGCATTGATTAAATTAAAGTTCCAATGACTGCAGCGCTGGTTTGGAGAGAAAAGCTACCAAATACCAAACTATATAAATGACAATCAATCACTTGAGCTGAAGAAGATATAAAATAAATAAAAGTGAAAAGTGAGGTGTCAGCTATAATGTTTCCGAATTGTTTGGCATTTTAGTTTGCAACAAATAAGGGCATATAATTTCGAGCGCGAAGTAGCGAATTGCATGAACGCACCGACATTAACATGTTTAAAATTCAAAGGGCTGCCTTTGTTGAAAAATTAGTCAATCCAAAAATTTACGATTACAATAAGAATATCCGTAAGTATAAGCTTTTGCTTAGACTAAAAAGTCGCGTTCGCGGTGCTTTCACGATACTTTTTATGATGAGGTAAAAGAGGGTTAGAATTCACTCGACCAATCTAAGTTTATCAAAGAGTTCGACAACAAATCCTTAAGCAGTACATTGAACTAGGGTTAAAAGAATTTCACATTGATTTTATATCTGTGGGACACAACGGAGAGCAATAGAAAGGCAACACAATGGAGGGTAGGTATTTGCGAATTCTATTAAGCACTCAATGAACTTTCGGATTCTCTTAAAGGTTTTATATTATATGTGTATTTTGTATTTATGCTTGGGAATCCTGTCAATAAAAGAGATAAACTTAAAATAAATCTGTTCATCCTTTTGAACTGATGAGCTGTTATTGGAAAACCATAGTAACCAACATAGTAGATAATTTAGGCGGTTTTGTTATGTGACGGCCATTTTTATAGCATTGGTTGCAATTTCTACCCATGAATTTTGCGGTGATTAAAATTTTGATTTTTCGATTTAAATCTCTCTGCAAATTTAATTGGTTCGATTATGTTGTCCAGTTCGCGAAATATATCATATTTCCTAAACCACTCGATCTAGCTGAACCACATTTAAACCTAGCATTGGACATAGTAGTCGTGTTGAGAAAATCAAACCTTAACCCATTATAAAGCAATTTCAAATTCCATCGCATTACTTTACAAATACTCTTTTAAATATAGTCATAAATAGTATAAATTGATTCTGACGGCAATGTGGTTCTTTGCTAAAAAGGGATAAGTTCATTCCAGAACTTTCCCATATCACAAAGATAAGAAAGTATATTCTTCAGAACTATTTTAATTAATATAGTGAATTAAATAATTCAATTTGATTTTGAAATAGATATCTCTGATGCTATAAGAATAAGCCTAAGTTCCTGAAAACAAGTAAGTAAGGGTAAATTCGGGTGTAACCGAACTAATTTCAGGTGTTACAAAACGTTTTATTCAAAAAATGTTACGAGAGGATTCAAAATGCATTATTCATATTTGGTATATTGTAAACATATATGATTATAATCATATTTGGTATATTATAAACAAATATTATAGATCATACACTCAGCGGACATTTTGCACCGTACATTAGGAAAAGGTCAACCAGAGAATCGGAAATCTTAGACCAAGGTTTACACCGACTTCATTCATATAACCACCATCGCTAAGCCATGTTATATTTAAGAAGCACGTCCACTTAAGTTCGTTAAAATATCACACTTATTGGCCAACATAAATGGTTCAAATTCAGCTTCAAAGTCGTAAACTCTTATATCGGGTATATTTGGGAAGGGGAAGGTTTGGACTGATTGCAGCAACTTTTATACTAGAGAATATACATCTATGCAATTTTATGAAGATAAATCACACACTGACCGACGTATTGAGCATAAAGTCTTCTATGGTAACGAAAATCATTATATTTAGTATATGGAAGCTGGTGTAATTCGTTGACCGATTTCAAAGATTCTCAGAATTAAACTACATCATATTTAATATTATACATTCACTTAATTTTGCTAAGGTTTCATACATATTAACCTATATATACCGCATAAAGCCAACCGGAAGTTTGATTTTTTGCTAAATTTACTATATGGGAGCTAGAGGTAATATTGATACAATTTTATTAATTTTTGGTATCACGATATTTTTGCTATTAAAATAGCTTATACCGATTTATATGGTATAAAGTCAGTCGGAGATCTGAAAATCCATATATTTTGTATTTGAGAGCTAGGGAAAATATTTACATGCTCTTACCTGTCTTTTGACATCAGGGCACAATTTTTTTAGACAAAGATTTGCTCTGAATTTCAATAAGATATCTCACAGTTTGATCGATATTTGCGGTATTCGGTATCCGGTGACTTGAAAAGTTATATTCTGGTTTCGACAATTTTTAGACATGAGATGCTAAAGTATGGAGTAAGTCACTCTTTTTACAAAGTTTTTCTCCGCTATATTCATTGGTAATTGATTAATATACTGTAAAGTGAGAGAACCATATGGAATTTAAAATTGTGATATATGGGAAGTAGGCTTGGTTGGATTTCGCTTATTTTGCCAATTTCCGCACTTTAAGATATGGATTTAAATGTAATACTATACACTAAATTCGGTTGAAATTGGTATAGCAATTCTGAGATGAAGAATTTCATCGAAAAGTGGGTGGTGCAATTCCCACTGTCCAATTTTTGCATTGATTCCTTTGAAGCTCTTAGGTACCACCTTGGTTTTGAAACTTGAATGTTTCTGATGTATTTCTTCGGCGAGTTAACGCACTTTTATTAGTTTTAAACATAACCTTGGTATGGGAGGTGGTTTATAAATCGATTTCACTCATTTTCCGAGTGTATGAAGAGGTCGTGCAAACAAGCCTGGTTGATATAGCTTTAATGGTTGTGGGCGAGGTAATCCGATGCTTCCTATTTACAATATCAACCTCCTCAGAGTGCCAAGGAAGATATGTGCCAAGTTGGAGTAAGATATCTCAAATTTACTCAAGTTATTGCTTGCACGGATAGACGAACAGACGAACGGATATATAGTCATCCGGAATTGAACTCGTCTCGTTATTTTGATATCATTTATATATGCATAACTCTATATATATCTCGATTAGTTTTAAGTGTTACAAACAACCGTTAGGTGAACAAAACTATTATAATCTGTAGCAATATGTTGCGAGAGTATAGAAAGGGGGTAAGTCCGTTCGTAATTATGGTATTATAGTATTTTGCAGGTATTTATTTATACCGAAATATTTCGTACATCTTTAATTCTCATAATGGGCATAGTGCCTAATTTTCAATTGCACCCAAACTTAGTGTTGCCTTACTTTTTTATAAGCATGTCTATCAGCTTATACTGTTCTTTGTTTTCCTATTGGCCTTGACAGATATAGGCAGTGTGGTTAGAAAACTAAAACGAAATTTTAACAGGATTGCAATGTTCTTTGCTATTTTTTCACAAAAATTGCTATTAATATTATCAAATCTACTTACGATTTTGATGTTGTTTGAAGCGATGTTTGGGCTGGTTGTTAGTAGCTCGGGACAGACTAGACCTTCACTCATGCAAATATCCATTCTCATTAAACAAATGTAGATTATTTGTACCTTCGGCCCTTTGCAACATGTGCTGCAATATTTTGAGAGTTACATATGTATATATTTATGCGTCACGAAATGTTCCGTTTGAATCACCGGTGTATAGCAAAATAATGTATAGTTTGTGCGGTGTGTTTATGTATTTGTTGTTGCGGTGGAATATTCTCATTCAAATTGGATTGCTGCAGCTCATTGTTGTTGTTGTTGCCTGTTTTGTGGTTGTGCGCACAAAATCAGCAACCGCGGGAAATCTGCGAAGCGCGCAACCACCAAAAATCAGCAACCAAATCTTAACCAAACAACGACCAGCAGATAGGCGAAATATGCCACAACAGCGTGGTGGATCGAATTTTTCTTGAGGTGTAGTTGGGAAGAGGTAGAACTGGCTGTCGGATGTGCTGCTGGTACTCATAGTTGAAAAGCAACACTGCCTGTGGCCGCTTTTTGGCTGCTTTCAGGCATCGACGGAGGTAAATATGCCATTCGAATTTCTGATTACGTTTATATAATATTATATATGTACGTATGCTGAATACCCCGACAGTTCCGCTGCAAACGGTTATAATTATAATGTGTAATATAATAAAATAAATTAGTTTCGACAGAGAATCGGAGTGAGATTGGTAGGTAGGAAATTGAAATTCTTTTCAAAAAAGAGTAGAAAGCATTACATTCTGAGAAGTATTTCCAAATTTATAATAAGAAAGAAATGAGGGAGATTACTAATTATAATTACTGCTATTATTTATTATGCTGGTAAGGCAAGGTCGTGAACGAATCTCAAAAATTTTTGTATCAATTTGTAGTTGACAAGTAAACGCAGCCAGGCGGATGGAAATTAGTATTCCGTCATTAGGTACGTCTGTAAGCCGATTTCGATGACCCTAATTAGATATTTTCCTCAGACCGTATTACAAACTATATATATATTCACAGTGAGTCCGTTTATTGGACTCTTTATATCACACATGTTCCGGTTAAAGTGTGAGATAGGTTACCCTGTTAGTATATTTATATTTTTAGAGGGCTTTGATAATTATAAAGTGGTACTTCGTTAAGCTTTCATGCTCGAATGCAGAGTGAAAAAAAATCTATTTTGGAACTTCGAGGAGCATAATAGTAGTCCATATATTTAAAAATTTAGATAAAAGGAGGATTTGAGGATATACATGTTTCTAGAAAAAAGTTAGTCAGATGAAGTGCCTCACATAAAGCATATATATATATATCACTTGTTACTTGACGAGTTTCCCTACTTGATTATTTAGTTAAAGTGGCAACCTTAGTAATCTCTAAAGCAATGGGCTAAATATGTATTTATGTACTTTGTTGTTTGTATCCCAGAAATCTATATACATAAGTGTGTGTTTGTGTGCCCAAACGGCTGTGTGTACTCAGCATATGTTTGACTCACAAATTATTTGCAGCAATTGCCCCCACCGCAGCGAACGCGTGAAATGTCAAATCAGCCAACCGCGAGAAATCATGAAAACTGTAAAAATTACAAATGCGCAAATAATGTAGGTCATGTGGATAGCACATAAGTGTACTAAGGTGGCGTTAGGAGTCAACATTTAAGAATTAGAATTACCATATAAGATAATACCGAGAGTATTCAACCTTTAATTACGTGGGTTGCTATTTATATGACTGATTTTGTGAAGTTCTAGTGCTGACATGTGCTGCTTGACGTTGCAGTTGGTACTCGGGATGTATTGATATGTCTAAGAGTTGTGTTAATGCCGTTTGCAGTAACTAAAAATTCCTTTCGAGAGCATTTATATGCAATTATTTTTCATTATTAATATGCGTCATTAACCTAAAATTGCATCGATCGATAACCTAAAAGCAATAAATGTCAATCACCATTCCTTTGTACCGAAAAAGGCACAACCAATTTTCTGATACTTTCGTTTCATGAAATACCATAAGATCGAAGCATATTTGGCAACAATAAGCATTTCCATGATCATCTTGCAAAATTGTGAGTTTTTTTGCATTATATTTACATGCCTAAAAATAAAAACTTACGTCGTTTGGTGTAACAATTTGCAACATAAGGTTAATCGTAATACAGCAAAAGGTGCATGCAAATTTTAAACATCTATAAAAGTTAAGGATCGTAGCATTCACTAACAAACGGCCGTTTGAGTGTTTCCAGATATCCGGAGAAGCGAGATGAGTATTTCTTTTGAAAATTAAAAGAATTAGAAATTAGAAAGAGAAATTAATTAAGTGATTCCTTTAAATATGATCCGAAAGGTCATAAAGTATTTATTATCTCGGGCTAATGCTGGGTTTGGTTAGGTAGAAAATATTTTACTGTTGTTTTCTCTATTTTTGTTATCTTTTACAATTTTTTTGTGGTCATGAATTTCAAAAAATCAGCACTCGTTTAAGTAACGGCTATGTTCTCGCGGTGGCCCTTGTAAGTATAGCAGTCGCGCTTTTGCACACACGCTTCAAATGGCTGAAACAGTTGTAAAATTCCGACTACTATATATTGAAGTCACCATTCGAAGGTTCGTGCAACAATGCATACACAATGGGGCACACGGGTTTGCCCAGTGCGTTGACAGGAACTACAACCGTATGTGTAAATGCTAGTATGTGTGTACACATTTTAGCGCCATCGTAAATATCAACAAACACCTTAAATTCAGCGCTTCAGAAACTCGCAACAATATTGCCTAACAAATATGTAAAAACAGCAGCAACATCGTTTAGCGCAAATATTCTATTTTATTATTCATTCGCCACTGAAATGATTACCATGTTGCGCCTGGTTGTCTTCGATGCCTTCCGCCAGCGGAAGTGTAACTTGGGGATGCTTCTGCTACCGCCTGTTGTTACGTAACTTTTGTTATTTTACACCACCATTTAAGTTTAATGAACGATTTTTTAAAGTCTCATAAATGGCTATGATAACCACTTAACACAGTCGGCCATAACAATAACAACAATAACAACAAATGAAGCAGTGTATACCATAAAAACATATAGTAAGAACTCTAATCAAGCGCAAACTGTGGCAGCTTGATGCTGCTACTGATACTTGCGGTAAGGCTGTATACATATGAATGCATGTATTTATGTATGAGCATGGTTAACGTCCTCTTAAGCACTAATCTCCCAATGGAGGAGTGTTGAAAACTGATGCTTTGGTACGTAAAGTGCCAGCAAGTTTCATTTGATTACATTTTTAAACCAAAAGAGGGAAACATTCCACACAATTTTTCCACCAACTAAAAAGTATCCACGCAGACGAAAATTTTTTCTCGTTTGTTTACTTACGTTTAATTCTCTGCTAGTTAACAACGTATATTATATTTAGAATTGGTGACACGAGGTTTCGAAATTAATCTGTCTATGTCTATGTCTTTACTCACTGTATTGTACACGTATGAGAGATTACCATCCCATGGATCGTTGTATCAAACCACACGGTTTCCATAACTAGCTAACCTTAAGTATTAAATAGATTTTATATAATATTAAAAAGAACAATTTTATATATAACACGTTCACTCAGATTAAAAATGGATATGAGAGACAAATTTCAATAAATAAAAATTCTTATGAAACTTCGAAATATTTGGAATAGTAAATATTGTAAGAAAATTTTATAGATTTTGGTAATCAGCGACTTCGAAAAGAAGTTTTATTACCATTCTGAGATAGAAATATCATAATATCTGCTTAATCGATGAGTGTGAGGGTACCGAATTATTAAGTTTTATTGAGATTAATCAGTGCATATTAAGTAAAAGTATTTCTTATATGTGATTTTCGATTCTTGATCTTTTTTAAATACCGCTGAGGGTAGATTAGATAGATAGAGATAGGGATAGAGGGTAGATAGACAAATATGTGCTTAAAACCAATGGAATTAAAAATCGGTATTGCCGTTGCTGTGTTGTAGTAGATATTGAGAGATATTAGTTTAGAGAAAATAATTAGAGAAATATCAACCAGTTCTTGAGTTGAGTTCAGTTCAGTTGAGTAAGTTTCAGATTTCAATATTCAGAAAGAGCAGATATGAGAATATAACTATGAGATGTAAGGAGAGAAAAAAAATATAAGATTAAATTGTTAGTAGCTAAAGTAACGGTAAAAGTCATAATTTTTTTATTTAATTGTATGTCTTTTCTGAAATCGGTCAAATCAAAATAGAGCAGCTAAATAATTTTTTTAAACGGTGTTAATTATACCAACAATAACTCAAGCTCCTATTAGGGTTAGAAATTTAAAAAACTCTTGACTTCATATTATATTTATATACCTAGTACACATATACACAAAATTTTTTTCGATTACTTCAAGATTCATTGGTAAAGAAGAGTTGAAACTGTAGTTTTGCGAGGTTGCTCGTATAGAACTGAAGAGTGAGTGAAATAAGCAAGTTCGAACAGTAGGTGAAGCATTGCCACATAATTACCGATCAATTTGGGTTTATGTTTGCGACATAAATAGCTTTGTAATCACTGATACACAATTATGAGACGTCGTTGGTAACAGCTGGCCATTCGCCTACTTCACAATTTCTGTCAAGTGTGAGTATGTAATGGTTTGTTTCACTTTAGTTTCTGCTGCAAAGTTGAAAACCATCAACTGAGCCAACATCGAATGACAACAATAACGGTATAAAGTACATATTTATAGGCAAACAAGGATAAACAATAAAACACACACTCGCACATACATACATACGTAATAGGGACATAGAACTGCTGTGGAACACTCCAGCGTCAATAAGTGCGATATTTTAAATGCGAACCGTTAGCCAATATCTGTTTCCGCATCAGGTGTTGAATTTTAAAATTAAAATGTTTACTCAGTAAATTTTTAATTTTAATTTTTTGTGCGGTACATGTTTTAATTCTTCAACTTGATTCTATCCTTTCTAATAAAATTAAAGGGATTTGATGAAGGTGTCACCCTGTACTGTCCTTAAGTACATCGTAATTGCAACAAATCGTCGCTTACTGCTCACTAGACGAACCGATTGCTAATAATAATTCAGTGTGATTATCGATTTAGTAATTAAGCGATGAAGCAGTAATTAACAAACGAGAATAGAACCGAGACGAGTTGGCTTGAACGCTGCTGCCTCAGCTGAAAGCATTTATTGTTGGCGACGATAATGGTAGCAACAAGCAATCGCCTGAGCAAACAGTAGTGGGCACATATAGAAATTTATGGTGCTACTATGTAACAATTCTGGCAGTTTTGAACGTGAGTAGTGTTGTATATATCGTATAGCAAAGGAGAAGAACAGTTAGTCAAAGCGTTGGTTCCTCAACACAGATTTCGGTGATCTTTGAGTTGGATGGAAGGTGGATCGTGAATTGATTAATCCCATAGATTAAAAGCAATTACGCACAAAATATTGATTCCTTACCTAATAAGTTTAACATCTTGATCAGAAATCCTATTTCAAGTTACAGAAATTATGCAAAAGGTTTTTGCAGATATAGATAAAATCTAAAACTTATCGCTTTAAGACGATAACGATTTTTAGTAAAATTATGAATCTGTAGTTTCATAGCCAATAACTAGATTGAGTTAAAATAGTAAGTGGATTTATATACCTTTTGTAACACCTAAAACTTATTGATACGCATATATAATAGTTGACTTCATGCTGTACAAATACTCTTCCTTGGCTTTATACTGCACATAAGGGTCATAGTGATAACTCAGTAATACGAGAATATTTAAATTAGTAAAAATTAGTAATATGTGATTCATCGCCTAATTAGTGATATCAGCGTTGAGTCTTTTCTTTCAAATGAAAAACTGTCAAGTATTCATTACTGTACCCTCTAGTAAACAACCAAGACGTTTTTTGAACCAATTCAAACCTAATGAGCTAATGGGTTTTAAAAATATGTAATTTTTAATTTATATTATATTCATTTATTTTATATATGTAATATATAATTTAGAATTGCTTGATTCTGGGCACTCTGAATTATCGCTTATAGAACCACCTAAGAGCGTGTTCAAGTTCAGTAGAGAAGCTAACTGGTCACATCGTAGAACACCGCCAAGCTAAATGAGACATTTGAAATCATTGCGTTGTGATAGATTCAAAGCCAGTACCGCCTCTAATGATGATGGTTTTGCGCTAGTTTTCAACTAGCTCTACTTACTGCAGGGAAGGTACTGTCAACGCGCTTTCATATTAGGTCCTCAGTACTTGAAACATCCCAACAAGTTTTATAGTCGAAAAAATATGTATAATTTTATTATTCGTAAAGTGAAATAATTACCGTGATCGGTAATACGATATTTATAAAACTAGTATTGCTCCATACTATATGTTTAATAGCACTACGCAAGTTCCGTTCTGCATATTTTAATATATGGACTTTATGTCGACTTGTGGAAACAAAAAGCTCGTAATGCATTATCACAATACTGAATGTTACAGTGTTTTGACTTACGATGTCCGTTTTAAATAAATATTTCGCCTGTAATTCTTAAATTTTACTTTTGAGCTACATATATTTGTTTTACTTGGAAAGAGTATACCCACACAACTAAATATTCCCACAGGCATATGGAATGACTTTGCTGAATTTCGCAAAGGCTCGCCTTAATTCATACATATATATATACATATTTTTTTTACTCGAAAATGAATTTCAAACAATGCATTGAAACAAATGTTTGTATGTGCATAAATATGTGTGTTTTCTGAGCAAGAACTTAGCTTTGCGACTATATGTGGCAAAGGAAAATTCCGAGGAGTTAAATATCACGGATGTGGCAAATTTCTTTTTCCTCGGAGTTGCCATCTAGCAGCCATACAAAGCAACTATACAAAATACCGTTAAGATAAGCAATAAGTAACTGTGAATTATTGCAGTCATTACACGTTTACGTGCAGTCAATACTGCCAACGCCACCAATCTGCCGTGATGGCCTTTTAGCTTTCTAGCTGGTTTTCCCAGCCTAGGTTACAAGTCATTCCCCACCAACAATTAGCATTAGCTTGAATCCACTTCGTACAGTTACAGTGTTTATATGTGCTTTGATTGTTACAATTTTTGCTTTTTTCTATAGCACAACAAAATAATATGACTTTAACGACGCAGCTTTGTGCAGTAAATATCAAACCGGAGGCTAATATTAAAACAGAACACTTTCAACTTTTACATTTTTAAGGACTTTCTAGGTTTAGGATTATTGGTATTAGGATTATTGACTATAGATAATTTGGTGCTCAAGAAGAGAAAGTTGCGAGAAAATCTCCATTGATGTATTGTTTGTGATCTGTGATATATAGCTAATATTACTACGCTACTGTCGCTGGTCCGGATCGATGGTACGGTTTCCAATATGTTGCTAGAAGTATGTTAGTTTTGTTCACCTAACGGTTGTTTGTAACACTTAGAACTAATCGATTTAGATATAGATATATATATATGTATATATATATATAAATGATCTGGATGAAAAGACGAGTTGAAATCCGAGTGGACAGACGGTCAGACGGTCCCTCCGTGCAAGCGATAACTTGACTAAAAATTAAGATATTTTGATGAAACTTGATGCACGTGTTCCTTGTCACCGTAAGACGGTTGGTATTGCAAATGAGTGTATCTGGACATCTGCGACGCCCACAAAATGCCTTTAATCGAAAAGCGATAAAGTGCTATAACTAAGCAGCAAATTAAGATATAAACCTCTTATTTGGTACAGAGGATCCCAGTAGGACGGGGCATCTTCGGGCAAAAATTTGGTAAAAGTGGGTATGGCCCCGTCCCTCAACAAGTTTAATATATATATCTTGGAAACCGTTAAAGCTATATATATCAAACTTGCTCCGAGTAAGTTTTTCTAGCACCTCCTCGTATACAGAGATAATGAGTGAAAGCGGATAATAACCATGCCCACCTCCCATACAAAGGTTATGTTGAAAACTATTAAAAGTGCGTTAACTCGCCGAAGTAACACGTTAGAAGCATTAACTCCTACAGAAAATATGATATGAAAGGATTTCTTATGAATCCGCGTAAAGTTTTGATGAGGGGCGTGGCACCGCCCACTTTAGATGAAATCTCTCACGAATGCCTTAACCGATTTCAATAAATTTTTGTACATGACATTAGATTTGCATTTTTATGTCACATTGTGAAAATGAACGAAATCGGATAAAAACCACGCCTACTTCTGATATAACACAATTTTAAGTTTCATCTGATACTTTCACTTTAAAGTAGATAAATCGAGCATCAATTAAGATATTCGAATAAAGCTTTTCACGAATAGTACGTTAAAGGTATGCCATCTCATGCGTAAAGATAGTCGAAATCGGATTATAAATTTTTAAGCCACCAAATACCCCGGGAAATCTGTAAGATATTGTAATGAAATTGGAGCATTATCTTTCCATGATAACAATGTGCTCTTGTGTCAAAAATGTGGAGAATTGGGTAAATAATTCCCATAGCCTCCATATACCTAATATACGGATTTTCACCTTTCCAGTAGACTTTATACCATATATAACGGTAAATATGTAATATATCATAATGAAATTGGAGGATTATCTTTGTATAATAATAATGTGGTCTGGTGTCAAAAATGGGAAAAATCGGGTAAATACTTCCCATAGCCCCATATACCTAATATAAGGATTTTCAACCTTCCTGTAGACTTTATAACATAGATAACGAGCGAGAGAGCGTCTTAGAGAGAGAGATTTAGAGAGCGTGTTCTTCTGATTACAATGTCTCCATGTGCTTAAAATGGATAAAATTAGGTAAGCACTTCCCCTAGCCCCCATGTACCTAATAGACAGATTTACAATATTTGGGTAGACTTTATACCATATATTTCGGTCAATATGTAAGATATCTTAGCAAAATTAAGTCAACGTATAATATCGGATATACCATAGTTTACTGCCGAAAATGTGTGAAATCGGTGAACGAACAATCCCAGCTCTAATATACTACATAAAAATGTTTTCGTTATTCTAGCATACTTTATGCCGAATATGTCGGTGAGTGTGTGAGTTGTCTTCACAAAATTGCCTGAAAACATGTTCCCTAATACACTTGAATAATGATAAGAGTTAATGTGATCAGTGCATATCTTCCTCTATCCCAAAAATGCCCGACATAAGAATTCCAGACCTTCCATCTGACTTTAAACCGTTTAGGTTGGTCAATATGTGTGATATTTTAATGAAATTAAGTGGTTATGTTTTCTTAAACACAATGTGATTTCGCGCTAAATATGGAAAAAATTGGTCTAGATCATGGTCTAAACCGCTTATTCCTAATATGATGATTTCCTTTTCTCTGGTTGACTTTTTCCTCATGTATCTAATATATTTATTAACAAAGGGTTTAATAAATATATTGAAGTTTGAGATAATGTATATTGAATTGTTCCGCAACATTTTTTAATATAAAGTTATGCCAGCACCTGAAAACATTTCTCCGCCTCTGATCCTTGCACATTGTGAGAGTATAAAATGTTCGGTTACACCCGAACTTAGCCCTTTCTTACTTATTAAACATGTTACTTTCTATCAGACCTGTTATATCTGGTGCAGTGGACTCTCCGCGAAACAAGCCTAACGTACATATGGTATACTCTCCCTATGTGTTGCACAGATCATAAGAGTTTTGTTTGCAAACAAAGTAACGGGCACATATCTTGACATCTACATATTGATGAGACGTAGCGGGTGTTCATATATACTGCAAACAAATCACATTACGGTACTTCATTCAGCTCAAGTATTTTAAAATTTAAAGTCCCTAAATAGTGCTGGGATATGGAAGCTTTGTAGCAGATGCTCTTCGACAGAGGCAGAGCTTTGACAGATTTAGCCAGTACACAAAGTTGCTAGCGGCCGCTTTAAAAAATACCTCCCCCCGCCTCCCTTAAAATTAATAAATATAAATTGTTCATAAACATTGAGTTCTCTCTGCCAAGCTCAGTTGAATTATTCTTTATTACGGATTTTCACTAATGTATGAAAATGGACAAAAATAGGCAACATAGAATCCCTTGAGATCTCATTACCATATTTATTTTGCAATAGATAACTGAAGTTATGAGAAAACTGTTAAACTAAAACTATAACACCAAACTACTTCTAAACCAAACTAAAACTAAATTTTGTGCAAAGAATTTTTAAAATAATTCTATATGACTTATGAAATCGTTTCATAATAGTACTTGGGAGATATATATGCTCTCAACATAGGAATTTTGATATAAAAATTTAATAAAATAGGACAAGGTCTCCCGGTCCCTCAAGCTATCTTTTCAAAAAATGAGTTATATACTGCAACAAGATAATCAGCACCTTTTATTCCATTTCGTAATAAAGAAAATTGTTAGGTATTCAATGGATAATGATTTTATTTTTTTTTCATTTGATGTTATTAGTTTCAGAATTATTATAGATATTCTAATTTTGAAGAGCGCCGTTATACGGGTTTACCCATTTTCCATAAATAACCTTAGTAAGTATTCTGGGGAAAAATTTTAATTGGTTGGCTCGAGTTTATCCACTTCTCTTAACAGCAAAAACACAAACAGCAAATAATCCGCCAATTTTCTTGAGAAGAACTTTTGTACAACTCGCTCAGCTCTGCGTGAGGAGCATATTTTTTTCTGTTGAAAAGCGGTAATGATGTCAAATTCTAATATTGGTTTCTCAACATTTTTTCTCCACAATTCAAAGGTAATCTGTCTGTCTTCTGCAACTCCCTTTATTTTCAGAATACCGCTTTTCGTAAGCCTAACATTTTCCGGAAACATTGTAAGGTGAGGGGGAGAATTGGCAATTCTGATTGAGTGAGAAACTTTTGTTCTAAAGAAGAAGAGGGCGGCAAAGCCGAATGCATAAGTGAGTGAGGGCATAAAAGAAGATTTAACAACAGATTTTGGTCTTCTACCCCACTACCGCGTTTTAGACAAAGGATAAGAACAGAAAATAAAGGAAAAGCGTTTGTAGCATCTTCTTGCACGCACTGATCCCTCCTCTGCTGTTATTTTCAGCATTCTATGTATCACCAATTACCAGCGTGATGCTGCCATTAATATCAGTCAAAAACACAGCAGAAAACTGTTAAAAGAATATTCTTACCACTCGCATGTACTCACATGCCCACCAAAATCGTCGAGACTTTAACGAATCATCGCTTTTCGCTCACTCTCTCATATTACATAAATATAAGACTAGCCAAAAGTGGTAAACGTTACGTAGAGTGATGTGAAAGGTAATATTTGGGAGCAGATTCTATTTAGTAGAACGTGTTTTCGTAAATTGGCCAATTAACGTTGTTATCAATTAACATATGGTTTGCTGAGTAAAAAATGGTGAAAATCATGCAGTTAACTATCAAACACACTTTCTGTGCAGTTAAATCCTTCATGGAAGTAATGAAAGTATAACCTTAAAACGCAAATCGTCTTTTGGACTGTATGTTATGTGTAAGTCATTCAATTTGGGTGTCAAAAGTAATTGTTATTGATGAATTGAAACGAAGTAGAAGATGTAGAAGTATTCATATTTTGGATTGTGTCTTTTGGCGATTATTGCTTGGTTCCTTAGCCCCTTGACATACGAAGACATCTGGGAGACGACATTCTTATGTCAAAACAATTGACATGTCTTAGACTTCTTCAAAATTGCACTGCGAGTTCCTATTTACAGTGCAATCATAGATCATTTCTAAATCAAAAATTAAAAATTCCGCATAGCGTAGAATTTCTAACAATAAAAATAATCGAACTATACGTATGAAACGAATTTATTTTTCGAAGATTTCGAAGAGAGTTGTTTATTTCAAAATGATCGTAAATGCGTAAGCCCTTTATCCAGCAGTAATGAATCAGATCCATCCGAACGTATAGAAGAATGCATATGTGAAGCTAAAAAAAATATTGCAAACATAATACCATTTACTGAACCTGGTATCAATCCCGTGATATATGTGATGTAAACTGAACCAAAAAGGCTAAGGTCAATCAGATAATCCAAAATAATTATATCAGAGCTATGGGCTTTAGGGCCAAGTCTGTACCGATTTCATTCGTAATCAGCGTTAAACCAAACTATGTTTAAGAAAACATACCAACTTAATTCCATTAAAATATCACACTTATTGACCTTCATAAACGGTTTAAAGTCCGCTAGAAAGTCTGGAATTCTTCTACTCTGATACACTAACCCTTTTGATTACTCAAGTATACTAGGGACATGTTTCCACATAATTTTGTGAAGGCAACTCAAACGGTGGCCGACATATTCGTTTTATAGTCTGCTAGAATAACGAAAACCATTATATCTGGTATATGGGAACTGCGATAGTTCGTAAACCGATTTCACAGATTTTCGGCATTAAACTATGGTATATCCGATATTACACGTTCACTTAATTTTGCTAAGATATCATTCATATTGACCGAAATGGTATAAAGTTTACAGGAAGGTTGAAAATCCTAATATTAGGTATATGGGAGCTATGGAAAGTATTTACCCGATTTTTCCCATTTTTGACACAAGAGCACACTTTATCATGGAAAGATAATCCTACAATTTCCTTACGATATTTTACAGATTTACCCAAACATATGATATAAAGTCTGCCGGAAGGTTGAAATTTCATTTATTAAGTATAAGGGGGCTAGGTGAAATATTTACCGGAACTTCACCATTTTTGATACCAAATTACACAATTATCATTGGAATCCTCCAATTTCATTACAATATCTTACAGATTTCCCGATATTTTCGATAAAACGTCAGAGCGAGACACTGAGGTCCTAATATTGGGTATCCAGTGGCTTGAAATGTTATAATCCGATTTCGTTTATTTTTACGCGGGAGATGGCATATCTTGAATGCACTATTTGCAGAAATTTTGCTTTTCATATCTTGATTGATGCTGGATTCATCTACTTTAAAATGAAAGGATCAGATGAAACTTAAAATTGAGTTATATGAGAAGTAGGCGTGGTTTTTATCCGATTTCGTCCATTTTCAACGTGATATAAAACTGCAAATATAATGCCATGTACCAAATTTTGTTGAAATCGGTTTAGGCGTTCTTGAGATATAGGATTTCTCCTAAAAGTGGGCGGTGTCATGCCCATCATCAAAACTTTCCACGGATGCCTATGCAACCCTTCCGTAGCATATTTTCTGCAAGATTTAATGTTTCTGACGTGTTCTTTCAGCGAGCTATTGCAATTTTAGTAGTTTTCAACATAATATATACTTTCGTATGGGAGTTGGGCGTCCGATTTCACTCATTTTGTCAGTATATAAAGAGATGCTAGAACCACTTACTCGGAGCAAGCTTGATTGGTATACCTTCAATGGTTTCTGAGATATATATACTAAAACTATTGGGATGCGGGGCCATTCCCTCTTTTACAAAATTTTTTACCCACAGATGCTCCACCCTACTAGGATCACTTTCGCTTTTAGCAAAATACACGAAATATCGTTAAAGTTTGGCCAATCACATATTAAAAACACAACCATGTTAATTAGTCCATTTGACATTAAGTCTTATTTATGTGCCGTATCTTAAAAACACCTGGCATACTATAGTATTGTAAATAAACATGGAGCACAATATTTCTGGTACAGACTGCAGTCAAAATTTTGTGATATTAAATGTATATATGTCCACTGGGACCTAATTAAAATATAGCAGATTGACATTAGTTAACTTTTGTCAATGTCTTACATAAGACAAAAGCTTCCCTCTTTTATCCCAATTAAATATTGTAAGATTAATACATATGTTTATATCTAAATTTTAAATTTCTTTCAAAGTAAACCGAATACAGAAATGTATATATAAATAAGCATTAAAAGGAAATCGATAATTTAACTTTGTTTCTACTTCCTTTCCAAATTATAGAGAACTGTCCTTTTCCTTAAGCATTTACCATTCGATTTCTTCCAGCCCACATTAATGCCCGGTTTAAAAAGCGATAGCTTATATTAACAGAAATCAATCCTTCAAAGTGGACGCGGTTATTCAAGCCGACTTAGATAACTGATAATCCTTCAGGCTATTGTGACCCTTCTGCATTTGCGCAACGTAAAAAAGTATACATTGCTTTTCAGTGTTTGCTCTTGGATTAGTACGATTTGTCTGGTAAAGGTGTCCAAATCTGGGGGCTTGATGTTTGGCCTACAATTTGGTCTGTAGATAGTTGCATTTCGTGAATTTTGCCTTATAACATTAGTTTAAATGAAGGGGGTGTTCTGAGCACTTTCGATCAGTGGCTGCCGTAAGAGGAATTGTCACTGTGTAAGTGAGACGAAAGTAAAGATAACCAGTGAGAACTCAGTAACTTTAGGTTTCGAAAAATTTTTTCATTCTTTCACTAACCGAGCATTTTCGTGTTTCTTTATTCATTTTATACATTATTATTAAAAGAAATATATTGGACCCTAAAATCCTGAACTTTATTGTCTTTAAATAATCTACAACACAAAATGTAATGCATGACACCAAAAAGCATTTATAATCACGAAACATTTCGCGCGGGCACTTTTGCATTAGCGGCACAGCCATGAACGATATTGTTTCGTGGCTGTCTCGACAACGACTGAAATGCCGACCACTGCTTCAGAGCAGTGAATCCAAAGTAAAAGAGTTCATATTTTGTGGTGTTCATATTTTGGAGTGTTCACATTATTTTGGAGTGCTTTCGTTGCCGCATTTCATCCAATAAGTGATTTCCGAATAATTAACTTCCTTGTATTATAAAGAACAATTATAACCAAAATATATATGGTAATATCATGAAATCTCTTATTAACCATTTTCAATTTAATATTTTTCATTCAAAAACGGCTGAGCATAAAATAAAATATATTTAAGGAATAATGGAAACCCACATTCTACTTCAAATAGAAAATCTCATCTTCCTTTAGATGTTTGAGAATTCCCTCGGGTCGTTCGATAGTTGCTTAGCTGGAGCCATAAATGAAGACATTTCCCACACGCGCAGATAAGCAGACATGCTTACACATTTTTGCTGCAACACATAAGGTTGCACACGAGCTTATCAGCACTCACGAATAAACATGTGCGAACGCGCGGACGTGAGCACAAAAATACTTCGTTATCCATATCCTTATTTATAAATTTTTCCGTTAAAATGGATCGCAAAACAATACGTTGCACAAAGCAGTGGCTCAGGATGAGTTCCACCTACACGCGCATACATTTATACATACATATGTATGTATGGTCGCACATAAGTTTATAATGCACGATATATACATTAGAAGATGTGTTGGGCGCTTGCGAATTCCTGGTTCCTACCCTATCGTTAGCAGCGACTTCCTTAGATTATTTGAAAAACCGCAAATCCTGCTTATGTCCTTTTCCCAAGGTGGCACAAATAATATGTGACGCATATAACTAAATATTGAAATGGCACGATATATTCGAATATATACTGTATGGAGGATAGTAAACGGTGAAGAAGAAAAATGCTAACACCATTTTTTACGTGTGTACACTCGTGTGGGTTTATTGCAGTCAGCATCGCTCGTTGGTTATTATTTATGTCCCGTTATCAGTCGGCCGTAACCGTTGCCGGTCCCACATATCCGCTCTATTTTTCCCAACCAACTCCCTCTACAATCGCATATGCTGGTTTACTGGTCTGTGAGCACGATTTCAGTTGCTTGTAACACAAAAGATCTTGCTCTCCTCTTTTGCGATATGACTGCGGCTAAGCTGCAAGCTGAAATTGTGTTGACCATTTTTCTTTTCCATTTTTGTCTAATCAAATACAAAATATGTATGAATATATGTATTCATCCAGTTTTTTCAACTATTCCAACGTGTATGAAAGCTTTGGGTTTGATGTTCTCTAATTGGATGATCTAATTGGGGATTGGTAGATCTAGGACAAATTTAAAAGCATAATATTTTAACAATTATCAATAATTTATACTGGTGTATATATCACTGAGTTATTATAATTATACAATTGTTTGTGAGATTATTGTTATTGAAGTCAAGCTTTGTAGAAGGAGTTGTTATTATACAATGTAATAGCGTCGTTTTCTTGTAAGCAATAGGCAAAAAGTTCGCACTCGGTAAAAGAATTAATTGCATTGAAAACAACTACACAAACCGATCTGTTCGAGTTTATGTTTGACTTCTAAGATTCTACCAAGATTTCTAAATGCATTTATTAAATTGTATCTATAAACAAGTAAGGAAGGGCTAAGTTCGGGTGTAACCGAACATTTTATGCTCTCGTAATGTGCAAGGATCAGAGGCGGGGAAATACTTTCAGGTGCTGGGTTAGCTTTATATTCAAAAATGTTACGGAAGAATTCTACACTTATTATTCGACGAAACCGTGAATGGTTTACAACCATATTTGGTACCTTATTAACTTATATTACAGGTGATAGACTCACGTACTTTCAGCGTTATATTTTGCTTCGGGTCAGAGATATTTATATTAAAATCTACTAAACTAACTCAAATAAGATATATGCGATTTAAACTGAACCAAAATGGCTTAATTAAATACAACATGTTTTCACGCAATTTTGTGAAGGTAACTCACACAGTGACCGAAATATTCGGCATAAATTCTGCTAGAATAGTGAAAATCATTATATCTAGTATATGAGGGCTGGGATAATTCGTAGACCGATTTCACACATTTTCGGCATTAAGCTATTGTATATCTAATATTACACGTTCACTTAATTTTCTAAGATATCTTACATATTGACCGAAATATATAGTATGAAGTCTACCGGAGGGTTGAAAATCCATATATTAGGTATATGGGGACTATGGGAAATATTTACCCGATATTCGCCAATTTGGATAACAGAGCACATTATTATCATGGAAAGATAATCCTCCAATTTCATTGCAATATCTTACAGATTTCCCGATATTTTGGGTAAAAAGTAAGAAAGAGGCACTCAGGTCATTATATGGGGTATCTGATGGCTTAAAAAGTTATAATCCGATTTCGTTTATTTTTTATTACTATTCGTAAAAAGCTTTGTTACAATATCTTAATTGATGCTCGATTTATCTACTTTAGAATGAAAGCATCAGATGAAACTTAAAATTGTATTATATGAGAAACAGGCGTGGTTTTTATCCGATTTCGTGCATTTTAACAATGTGACAAAAGAATACAAACATAATGTCACATAATAAATTTCGTTGAAAACGCTTCAGGCGTTGTGTAGATATGGGATTTCTCCTAAAAGTGGGCGGTGCCACGCCCATTAACAAAACATTACATGGCTTCCTATGCAGCCCGTCCGTATCATGTTCACTGCAAGATTTAATGTTTCTAGCGTGTTTCTTCAGCGAGTTATCGGACTTTTAGTAGTTTTCAGCATAACCTTTGTATGGGAGGTGGGCGTGGTTATAATCTGATTTCACTGCGATCCGATGCTAGAAAAACTTACTCGGGGCAAGTTTGATAGATATGGTTTTAACGGTTTCCGAGATATATATTTTAAACTTGTTGGGGGGCGGGGCCATAACCACTTTTACAAACATTTTTGCTCGAAGATGCCCCACCCTACTGGAATCTTCTATACCAAATTACACGTTTATGTCTTAATTTTACGCTTAGTTATAGAACATTATCTGTTTTCGATTAATGGCATTTTGTGGGCGTGGCAGACGTCCAATTACACCCATCTGCAACACCGACCGTCTTACGGTGACAAAGAACACGCGTACCAAGTTTCATCAAAATATCTTAATTTCTACTCAAGTTATCGCTTGCACGGGTGACGGATGGACGGACGGATGGACAGACAGTCACATGGATTTCAACTCGTCTTTTCATACTGATCATATATATCTATATCTAACTCGATTAGTTCTAGGTGTTACAAACAACCGTTAGGTGAACGAATATACTCTGTAGCAACATGTTGCGAGAGTATAAAAATGTTGCAGAAGAACTCAACATTCATTATTCGACGAAACCGTGAATAGATTACAATCATATTTTGTGTCTTATTTACTTATATTATAGGTCATCGATTCACGTACATACATCACTATTTCTTCTTCATACCCAAGGTATTTGTATTAAAATCAACTCAATTAACTCAAATGAGATATATGCGATATGAACTGAAGGGGAAATATTTAATATATTGGGCGTAGGAGGAAAAAATATTAAAAATTAAAATTATAAATTAAAAATTAAAAAAATATTAAATAAAAAATAAGGGGCATAGCGCACGGTCTTGACCAATTTCATTCACATTCGGAAAGCACGCTCACTTTATTTCATTAAAATATTACACATATTGCTTAACATAAACGGTTTAAACTCAGCTAAAATGTCGGAAGTCACAAAACGGGCATATTTGTCCTAGGGGAATGTCTAAACTGATCGCATTAATTTTAGTATTTCTCAATTATACTCGAGAACATGCTTCCATGCGATTGTATGAAGATAATTCACGCGTTGACCGATATACTCGTCATAAGGTCCGCTGGAATAAAAAAAACGATATGTATATTATTTGGGAGCTGGGGTAATTCGTTGACCGATTTCATAAATTCAACCAGAGATTTGAAAATCCTTATTTTAGGTATATGGGAGCTAGGAGAAGTATTGCCCGATTTTATCCTTTTTTGGCTCACAGACACGATGTTATCAGAGAGATGCTATCTAAATTTCCCTGAGATAAGTCACACATTGACCAATACCTTTATATTAAGTATATGCGGCCATGGGAATTATTTATCCGACTGCACCCATTTTTGTCAGAAGTGCACACTATTATCAGGAAGAGATTCTGTCTGAATTTCAGTAATAAATCTCACAGATTTACCTACATTTCTGGTAAAAAGTCAGCTATAGACAATGGGGCGATATCTTCATTTGCACATGCTTTATATTCTGTTAAGTGAAAGAGTCAGATCGAATCTAAAATTAAATTACGTGGTTGTTGTCTAATATCGCTCAATTTAAAAATATAACATAAGGATGGGGAAGTAATGTTACGCACCGAAGTTTTTGAAAGTTGTCAGCTGGTTCCTGAGATATGGAATTTCACCCAAAAATGTGCGGTGCCAAACACCCAAAAAACATCCACTTTTTAAAAAGGGTTAATCCACAGATGCCTCTTCCTACTTTGATGCTCGGTACCAACTACAGGTTTGTATCTTAATTACTGGCTTAGTATAGGCCTTTACAGCCTTTAGATTACCGGTACTTTATGGTAGGGATAATGTTTTCGATTCGCTCACCTGCACTACCACTTTCTGATAATCCAATAGAACACGTGTACCAAGTTTTATCAAGAGATATCTTCACTTTTACTCAAGTTATCATTTGCACGGATAGACGGACGGAAAGACAGACATATTCAACTTTTCTCATCATCCTGCTCATTTCGATAGCTCTATATCTATCTCGATTAGTTTAAGGCGTTACAAACAACATGGTGTGACAATATAAACATTTCACTTCATTCTATAACTTATATATTTTTATATGAAATATATATCTATCGTGATTTGATGGGGGAGATGCGGAGTTAATACCCCACTAACCAAACGATCAGTCTTAAAATTTAGCCATGTGATTGTCGTATTTGACTGTATTTGTATTTTTATTTGATTTGAATAAGACCCCTCATTATGCAAAATGGATGCACGTTCCGCCAAAATTAGGACCACATTTTAGGGAAGTATTGAAAATTCGTTTAGGAAATAAAAACTGTAGAAAAAAGAAGTAACAAAGGCTTCGTAGTATTAGCTACAAGTTACAAATGCTGGAAGTAATCCATGCTAACATAAAATTGCAGCAATGCAGAGTCGGGCAAAATCCGCCAGCAATTTTGTCTAAGTGTCCGGGTTTGGATTTATTGTAATGTAGAAAATTTTGGTAAAACGCCTATCTGTGATGATATTGTAAATGTAGTAATGTAGTAAATTTTTACAAGTAACGTGAAGTTCGAATAAGAAATGAATGTATTGGGTTGTTCGGAAAGTCATTTCGTTTTTTTTGGGGAACATGAAAGACAGTTTTCGTATAATGAATAAATATTTTATTAAATTATATATTGGCCATTCTGGCCCAACACCTTTTGCCATCTTTCTGGCAGTAACATAATTCCCCTCTCATAAAAGTTTTGGTCCTTGCTGGCAAAAAACTCGTCCAGGTGGTTTTTGACATCTTCATTTGAGGTAAAGGTTTTGCCATCCAAAAAATTTTGCAGGGACCGGAACAAATAGTAGTCGGAAGGCGCCAGATCTGGAGAATATGGTGGATGTTGCAGTACGTCCCATTCAAGCTGTAAAAGTTTTTGGCGAGTGACCAAACTTGTGTGAGGTCTCGCATTATCCTGGTGGAACACTACACCCTTCCTGTTGATTAATTCGGGCCTCTTCTCTTTAAGTGAATCATTCAATTTGTCCAGCTGATGACAATAGACTTCTGAATTAATCGTTGTATTGTCCGGCAAAAGCTCAAAAAAAACGATTCCTTTGACATCCCACCAAACGGAGAGCATCACCTTTTTTTGGTGAATGTTGGCTTTTGACACGCTTTGAGCCGGTTCATCTTTTCTGCTCCATGACCTCTTGCGTTTAACATTGTTGTATACAACCCATTTTTCGTCCCCAGTAATAATCCGCTTCAAAAATGGATCATTTTCTAGACGTTTGAGGAGCGAATCACACGCGTCAACACGACGACACAAATTTCGCTCGGTAAGGACATGGGGCACCCACACATCGAGCTTCGAGGTTAAGTCCATGCCTTTCAAATGGCCATAAACAGTTGAATTCGACAAATTTAACCTCTCACCGATCTCTCGTGTGGTGATTCGCCGATTTGCATCAACTAATGCCTTTATCGCATCTTTGTCAGCTTCGACCGGCCTTCCAGACCGTGGTGCATCTTCGACATCAAAATTGCCGGATCGAAATTTTGCAAACCAGTTCTGGCACTGGCATACTGTTAACACGCCTTCTCCATACACATCCGTCAATTTTTTTCTCGCTTGGACAGCATTTTTACCTTTTCTGAAGTTAAAAAGTAAAATATGACGAAAATGCTGCTTATTGCTCTCCATATTTAAAAAGGCACCAACCAAAAACTACTGGGTAGAATTAATAGAACTTTTTCACACACAAGCCTTGCAATATCAGCTCTCATGACATATAATGGTTATGGGGCTTAAGTGTGAAGTTAGTTTCGAAAAAACGTAATTAAATCCTCTGGCGGGAAAAAACGAAATGACTTTCCGAACAACCCAATAGATTCGCGTTCGTTGTTATTATTCGTATCGCTATTCAAAGTTCCTGAAGGGTCGTATTTACGTTCTCCAGAAATCAGTACTGATAATGCTACCATGGCAGCAGCCCCGGCGTTGTTGATGATATAAAAAGGAGCACGTTATTTTACCTTCCGACTTTTTCGGCAATGTTATTATTGGTATGTTTGGCGGGAAGCATTAGTAGCTGGTGGCAGAGATGGTTCACCTGCGCATGTCGCATATTTTCTGTTCATTTAACGAGAATACATTTCCACTCTCTCTCTATAGCTGGAATAAACATTTTCATAGCGTCAAAAGATTGTAAGGCTTCGCGTAAGCACTGTCGCTTACCTTGCTATAGCCTCTATATGTACATACGTGTTTTGGCATTTGCCGAAAGTCTCGCCAGTTTAAAGAGATTTTGAGATTTTTCACAATTATGTATGCAGAAAATTTTTGTCTACAGCACCGACTACTCGCCAACCCACACGTCCGCAAGCTTCTGCTTTCACTTGTTTATGCCTTCTCTCAGGCTTTTACTCTCTTTCGCGCTCTATTTGCTCGTTGTACTCTTGTCACCGTGTTCGCGTTCCTGTGCGTGCGTTTGGCTTGTGTGCCTTCCTGACAATTGCGTTGTTGTGTTTGCAACGTTTTGCGATTTATGGTTTTACTGTTGGAATGTCGTCTCGTGTCGAGTCACTTGCAGACCCGCCGTCAGTTCGTTCACAAAGGTGCCGATAGCTATGAACAGGCGTGCGTATGTGTGTATGTGTCTCAGAAGGAGGAGGGTTCACAAGGTAGTTATTTATGGCCAAAATAGCGCGTCTGCTGCTGCTCTCCTCAATTGTCTGTTAGGTGATGAGAGGTTGGGGGTTGGTCGGTCGGCTAGTTGCTTTCATATGATTTATACAGTGAGGTTGGGGAGTGAGGCAAGAGGCCCAGCAAAGGCATTGACGCACTTAGCGCAATGTCAAGTTGACACTTTAGCGTTGCGTGATTTTGGCAATTTTGATGACGGGCGAAGTGGCTGCGGTAGCAGAGTGCGAGGCAACCCATTGCAGCGTCAAAATTCAACACAATTAGGCATCTGCGCTGGTCCCGCAGAGAAGGTTCGTTGGTTATAGTCAGTCGAAGAGGAAGGCGGTTGAGCATTGCGGCGGCGAGTGTTGGCGGTAGGAACTTGTGCGCGTGCGTTTATTTTGGTCCGTTTGTTAGTCACTTTGATTACGATTGTTAGCGCAAATTGAATGTTTTTCCGCACATGAGCACATTTGCTAATTCTATTTGGGTAGCCTGGGCGTAAAGGAGTGAGAGTAGGTTTGCAGCAGCGGACGTTATATCTATATCAATAAGTATTACTCATTACGAAGAGCAATCTTTCAACGATTTGTGTAATCGCCGCTTGCGTCCTGGTATGCATGGCATCGCAGCCGCTGACTTCCTAATTGCACTGCCCCGATTATGCGCTTTGCTCCATATACGTCTGCCACCTACGAAGCAGCGCAGAGCCTTGGGGTTGGTTAGGGTATAGCTGTCGGAATAAATTATTGCAATGCCGCTAGCAAAATCCTTTTGATTTGGCACGCACCTGCGCATACGTAACAAACGAGCACGCAATGCAGTTTAAATATTGTTTTTTGTTAGGCCTTTGTTACAGCCGTCAAATGGAAGACTCTCCAGCATGTTGCTGTTGTGTACACTTTTATTGAATGTGAGTTGAGGATTCTTATATGTTCTACATTTTTGTTATGAAAAGCTCTATTTGTAATGATTTTTCCATCAATTGTTTTTTTCTATTTAGTTAATGCTGATTTACGTTATTATTATTATTGTAGTTTGAGCTAATGTTAATGTCTTATTCCTCAGGGAGCAAATGCAAAATAAATAACACAACGTGGCAATGAAAAAACGATTTCTATATAAACTGTAATAAAATTCTTCATATATTTCTGCAAACCGTAGATATAAATGTTCTCTTTATTTTCTTGGGCTAGGGAATTTTCATATATTTTTCTGTAATGTTACGAATCTTTGAAGCTTTCATGCAAGTACTTTTTTTTTGATTCAATCAAATGAAAATTAAAATTTAGCATTTGATTGCCGCAAAACACTTTAACAAATTAAAAAATTCATAGCAATACTACCAAATTCTGAACAATATGCAGCATTATTTATTAGCCAGCAACGAGCTAAGCTGATATCGATGCAGCTGTCATTGTTTTTGCGTTTAACAAATTAAATCGGCCATAAATACACCCACATATGCATGTTCTGTGTCATCTACACAAACTTCTAAACATAGGTATCTGGCTTGCTGGCGTAACACACAGCTAAGCTGAGTATACGTAAGACGAAATTGTGCCTCTTGCACATGAAAATATATAAATCTCAAATGCCTAGCACCCACAAAACGCAACAAGAGATTCGTGCGAATCAGAGAGAATGCTCCGTGAGCAATCCCATTTTCGACCTGGTACTACCTGACTTCCGGCTTCTCTTTTCTCTCTGGCTCTCACTTTGTAAACGGCCTTTGATGGCCTTCGATTGTAACGCATTCACAGAAGGTTGTGAAAGTGAACTTTGTGGCTGCTTAAATATTTTCGTATAAGGTAAAAAGACAACAAGTTACAGGAAAGTAATATGTGAGAGAGAGAAAGAGAGGGTTGTAAGAGAGAAAGACTGTTGAGACTTTTTTTACTGGCGCTCTGCTTTGTTGGGGGTGGTAGCTGTGGGTGTATATGTGATTGGCTCTTTACTGTGCACACATTTGTATTTTCTTACAAAACTTACGAATGCACATCGATCGATTTTATAACAGTATACCACAAAAGGGTATAAGAAGTTAGCAGATTGGGGATAACTTCGGAGAATTTGTACAATGCGTAAGAGTATTTGAAGGCGGAGCAGAAAAATTTGGTTTTTTACATTTTTAACTAATCCCTCACTGCATCTTTATCTATTTTGGACGGGATTATTTTCTTCTAACTAAATGCCCATTTGGCAACTCTAGATCGAAATAGCATTACCAGGATATACGGCTTAGATGTGGTTAAGTACACAAAGGCATATGCTGCAGGACGCTATGCTCAGCATTCTGAGTTGAATTGAATTTTATATGCTCTGAGAGCTTACAAGATTTCACTGGCCCCAGTGCCGCTCCGCCATTCTGTAACGTTTACACCACCCCTCTTATCGTGCGCTCCAACTTCGTCCTTATCACTCTTCCAGCCGCTTTCGTGTTGCCGCTCGTACTTTCGCTCGTCGCCGTCGCTGCTATTACTACCGTTTCGTGTACTCCTTGCCGCAACCGCTTCCTGAATCCTGCAGTAGATACCGCTACTGCCGCCTTTGCTGCTGGTTCAGCTTCAGCTTCATCAGTCGTTATCAGACAAGTGAGTCCATCAGTCGTTGCGTTCCTTAGCCGTCGTGCAAAAGTAGCCTAGTTGATTCAAACCACTTTAGCAAACCACACAGTTATAAGCAAAATTAGCAAAAACATCTATAGAAAGCAATTTAGAGCAAGCATAGCAAACGCGTTATAAATCTGTATGCTTTAATTAAAAAAATCAAGTAGAAGGCAATTTTCGCATTCAATACCACGCAGTCTCCCTCTCTTTTGCATTAATACTCTAGCGAATTATCAGATTGTAGCGGATTGAATTCAAATCAATTAATAAAAGGTCCCGAAACGCGTTCAAGTGCAATCATATAAACTCAAATAAAACAACAAAAAAGCAAACATCTTTGTGGAGCTTTAGCGCAATTTTCAAGAGCTTCGTAAGTAGTTGTGAATTGTTTTTTTCTGGCAAATCTAAAACATTTTTTAAACCAAAACAAGGCGAACTCAAACGTGGCAAAAAAGTAGTGATAATAAAAAAAAAACATATTATTATTCTCGGAAATTTCGGAGAAACTAAACGAATGCTTAACAAATCCGTGGTTACAAATCTCAGTGTGGCTTCAAACAATCAATGAGACCAGATATTAGAATAACTGTAAAAAGTAGAACATACTAGATAAATTCCTGCTTCGAGTAAAGAATAGCCTATGCGTCTTTATTTTACATATTGAAGTGTTAAGTATTTTGAGTGCGTGTGCTTTTGCGCTTTGTTAGTGTTGTTTGCTTATTGTGTACATGCTCAACATTTATTGTGGTTATTCGTTACTGCAGCGAAAGTACTACTATACATACATATTTAAGGAACCCATAAGTTTTAAAGATATAACAACGAGCAACTAAGAAGGTCCACTTTGCTTTGAAGGACCTTCGATTTTTTGGATTATTGCAATAATAAGATTAATTGTGCAATAAATATTAGATAAGTGATATAGGGGCACTCCTCTAATCAATTGAGATATTTTCAGTGCGACTAGTTTGACTAAATTCACTCTGCTGGTAAAAAACACAAAACACAAAATACTACAAATAAACCGATAGTATATAGTAATATTAAAAGCTGAATGAATCAGTATCCTCACGCTAGCAATCAATCAATCAAACCGAGTGCAGAATCAGCAAATCCCTCGTTAACAAAAATATGTACAGAAAGAAACAAAAATCGAGCAAGTAAATAGGAGACCGGATAAATATTGAAAACGACGGGACGAGCTAACCAATACGATTTTCACTTGCACATCGGCACGAGTACATACATGTATAATATTGTTGTGGTGTGAACTACTCTAAAAGTCGTCACTGCAACACTCCGCGTTGCTTCGGTTCCGCTACTGGCAATACTTAATGTCAATCGTGTGTCAAGCACCTTGAACGCAACGTCTTAATCGCATTTGGCTGACGGTAACGCGTTAGTGCCAAGTCTCGACTGCGTAGCGTCCCAAGTGACTGGCATAGTCTTAACTTGTAGTAACTTTTCTAAGACGAGCTGTGCCAAATAGCGTTACCAAGCTCCTCAGCGACTTCTACAACCCCCACGTGTGTGTGCGTGCGTTGTTGATTTCTCTCCCGACGCGTTAAGTAAAAGCCAACAAAATTTCACACTTTGGAGTAAATCTATTTTACGTTAAGCAGCCAGCGGAGATTTTTCCACCGCCAACGCAAGCGATTAAAGCGATCAGTCCACCAGCGGCAATACAGGCAGCGCCCCCCACCTTTCCAACGAAGAAACTCGTCGTAAGTAAACACATTTTTTATGGAAACTCGACAGTAATTGGTATACCATTGATATACATACATACTTATTAATGAAATAATATAAGTACTAGGGAAATAAAAGTGGAACGAATATTCGTCTTTGATTTAAGTTCCCTTTGAGGACCTACTAATATAAATTGTTTGTGAAGCTATTTCTGAAAACAAATTTAATACGGCAAGATTTTGATTTCACCAAGTATTCATTCTTACTTTGCAAATTTTCTGACATTGGTATTTTCAAAAACTTTTTGAAAACATCTTTTCTGAACGAGATAGTTTAGCCGAAAATTTCAAGGCGCTCTGCAATACAAAAAAAAAAGATCTGTTCAATATCAATACTCTGGTGATTTATGTAGTGTTTGGTGGTATGCAGAGTTGGTACCTTTTCTAATTCTTTCGTTTCCCAAATTTTAGAAACGAATTACAAATAGCAATATCAGCCGCACGCAATAAATTAATTTAGGCCTTTTCATTTTCTCCCACATAGATGGGTGTGTTACAGTATTTGTTGGTATGTGTTACCAGTCGAATGACCTGGGAATTCCCCCTTCTATTATTGGGGACATTGAATGGAATTTTGTATGTATATTATATATACATATCATGTATCGTTATGAAATCCTGTGAGCATTTACCTGCCGCCGCTATCAGTGTCGTGGCCAACACGTGGCGTACAATTCGAGCGAGAGGGAAGCAAATTAACATAGGAGAAATTTGGAAATTCGCTTCCTGTTAAGGTCAAAGTGCTAAGACGGCTAACGACACTTTAATATACTTTCTACTATGTGGAAAATGCTTATGTAATTATATCTGAATTTTTATTGGTGTGAAAAATAGTAGTGCGATGAAAATCTGATCTACATTCATCTGCGATTACTTCCGTGGATGCATATTTTTATGCCTGATAATCTTGAAATAATTCTAAGTTAGTATTTCTTGGTTTTAAAGTGTGATGAGGAATTAATAAAATCAATACTATTTACATAATTAGTGGTGTCAATTAACGAGGGAACAAAACCCGCATTTGAATATATTTTTATGTTTGAAAGAAGAAAAGTTCAAATTACTTTTAGTTTATTGCGGAGATAAAGCCACAATTATTCCATGATTTCGAAATGAGAATTTGCTACTAGATCTTTCCCAAAATACTAGATTAGTTGAACTCCAAACTACATAGACCTTTCGTCGCGACACCGAAGATGACTTTCGTAATCTCTAATCTGTGCCGCAAAGAGTTGACGAATACTGCAAAATGCCAGTGTAGTTTTACAGTATATGATTCTTTTAAGTTTGTTAAATGTATTATAAAAAAATATATGTACTAATTTGTATGTTACTTTTCTATATTATACAAAAATATTGTTAAATATTTTATATATGTATATATAGTTAAATATTTTACAAACGTTTTCTCATACACATATATAAAATCTTGAGAAGATTAGTACAAATTTCCAAAACTCTCTGTAATCAAATAAGAAATAAGAGTGCCATAAAACCACCACCTTCTTACGCTTTAAGAGGGTGTGCGTCCGCGCACCCGTTAACGGTAATAACACCATAATTTACTTTTAATTTGTTTGCCAAATGCTAGCGCTTTGCTCATCATGGCGTTTGCCTTCCATGGAGTTTACATTCCGCACCTGTTCTAAATTTTTAAACCACCCACAACAATTTCATGTACTTGTAACTTTCCTTAAACCGCAACATTCGTCGCCGCATCTTTGACTCGGTTTTGGCTGCGAGGATTCATCGTATGTTGGACTGAAATGAAGTATTCGAGGAGCAATTATTACTAGGCAAAGAGTTAAGGTCACCTGCGTCTACTCTTTTGATGAATTTTCTGATAATAAATATTCAAACGCTCAGGGTTCACGCATATTATTGGCAGCGATTAACGAAAGCAAATTAACAATTTTAAATACGTTGCAGATGAAATGAACTATCTTTTGAGGTACATCGCTTTTAGTTGACCTGTTCGCCTGTGATTGAATATTTTTCTTCTTATTATTTAAATTATTTATTAGTTTTTAGTTATTAGTTATTTAAATTTCATTGTCAGTATGGATATCATTAGCGATGCCTTTTCACAGGCAGCTCTTGATTATGGGCTGGGTTCCTGTGACTGTTTGCATTGCTTATTAGTTTTCGCTTGTGGCAAATATGTTATAAAGCTTGGTATTTAAAATTCAAGATTGCTCTCCCCACTTGCCACTTCAAACACCTCCCTACACCACTACTGCATCGTTGCCATCCTTTCTTGCTTCTGTGTTGTCTCGTCTGTGTGGTCATCCGGCCGCCTAGTTGACTGGTCGACCTAGCCTCGAACCGATAAGGCATGTGTCGAGTATGTGAGTTGGCAACACTTTATTGGAATTTGCAAGATAACGAGAAAGTGGAGGATCCAGATGGAAGCTGTGCCCTATATAAATAAACTGACGGATGAAAGCTGCTGGCAGTGCAAAGTAGCTTGCCAGTCGTACGGAAACTGCAATTAATTTTCGTCACTTTTGTGTAAATGTTTGAAATTCTTTGTATGTGTGTATATATGAACGATCTATGAATGTGTAAACAGTTAAGTGTACTCTACCATGTTCGGAATGCAGTTGTTTTTGTTTTCTGGAAAATATAAAGTTTGTAAAGCAGTTATGCTCACAATTAGTTGGGCTGCTTATCGTCACCTAGTTGAGGGTTGTGTTTTCTCTTTAAATTTTTTCTTTAGATTTAAAATTTAAAAGAATTTACATCTAATTTTAATAAAAAATAAATTGAAGTCCTAACAGCTGTCTAAATTATTTAACAACAACTACGGCATTTTTTCTAGATACTAGGGTAAGCATATATTGCAAAAGGTTTTGAATAATTACCCAACAGCTTCTTTACTGTACTTAAGTATTATATCCATATCCATTTACTCCAAATTTTAAGACGATATAATTTTACAAAAGTTCTTCGCTATCGGAGAAATAACTCATAAAAGAGGTGGTTATGTGTGGATATAGAGTTCAAACCAAGTGAGACTAATATTGACATTAATATTAAAATTGATATAAGTCATATATTAAATTCATGGTAAAGTCATAATTTATTAATATTAAAATTGATAAAAGTCAATATTAATATCAATATCGATATCAGAATATCAGAAATATGTACATACATATATGTAATTCGATATTACTTATATATATTAAATATTATGTAATATTTTATACATATATTACATATATATATGTTTTATACATATATTTTATATATATTATAATAATTAATAAAAAATTAATGTAATTTCTTTAAATTGGTGTTAAACGGGATTTTTTGTAATGATACTTTGCGAATTAAAGCAGCAATGTTGCAAATAAGCTTAATTAATATTGGTTAGAATCAAAAACTTTCTAAGGAACTGTCTTCAACAAAGGTGCTTGTAGAATGGGATTATCTCAGTAAGATTCCCTGACAAAAGTCTTCCCGCTTGTTATCATACATGTATGTAAGTGTATATGATTGTTTACGCTCGAACGTCTGCACTTAAATAATTTATTTTCCTCAATTCAAAATCCATGTCGTGGAGCGAAACGTGAACAAACATGTGTGCTATGCGAAAAAAAAAACAAAAATTAATGGAAATTGAAATGGACAGCCAATGCTGTTCTGTTCGTCGCTATTGAATGAATGCCGCTTATGTCGAGCCAAACCATTTGTCACAAGTGAGCAATTTTCGAAATCTTCTAGCGCAAAACCGGCCACTTCACACATGAATTCCGTTGTCAGGCATTTAGGTCTTAGGAGTCGCTGACGAGCTCTAGCCGCTATGTGACCGTCTGCCTGGTTGGGCTTTAAGCAGGCTGCTGAGTTCCTATCATTGAGCAGCTTTCAGTTTAACTTGAATTGGAATTTAATGCGTCGCTCTTAAGACGACAAAGCCATGAACCTGTACGGGAGTCCACAGTATTTTATTGCCTTGCAACATGTACGAGTATGTGTGCCACCAAGAACAGCCGGTCGTAGTACGTTAACAGTTGTAATACTTAACCGCCGCTAAAGTGCTGGAAAAGCGGATGAATCGTGTCTTCCGGCTTCGATGGTTTTGTGGACTTTCTTGCTGTGGCAAAGGTCGAATATGGACTATTAACTTAGGTAAATAAACTAAACGGTACAACGGTCGGATAGCAATAAACAAAAACGTATTGTTTTACGTATTGATTTGAAAGGGAGAAAAAAGTTCAATATTTAACCATTAATTATCAGTTGAGTTTTCTTGGAGGTTTCCAACTGCTTCCTTCTGATGGAAGAAATTACTGGCAAGGAACACTAAATTCATTCAAATACACTGCAATTTCCAAAGCAAATGTTAGACAAACTTCATTCGGATTTTTTGTATTTTAATTAATATAACACGCAATTAATCTCGTTTGTGAAAAGAAATCTAACAAGTTCTGAGAATTGGTGCGTCTAATTTTGGTTTTTATTAACGAATCTAACCCAAACTGTTTTTATTACCTTAAGTTGAGTTAAGGTATTTTAAAATATTTCCACGCATTTAATTTAGAACAATATTTGTTCCATATAGTGAGAATAAAATTCGCATATATGGTACAATTTTATATGAGCTCTTGAACACAAAGATGTTAGATTTTGAAACGATTTACGTATTTCTAGTGACATAGTTACATACCCATTTTGGTGTCAGTTATGCAAAGAAGCCTACTGGTTCAAACTCGAGTTCAGCTATTAAGTTCCAAATTCGAGAATAAAGTATTGAAATACTTACGATTCTTTAATTCACAGAGACACTTAATAAATGACTTAATAAATAAATAACCGACTCAAAAATGTGAAGCTATCTTGGTGATGAAGCGATCAATAAAAGTACAATGGTGGAAGAAGAAAACGACAAGCAGAGCAAATATGTAACTAAAACCCAAAAGGAGAAACAAGTACAGCTGGGTACTTTACACAAAAAGAGAATACCTATAGAAGCAAACAAAACAAATGAAAAAACATTTCGCCTGCAGAGTGAAGCTGTGTGAAGCTTTCGCTATAAGAATGAAGGGTGGAAAGTGGCTGGGAAAAAATCCACAGATAAGGAGAGCGACGTCAAGACGGAGCAATAGTAAAACATCAGCAGCCTCGCAACAAAAAGTGAAAGGTTTCCTCGAAAAATCCAAAGAAGCAATAAATTGCCTTGCGAAAAATACCAGCCGGTGGAATCGCATGGCATGCGATGTGGACCGAAAAACCTGGCCATCATTGGCTGCATCGGTAGCTGTATGTTGGCATAAGTAGCAATGACGGCAATCGCTTCAGCGCCAGCGCTTGGAAGAAAATGTCTGTGAAAAACAGCAAGTTGGCATCGCGGAGGCATAATCAACCGCATTCGTGACAGCAACGTTTGCCGCCACTTTGGCAGCGCTCACCCCGTGCCATTCATTGCTCAAATCATTAGTTGTCTGCAAAGCATAAAAAATCAGTTATTTAGTAGCGTCAATGAAGTCGTGAAACATTTGCTTTGCTTTTGTCACTCGGAATTGATGAATGTCGTTCGTTGGTCCAGTGATATTCATCGTGTGAGAAATGCCTGTGAGAAATTTGGAGGGAAACACAGATTAATAGCGCCTTCGGAAAACGAATTACAGGCGCGTATAGCTAGTGCGAACATATCATTTTTTATAAGTATGCATTTCTTATATAATATGATAACAGCGAACCACGGCATCAGCCCTATTGCGATAATTTTTCCTTCAAGTTCTATCAAAAAATCATATAGTATAACCCGTAAGCCGTTGTCGGTGTGAGATATTTATTTCGAAATTAATTTATTTTCATCCAAAGTAGGGGGACTCCTTTTATTAAATTTTTACTTTTGTTTATTTATTTAATTTTTGTGTATTTATCTAAAGGGAAACTAATATACTGTAAATGCATATATGAAAAGTTGAATATTCGAAATATATAATAAGTTTGTTTGGTTCATATCACTTCACAACCTTCCAAGAATAATTACAGAACATGTTCAATTTGAAACCTTTTCATATTTGAGAACTTTAAGCCAACAAAATTTTGGCATTTTGTTATAATTTTTTATGGAAAACGTCAGCTCGCTTGGCAGCCATATACTTTTATTGGCGCGAACACTATTAATTTGTACTCCTACAATTATTATTATATTATAAAATATATTAGGATTTATATAAATAAGTAACATTAATTAAAAATTGTATTTTTAACCAGCTATAAAGTGTGCGTGGTCTTTTGAAATATTATGAAAGCTACTTTCAAAAAATAACTAAGCTCTTTATTTATTTTTAAATAATTTCTGTGAAAAACAAGTTAAATAAAGCGAAATGGTGCTATTATTAACTGGTACCCAATAAACCTAATATATATACACATATAAAAAAATATATAATGATACATATGTATATAAAATAATATATGACTAAATCAATAGATTGCGCTGTGTTCGAGAATTTTGAAAAAAATGTATTTATGACTGGATTCGGCAGACGTATTTACTAATTACTACTTCGCTAGGAGGCGATCCATAACTACCACTGGCTGTCCCGCTACACCCGTTTCATTTTGCGCTTCGTACTCAGCCATTTCCCATATAAATTTCGAATTTTATCAGTTATAAAGAATAAGCACTGCTTGACCATGGCTGAAAATCTCTACATGGGTAAATTATTGTTAATCCGCGCACCCATCTGATATCATTTTTATAGAACTTTAAATTGCCCGTCGAGCTCAGCTCGAGAGTTGTTGTCAGTATAACTGTTTTCTGATTTTTGACCAAACGTTCGACCTTTAACTGACAAATATGAGTATAATAGAATTTGCTTCGGGTCTATGCTAAAGAACTATATTTGTTTTCTGATACGCGTTACTGATACTGCGTGATACTGCGTTACTTTCTTTTCCAATCTTTCACCTCGTTGTACTGTACAGAGACTGCTAGATCCAAGCCCGAACTAAATTTCGGAAGAATAATTGTATTAATGCATTGAGACTAGGCATTGAGTTGGGGTTCCTATACCTCATTGCTATGTACATTTATGTGTGTGTATGCATATTGAAGTACTTTAGCCAAAACCAAAGTGAAGTGAATATATATACTTTCACATATGTATGTATGTATGCTCTAAGCTAATACTGCATGTCGATATGTCGATTGTTGCCACTGATTAACTTTAAAGAAATTGCTTAGGATTCTCCCCTCGATAAATCTCATGCGTGCACCGCATCGATCCCTTGAATATCAGTCGTGGCTCACACTTGCAAATGATAGTGTATGCTCGTGCAAGAAAGCATTTATTAAGGTATTCGTACCCACATATTCTTCGGAGATTACCACATCCGCTTCCATCAGCATCACCTCCCTCCAAATATTTTCGGCTAAATCAATCTCAAGTGCTGCGGCAACTGCAGTCAATCAGGCGAGGAATCCTTCACAGTCAGCAAGTGAGAAACACTTTGTTTTGCTTTCCGCACAAAAGTAGGCGTGAAAAGGTGGGAGAGTAAGGAGGGAGTGTGAGAGAGAGTGAGATTTATGGCAGAGTGAGATTTATATATACGAACTTTTCCCAGTGGGAGGAAAAGGATAATAAATCCCAAATTTCAGTAGCATACATACAAACGCACACCTGCACACTTACATTCACACATATGCGGACATATGGCTTCGATGCTAACGTCCCTATTAGTTCAATTTATTTGTCTTTTAGCCGCGTTTTAAGTTTCAAAGTTTTTAAGTTTCTACATCGCTTCACTTGCTTTCCGTTTTGCCTGCTGTGCTTTTATCTCCGTTGTTGCTTTTGCTTTCTTTCGAGTTTCATTTGTTTTGAGTTTCGCAGTTGACTTTCACACGATTCGATTGTTTGCAATTGCATAGAATAACAACTCCCTGTTGGTGTGTTGGTGTATTGCTGCTTCTTCCATCGGATTGAAATTGCGTATACAAAAACAACACCGACAAGAATCTCAATTCTCGCCACATTATTTGGCTATCTCGCAGCGCCTGTGGGACGGGATGCGGCGCTCGTAATTGTGAAGTGTTTGCTGGGTTCCATGAAGCGCATGTGGCATTCAACACGAATTGTCTGTGCTTGTGCATATATACTATATATATAATTGTATATATGTATGCCGCCAATTCTTTATAAGGCGAAATGTGCTTGGGCCATGTTTGACCATGTTTCGTAAAGTGTGTCGACTGTTCTTGCATTGTCACTTTCATTAGTTTCGCGTTAGTTTCCTCACTGGAGTGAATTCCTTTAAGATGCAACTTTTACACGCACAAATTATTTTAAGTCTCAATTACAATAAGTAAAATAAGCTATGTAGTAAAATAATATTGTTATAATAAAGAGCTATACAACATTTTCCTCCAGGCATTTTTAAGAAACATAATAAACAACACAACCTTCGATCCAATATAGCCTTATTAAACCTATAGCCACTTACATACGAATATTCATATATAATACTATATGAATTTATTAATTATATTAATACCCAATTTTAGTAGTTTTGGGAAAAGTTAATTGATATGGGAACAAAAAATAAATACCAGCAATAAATAGGAAAAATGCCTTAATAAGGAAGCGAATTTCTTCCGAGTACAACAGCCATGCCATGGGCATATATGTATATGTTTGGGTAAATGCCTTCCTATTGTACAAAACGCCGTAAGTTCCGTAACACTCATAGCCAAACACCAAAATCAAGGTTTAGCCACCTCCCTCCAGATTGTAATAATATTTTGTTCCCAACTCCACCTCTTCAGGCAGATCAGCACTTAAGGAACTTTGCATTTGCAATTGTTGTTTCGCCGCTTTTCTCCACAAACCACACATACTCAGGCATGAGCAGATGGTGATGAGTGAGATGTCGACAGCGCATGAAATGTCAGTCAGTCATTCCGTTAGGTTGCGCTGACAATTCCTTGTCATTGTTGCTATTCACGCAATTCCGAGAGAAAGAAGCGAGCAAAGCAACAAAAAAAAGAAGAAGAAAATCGATACAATGATGTAGGAGATACACACTCACACATACGTACAAACACATACCGGATTGAAATATTTACATACTCACACGCATAAATACTCATCCCTGGGGGTGAGTGGTAGAGGAAATTGCTTATTTTCTTTCCATTTGAATTCAATCCAATCCAAGCCAAAGCAAATCAATTCATTCAATTCCGACATTCGGCTTTGCGTTTTATTCCTTGAGTCGTGTCCGATTCTTAAGCAAGACGGGTATTCCATTGCAGCAGATGCCTGATTCGTTTCAATTCGATTCGAATGCGACGCGATTGAATTCCCTCCGACCTGCTTATGTGATGTTCTGCTATTTCGATTTGTTGTTATTCATTGTTGTTTTATTCTTTAGCAAGTTGTTGTCATGTTTTGTTTCGCTTTCTTACTTCGTAATACACATCAGAGCAATTACCCATGCTTACACCACTGCGGTTGAATGCCACACATGCCACGCAACACACACACACTCACAATGCATGTGTGCTCATACACATATTGTAGTCCCATCAATTCGCATGTGACGAAGTTGGCATTGAGCTCCACCTAGGGCTTTCCCCATTCATTTGGTGGCGCCGAGCAGGAACCCCGGCTCTTTAGTCAATCAGTGGACGCACCTTATTTGCCTGTCAGGCAACCAGCTGAGGCAGCCACCAATTGTGGCATTTTATTTTGTACCAATTGTGGCATTTCTTCTTTTATTGCTACATTCCCACACACGCGCACACTATATAGCGTTTTTATTGCTACTATTGCCATTTATTTTATTGCTATTGTGGAGAATACAAATTTTTTTTTTTGAATTTCTGTGCCTACAAATGTCCTTATATATATTATATACATACATAAATATGCACAGGTGCGCTTATATAAATGTATGTATCATTTCAAATTTGCGTATTTATTTACACAATGCTGGAGGTGTAATCAGAAAATCGCTGAAGGTGCCAAAATTATTAAAATTTTAATAAATCAGCAACGGCTGCGCCACAAAGTAAGCAAACAAATTCAAATTGTTACATTTATAGCAAAATGCGCTGGATTTCATGAGGAAAGAATTACCACAAAAATAACAAGTAAGGAAGGGCTAAGTTCGATTGTAACTGAACATTTTATACTCTCACAATTTGCAAGGATTAGATGCGGGAAATACTTTCAGGTGCTGATTTAACTTTATAACAAAAAAATGTTGCGGAAGAATTCAACATTCATTATTCGAAGAAATTGTCAATGGATTGCAACAATATTTGGTATTTTATTAACTTATATTACAGGTCATAGACTGAAGAACTTTCATTGCTATACTTTGCTTCGCGTCAGACATATTTATGTTAAAATCTATCAAATTATCTCAGATAAGATATATGTGATATAAACTCAACCAAAGTGGTTTAATGAATATATTGGATGCACGAGGAAAATGTCAACCAGAGAAAAGGAAATCATTATATTAGGAAAAAGCGGCTTAGACCATGGTATAGACCGATTTCTTTCATATTTAGCGTAAAATCATACTGTGTTTAAGAAAACATATCCACTTAATTTCATTTAAATGTCACACATCTTGACCAACATAAACGGTTTAAAGTCAGATGGAAAGTCGGGAATTTTTATATCGGGCATTTTTGGGACAGATGAAGATTTGCACTGATGACATTAACTCTTTTCATTATTCAAGTATATTAGGCAACATGTTTTCACGCAATTTTGTGAAGGTGACTTAAACAGTGATCGACGTATTCGGCATAAAGTCTGCTAGAATAACGAACATCTTTATATGTAGTATATGGGAGCTAGGATAATTTGTTAACTGATTTCGCACATTTTCGGCATTAAACTATGGTATATCCAATATTACACGTTCACTTAAATTCTTCAAAAGGAGGATGTATTTTTTGTACAGTCTCTTTCTCAACCCTTGTATAAGTGTAGATAAGAATAAGTTAGTGTTAATGTGTGTTAAAGTGTTTTGTGGTGATGTCAGTTGGAACAGAAATTAGTAAGATGGGGTATTGCGGACCCTTCTTTATTACAATACCTTGTATTTTATTGAAAAAACTCATTGTGGAAACATAGATATGTACAAAAATAAGTAAGGGCATACAAGATTTTTGCCAGATAGATAAGGCAATTTCACAAAACAGATTCCGTAATTTTTTTTTATTCGTCTTTCCTTTAAAAATCTCGATTTTATTCAGCTAACAATTTCCGCTCCCTGCAATAACTTCATGGCTTTACGTTTCTTTTGTCGTCGCTTGTTTTTCTTTGAACTAATTTCTTCCATGATTTGCCACTCAGCAAGATGCACTCACTCAGCTGAGTTATACGGGGATTTAGTTGAGTTGTTCATACCACGCACCACATTTTATGCTGTATCATCAGTTGGCATCCCCGTCCACATCCCTTTCTGCCTCTCATCCTTATTGCTCCTCATTAAACAGAATGGTTGAATTTAAATTTGTCGATTTTCCTGGGTTTCTTGGTGCTCGCTGCTTGCTCCAAGTGATCAAAGCCCGTAATGTGGGTAAACTTGGTTCGGTAAATGAAACGAGCAAATAGGCAATGGGAAAGTTACTGCAACTTTCTTACTTGGGGCAGGAAATTTTCAAAATTTTCCATTTCATTTCCATGGAAAATGCAAAGAAGCAGAAAGTTGTGCAAAATTTAGCGACGACAAAGGAGTCGAATATAAGAACAAGGGAATGAAAATGTCGTCAGCTATGGGTAAACCGTGGAGAAGGACATACTTAAGAATAAATACTGCTGTAGGAATCAAAACGTTGACTGATGAGAAGACTCCATACTTTTTAAGTATTCCGTGACCGATTTCCCCTCGTTTTAGCGAGATTTTTTCTCCTTTTTTCGAAGCTATTTCCACATAACAGCCGTAAAGCAATGTGCGCTGATTTATACTTACTCTCACACATAATTAAGTCTAACGTGCAACTTAGAGAACGCAAAAATCAATCGCGCTGAAACTTCTAAGAATTTAGATAATATTTGCATAGGCAAACAAAAAGATTTCAAGCTGCGTGGTTTGAGCGAAAAAGCTAATTAAAGGCATTAGTATATCATTATTGATGTTCAACAAATTTTCGAGCCGAATTCTCATAAGAATGAAAGTAAAAATTTGGTGGCCGACATTCAAATCATATTTAGTTTGGGAATGGAAGACTTTCCCGAGCTAAAGGCTAACCCAAATCGTCATTAAAAACTTTACAAAAAAGTTATCTATAATATGCACCAATGACCGTGGAATACATCTACTATCATTAATAACCTTTTATAATATAATATAACCTTCAATAATAATTGTATAACATAACTATATAACATAATATTATTAATATATAATTTATAACATAACTTTTTATAGGAAAATGATTGCTCGTTAGTTTCAAATTGTAGTTATTAATTATTGATAGGACTGAAATTGATCCAAATCATTTAGTTCCAAAACTATTTAATAGGGCGTTGGGTGGTAGTAGCAGAAGAAAGGGGTAAAACTCCCTTTGTTGGAAAAATTAGGCCCACTTGCGAAATGAAGAAAGTAGTGATGTGCTTCTGAGGACTGTATTGTCAATAATGAGATTGTGGTCTAAATTTCGCGGGCTATTTACACTTTGAACTTTGTTTATGAGAGACCAAAATTATGAGATTTGTATCGTACTTTCGAGAATTTTGTGCTGTTAAAAAAATTTTTGTGGTCAAGTAAATTAACTACACCAAAAGCTAGAAATATTATGCTTTATAGAAATGTATTAAACGGCTTAAAATATACATTTTTTTTAAATTTTAAATCTTAGTAAGACTATTGAAAAATATGTTCCCAAATGTTAGAATTTGGGTATACACTAGTTTGAAATGTTTTCAACCAATCGTTTTGAAAATTTCTTTACGGTATTCATATGGCCTACATGGACCTAAACTTTCTTTTAAAGAGGGTAAAAATAATGGCAAAAATTCATGCCTTTTTGTTTTAACCCCTGTAAAAAACTCTATAGCATTGATAGCATTTCAAAACTAAATTTAAATTAGATTTGATTAGCATTTAGCAAAACTAAATTTCAAACTTGTTTGATTTGAATGTACGGAAAGCTGAGTCTTCGGTGTTTATAAAAAAAAATTAAAAAAAAATTTATGGCATATACTTAAATATATGTATAGAATATTCTCAAAATTTCAATAAATTATTTTCATTTTTATACCAGAAAAAAGTTCATAAAAACCATTGCAAGAACGTCCTAACCTTATTTTCATCTTTAAATGACTGAATTTGTTGACTAATTGAATCCTACTTTCATTAGGGACATACAAATTATAATACATGAAGTGAACAAGATGAGTGTTGAAAGAAACGTTCCTATTTAAACGTGAAAACTTAGGTGGTTTTGACGGTTCCATCACTAATGTTGATGAATAGAAAATAGGTAAAAATTGGAAATTAAATAACATCTTCAATATACTGGTCCGGTTATTCTATGCATAATTGTAAGAGGACAGATCTTACCTTATTCAGTTTAAGCTGAGAAATGTTCTGTCAGTTTATCAGGTCGAGAATTTAATTTTACTTAGACTCAAGATAAAAGATCTTTATTTTATTTGAAATCATACCTGTGTTATGAACCAAACTACTTTGCAAGTCATCAGATAATATCTCGATCATTACTAAAATTTTTTTTTTTTAGGAGTGCTTCATCACATATTAACTTTTTTGTTCACTTTTTTGGATTTCTTAAAAGGGCTCTTTTAAAGATGTAAAATAAAACACCATAGTAGTCAAACATTTTGCTTCTGAAAGAAGTCTTCAAAATTGTTATTGTTTTAGGTGCTTTATTTTTTTGTTGCAGATACATGTGTAATCCAATAACTGAATATGTGAAAACACTTTACCTTTATTTCTACGTAGCGCCTTACTTCCACTTACTTGATAAAATCTATAATGCTTCATCAAATATAATCGCTATCAAATTTCTTTAACTTTCCCACGTGCACCTTTAATACTATGAAACTCTTGTTTGGGTATCACTTTCCATCTGACATGATATTGTAGATAGATTGCAGAATTGTAGATAGTGATGGTCTACTAAGTACACCGAGCCATACCTGGATGGCGCTATAGAAATAGACTTAACAGGAAATTATGATTAAACTCTGATAATAAAAGCGATACTAAAACAGAAGTCCAAATAAAATGCAGAATGAACAAATGTGGCGGAAAAGAGCCGAACTACAATAATAGCTGTGGTCAGAGCCGGGGTAGTGCGAAAGACCAACTTGCCGAGTAAATTCTTAAGGCAAACAATAATTTCTATCCTTCGTTGTTTGTTTTCAGGCAGGAGGGTTCTGTTAAAAGTCTGTGAGAGACACATACAGTCACAAATGCGATGTTGTTGAAAATAGTATCCATCCAGAAGTTGATTAACGATTTGCGCACGCAAATCGCCGCTGGAAGAGCTTTGCGAAAGTAAAAGTGGCAGATATCGACTAAGGACAAAGCGCCGAGGGTAGGCGTGGCATCATAAACATGCAACCTTTCTATTAACCTGTCGCGAAATTGTGAGGCTACTCGACACGACCCAACTGTTGGAAATAAATGGATTTCCTTCCGCACGTGGAGGCTCGATTTTTTTTGTGTGCCAAATTGCCTGACGCATGTAGAGGCGCACAAACTTTCACGTTTAAGACGTCAAGAGATTGTACTTTCTCAATAATAAACCTTTAGAGAGTCCAGTTGTTGACTTCAGTTATGTTCATTGGAGTTTTACGTGTTTCTTCTTATTTCGCGAGTGTTGCCGTAACTTTTTCTGTCACGCATTCGTTCGGAGGTAGATCACAAGTGGCAGCAATTGACGCGTTGTCTCCACAGTGGCATTCCCAATCGGAAGGTGCCAGCAACTGCGAAATGAATACTCTTTCGGTGCTACAGCGAGACCTTCGGGCCTTCTCTAAGAACTATTTGCTTTGACATTTTACGCAGCACTCGGGAGTGCTTAAGAGAAACTCGGCAATCAACTGCATGACTCCTGCTAGACAGCTTACTAGTTGGTTGTCTGATTTTGTTTAGAAGTCATGCCGTTCGCGTTTGAGTAGATGTAGAGGGGAACGGAACCTGGTGACTTGACTATTGAACGAAGAAAGTTATTGCAATATTGAGTTAATTGTTTGAAGTAAGTGCCGGTGGCTGTATTGGAAACTTTTTCATCAAAGTTTCGGCGTATCTCTGAACAACCCATTTGCTCATGTACAAGCGCACTGAAGGACAGTTCGAAACACTGAAGGAAAGAAAAGTTGAAAGCAGTCACTGTGGTGCTTGGGTGTGAGTGTGAGCTTTAAACATCAATAATGACTGCCGTAAATATTACCTTATACAAATAGTCCACGCTTCACATTTCATACCCATTAATTTGCAGAAGTGGGTTTGTTTATAGAAAAATATATGTATGTATATAGTTCCACTTCTCAGTAAATTATTGCGGAATGATATACAAAGGGAATATAATATAATTATTTTTCTGATTGCGTGACAATATGGAACTAAGTTTCAAACTTCCCATTATTATAGAATACAGAATAGTGCCAGAGTTGCATTGAAAGAAGGAAATTCGTTTTTGTATTTAAAAATTCGTTGATCTTCACATCACCTAACTAATGTAAATAAAGATACTATAATGAATTCTCTACAAATACCATTTGTATCACAAAGAGTAGGCTATTTAATGGGTCATGAAGGCAGCTCTACAATCCCGCACTGTTGTCACAGTCAAGCAGTTGAGAGAGGTTCTTCTCTTATAAATTAAATAATACTTTGTTAAATTGCACAGCTGGTTGTTTTTATTATTCTTACGAACTTTGTCTACGGTTGAAATTTTACTCATGTCGTTTTGTCAGAATACTCAGGTGTTTACTCAATACTCAAGGAATGAATGTTTAATTTATAAATTTACATTTTTATTGTCTCTGGCGACTAGCCTCTGTATAGTATTCTGGGCAACCGTATACCAAAAATTACTTTATGTATTCCAAGTGGTAACTGAGTACCTATTTTTGGTGTACTAGTGTTATGTATTCCATCCTGTATGTCCATCCATCCAATGTATAGTTCCATCCTTTGTTATAGAGTACGGAAATGTAGAAGACCAGTTGCCTACAGTATATTTTGAGATTTGGAGATTGAATACTTTGAATATATTTAAACGAAATAAGTACATTTTTTTAATATTTCTGAACGTTTCCAAATTAATAATTTATCGAAATTGATCACCACAAATAGTTGTTTCTTAAATATTTATAACGTATGTATTAAAATTCATCTTTATACTCTCGCAACATGTTGTTATTTAATTAAAATTTATTTAAGACGGTTGATATTGGACAAATGAGCGTAATTGGACATCTGTTATGACAAATTTCATTAATCGAAAACGAATAAAGTCCTATAACTAAGCAGCAAATTAAGATATAAACCTCTTATTTGGTACAGAGGATCCCAGTAGGACGGGGCATCTTTGGGCAAAAAAAGAGGGTATGGCCCCGGCCCCAATGGGTTTAATATATATATCTCGGAAACCGATAAAGCTATATCAAGCAAACTTGCTCCAAGTAAGTTTTTCTGGCATCTCCTCATATGCAGAGAAAATGAGTGAAGTCGGATAAAAATCACGCCACTTCCCATACAAAAGTTAAGTTTAGAACTACTCAAAGGGCGGTAAGTCGCTTAAGGAACACGTCAGAAACATTATATCTTGCAGGAAGTATAATGAGGAAGGGTTACTAGATAGGAGTCCGTGTAAAGTTTTGGTGATGGGTATGGCACCGCCCCCTTTTACGAGAAATCCCATATCTCAAGGACCCCCTAACTGATTTCAACAAAATTGGGTATGGGACATTATATCTGCATTCTTACGACACGCTGTGAAAATGGACAAAATCGCATATAACACAATTCTAAGTTTCATCAAATACTTTCACTTTAAAGTAGATAAATCGAGCAGCAATTAAGATATGAAAATCAAACTTTGTAAAAATTGTGCTTTCAAGATATGCCACTTTATGCGTAAATATAGACAAAATCGGATTATGACTTTTCAAGCCACCAGATACCCAAGATTAGGACCTCAGCGGATGTGGATATGTGGATATGTGGATATGTTTTCTTAAACACAATGTGATTTCGCGCTAAATATGAAAGAAATCGGTCCACACCGTGGTCTAAGCCCCTTATTCCTAATGTAATGATTTCCTTTTCTCTGGTTTACTTTTTCCTCATATATCTACTATTTTCAATTAAGCCACTTTGGTTGAGGTTATATCGCATATATCACTTTTGAGTTAATTTGAAAGATTTTAATATAAATATCTCTGAAACGAAGCAAAATATAGCAACTTAGTAATGAGAGCAAATGAGTCTATGGCCTGTAAAGTAAGTTAATAAGATACCAAATATGATTGCAATCCATTGACAATTTCTTCGAATAATGAATGTTGAATTTTTCCGCAAAATTTTTTAAGATGAAATTATGCCAGCACCTGAAAACATTTCCCCGTCTCTGATCCTTGCACATTCCGAGAGTATAAAATGTTCGGTTACACCCGAACTTATCCCTTCCTTACTTGTTTTATGTATAACATTTATAATGGTTAAACTAACATTTATAAGTAGTCCTAAATGGTACATCTTTATGAGTTGGTAGTTAGTAAGTAATTTTCAGATCCTTTACAAATTCCAATATTAATCAAATTGAGTGAGTCCATTTTGCGAATTCTTCCCCAAATTTAACCAAAGTTCTAATATAGCGAAATGTGGTTATAGTAGTTAGAGCTAGTAAACCTACAACTATACACCAGACGCCTCATATATTAAAAGTATTAATAATCCGTCCTACGAACAAACTCGTGGCAGAGTCATTTACGCTCGCCTTCCATGAAAGACGGTAGTATTAAGCAAAATAGTTGGTTAGTGGTTATGCATAACGTCACTTTTGTTCATGTAAGCTAGAACAGAATCTTGCAAACTCGTAATAGCATTTTGAGGCTTTTCATGTTCAATTGTGACGATGCCACACTAACTCTGCCTATTATGCTAATACACATTATTAACATATTTATATGGACCCGGCATCCCAAACGGCATTCGAGTTTTTGTAATGTTGTAATGTTTTTTCCGAAATAACTACTAGGATATACATACATATGTACTTAACAAAAAATTCATAAAATCGTAGTTGCATACCTCATAAGTGTCAGAATCAAATTTCTATTTGAAAGTTCTATTTGACATTTTTGAAAACCATAACAATGCTCTTTGTAGTCGAATTTATCTAGGAATGTCTCTTTGTGTTTTCAATTGTAATTTGAGGCTGTAGGCATTTGCCGCTGTAGAGGTTAATTTGTTTGCATTATGACAATTACACTAATTAATCAATCACAATGCTTTCACACACACACACACATACATATACACAATGCTGTAATAAAACCCATCCATTCATTTTGTCTGTCTCGCTCTGAGCACGGCATAAAAAGTATGTATTCTCCGTCTATGATTCCAAAGTTTGCCATTCAAAGTGTTTAATAGTAGCGTATGTAACGAGTTTGATTTCGCTGAAGTACCTTTCAAATATGTAATTAATCAAATCACAATAAAGTGCAAGAATATGCAAAGCGACATCGCAACACACAGACCCATATTTCTGCAAAGAACAAGCATTTCTATGAAGACACATGTACTTTTCCATTAGGCGACTGTCACTTGCAATAAAAACCGTAATTGTGGCTGAAACGCTTTGAAAAACGCTGCAAGAGACCGAAGCGACGCACAACTCCTCAGCAGTGCTGAGCCCTGAGCTCCGAGCTCCCTCAGTTACAATACGCCGGTGAGCATACAAACGTACATATATTGCTGTGGCAAATTGCTTGTTGGTATATGCGTCGGAAGTGGTGTTGTGCCACATAAATCAGCTCATAAATTACGCACACTCATTCGAGTACGCCCTATGTTACTCATACGACTTGTTGTACGGCTACTGCAGTCGAACTCTGGTGCAATCTGTTTGTGGATACGTGCGAAGCGAGAATGGAATACATTAATTACGCGCACTTCAGTGCCACTATTTGCATACGCGTTTGTATCAGGCACAAGCGCGCCACATTCATATCTCTCACCTGCCCTCTGCGACGATATAGAACGTAAATTTGTATAAATTGCTTGTTATGGACGCGCGAAGACGTTGTCACTACAGCTGAGCACCAATGTTGTTGGCCTCAATGTCTGCTGCGACTGACATATGACTTTCGATTTATCACGCCATTACCCCACGCCACGCATGTCACTCAAACTCATGCGTATCCATCGTCTGCATTACTCTGTTGGTATTCCGGGTGGACCCTGTAAACGATACGCCGCTATCAGGGGGCGGTGGGCTGGCAAATGTCATTGGTGGTTTACTTTAAGCTTGTTGTTAAGTTGTTGCCTTAATAATATCCTAACCTCAATGATCAGCCTTCTGTACTATTACACCAACATTATGGGACTAGCGAATTAATTGATATGGGCGCTTGAAAGCTGAATTTAAATTGCATTGAAATGATTTCTCACGCCTTGCACACTTTAAAGGGCTCGGCTACTAATCCTTTATTTAGTGATTCGGTGAGCGTTACCGAAATGCAATTAAACGCATTAACATTTGCCGCATATTGATGAATGCGCTTCAGTTCGCAGAAAAATTGCAGCAACGGTGTGACGTAAGCAAAAAACAGGAAATGCGTTGGTGGGAAGAGGCAAAATACATAAGTTAGTTTATACTAGGCATGTGAGGCTACTCACACGCACTCTAGCCTTTCGGCTGGAAATCATGTGCGCATTCACAGTTCCTCATTAGAGCTTTATGCCACATCCATTAGAAAATGCCATCGCTGAGGCAAATATATTCCTGACTTTTTTGTTTTCTTTTTTTTTGAACGTTCAACCCCTGGCCACGCTTCACTTCGCAAGTCAGCTTAACTTTGTGCAATGCAAATTTGTATTTACTATGCGCGCACGCTAGCCTACACAGCACTGTTAAGTGTTAAGCATCTGGATTGATCTGGACCGAAATGTTTCGCTGCAGTAATTTCATAAGAGAGAAGGAGCTTATAATCAATGAGTATCATTGCAGGTAAAACCAGTAAAAAATTACAATTACAATTACCAAAACATGATTTTCCATATTGTGACAACTGCAAGTTCCTGATAATAAAATATATGCTTTAAACTTTTGTAGTTGACTTCAGATATTTTGTTTTCAAATTCACTGTTTCATCCCAATTTTTTGATTTATTGAAGCATTGTCAGCGATAACATGCAAAACTGGTAAAAAGTTGTAAATTGCTGATACAGAAAGACGTATAGAAAGACTGCGTTTCAATAGTGGTTTCCCATAAGTAGGATTCATTACTGTATTTCTGAACGAGGAAGTTTCTGGTAAAATTTGTATTTTTATCCGTAGAGAAGAACTTTTTGAATTATGTTGTTGTTGTTTTATTGTTACTGGATAAGCTGCATTTGCTTATATTAGAGAATAATCACAACTCGCAAAATCGCTTCTACCAAATACACAGTTATATTTAAAAGAACACTTTGAATTACGAAAGATGTTACTCAAAATGGTAAAAAAATAAAAAAAGTTTGAATTTATTTTATTTTTTAAATTTTTATAAAATTCTTTGATCTTGAATGTGGTTTCCATAATTCCTTATTGGTCACTTGTAAGCTGAATGAAATGATTGACTTAGGAAACAAATCTCTGTGAAGGATTACATTACACGTAAGAAGATTTAATGTTTTAGAAAACTCTGCCACCCATTGGCGATCTGGACTAGCGCCAAATTGGCAACTGTTCAATCTCAGAAAAAAAAGATTAAAAATCAATAATAAAGATTACTAATTGTTGTTGCAACTTAGAAAACCATAAAGCTTGTCAATGAGTACTAGGCAGCCTAGAAATAACCCCGACCCAATGCCCCACACAGAGGGGCTAAACTGTTAAATGAAAAATGTTCATTGATGTTAATTTTATTGCACTTTTTATTATCTGAAAAAAAAACTTTTCGACCGGCCGTACTTTTCCAAGTTAACCATCTCGAGTTTTAATAAAAATTAACAACAATAATGGAGTAGAAAAGTAAAACAGCAATATGAAGTACTCACCAAAATTAAATGGAAACATTGAAACAATATGAGGGCGGAGAGTGAGCTAAGCACCCCTGAGTTGATTGCGAACTTTTCTGAGGTAAACCAAAATTTGTGTGGGCTTACGTTGAAATTGTTCCCCAAAAACCAAAAATCAAAAAGAGAAAAACAAAGGGCGAAAAACAATAAAAACTCACCTGCCTCGCAATAAAATGCGCACAAAATGTTGAGTGTAATTTTCACCTTCTGAGAGCGGACCACACGCACGCGCCACATGCCACACGCAAGGTATAACCCCTAAAAAAGGGTATTTTGATGTGAGTTTGGGTCAGACTTGTTTAGGTTTAAACTGGCATGACGTTTACGAAAGCTTCCATCGCTAAGCGCAAACAAAAAATTGAATCCTCGAAATTTACGTGCACACTTAGCAAATGACAACACAGAGCACGATAACAAAGGCACTTACACACACAAACACCCTTAAAATTCCATAGAGATGGAACTGTGCTGGTCAGACTGTACGACGAAGACAACAATTCGTCCACGATTTGTACACCAAACGCTCATTATTGCCAATTTGTTGTTCTTGATGAATTTAATGTAAATTTGCCAACAAAAACTAACTTGACACTCGAGTGATCTGTGCGATAAACCCAGTAAAAAATATATTTGTACGCCCTGTTGAGATAAGCAAGTCGTAATTAAATTATTCTAAATTGTAACCAATTGACTACTGACCAACTTTGATTCTCCAAAACAAGAATTCATTAAAACCCGGAATTCATAGATTATTCTAAGCAAGTGGTTCGTCATCAGCATTACATTAATTGGTAATTAATCAGCACAGATTCTCTTCCGTTAATAACGTATATGTATATACTATATACGTACGGCTTACTTTCTAGGTAATTAATGGTCCAAGTTTTATTGTAGACATACATATATTGGAAAAATTTAGCTATTATATTTATATATGTATATACCCCAAACTATTATTTTAAGGTTTTTTGAAATTTTGGCTTGACCAATATTCTTATATTTCAGATAAATTAAAATGTTCTAAAAAATAATTCTAGGCTTTGAAAATCCTATCGAAACTTTTGTTAACGTAGGCACAAACACGATAGACGAGCGCATAAAAAGACTTCATCACATCATAAAGTGATCGCCCTCTTATTGTTTATACCTACATATTATAGTACGAGCAATATGCGTGTACAGCTACAGGAGCCTGAAAATTTCTGCTAATTGAGAGACGTGAGAGCTGCTTATTGGAGAGCACCGAGTTGTTCGTACTCGTAGAGAAGGATTTGTGTGGTGGTTGCAATCAGTGATAACGGAATAACCAACTTATTTAAGTGGGAGAGCGCCTTAAAATTTGCGTTTTTATAACATTTTGCATTGTTGCCAGATCAGACAAAATACTCATTATTGAGCATTTAAATTAAAATACTCAACATTTATTATGATTAAATATTAGTATATATAATAATATATTGTAATTTCACGTTATATGAAAACGATTGCTTTTAAACTCTCAATAATAAAAAAAGTGAATTAAACTTGTCAGCTGCCAATTGAGAAATATTTTTAACATTTCTTCAAACGCATTTAAATTTCGCGTTATTTTTTTATTTCTACTGTTTTACATTTCTTTCGTGATCTTGCCGGGCCGGTTACAAATGCTTCCGTTTATATATTTTTTTGCAAGTCTTCAACCTGGCCGTTCCAGCCTTTCTGGTTGTTAAACATCAAACCTACCCGATTCAGGAACCGTGCTGCTTCGATGGGGTTGGATCATATGGAAGGGGGTGTTAGGTGAGTTCGTTTCGGGCATGCATTTCGTTGAGGCATGCAGAGTGGTTATAGTCATGCGGGGAATTTTTTCATTCGGGACATAAGTTTAGTATGTCGGGGTCGATTTTGGAATGGTAGGAGTTTAGCCTGCTACAGTACCCAGAACGAAGTTCAGAGATGGTCAGTCTAGATTTTCGAGGCAACTCGAACTCATCTTCTACTGTAGGTGATGGTGATTCACTGGGAGGGAGTGAGTGAAGGTGTTAATAACTTCACTGTGAATGGCGTTCAGTGATCAGTAACGTATTCTTGGGTCTGTAACTATATTTGTGTAGTTTGCCAAGAGATGAAGTAACTTGCTTATTATTCCATTGCTCCAATATTCCGAACGTGTATTGGAAGCTATTGTCCTTGTGTGTCTTTTTCAGTATATGTCATTAATTTGAAGCGCAAAAAACAAAACTTTTTTTCACTCAAATATGTCGAATTCTGTACCTGAAAAGCTCTTTTTGTGGGGAGTTATTCTTCATTACTTTAATATGAAGAAAACCTGTGCCGAAAGTCATCGTATTTTGGTGGAAGTTTGTGATGAACATGCTCCTGCTGAGCGAAACTGTCAAAAGTAGTTTGCACTATTTAAAAGTCGGGATTTTGGTTTGGACCCGAAGTACGTCTTGGGGGGTCAAAAAATTTAAAGATAAGGAACTGGAAGCATTACTCGATGAATATTGTTGTTTAGTCCAGCACTCTTGGAACTCAAGCAGTACTTACAAAACGTTTAACAGTAGCTGAATACATTCAAACGAAGACAATTGGGTGTCATACGAATTGAAGCAAGGAGACGTTGAGGGACGATGTTGCATCTCAGAAATATTACTTGAAGGCTACAAAAAAAATCGTTTTTGCTTTGGATTGTGACTGGTGATGAAAAATGAATGCAAAAAATCATAAGTGAAACCTGGCCAACCAGCCAAATCAACGGCAAAGCCGAATATCCATGGCGCCAAGGTACGTTTCTGTATTTGGTCCGATCAGAAGTGCGTGCTGTATTATGAACTTCTAAAACCGGGTAAATCCATTGATAGTAACGCTACCGACAAAAACTCATCATATTGAAGCCGGAATTTGCGACTAGACAAGGCAATAATTTTCCATCATGACAACGCTCGGTATAGTGTTGCAAGACCGGTTAAAAACTATTTGGAAAACAGAGGCTGGGACGTTTGGCCTCACTTGCCTTATAACCCTGACCTTACATCTTCTGACTACCATTTGTTCTAGTCGATGCAGAACCCCGTCACTGGAATATGGTTCACAAGAACAGGCCATAGAATTCTTGGCCGCCAAGCAGGCGCAGTTATTTTATGGTGGAATCCACAAATGTCAATAAAGGTGGGAGGATGTTATAGCTTCAGATAGGCAATACTTTTAATAATACTATTGTAGATGTTTTTTTAAATAAACGTTCAAATTTAGAAAAAAAAACGCGCACGAATATAGTTATAGACCCAAAGAGAGGAGCTCGTTGAAAGTCTGTAGTTCTTCGTCCAATTTGTAAATATTGTTGCTGTGGATTTGGCAAGGGAGAAAGTTAGGCTCCTCGCAGTGAAGAGGCAAAAAGGGTCTTGAAGATAGGCGTTCGCTATCAAACTCATGTCATCGATTCCATTGGCCGACCCCAATCAATTGCGTATGAGGTAATGGAAATTCCCTTTGGTGGTTGGAGGAGTTTCGAGATGTAGTAATTAAACAGAAGTGAAGAGAGGACACCGCCATTCGCAACCCCCTACGTAATTCTTGTTAGCTTTGAATTTTGACCCCGAAATAATACGAATGATTAATCATGTAATATCATCAATATCATGTAATAATTAATCTCAGTTAATTCTTGGTCCAACTCTTCAGCCCTGTAAGGAGAGAAGATTGTTTGATGTCTTCTAGGAGTGTTGAATGATTGACTATGTCAAAAGCTCCCTCATTGTGGGTTTTGATTGAGACCACCATTTACCAGCTAAGTTGCTGTGTGAAAGTCAGGAATAGCAAGGTCTCAAGTGTCTTCACTGCTGTGGAAAGGAGAGTTATGGGATGATAAGACTACCCTAGGTTGGCCCGTTACCCAGGATTCAGTAATAAGACCTTACGATTTTCCACATATCAGGTATGTGAAGAGTGATAAGTGACAACTTGAGAACCTTGGTGAAATATTTTACTCCCGTTGAATCTAGGTGCTTTAGCATCAACAAGTTTAAGGCGTCTGGGCAGATGGTTTTAGAGGATTTTTCCTTATTGATGACACCTTGACTCCGTGCAGTAGGCTAAATTTGCAGACTAAAATACCTCACGAATTTCTTCGGGTCAGAGGAGACATGACCATCGAATTGGATTTCAACATGGTCATCGTGTATCCTCGGATTGGACAGAGATTTGGCAGTACTCCAAAGTTTATTTACACCGGCGAAAATGATACCCGACTTCAAATTGAGATCTAAGATATAGGAAGAGATAAGAGAAATCTCTTAAACGGGGATCACAGGGACCGACTTGGAGTAATTTGTACCGCGCTTTTTCTAAAATTACTCCTTCGTCCGGTAATAGGGCGGATTTCCCCAATTCTTCGAGCAGCAATGAATCGAGCGGTAGCAGCAGCGATCACCTTGAGGAATTGATTTTTGCCAACGATTATTTCGGTTTAAATGGGTAGTCCGGTGAACTGTGAAGCCGATCCCGGCAGCTTTGTTAAAGTTAACGAAGGTGCGGTCTACACAAATAAGTCAGGAGGTTTCTCGGTCGTGATAACTACGGACCGATGATTTGATGCCAGAGTTAGCATAGGTCATCAGGTTATGATATTTGTCAGACCACCACTAGCGATGGTGCTATCAGGCGAGCTATTACATATGCCCTCAATTCTGGGGAGGGGCTTCGTTGTTCATTGTTCGTTTATTTCTGCTGTCTTGTTGTGATCCTGGGTGTGAGGGGGTGATGATTCTTGCTGCTGCAGTTCCCGCCGTGGCGATTTTCGCATTGTGCAGTTGTTTGGCGACGCCATTAAGGCTTGTTGCGGAGGCAATCTCTTGTAGATGGGGCAACGTATGACGTACTAAATTTTGTTGAAATCGCTTAAGGCCTTCTGTAGATATGGGATTTCTTGTAAAAGTGGGCGGTGCAACGCCCATTACCAAAACATTACATGGATTCCTATGCAGCCCGTCCGTATCATGTTCCCTGCAAGATTTAATGTTTCTAGCGTGTTTCTTCAGCGAGTTATCGAACTTTTAGTAGTTTTCAGCATAACCTTTGTATGCGAGGTGGGCGTGGTTATTATCCGATTTCACTGCGATCCGATGCTAGAAAAACTTACTCGGGGCAAGTTTGATTTATATAGCTTTAACGGTTTCCGAGATATATATATTAAATCTAATGGGGGGCGGGGCCATAACCACTTTTACCAAAACGTTCGCCCACAGATGCCCCGCCCTAATAGGATCCTCTACACCAAATAACACGTTTATATCTTAATTTGTTGCTTAGTTATAGCAGTTTATCCGTTTTCGATTAATGGCGTCTTGTGAGTGTGGCAGATGTCCAATTGCGGCCATCTGCAATACCAACCGTCTTACGGTGACAAAGAACACATGTATCAAGTTTCATTAAAATTTCTCAATTTTTACTCAAGTTATCGCTTGCACGGACGAACGAATGAACGGACGGACGGACAGACTGTCACTCGGTTTTCAACTCGTCTTTTCATCCTGATCATTTATGTATATATATATATGTCTATATCTAACGCGATTAGTTCTAGGTGTTACAAACAAAATTTAGGTGAACAAAACTAAAATAATATCTAGCAACATGTTGCGAGAGTATAAAAATTGTTTCTTAGCGATCGAAACGCCCAGAAAAATATTTTCCGTTGAACAATTATTTACTTTATTTTAAATAAATAATGACATATTATATATATATTGATTTTTTTAAATTAAGAATCCTTTTGTAAGATACACATTTGCTACATGGGCTGAAAAGCCTTTGGCCTATTAATTTTGTGTAACTTTGATCTGAAGTTCAATCTATCCACATGTTTACCAGACTAAGATGCTCTCTGAAGTTCTTTAATATACGATTAACTTACAGAATGAGCGATATTTTCGGTAAAAGGTCAGTCATAGACACCGAGCTCCACATATTCGGTAGCTGGGGGAATGAAAATATATAATTCGATTTCCACCATTTACCTTAGGGCTACCTTTAGGGCACTATTTGCGTAAATGTTTATTGCGATATCTGAATTGGTGCTTCAGTTACATATTGTAAAATGAAAGAATTAGATGGAATTTAAAATTGTGATATCGTGGAAAGTAGGTGTGTGTGCCGTTAGGTGAACAAAACTTATATTCTCTGTTGTAACATGTTGCAAGAGTATATAAATATTTGACCATTGAATATGCTGATAAACTGATTAAAACTCTATATTCACTGTTTTCCATTGTAACGAATAATAGCAGAGATAGCAACATTTTGAGGCTAATAACTTTAGAGCGAATGAATAATATGTTGTGAAACTTTGACAGTATTCTAGCTAAGGTTATTACTCTTAGAGAAAAAGAGATTTTTTGTTTGTGGTATGATCTCTCGGAGAAGCCACAGACTTTTCAGCCCATACATGATATATTAGCATTCATGCAATTTATGCATGCAAAAAAATAGAAACATGAACTGCGTTTCTGATTTTGGCAATTAAGCTAAAAAGTTTAAATTTAGGTTTAGTTCCTCAATTACATTTTGAAATTCGCAAGATAAGATAAACTTTAAACTCTTAAAAATAGCACAGAAAAGACACAAAGTATCACTCACTGTTTCAAATTCAGAAACATCGAAGTATTTGGATCATATATTGCATTAGCGCCAAAGAGATCGAAACTATTCACTTCGTCATAGCAAAGCATTAATAGTAAATGTATTAAAATATGGAAATTCCTATTTATAATGGAAGACAAAAAGTCAACTCCTAGCTAAATTTGTACTTGCTCAATTGCGATTTTCAGTTTCAATGTCACTGAATATCAATACCTAATAATTTTATTACGACCTCCTCAGACCTCTCAGATTTTGACTTCATATTTACTCGGGACTTGTTATATGTTTTATTTCAAAAATGGTTCTTCTGCCGACTAAAGAGATTTGCAGTACACAAATAAAAGCAATCTCTAGATACAATAAATAAATTAGGCTTCCAGACGATTTCTTTAAGATAGATTAGTGCCTAAATTGATGCTACTCGAAATAGCTGATAAAACAAAATTTGGGCAGTAATCAACCAACTAACCAACATTTTAATTTAGATTAATATATGTAAGTACGTGTCAACTTAACTTGTCCTGGTTTTCGCTGTGATTGGAATCAGGGTTCTTACCAATGGCATATGCAAGATTTTAAACATCTGATTTCGATTTTAAAATTGAAATGGGAGTTATAACGCAACAATTAATAGAAGGATAAAAAGAATAATGTAATCGAAACACGAACTATATTTATCAAATAGATTTGACTGCCCTTACACGCCCCTTGGCACTGCGTAAAATAGTACTGAGATGTCCGTTAATACGTATATACTGTATTTTTTATACAGTCATTTGCGTCGAGGCATATCCTCATAGCACATTATATTTTCCTCTTAGCACATTTTTTGCTTTTGTACCATTGAGGTTTATCCGCAATTATCATTTGTTCCGAAATTCGTATTCTGCCACTTTTTTCGTAACAGCTACACGCGTTTCGCACGCTCCACGTGCTAGCGTAGACGGTCGCTTATTCATTAGTTTTTCTGTGGAAAAGTTAGTGAGCGCGTTTTTGTTTAATTAGAACATTCATTAATCAAATCAAAACCATTTGCCGACCCCAAATTTTGCGAATGACACACGGGCATGCAACTCTCTAAAAAAACACACACAAATACAAACAAGTAAGGAAGAGGAAGTTCGGGTGTAACCGATCATTTTATACTCTCGCCATTTGAAGGGATCAAAGGCTTTCTTTTATTATTCGACGAAATAGTAAATAGATTACAATCATATTTGGTATATTATTAGCTTATATTACGGGTCATAGACTCACGTATTTTCATTACTGTTGCTTCGTGTGCGACATATTTATATTAAAATCAACCAAATTAACTCAAATGAGATATATGCTATATAAAATCAGGAAAAGTTGCATAATTAAATATATTAAGTATATGAGGAAAGGATTAACCAGAGATCCGAAATCATTATGACGGGAATAAAGAGCTTCAAAGACGGTCTACACCGGTTTCATTCGTGTTTAGCGCGAAACCAGATAATGTTTAAGAAAACATATCCACCTAATTTCATTAAAATATCACACACATTGACAAACCTGAACAGTTTAAGGTCAGGTTGGAATGTTGGGAATCAATACTTCGGGTATATGGGTGTATGGGTTTTTTGGAGTTTTGTACTGATTGCCTTACCTTTTGTTAATACTCCAGTGTACTAGATAACATGTTTCCACACAATTTTATGAAGCCAACTTATACACAGGCCAACATATTCGGCATAAGGTCTGCTAGAACAATGAAAATGTCACACCGAAGGTCCAATTTTTACACCAATTCCTTTGAAGTCCTTAGGTACCATCTAGGTGGATCCTGCCAATTTAATGCTTCTGACTTATTTATTTAGAGAGTTAACGACTTTTACTAGTATTCAACGTAACCGTTATATGGGGAGTCAGCAAGTTGTTGATGTAGATATGTCCTTCCCTACTGTGATTCTCTGTACCAAATTCCATAGTTTATTTATAGCATATTATAGGTTTTCGTTTAACGACATTTCCGCGTGGCAGTAGTCCGATTACGTCCATCTGCAATATCAACCTCCTCAGGGTGCCAAGGAACATGTATGCTAAGTTTTATTAAGATATCTCAATTTTTACTCAGGTTATCGCTTGCACGGACGGACAGGTAACATACGGACGGACAGATAGTCACTCGGAATTCAACTTGTCTCGTCATCCTGATCACTTATATTTATAACTCTATATCTGTCTCTATTAGTTTTTGGTTTTAAAAACAACCGTACTAGGTGAAGAAAACTATTATACTCTGTTGCAACATGTTTCGAGAGTATAATAAACATCACAATAAATTTTGTACATAAATATATCTGTATACATATGTGTATATGTATAGTTATATACTATAATATATTACATATTTACACCCAAGGTGATATGTGTAAAGCGAAAGTCAATCGTCTCGTCGCATAAGTTATTTGTATCCTTCCGTTCCAGTACTTTGCGGTTTCAGCTTGCGCAGGAATCATCCAGCTATGTTCGGCATACGGATGTATGTATGTCTGCAATACCACCTAAATTTTGCGGCTTATTTGATGAATTTGTTTATTTACTTGTGGATCTACCGCATAGGTATAAATAACATATTTAACGGTGACTTTGAAAAAATTAGAGACTTACTCCAATAGATTATGCGTAAAGAAACGGTTCAGTATACTCGAAAAGTGTTCTCTTGGAATCGCTGCACTTGTAATAACAACTCCAAAAGTTTACGGGATGCCGTAGAATTCTAAGAATAAATAATTTAGTTTTTCTATTAGTTGAAGTAATCATGATTTACCAAGAAATGTTGCGATTTAAAATAAGGTCGAGGAGAAGTTTTCAAAAGTTTTCTACAACCTTATACCTTAAACTGACTGTGTAAATATTTAATCTTTGCCCATTTTGTTGCTGTCTCTATTTTTTATTAAATTGCGTTCATGAAATGAAAAGAATGAAATATATATAATCAGTATTAGCTCGTCATCAAAGGTATTGCTTGATACCGTTTTGCGTTTTAAGATTTAATTTCGCAAATAAGAATTAGATAATTTTGAACTTCGACAATTTTTTTTTTAGAATTTAACCACACAAATTAAAAATAATTAAAATTCTAGCGGCGGAAAGGCTAATAAAATCCAACTTCGTGATCTTGCTTATTTAGAGAATACCGATCAAAATTTACGAAAGGAAAGAAAATCACTTCTGAAAAATCTTTATAAAAAGGAATTAACTTCATCGGTGCGTATATGAAAAAATTTCGTTTAGGTATATTTACACAAAATTGGTATAAAGAATGTAGCTCAAAATCCAAATGAAGGCTATTTATGAAAATTAGAGTTCCATTTTTAATTTAAACTAATTAAATACTTCAAATTGTACTCAGAGAAAAGCAATACTTCGATCACATTTAATTTGAAAAATTAAATTAAATTTATTCACATTTAATATGAAAAATAAATAATAGGAATAACACTTACAAATGGATTTTCCTTTTGATGCTTAAAGAAAATACTTTCAGTTCATCTTCAATGTGCTACAATTAATTGATTATTCCGAAGTTTATACATTAGCACGATTGGTGCCAATATGTTTCTTTCTTAGACATTTATTCCACTTCTATATCAGGCTGATAAAATGTATGAATATATGCCTAAGTTAATGTTATAAAATGTTATTGTATTATACCGCTATAGTACATCTCTCTTATTATTCTCTTTAATTTTAAATCTTTCCGGCAACTATTGAAGTTTAAAGTGGATTCAGTAAGATCACATTAAGAATTTTGAAATCATGCTGTATTTGTCCGAATTAAATACTCATAATATCACAAATTCTACTAGGATCAAACCTACTATGAAAGGTCTATTGATTTATCTGATTACTTAACGGAATTTTGCCGAAACCATTCTAAAAAGGCATTTGGTTAAGTTGATTGAAGATTTATAGTGATTATGATTAATTTCATTCAAAGTTGCCAATCTCTTTTATTATAAAATCAATATATCAAAATATAAAATATCAGATGGCCCAATGTGTTTCCAAATTGTATATTTTGAATTGTAATATTATAAATATGTATTTAACATATTTTAAAACCGTGTAGGTCAATATTATATTAAATCAAAAGCAAAGACACTTGTCAGATAATCTGTGTTACTATCGATTGGCTCAAAGGTAGTGTCGTTTACAAAATTCATCAAAAATGTATTTAAAAGTAAAATAAATTATCTTGTGGTAACGTGAGTTTGAACGAATTCCATTCTATTTTACCTACCTTTGTACTGGTCACAACAATTTCCTGTCTTTCTAACATTTGCCATAAACGCACACATGCATTGCATGGAAATTATATGTATGTAGAATTATGAGTGCCAGCGTCCAGGATTAAGTCTTTCAGACCTATTTACAAATTTACTCAGTATGTACCACCTACGCTCACATGGATTACCCAGGAAACAAAAAAAAAAAATACATTTCAAAACCAAATAAACCAACTTCCACCAGTTTAAAACCAAGCATATTCTTTTAGCCTGCTAAGAAAGTGTTAAATTAAGTTTTTCGGTTTTTACTTATAAAAATTTCTAGAAAGAAAAACTTTTATGTAATAAATGATGATGGGCATGAAAGGGTTCGGGTATAAAAAGTATTTATAAGTGACTAGGAACATAAAATTTATATTATTACAGTGAGCAATAAAAATGATGAGGTCTGGGAAATTATGGGAGATTGGTGTTGGGTGTTTTTACTGGGATACCATTTCAAGAACACAATCACAGTTACAGTGACAGTAAGAACAATGCGAACAATAATCATAATGCCAACGACAAGGGCAGTGACGAAAACAACAACAGCGGCATTAGCGTCGGCGACAACAAGAACGACAATTTCATGAGTTAAATGTATGCGCATAAATTAATAATTAATTACACAGAATTACATTTCGGGTTTGTTGTATAATATTCATTATTGTTATGCATAAATAACGTGTAGTGAGCCAGCGTTGCTTCCCACCGCTACCCCTCACATTAAAGTATGCTCACACATTCAGTACCTCATATTCAAGTACGAATGCATAGGAACACAATTCATGGGTATTATTTGCACTTGCATATATGTGTATATATATATGCAAACTTGGAAATGCGTTTATACTCGGGTACATACGAGTATATGCCCGAATGTGTTTGTCAACTAAAATGCCTGTGGGAGTGGCGTGGGCACCCGCAAACTTAGTACGAATCCCCATGAGTGAGTTTAGTTGTGAGTGAGTATGCGATCAATGTAAGAATGCATATATTTCAATCGGTTAGTCCGCAATAGCTACTTTATTCAATATTATATTATTAGAAGAAGAGGACCATATTTTATTATTCTTCGTTTGGAAGGAATCAAATTTTATGGCATTGGCCCCAAAGCTAAACAAGGTGTTTATTTTTGGTAAAAATAAATTGAACCTATATCCGAAAATTCACACAAAAATCTTAATTAGTTGAAATATATGCATTTACGGCTTTGAGTCTGTATGTAGTCTCAATGGCACAGCCTTTTTATTCTATTTATTCTATTCTATTTATTCTATTCTATTTATTCTATTTATTTATTCTAATACGTTGGTTTAGGAAGGCGTTATGGAACTGAAGTATATATCATCCAACATTGTTTGAAAAAAATAAAAGAAAATTATGTAGACGTTTTTTCAGCATTATCAGTTAGATTATCTAGTATGGATAATTCGATAATGATCAGTACCTTATAAGGAGGTATGATACTCAGCAATTATTAACAACAGAAAAGTTAAACATGGTTGCAAGGATACAACACTACTGCTCAAAACTATAAATTAAAAATATTAGAAAGTGGATATTATACCAACTGGCTAATCTGATCATGGTGATATGCTTTCTATCAGCGCTATAAAGAGAAATTGTACCTAAAAATGCTCAAATTGGCTGAATCTCACACCTACGAGTATCTTATAAATGATGAATGCACGGATATCTTCGACGAAAAGGAAAATATATAAAATAAACACAGCATGATACTCTTAACATACAGTAATTTGATAATAAAACTGAACACGATCGAAATAATACTATTTTTATCTGCAGTACATCGAGATTTTTACAAAGCCAGGAAAAGGAGTAGTTTTTTGACATAGGCAATCGGAAATTGCTATATGACATACTCTGGTCAAATGTCAATGCCGAGTAACTTTCGAATTTTTCTTCTGTAATATTTTCCCTGGAGTAGTTATAATAATAACTAATAACTAATAATAATAATAATAACTAATAAATTATAATAATAATAGTTAATAGTTCGCTCTACTTATTACAGGTTGATGATGTAATATGACAGAATGATGAGTGACAAAAATGTGTCTTGGCAAATTTTCAACACTTAATGCCTGTTTTAAATGCTTGCTATTGCTATACAAATTTGGGGAAATTGAATCCTCTATGCCAGGGTGACACATTAAACACTTCAAACCAAATATTAAGCTTGCCCATATATCCATTGAAGGTGTGCACATACAGATTATTATAGGAGGAGGTGCAAGTGAATTTTTGTTCTATGGGGAAGAGGAGAAAATCAATTTAACAATTTGTCGTGAATAATTAATTCTGTATGAATTTTCAAATCTGTCACATATTCTGGCTGACATATTTACAGTCGCATAGCTCAAACTTCATTCATATTCACACATTTACCACCAACGCTAAGACATTTGTCACATCGTAACCTATTAGGGAGTGAGCGTGAAGTGCGTTCTAAATTCGTAAGTTGATGTGTACATTTTATATTTCTATCTTGGCGCCCCTAAAACTAACTAACCAACTAACTGTCGTGCCAGCCAAACGAAAGTAAGTTAATCGTGCCGCCGCTCACTCACACAATCTGTATGCTAGAAGCCAGCCAACCAAGGATCTAAGGAACGAACAAACTCGTTTAAACGAAAATTTCACCAAAGCACCCAAAAACTGTTGTCAAAATAAGGAAAGTGTCTCATAAATCCTTTTAATATTAAATGAACTCAGTCTCATATATTCCGCCGCCAGATCTACTTATTCGTTGACACACATACACTTGCGCATAGGTCGGAGTGTGACATAGGTGTGACTTGGTGTGACATAAGCACATGCGGCTGTACTTATGTATATAGGCAGTGCAACTTTGGTAGTGGTTGCTGGCATAAGGTGATTGCTGCTGAATTCGCCACCATGTCGTCGTCGGCATGATATACATCTTGGTGCTCCATCATGCGTGGCAAGCGGTTGGAATTATGCAGCTAATGGTACCCAAACCGTTTTACTGCTTTAGTCATTGAACGCTGCCGCCTTTTTGGCACAAAAGAAAAGTGGAGGTAATAAGATGGTGATGTTATTTGAAGTATAATGAATCGGTTTGCGAAACAGAGCAGAGAAGATATGCAGGGTCTCTGGAAAACTCGCAGTATACAGAAGATCTGCGAATTTCAATATTATATATATGTATAAATTGTATATATGGAAGAATGTCTTTAACATAAATGTATCGCTATTTTCTGAAGGATTTAATACATATTCCTCCGTTAAAAACCCCGTTGGAATTTACACTATTCCTCATATAAAATATTGTCCAATTTCTGAAATGTTCTAATGAAATCGAGTAGGCATCTTAATCTCGATAATAGTGTAACTAGGTACTAAAAAAAAATATATATATACAACTTATGTATACAACTCATTACCTTCTTTTCTTTGAGATTCAAAGACGAATTAGAGAAATGTGAAACCAAAATTTTAAAATAATTTAATGTGCGTTATATATCTAAGATTTCTCAGAGATATTGCGGAAATCCACCAATTAGAAAACAAATTCAGCTTAAACGGATCTCAACCACTCTTTATTATATATAAAAATTTTTGGAAGAACTGGTATTCACGTCTTGTTAGAGACGTTTCTGGCGTATTACAAAAAAAAAAAATAAAAACAGTTAGACTTCTTATATTTCCATAATATACAATTAGTTATCTTCCTTATTATTAAGAAGACACTGTCCTTTTAAATATATAGCACCCTTTCACAATGATGATGTGCTATACCAATACACCAACACATACTTTCGCATGAAATAATAAATTACAAAAACATGACATATATTTTGTAAAGTACGTATATAATATTATGCAAAGTGTGTGGAATGAATTTTCTTATGTCGTAATTATTTTCGCTCATTCCCCCTGCTTATGGACGATTAGAGAGATTCTACAATGAGGATAGAGAAAACTGAGTGCTGCGTTTCAACTGAATCCACCATACAGGTTCACACCGCCCAAATTGATTTTTGCTCTTTTAGTTGCAGAATTTTTATTCATGGGAGGCAATTTGAGACACTTTGTGTAACACCTCCGAAAGCCTTGTCACAGGATTCGAATGTATTAGCAACTGTCTGTGTGTATGTAGATATATATGTGCGAAGGTAGGAACGATTCTGCCTACAATAAGAATGCTTCCCTGAGCATAACAATAAAAATTTTGCTGAAATTGCTGCAGCGGCGGCAAAGCGTCCAAATCTCTTCCTTCTTTATTCAGATTGTCCATTGTCCTTTCTCCATTGTTGTTGTTTGAATTTTCAAACCTTAGCAGTTGGTGGATACTGCCGAAGTGTTTTGAATTGAGTTATGACTGGGTGGCAGCCTTTCTCACCCGAAATTTCTTCACGCTGTTGTAACAATCACGTTCGTGCCGGCAAAGTATTCTTCGCTCTGTACTCCGCTACTTATAGCGCTATGAGCAAGCGGGTGTATGTTCCCACCATTTGCAGATTACACTTTATACGTTTTTGTTGTTATACTTTTGTTTTCTCTTGACGGAGTTTTTCATATTCTGTTAAGTTTTTGCATCTTAAAAAATTTAAATTGGAAAATTAAAAATTTAAACATTCCGCGTGCCTCATAAGCTCTACGAGGAATAACGGAAAATATGATCACAAATGAAAGTAGGCAGCAGCCCAGAAGAAGAGTTAACAACGGTCCAGCGCTCTAATCTTGGTATTAAGGTGATTGTGAATTGTAATTAAAAAATTAAAAATAGAAATATTTTTTATCTTTGGAATATTCCTTTTTATCCATACTGACTTATTAAGACCTTAAAGTCTTAATAAGACCTTAAAGTCTCAAACATCTGTATCTCTACTTTTAAGTTTCATTTAAATATGTTTACATAAAGTCTGGTGTCTATCATTGCTCTCCCATGCAACAAAATTCTTCAAATAAAAGAATAGGTAGTAATATGCGTATACACTTAATTTTAGCGTGTTTCTTTATATCTTCGCGCATTTCAATTAGAAATAGCGATCGTTTCGGAATGAATGTGTGCCTTTTTTGAAACATACATATGGATGAAACATAGGCTTTCATCCATGCCCAGCTTCCTTTTAGCAAACCCATTAACATCAGTGCTTTCAGAAACTTACGACTAATGGTGCGCATGTAATATTCCTTGTGTTATTATTAGACTGGAATCAAGTCTATACGGAAACATTGAGATTATAATTTGAATTTGAAAACCATAATAATTTGAAACGAATTTATGAAAGTTAATATAGTGATTTCATCAAAGTACGCAGCGACTTAAAGATTATGAAAACTACGGCCCAGGGAAAATGAAACTGTTGAAATTGAAAAAAACTCTTCTGAGAGTAAATATTTCAAAGAGTAGTTTTCAAAAAATCATTGCTATGTTTTCCCATACGTCTTTCATTTGTTTTGGGCTAAATAACTAAGCACACAAGCGTTGTGACTGTGCAGTTATATGCTTTTAGCATCCTGAGTTGTTACCCATTTATGCTAAGTGTGACAAATCTCCTTACATGTAAATATAAAACTTTGACCACAAATGCAAACACATCCTTTTGGATAAACCCAGCACGACTACTCAGAAGAGAGGGGAGTTTAACCTCACACTCAAACTTTGCCTTGCTTCGTTTCATATGCCAACATATGTCTCTCTCTGTGTGTGTAATTGACAAACAAACCGTTCTGGTTTGTGAACCTACTCCGGCAAGTAGCTCATGCTGAGCCTCACATGGCGCTGCGGACAGGAGAAATTGCACGTGCAGCGAGAGGCAGAGGACTGGCAGTTTAGTTAAATGCGTCATCTTTAAATTGTGTTTTCATTAAAAATGTGTGTGTGCGCATATTAGTTAGAGTACTGTGAGTTAACAAATGGTTTTAGTGTAAAATATAGACCTCGTGCTGAAGTATTAAGGGTTTTATACCCAGATCGAGACGGGTTGTAATAGGTTTAAAAGCAATTAAGAAACTAAAGTCAGTTTTCTCTACGAATCAAAATTACGTTATATTTATTTATAATTAAATATTATATTTGATGCCACTTTGTAAATTATAAATTATGACTGTGAAGCAAGTGGGCCACTATGCACACACTCAATTTGAAACCTACTTAATCCTTGAATTCCAAACATATAAATCACATTTCCCAAACTAAAGCCATCCATATTTTTAGAAAAGAAAATCAAATTTATTTGCTAGAACTATGAGAGTAGATATCAAAGCAAATAGGAGGTAAAGTCAAGTTGGACTACCATTTTGAAATGATGACTTAAATTTGGATTTCTTATAGCAACTACTCATTAAGCTCGAATTACATATGCGTGTATGTAAGTTTGTATATACGATATGTGGGCTAGTTGCCGTTGGGTCATATTACAGTTGCGCTTTCCACGCTATTAAAATAAAATTCAATCGGTCTATCCAGCGGATATGTGGTACATACAATATATGCACTCTCATATACACTTTGTGAAAATTATGGAATGTATGTATGTAGTTAAGGGATCCAATGGACGTAAGCATTTTCGAGTTTTTGAGGTTAGGACAGATCTCAGCAAATATAAAAGGTATTAAAAAAATATATTTACATATGAATGTGTAAAGTGGGCATGCATACAAATCGAATGAGTCGAAATTTGTATGTTTGTTGTTGGTAGTGGAATGCCTTACAAACAACTAATAACAGGGAAGACGATTTTGTAGGTACTAGCGTCTGACTTCGCCATTCGTTCATCCGCTGCAGCTTCGTAGGTACTGATCATTAGGGGATCATTATTGGATGATTTATTTGCTGAATGCACCCGATTTAACTCCCTTTTTGATATTGCACTTTAAAACTTCATTTGTTGCTCCACACCGTCAATTCACGCTTCTGCTTTTCATCGCCAGTCATTATTTCCTTTCAATAGGGTTTGTGTGGATTTTTACGTGTTCTTTTCTTGTTCATCTGTGCTGGGCTTTGATGAGGAAAAGAATTAGTGAAAATGCACATGTTCGATAGGGCGGAGGAGGGGCAGATATCGAAGCCATGTGTATTTCTCTTCTATTTGAAAGGGATAATAGATTTTCCGTACGCTTTTTTCCAATATACAGATTTAGCTTTCTTTGGAATTTTGTATCTTTACATTTCGACGTTAACCTTTTTATTAATATTATATTTATTTGTATTTCTTTTTTGCTTTTCGTCATGCTAGTATTTCTGGCAGGAAGGAAAAGAATATATAAGTATACGATATAAGTATTCACATCCCCCACACCATCAATTTCGGAATATAAATTTAGCCGGAAGATTGATGTTCCTAGGACACTCACACAAATGCAGCGCTTCGAATATCAAATTATACTACCCCAATTGCAAACATTCTACTTAGACTTCTTTTGCGAAGTTTTAGTATTCGCATATCATATACTCGTGATTGGTGGAACCCATTCAAGGTTTAGAGAGTCTTAATTTCAATATGAAAATGTTTGTTAGAGATGATAAATTTGTGATTTAACTTCGGATGGGCACGGAGCTGTTGAGTGATAATTGATCCAAAATGGTTATCGTGTGAACGCAATGGGTTAAATGATAATAGGAATGATCCTGACTATCCTGGTGACGAACGTTTCATAAAGACTTGATGGTTCTTCTTATGAAAAGACATTTATTAGAAAATAGATGTTAACTAAATTAGGACTAAGGATCCTATGATGCCTTAAGCAACTTGTGATATAAGTATAAATATTTTTTAAGAAATAAAGTATTAATTGAAAATTTCTATATAAGGGATGTAATCAGCCAGCGGTAGCTAGATTTGTAACTACGAATAACCATTGATCAAAAACACTCTATTGATGACAGCAACTTACTACCTATATAAAAACTCCACAATAAGCATTGTTAGAAAAGAGGCTTACATAATGGCTAAAGTTCTCAAATTATCGTTTTCTTACTCATGAGCTTCTGCCAAAGGAATAAACAAAATCGGTTGACTTTTTACGAGTTTTTAAAATTTGTACCCAGTATAATTTTCCCATCAAATTCTGACGAAAAGTGAAACGCCAAGTCCTAAAAAGTAGTAGTTAAAGAGAGTGGTTCAGGGATTTATGGTGAGCAACTAAACACAGTTACATCGAATTGAATTGTGGTGCATAAATGCGTGTCTGTTTCATCCTTTTATTTGTTGTGTGTTCTTATTGAACATACCTTCTTGGGTGCAAAGCGGTGCGGCCAGATGACTGCGTGCTCGGAAACTAAGAAGATAACGGACGATGCGCTCATTCATCTTCAAATTCTATGTAGTGCCGCGACGCGTCTACCCAACAAAGAATGTGTTGTTATATGTCCTGTTACCTCGCTCCCAAACTTACTTCCGAGTTGCCACGTTGCATTTTCCGCTAGAACAGCGCAAGCAGCAACATTCGGCGGACCAATCTGTTCGTGGGAGCAACATCTATTTATGTATGGCACGAGAAAGCGACGCAGGCAAGGAGGAAATGAGTTATGATAGCACATCGCTGCCACTTGCATGATGATGTCACACCAACTTGTTACACGATTGATGTTGCTTGTGTTTTTGCATTTGATGCAGCGGCGTGCAAGCACGTTGTCCCCATTGGACCAAATCGCTTTTTAACAACGCTGCAATTTCAATAAGAGCCAGCAAGCCACACTGCGGAGCAAAGCCGTATATAAATGGGACGGATGGGAATCTTCGCTAAACAGCCAGACAGAGGCCTTCGTTTTATGGCAGAACCTACATATAACATGACTGTCAGCACGAGTTATGCAACCCTCAGCTGTACTTGGCACCGGGCTTTGCCAAGTACAGTGCCAAACATACAGCAAACACAACAGAAACGCGTCGTACCCTAGCGACAAACTGCGTCCGACCTGCTCACACAAACGCGAGTCTCTGTTGGAGGCTCCTACCGCGTGTAACAACAATTGCACTTGACACTTTCTACTCGGTACCTTGAAAATGGGCCGCTCTTTCTGCATATATGGTACATATACGAGCATCCTTTCGCATTTTACCCGACTATTTGCAGAGAAGTTACTGCAGATAGTGTTGCTGACGTTGTTATTGCTACTTTCGTCTCCGTCCGCTGTTCTAGCATCTATCTATCTATGCCGGTACAACAAACCCTTTCAGTGCAACCCTGTTCATGTGGAACATAAAGGGTGTCGACTCGTTCTTCAGCTTCAGCAGCGCAAAATACGCCCTCAATGGTACCGCATAGAATAGGTGTGTTGATATGTCGCCTTGGAGTGCATTGAGTTTTGCATGATAAAGTGCCTATGTACGAGTGCTTATTCCATAAAACTGTAGAAAGTTTGCCCTGATCATTTTGTTATTGCTTCTGACTTTTCACACTTCACACAACTCAACGGACTAACATAATACTCCAAAACTTCTGTTTCAATGGGAAATGTGGGTAGATTTTGAAAATTGTGAAGGCCGACCCATCGACGGGTTCGAGTAAGGGGGTTTTAATAAAAGGTTTTTACATCCCAGCGCCACATATTGCACATAGGCTGTACATTTTTGTTCAACTAAAGGTGATCTGCAAAATAGGTGTAGTATGTTTCCCTGTATGTATGTATGTATACCATGTTTATAACAGATTTTTCGAGTTTCAGTCAGACTTTTTTTGAAATACACTCAAGACAGTGTGCGCACATGAACAGAGATAGCAAATTAGAACTATCAATACCAGCTTGAAATTAAATCATGAATTAATTAAAGCTTCTCTGAGCAAAATCCCTTAGCCTTATGTTATGAAAAAGTTGTACTGCTATCATCAAGAGTGATTACTTGTTTTCAAAACCATTAATTGAACTCCTAAGGAACTGCGCAGGGCAATTTTATTTAAACTGTTTACTTACTAAAGAGATAAAAAGGTGGTTAACCTATTGTGATTTCCAAAGGTAATGTTTGGAGAGAGAAGTTAAGGTCGCATTATCGGATAGTATCCAAAAATGGCAGATTATGTAATATATATTAGCTTGACTTTAAATTTTATATATAAACACTATTATAGGGAATGACAAACGCAGAAAGTATTCATGACAAGATATAAACAGTAAGGAAATGTTCCTTAGTTTTTTTCACTGATCATTGACCTGATGTACCCCGACAAAAGTTGTGTGTATTTTTTCTGGATACAAAACAGGCTATGAAGTCTGTTCAGATCATTTCGCACTCCAAATACTGCAATTTGCTTATTTCCATATCCGTTAAGTTAATTTTAGAAAGAAATGTCTACTATTTTAAGTGTCATTTCGATTTAAATGTTTGCAATGTAATTTTGCCAGGAATACTGATCGCAAATAATAAGTGAGTAAAAATCTCCAGAAATACGCTATTATGTCGTATATTAATCAAACCCAAAATTTTTGTAAGGGTCGAAAGAATATTAAAATTTAACAAAAGTTCGAAAATCGATGGAAAGAAAATTCTAAATTAACAAATGTAATTATACATAGCATAAAAAGCATATATGTGGAATTTCCCTATCCAGATTGTACATAATAATATACATATATAAATTTTTTATGGCACTATCACTTGTTATAATTACTAGCCATTATGCCAATCTTAGCTTAAATGATTAATCTTTTCTGTGCGTGGTTTAACTTTAATGACTCCTCATTATGTTCAACGCTTTCTTGTTTTTTGGTTTGATCACTCCTAAAACAAAGACGGTGTAACCATTTTATGTTGAAATGAGATCTAAATTCTTGTAATTTTTAAATGACATTACAAACTAAATATATTAATATATATTTCTGATTATCCAACATCATCAAAATATGTTCACACCATTTTTTTCATCCCGTTTAACAGATGGTGACGCGAACGAAGAAAATTTTTGTGGGTGGGCTGTCTGCGCCCACAACACTGGAGGATGTTAAAAGCTACTTCGAGCAATATGGACCGGTAAGTACAAGAATAGTTTTATTCGAAAGGAAAACAAAACAGGGGAAGATTAAAATATTATAATAATATAATAATATAATTTTACTCGTACACATATGTGCAACTTGTAAAACGGTTGCCCTCCGAAAATACGTAGGTTAAATAATCTGAAAGAATACATTGACCTCAGAAATATGAAATATTTGAAACTGTACTTAAAAAGTGGTTGAAACGAAAAAACTCAACAGTGGTTCCGGTTGGTAATAATTATTTATCGATCTATACAAATTATTTATTTGTGGTCTTCTATTCTGGATAAGCTAATAATATCAAAATTCCCTAGTATTCTCACTTCACGTAATTTATTCTAAAACAAAAATATATGACTTGTTGAAGTGTTATAATTCCCAATTAATTTGAATGTACTTAGTCGAATAATATAATAACACTCGTGTCAGCGGGGTTTTCGTACTTCCAATTTGATCCCATATTATTTTTTTTGATGTCAGTAGTCATTTGCCTCATTGCGGACACAATAATTTATCGAAATTTTTAATTAAATTCGCTATTCTATAATTTGTTATAAAAAATGAATTACCAATGACTAATGTAAGCAAGTGCAATTAAAATATATAAAATGGGCGGTTTTTTTTAATTAAATTGACATACAGATGCACGCAGAAAATTACATTTGTACATTCATATTGGCATATGTTGATATATCTGAACAACTACAACATCGAGCTTTTACCTAGGCACAGTGACTTTTGTATATTGAAATACAGTTGTGAATTTTTTGCACAAATGTATTATTATAAATGTATTTTTAGCGCAAGCTGGCGTCAATAATTGAATTTCTATCGAAATGTATTTACACAAATTCGCATATTTGTCTCCCTTTGTATGTCTGCTTTTATGTATTTACATATGCACTCAGATATCGGACATTTTTACTGCTCTATATATATATATATATATATATATATAAATTCATGGCAAGCGTCATTTCCGATTCACAAATAATGCAATCTTCCTTTGTATGAATGTATATATGTGTGTGGGTGTGTGTGTGACGACATGCAGCTTTTGTTACAACAGTTCTTCATGTGATTCCCATAGGGCAAAAGCAATGACTTTCTATTTGATGCTACCGACAGTAAATTTGATTGACTGCTTGACAACACTGCGCAATTTGTACAATGGAATTTCCTACTTCATTTTTAACAAAAGATAAATCATGTTGCGGTGTTTGAGAGAAAATTAAACTAATTTGTTACCCGGTAGTGGAGGATTTGTAATCCAATATGTATACTTCAATGTATACTTTAATAAAATTTTTGTTTATGAACGCATTTGCCTTATTGGTTGAAAAGTTCGTATTTTTTGGTATTTTTTGGGAATTCGCAGAAGTCAATTGAATCTCAGTGATTTAGGTTTAAAAGTAATAAGCAGGAAATTTTTATTAAAACCGCAGTTACCCATCCGGCATATATTTGAAGAAAAAACAAAAAATCTAAAAAATTTTAATTTTATTTCGTTACACTGATTTGATAACTATTGATTATTTACAAGACTCGTAATTTTCAGACATATGATTTGTGGATAAGTTTAAATTGGTTATATCTTAAAAAGTAATAAAAATTTGTTATCTTTGGTTATATTTGCGCCAATGCACTTTGAACGTTCGGAATATTGGCCAAAAAGTAACGATTCTATAATTCTATAATCAGAATTTCAAAGAAATTTCAATCGACCCTTACGGAAAAAAATTTTTCCGAACTGTAACGTTTGATTATCTATTGTGTCTTCGTCTCAAATTCTTTTGTTTATTAGATCTAGCCGCGCTGGCCGAAATCGATTACTTCCATTGCTTTGGAAACGTAAGTTATTGAGACTCGAGGTAATACGTTAAAAATGTTGACCCGATTAACTACTTTTTAAATAATTTCTGCTGACAATCTCCGTAGAGAAAATGAAGAATTTTAAAGTTTACCGTAAAGTCACCGTGTTTGCTCAAAGTTAAGATTTCTCATACCAGAATGGCTTTATCTTATTTTACCTTGAAACAACATTCTTATTAAAGTTTTACATCACGTCTAGTGGCGTCTTCACTTGTTTGTGAACGTTACACACTTCAGCAGTATTATTGAATCGAAAATTGGTTTGTTCACACGCGATTTATTTTCTAAAATATTCCACATCTCTAATATGGACGAAACCGGATCATACATACTATTTTTGGTAATAGTTCGCTTCTGCAACATCAGAAAAATCGCCATAATCCTTGGTATTAATCCGACTCTCACGTCCTCCGTAAATGTTATTTGACGATATGGAATGGAATAAGACAAGAATCCTTCTTCTGAAGTTACACATTTCCTGTTAATTTTTGCGCTGGAGTTAGGTAAGAAATTCTACTATCGGTTCATGGTGGATCCCTAGACTCACGCCAAACGTAATCTTGCAAAATAGAATCATAAATTATTCCCCCGAAATATGTCAAAAACAGTATTTGAAAAACAAAGTATTATTTATGGTAATTCATATATTTTTACATACCTATTACATACATACAGGATTGTTATGTAATATACCCGATTGCAGAGTGTCATAACCTACTTCAATGTCTATAAAACCCCCTTTTATATATAAAATAATATAAACTGTGTGGCGTAGTTTCACATACGGGCTGTGATTGCATGACGTTCACGAAACTCAAAGCTATTCTGGTCACATTTGTTTGATCAATACCAATACAATACGATATGAAAAGCAATCTACCCAAATATTGCGAACGGATAATTCCAAAAAAGTGAAAATACAAGCATAATGGTTTTCATAAGAAAGGAAGCATTGAAAAAGCCCCAAAAAGGAACATAGCAAATGCTCAATTTAGATAAGCACACGCGAGCCCACTACTTTTCTGCAAAGCTTTTCGTGTGTTCGTCGCCGAATTTCTAACGAATAATCGCCGTGGGGCAGAAGAGGTTCGGTATTTACATTTGATATCTATTTTCTTACAGCATATACAGTTTGTCAATTAATTGTTTGCAAAATTAAAAATAATATGAAATTTCAGTTTTAGGTTTAGTTTTAATAACAGAAGTGAATGTTTTCAGTTTTCTTTTTTCATAATACAAAGGCGAATGTATCTTAAATATTTTTAAGGCTAAAAAATTTCAATAGTCAAAACATAATTATTTAAACAATATTTAACAAGTAAGAAAAGGATAAGTTCGGGTGTAACTGAAAATTTTATAATCTCACAATTTTCAAAAATTAAAGCTGGGGCATATTTTCAGTTGTTGACAAAACTTCATATTAAACGATTAAGGAAGGGCTTAGTTCTGGTGTAACCGAATATTTTTACCCTCCCAAATACTTTAGGAGTTTGTTATCAAGACATATTATCACCAGGAAAATACGTTATATGAATATGTATTATATAATGATTATATGAATAATATATTATATGTATTAAGATATCTTATTTATTAACCGATATACACGGTACAAAGTCAACCAGGGAAGCATTGAACCGATTCCATAAATGTTTAGCTCTTTTTTAACTATTATCATGAAAAGATGTAGTCTGAGATTCATTAAGATATCTACCGATATATCCAGTATAAAGACAACCGGAAATTTGTAAATTTTATGTCAGATGTATAGAAACTAAGGGAAAAAATTTACTGATTTTCCCCATATACCATACAAGGGCCCATTATTATCACAGAAAGATGCTCTATGAATTTGATTAATATATCTCATAAAGTGTCCTACATTTTCGGTAAAAGGTCAGTTATAGGCACCGATTTGAACACATTCTTAATTGGGGGGCTTGAAAGGATATATTTCGATTTCCAGCATTTCTGGGCAGGAAATGGCATAGTTCCAAAGCATTAATTTACAAATTTACATTTGTCTATATTTCTATTCCGTTATCTTAATCGGTGCTTGATTTATATACTGTAAAATGAAAGAATCAAAGGAAATTTAAGATCGTGTTATATGGAAAGTAGGCCTTGTTGTAGTCCGATTTTACCTGTTTTTACACTATATAACATATATATAACATATAACATTGTAACACAATACTATAATATATATACCAAATTTAGTTGCGATTGTTTAATCAACAGCAGGAACTAAGCAACAAATTAAGATATAAACGTGTTATTTTTTACGAAGAATTCTAGTAGGGCAGGGCATCTGCGGGTATAATTTTTTGTAAAGGTGGGAATGGCCCCGCTCCTCAAAACGTTTGATGTACATACCTCATAAACCACTAAGGATGTAGCAACCAAATTTGCTCAGAACAAGTCTCTCCAGCACCTCCTCATACATTTGGAAAATAAGTGACACCGGGAACCACGACCACCTCCCATAAAAAGGTTATGTTGAAAATTACTAAAAGTGTGTTAACTCGAAGAGTTGTTTCGGAATCTGTGTAAAATGTTAACGATTAGTTAACGAATTTGGTACTAGACATAATATTTTATCACCTTTAGGTTATTTTGTGAAAATGGACGAAATCGGATAACAACCATGCCTTCTTCTCATATTACACAATTTTAAATTTAATCTGATTCTTTCATTTTAAAGTAGATAAATTAAGCCCCAATTAAGATATTGGAATAGAACTTTGCACAAATAGTGCCTTTAACATATACCATATCATGCGTAAAAATGGTTGAAATCGGCAACTAACTTTTGAAGCCCCCAGATACCCAATATATGGACCTCGGTGCAATGGCTGACTTTATAACGAAAGTTGGAGGACTCTCTTTCCTAATATGTGCTCTTGCGTCAAAAATGGGGAAAATCGGGAAAATACTTCCCCCAGCTCATATATATCTATATTTATATCTATTATAAGAATTTCAACCAGCGGTTGGCTTTATATGGTATATATATATATATATATATATCCAATTGCGGTCAATATGTAAGGTATCTAATTAAGTGAACGTGTAATATTGGAATTACCATAGGTTAATGTCGAAATTGTGGGAAATGGATCTACGAATTATCTCGGCTGTCATATACTACATATACTGATTTTCGTTATTCTCGCAGGCTATCATATCTACGTCGGTCAGTGTGTGAGTTATCTTCATAAAATTTAGTGGAAACATATTATATAGTTTTGTTGAGTATTTCCAACAGCTAATACGATCAGTCCAAACACTCACCTAGCACAAATATACCCGAATAGCGATTTAGGATTTTCCAGCCGACTTTAAACCTTATATGTTAGTCAGTATATGTGATATTTTAATGAAATTAAGTGTATATGCCTTCTTTAAGATACTGTGATTTCGCACTACATATGAATGAAACCGGTCCACACCGTGATCTGAGCTCCATATTTTTAATATAATGGTTTCCGTTTCTCTGGTTGACTTTTTTCTTATATACCTAATATATTTAACTAAGCCACCTTGATTGAGTTTATATCGCATGTATCTCCTTAGAGTTAATTTGGTTTTAATATAAATATATTTGACACGAAGCAGAATATAGTAATGAAAGTACGTGAGTCTATGACCTGCAATGTAAGTTAATAAGATACCAAACCTGATTGTAATCTATTCACAGATTCGTCGAATAACAACTGTTGAACTTTTACACAATATTTTTAATATAAAAATTTGGCAGCGCCTGAAAGTATTTCCACTACTTTGATCCTTACATATTGTGAGAGTATGAAATGTTCGGTTACACGCGAACTTGGACCTTCCTTATTTGTTCCTTATTTATTTCTTTAAGCTTCTTTAAGCTTAAGCTTTAAGAAAGCTAAAGCTTAAGAAAGTTTAAGCTAAAGAAAACTTTAAGATTTTCTTTAATTTTCTACCAACTTTCAATACGAAGTCAGACTTAATTTTATCCTAATACATCGGGTTTTTTATAAAACTAGTACATCGTCAACTTATATGGCTATCTATGTATAAAGATATGCACATGATCTCTATAAATATGCGAATAAATCATATTGATAAGAATTTGCTGTAATTGTTGTGACTTTGCTGTGCGAATGTGAAGGGTTTTAATTCAAAAAATAAAAATAAGAAAGCCTACTCAATTGTAACCTCAATTACACGTCCGATTCCACATGGTCCGTAATTTCACAATTTCGTAATTTTTCAATATCCTCAGTACAACTCGAAATCCTTGAATCGATTTTAAATCAGCAGCAGAAATTTACACTAAGTGAATTAAATGATTTGGCTAGGGATTTCGGGCTTTCTAAAGAATCTGCTCAACTCCTTAGGTCTAGACTTCAGGCGAAATATCTGCTAGCTCCTGATATACATTTTGCTTGGTATAGGAAACCTGAAGAAGAATTCATAACTTTCGTTAGTCAATCAGAGCCATTAGTTTATTGTAAGAATATTCCTGATATTATTAAAAAGTTAGGAGCACAATATGATCCTGCAGCATGGAGGCCTTTTAATGATTCTTAGAAACGGAAAATTGTCTATTACCCAATTCTAATCAGTATGTTTATGTTCCAGTTGCTCCTTCTGTTCATTTAAGAGAGACTAACGAAGATTTAGAGACTAGATAAAATTATATACGAAGAACACGGTTGGCAACATTATAGAGATCTGAAAATTATGACTATGCTATTAGGTCAGCAGTCAGGATACAAAAAATATTATAACATTTTGTGCGGGTGGGACAATAGAGCACGATAAAACACTAAGTTTAAAAACAATGGAATCCTCATATAAATATATTGTACAAAAAATTTTAATTCGTCCTATCAAAATTGTATTACCGCCACTTTACGTTAAACCCGATGTGACGAAACAGTTCGTTAAAGCGTTAATATATATATAATATGTAAATAAACAGTGTTAGTTTTCAATACCAAAAATAAAATAAGGGGTGTTCGATGGACCACAAATAAGATATTTGATTACCGAAGAAAATTTTGATGCGACAATTAATACTAATGAAATAGAAGTTTGGCTGGCGTTAGAAATGTTGTCAACAATTTCTTAGGAAATCATTAACACTCTGAAATTATGAAAATTAAATTTATAAAATAAAAGTACCAAAATCGATGAAACGTAAATATGATAGCTGAATACTGCTGGTCACTGAAACTGATGATATCCACAGAAAAAGCACACTGAGACGTAATTGAATAGCAAAGCAGAAAAGGTTTCATTCAAAATTATTCAGTAGTAATGGGGGCAACTCTACTTTTAAGGAAACGTCTATTATAGTACTCCGATCAAAAGTTAGATATAAGTGGTAACGAATAAGTTCGGCTGTATATGTTCCAACGAAGTTTACAAGCCTGAAGATAAGAAAACACTAAATTACAACTTCCTAAACTTTTGTCTTTGGAACTACTTAAATAAATACTGCTCAATGTTGAAAATCTACAAATTCCTTTAGGACATGCTTAATCTTGCAATAAACACAAACTGTGGTCACATTTTATCTCATTAAAGACATATTACATAAGCTGCTATCTTTATTTGTATACCATAATATTTTAGTTACCGGTAGCAGGCAAACATATGGTACACATAGTCAAAAGTGGTTTAAGTTTTCTTCTCCTTCTATGCAGGCGAAGACAATAGTTAGTGAATATATTACAAAGACAATATTTTAATGTACAAGGGCTTTGTGAGAGTTTACATTGTCAGGTTACTTAAAAGTATTACACAATTAAAAGTGTATATTTATGATTATTCATTTATAACAGTGCGATAATTTCGATATAATTTTTAATAAAGGCCTATTTTACAATGCGTGTGTATTTTTATTATCTTTCTTCCGCAATGTCTCATTAGCACGGAGATATGCTTTAAGGTAACTGCTTTACAACACTTTTATGATTGATCTCCTCTATCGGCAATTAAAAGGAGCCTTAGTCTTTTGCACATCAGGCCTTGCAATATTTAGCTTTAGCTTAAGAAAAACCTTCTGAACTTTGAAATGTGCAAAAGAGGTACAAAAAATACAATTAAAGTTAGGCAAATTAGTGCGTCTAATATCTGGAAAATAAACTAAACACACATATTGTATCTCTAAACTTCAATATTATTATAGTAAATTTTACATAAATTGTGTGACTGATTCAAAAGAAAACTTATAAATATTTGTTTTAATTGCTGAGTGTAGTACCATCACAGTGGCATTTTTCAGCAAACTATAATTTGAAATTCATTGTATCTATCTATATCGTCAATATAAACATTAATGGCGAAAGTTAAACGAAATAAATAATGAATCGAGCCATTGGCTTTTGTGATAGCCTCCAATGCCGACTATTTTAGTTTAAATGGTTGTCGGTGTCAATCATTTATTCTCTTTCAGGAGTTTCTGGCTATTTTTATTTGCTTGCCAAACTATTCGTGGAAACTTTATTGATGACTCCTTATGGCTTATCTGCTTGCAATCCATTTATTTTATATCATTTCATTTCGTTTTGGTGAATACTTTTACAAAAAATCTTTTCCTTTGCCGCTACTGCTGGTGGAATCAGTTTGCGCATCAACGAATAAAAAGCATTTTACTGCTGCTGGCATATCTTTGCACTGAAACTTTTGTATCTTTGTTATATTGACACAGAAGAAGGAGCAGCGTACTCATTTGTAAATGCAGAATCAAGGCCAAAGCAAAGCAAAGGTAGAAATTCATTACTTCAACACAATTTTTGTTATTGTTTTGTTCAATAAAGACTACGTTGAGGCGGGTTAGGAATGATTGAAATCAGACTTATTAACTGTTACCTACGAGTATATTGGAGCGCCATGAGCAAAAACCAAAAAAATCAAGTGGATTCATAGATGATTGAGAAATGACACAGCGAGATGATGAGAATAGCCTTTGCTAAGTACTTAATAGTTTTTTTTTAAATCAAATACTTACTTACTTATTCATTTTATTTATAAATCATTTTAACCAGAAATATCGGCTAATGGAAACCTGATTTTAGAGAGAGCAACTCTATGGTGGTCATTATTAGATAGGCAAAACCAAACATATATACATATTAATCGATAATATATTTCTAATAATGTAATTTATTATTCATAACGTTAGATAGTCTTGTAATTTGAATGAATTACGAGGGTGTAAAATATTTTTTATGTCTACAAAAAATAGTAAAATTTCAGTATCAAATTAGCTTATTCTATAGCTAATACACATACTTAGCTTCACTAATATATCCGAAATATACATTTTAAAAAAGGCATGAACTGATTTTACCTGATTTTGCAGTAAAATTGTAAAATTAGTGAAGCAAACTTACAAATAATTGTGATTGACATTGACAAAGAAATCATTATTCTGAGTACATAGCATCAAACCAAAATATTTTATGAACACATGATTCGCACACCAAGATAAAACACACTTTTTACGATTGATATGAAATGTCACCTAAAAAAATTCAGTTTCATACTCGTGACGCAGTTATTGAACGGATACTTTTTCAGATATTAAATTTAACATTTATGCTGTTATTATTTAGATAATTATTGTATTTTTAATAGTTTAGAGTACAACTATTATATGGAGGGACGTCAATTTCAACCGTGATATAAAATGTAATGTTTCCACCTTGATTGAAGGAATTTGCTTAAGCAATTTTTGAAATACGTTGTTTAAGCATATTAGACCGATATTCATTTAAAAGAAACTTTAAAACTACACCCTGTTTGACTACTGAATTCCCTATATGTTTTATTGAATAACTCCGTGGCCGTAACAATTGTGGAATTCCATCCAAGTACTATGGCACCCACATCTGAGTGCCTTTCTTAAAACAATATCTTAATTGTATTTCACATATTATATAAAAAATATATATATGTAAATAAGTACATATAAAAATTTATATAAAAATGGAAAAAGTTGATATCCAGAAATGTAAACTGAACATAACCTTATATCATAAATGAGATAATTTTAGCCCTCAGTTTAATAATTCACTTCAACTAATGTGAGTCAATTAGAGAGGTGGGTTGAGAGTAGAACTCTTGTGGGTGATAGCGTGATAAAAGTGTAGCTGGTTGTTAAATTACTTATTTATTGAAAAGAGACTGAATGAAGTTGTTATCGTTCTACCCTTATGTCAAAGGTGGCCGGAATTTTTGTTTACTATTCCTTTTTCGTGTGCATATTTAACCATTATTTCACTTTCTGATATTAATATAACCGAAATGCAATATTTAAACATGGTTAATACTTTTGAAAAATTGCAAACCAGAAATCATTCGCTCTTTCTGTTTTGCAACAGTACAGACAGGGTATGGAAAGTATGTAAATTCTCTTTTATTTGAAGAATAATTCATTTGTCTGTTAAATCCAGCCAAATACCTTCGTCTAGTTAAATTTATTTATACATACTTATGCAACTCCCACAAATTATTTAAATACAAAGTGAACGAGCATTACATATGGAGGGTTATAGAGGGCGGTGGTTGTAAGAGTTCAATTGGGAATTCAAACTAACACGTGACACAAAATTTGTTTTCCAATTCCAGCCAAAATGTCTGGACTCTGTACTCTGATGTCTGTGTACTGGAAAGAACTGGCTGTCGGGAGGGTGCCTCCATTGAAATGGTCTTCAAAAAGAAAAACAGAAAGGCACAATGACAATTGTCACAGACAATTCATGCGTTGCAGAAACGACTGTCGTGAATGTTCAGATTCTTGCCTCGTTCTTACATTTTCCTCCTTCACTGACCTAACCAGCCCGCTTCTTCAAGGTTCTGTTCTTCAGATAGGTATTTTCGCCATTGGCAGTTGGCAGTTGCAGCAGTGGGCAACACATCACAGCCATAATAGCAATATCTTCGTATGAATAGGCATATGAGCATATCCTTATAACCACATATCCATGCACAAATGTGGACATTTTGACCTCCAGCAGTGACAATGTTAGACTGCAGCGTCATTCAGCTCGTTAGCTTCCGAATGCTGCTTACTCAGCTCCCCCCCGCTTGCAATATTCCTCTTAGCTTGTTGCAGTCATTGGTATTTTGTTGTTATCTTTGCTACAATTGCTGTTGTAGAGAATTTCAATTGGAAATTTTCATTTACACGCGTTTACGTTTGTTGCCTCACCCTTCCCGCACCTCGTTAAACCGGTTATTTGAGCTTACGAATACATGCAAATCGAAACACGAACGTATAGATGCGCATGAGTGTGCGTGTGCGGTATATGAAACGAGCACTTCCGTGCATACAAAATGCAGCTGGACACGACAAGCCGACCAACCAGACACTGGCCACTGGCTGACGATACACAAGCACACGCGCTACAGTGCTATTGGCAACCTGGCATTTAAATTCATTTTGTTGTACAATCAGCATTTCCCTACTGCCAATCCCAACCCTGCAGAGGAGCGGTTTTCTGCTAAAGTATTCCATTTGCATTGCACTTATCTTCCGCTTTGCTAATCTTCCGTTCAATTTGTGACATCTTCAAAGAGTAACATTGTATACGTGTTGTGATCGCAGGGTGGGGGGCGAAAGTTCATACGTTTCAAATCCCGAACATTGTTGTACCTCGAACTTGTAGGAGTGGGACTGTATCCTCTGTCATCAACGTGCATGTAGTACATTTGTATAACAAAACACTTATATATTTACACAGGAGTAATAAAAGTCAAATTTCAATATGGAAATGAAGATAAATTTATGAAGAACTATACTCATTCAAACCAAAAAAAATTGCCTTTCAATTATATTTACCTTTTTTCTGATACGTGTTCACGTTTTAAGAATTTAATAAGAACCGGAGTAGTGCGTGAGCCATTTTCTTCTTATAGATTCACAATTTAAATAAACGCGTTCAAATGTCTCAACCGACTTTATTGAATTCAAAAGGTAAGTAAGCTGCTGCTGTAAAGAAAGAGTATTGGGCCAATAATCGATACAAAGTAAAAAAGACATAATTATAATTGGTATTTTCTTTCAGTTTATAAATTAGTGAATGTTCTGAGTGTATTTGTGGATCTGAAAATCCTACGTAGCTCTATGTGAAATATCAATGCCAAATCTTTAAAAGAGCCGGCACGGATGCCCTCCTAGAAGAGTCTACTGCTTATTCCCTTTGCTCTAATTAAATATTGGTAGCTGAGTTACCAATAACTCAGCGTCGTCGGAAGAGTTGCCAAAGCACGAATAGCAGAGAGTAGTTAGTAGAAGTACTATCTTATAAATTAAAAGTGGCACCACATATGATCGCGTAAGATATTTAGCAGGCGAAGTATTTCCCAATATCTCTCTGTCCACCAGAAATGATATCTCAACTAAATTTAGCACACATTTTCCATGGCACTCTGAAGAGCTTTAACTAAGACATATTGGAAAAAATTTTATAACGTATCTATGAAATTTATAAAGTCCTATTAGAACGAGACAGGACTTTCGCAAACTCCCCAAATCATATAGTATATAATGAGATTCCATATAGAGTGTGTATACATATTTTCTTATAATCTACATTGAATAAATAAACAAATAAAAAATAATAATAAGCGATCAAATGAGTCTGATGTCGAAATAAATACTCTGTGAATTCGTCCTTATAATCCATCCAAATATTACAGTGAACGAAACCCTATAGAGATGAGTTTAGTATGTTCGCGTTAATACAGACTCTTCAGCTCCAAATATATGTAATATGGTACAGCTGACGTTATCAGGTCTATAGTGTTTCATCTTGGATTTATTTCATTTAGTATTTAAAATTCAGGTTTCAGCAAACAATACAGCTTTCCGAACGAAGAAACAACTCGCCCATATTCCGTCTTATAGGCTGTTATAACTCCAAACAAAATGAACACCGTCAGATAGTACAATGTAAATACCTCAGACCTTATCCTGTATCTTACAACAACAATTGGCTTATTACTACAGACTGTCATTAATATTTTTTTGACCTTAGCGTCAAAAAGTTATTCTATGCGTCTCTTTGGCTTAACATGTAAAAGTGTGATCTTCCGAAGGTAAGCCGACAATCCTGTATGATCGTGTTACGATTGTTGCTTTCCAATTTATCTTCAATGTAGGGTATTTCAATGCTTTGTTGCCATTTCACAATTAATTTTCTCGCATCAAATTTCATAATTTTTTTTATAAATTTCAGAAACAAAAGTGGATACTTCATTTATATTTGTATTAAGATTATCGAGTGTTATTCGTTCCTGAAAACTACCGTTTGCCAACATCGAAGCGAACGAAACAAACGAGCGTTTATCTTCTTCAGTGATTTCAGAAGTGCTCCAAAAATTAAATTTATTTATTTGCCCCAAACTCATAAGAAATCTGAACAATAATTTGTCGTTATTTGCATGTGGCAGCCACATTTGTGCAGCATATTGTTGGGATAAGAGCGCTTTGTCATTGTTGCTATTTAGTGTCCTTTGCACTATTTCCCTCGCTTCTCCAACACCCACTCTCTAATATTTGGCATATGGGAGATTTCACCTTATCGACTCTTCGTTTGTCTTCAAAAATATGCGACATGTCAGCAAAAAAACTCCTCTTTACCTCCTCTCCTCCTCATCACCTGCCTGCTCAGGATGAATAAAGGCCAGAACGAGAGCGTAACAATAAGTTGTTATAATGACTACAAGTGCAAGTGTTGCAAGTGCTGCAACATATCTCTCCAACAACACTAGGTTGTACTGCAAGAGTTAGAATACGCATATGTCTATATAATATTAAAAGAGGATCTAGAAGAATAAGTAGCCCTATTGAATTTTCAATATGTTTTTGAAATGAACCTAAATGGATGTACATAGAGACATATCTTTATAGTAGTCTGTGACCACTCTCCTTCCACTTCCTTGGCTTTCTTTCTTCCATTCTTTGTAAAAACTAAAGCGGCCTCTTGAAGCAACTAGCGGCGGTGGAGTGTGTACTATGCCAGTGTATTCGGCTGTAAATAATGCAATTCAGTTACTACAGAAGATACCGACATAACCCTCAGCAACGGCCTCCCCACACTATACGCTTGTCAGTACTTTTGTGTGGCTTAGGTTAGCTGCATGCTTCTTTTCGATATATTCATTTATTGGTTTTGCTTTGTTCGGCTTATGAAGCGCTCTAATATCATGTGTTAGAAGACTAAAGAAAAACTTATAGTTTCCTACTTTCCAAAGGTGCAAAGAACACATAAAGGACGATATAAGCTTCAATGATGTGGTGGCAAGCGCATTTATAAATACACACACAGCAAAATAGGGACAAAGTGCAAGCATTTTACTGGGTCTGCATATATATGGTGCATTCACAGTTGTGCATTAGAAAACAGCTTGTACGTATATCCATATATGGCCAGCTATGTGGCCTATATACACCTGAAGGGCAAACAAAGGCATACGAGAGCTAACAGTCTCTACGAGTACCCAATACAATATAAACAATATTGCAATCGTGTTTGTTGGGCTGAGAAGATGCCCTCCTACTCTCACCTACAAATAAAATACTACTTGCGTCATTTCCTTTCTTCCCTTTGCTTGGTTGCATCCATTTAGTTTTGTGTGCTCAGAATCATTTTAGTCGGACGAGCGCAATACCTGATACATATGTTGAAATGATAGAAAAGAGTTGAACCAAGCATTTTTGTCTGTACTATTGCTGATTTTTGATTTGCTTTCTTCTTTATTTTGCAGTCTTCTTTGAGAAAGCTGCAAAAAAAAGCTGCAGCTTTGAGCTGCTGTGAGAAATTTTAATCGCAGTTGTCCTTGATAATGTTCAGATTTGCGCTATTGGCTGATAATTTCAATAGCGTAGGCATATTACAATTTGGTTTCCTAAGAAGGAATATTGAGTTCGCAACTGAGCAAGATGTGTTATTATAAATTTCAAATAATTTATTTAAGTTAAGGTTGTTATATTTTGGAAGAGCATTTAATGTTCGGTTCCGCTCATACTGAGAATTTCCTACAATGAAATAATTAAATCTATTACCATTAGCAATATCAGATAAATGAAAGTAATTATCGTTTTATAACACCAATACGATCACATATTTTGTTACAGTTATTTTGGCATATTTTAAATTTGCCTACACTTTCTCGATGCGATCGTGATTAAGTGAAAAGCTCAAACTACTCTCTCAAAATAGCTCTGGAAAGCCCAAATAATTACAAAATGGAAATTTCTAGTTGTCCACAAACCATTGCAATAACAGCCCCAAGACACATTCACCTAATTTATACCCCTAATACCCCTAATTTGTTTTCCATAAATTAATAAATAAAGTAAACTAAAACTAAAACTAAATAAAAACTAGCATATATAGGGCTATTAGGCGTTTTACACATATAGATATATGTGTACGTAAGGTTAGCGCATAGTAAAGACTTAGGATTTCCCAATCTGCGGCGTACATGCCCCATTTCTTCCCATTTTCTAAACAATAATCGTTTATTAGCAGAAAAGTCTCACACAACAGAAGCCGGGGGGAAGCAACTTCGAAAGCTGTGGCGTTGCGTGATCATTTGTCAATATTTAGAAGTGAGGGTGGGAACGCATACCAATTGCCTCAAACCTTTTCGACATATTTCATGGCAGCCTATCTACATTTGCCTCGAGTATTGCATATATGTTATGTTTGTATTCACTGTCTAGTGTGTGCGTGTAGAATACGCTTGTCGGCACAAATCTCCAATGCCACAAATTGCCACAAAGTGTTTTTGCAGCATGCCGAGCATTTGTGTGTGAAATGCCAAGCCATGTGTGTTCGGTCTTTATATGTCAACATTATACGAGTATGCAATCGATATAGAAATGTAATGTTAGACAGTTGTGCAACAACAACAAGCGCATTGGAAAGCAAACAAATTTTGTGCAAATGGGAGTCTTAATTTCGACCTCACGCCACAGTTTTACATATGAGTATGAACATCTGTACAAGAGTTTTTGCAGCGATGTCCATTCGAAATTGCTACCGCAGGTGCAGCCGGCACACTGCATATGATGCTATAATGCAGGAAGACAGATTTTGCCACTGAACAGAGTAAAATTTCAAAAGCCACTAAGCCTATACATTACTCTGTTTACAATTTGTTGCTGCCAGTCCAGTAAAGTGACAGGGTTATGCAAGAGCTTGAAAGAGGCGCTCTTTCAAAGCACTTTGTTTGTGCAAGCGATAACTTGAGTATAAATTTAGATGTCTTTATAAAACTTGGTACACACATTCGTTGGCGCTATGAGAAGTTGGTATTGCAGATGGGCAAAATCAAACTATTGCCACGCCCACAAAATACTTCTGATTAAAAAATCATAAAGTGCTAAACCTAATCCGAATTTAGGTACAGAACTGTAATTCGGCACAGGGAATTGCACCGCATCACACAGCCCATATATAACGGTTATGTTGAAAACTACTCATAAAGCGATAACTCACTAAAAAAGAACACGAACAACATTAGTTTTGACAGTAAACATGGTATGTTAAGTCTACACGTGAATCGGTGTAAAAATTGGACAATGGGAGTGGCACTGCCCATTTTTAGAAAAATGCCCAAAATGGTGGAAATCGGAATTTATCATTTCAAACCCAACCCAAACCCAAATTCTTGGTCAATATGTGAGATATATTAATGAATACCAGTGAGCATATTTTCCTAATAATAATGCGCTCTCGTGCCAAAAATGGGTTATATCGGGTCAATGCATATGCATTTACAAACTTCTGGTTGGCTTTGTAATGTATGTATCGGTCAATATGTAAGACGAAATATGTTGACGAAATTAAGTAACGTATTAATTAATAACGTACTAATTAACTAACGTATAATTAATTAACGTATAGTATTGAGTGTACTGTAGATTAGGTTTGCAAATGGGTGAAATTTGTTTACGAATTGGCCCTGCCCCCATATAAAACATAAAATGATATTCGTTATTCTCGATCGATCAGATTGTGTTATTTTAATAAAATATATGGAAACATGTTCTCGAACATAATTTAGTCAGTTAAATGTTAAAGTATAGTTAAATGTAAAAATTAAATGTAATCAGCAAAGGTTTTCGCCTAGTCCCAATATGCCGATTTAGCGAGAACAGATTTTCTGGTTGACTACGTGTGTATTCAAAAAAAAACGGGAATGTTCTTCGACAGTGTTCTTCGAATTTAATGACATAGTGCATCATCAATTCTTGTCTCATAGTCAAACGGCCAATAAGGGGTACTACCTACAAGTTCAACGCCGTTTGCGAATGCCCGGATTTGTGGAAAAACAACTCATGGCGGTTGCATAACGATAATGCACTTGCTCACACTTTGTTGCTTAGCCTTGGCCAAAAAAGTGCTGTAACGATGCCCCAGCCTCCATATTCACCAGACATAGCTCCGTGCGACCATTCCTGTTACCAAAAATAAAGAGAACCTTAAAGGGGGAAGGGCCGTTGTTTTACAAGTATAGATGACATTAAGGGCGCATCGCTGAAAGAGCTATAGGCTATCCCAAAAATCGAGTTTGAGAAGTGTTTCGACGATTAGACGAAGTGTTGGCATAAGTGCATAATATCGAATGGAGACTATTTTGAAAGCTACAACATTAACGTAGACGAATGAATAAAATTTTTTTTCAAAAAACGAAAATCCCCGTTTTTTTGAACACACCACGTATATGCCATTTTTGTTGCTCAATATGTTCAATATTTTAATGAAATTAGGAGAATCTGTGTTCCTAGCCGTAACGTGGTATGTCGCTAAATATGAATGAAATCGGTTTAGCCCTTGGTCTAGCCACCATACTTTTACGGTAATTATTTTCGCACCTCTGTTTCACTTTTTCCTCATATACCCACTGATCGTCTTAAAATAAATTTCGATAGTATTTTATATTCGGTTAAACCCGAACTTGACCTTTCCTTACTTGTTAGTTGTATTGTTACTATTTTGAATATGCTTTTTCAAAATTGGGATATTAAAAAATTATCGCTTTAAAAGCGGGTGCTACAATTTGCAATATAAACTTTTTGACCACACGCGAATATATATTTGATGCAAATCAGATGTAACCAGCTGTTTCATCTTGTCTATAGAAACATTCCCGTTATTTTCTGAACACACCTCGTATTTGTATTTTTTCACAATTAGAATTTATTTACAGTTTGTGCACTGGCTGAAGACGTCGAGTAAGTGGGAGAAGAGACTTAGCTAGGATTTTTATCAACAAACCAGCAGTGGCAACGGCAATGACTGCAACAACAGCAACAGTGCAAATGTTGGTGGAATCAAAACCAAAGCATTTCTATGTGGAATTGCAAGTCCCAACATTTTCAAGTGCTTGCGGTGTTGTCAACACAAGTTGTTACTGTTGTTATTACTTACATTTAAATTATAACGTCATGCGCTGTTGTAACTAACTTGGCTGACTCTACTGCACACAATGAGATAAGAATTTTAGTGATTGCCGCAGCAGTGGCAAATGCTAACAGAACCAAATGGCACTTTCATGTGGAATTATTATTATCCGCTTTGCGAGCTCATATCGCACTCAGGCACACAGCACACACACACTTGCACATTTATCTCGTTTGTAGGTATATCCCCACGTATGCATGCACAACCGCTTACAGTATGATGCAAGAAATTACGTAGCTATACTCAAGCAAAATCCTGACCAATGTTAGAAGCGTTTGCAGCCTAAGCTCGTACTTTCGTACTTGTGTGTATGTTTGTGTATATAAGGACGCAAGCAAGTGGAGTTTTGGGTGCAGCAGTGGATTTGCAACCCGTTGGGTGGGTATACTTTTCTTTTGATATGCGTTCCAGGTGACAACGGCAGTGTTGAAAGTCACACAACATCAATTATTTTATTTTTTTCGCTTACAGGTCAATATTTTTGCACACCGCAACACATTGTGGACGCTTTTTGCCAGCTCTCTGCTATGAGGGAATTTAAAAGCAATTTAATTTTCGAAAGCAATTTTCATTTAGTCACTGAAACCGATCACATGCATATATATGTAGTGGGAAATCAGTGGAGAAGTACTTGAAAATGAAGAATAAAAGTTTCACTCAGGTATGGCTTCGCAAACATATTTTTTATTTTGAAATTATTCTACGAAATTAGCATAAATAAATTTGTCTTGCCTGCGTGTATACACTGCACGCAATTAATCAGCTTTGTTCTCCCATTTCGGAGCGTTTCGAGCACAACCCGCCTTTGTTCTGCGTTGTTTCTTTTTTTGTAAAATTTGTACAGAACTGTCTCAAAAGGGCGTAAACGCAACTTTCGGCAACTTGCAAGTTCAGAGTGCATGAAGTTTTGCTATTAATTTGGCATAACTTCGTGTTTGTTGCGGAAAAGTTAGCAAAACTCGATACTCGAAAATACACGCAAAGTGCTTCTTTAAATGTCGGGCTGAAGATGGTGGAGAGGGTTATAATTAAAATCCCGACAGGATTTTGGAATCGTTTACATTTGTTCATTATGTTTATTCTGCTGTTGTAAAATTCTTGTTGTGAAGCCAAGGATATATACAGAACCTATCCATTTTCTGAAGCGGTTGCTACATACTTGTTAATGCGCATTTATAGTTCAGAAATGCTTGCTGCTTTACATTTACATTTACACTTAAATATCTTTTTTATATAAAATAATTAATATTTTTCTTTAAAGCTACATGTTATTTAACGTAAGATATCCAACGCCGATGTCTAAAAGCCTTCTAAATTTAAATATTTCCTGCTTGTGTGGGATGCGAATATACGGGAACCCGAAGACTCGTTGCGGGGAGAATTTGAGTACAAAACATGCTTGCAAAGCATTCGTAACTCCTTACTCTCGCCGAATGAACACGCCATTTGAAGAAAACACCGCTAAAGATAAAAAGAGGAAAATATGTAAGGACTGGCGAAGCCTTACTTGTCGACAGTGCGTATACGTAACAGTGTTCTATTAACATTTGATATATGCATATACATACAAATAGATATGTAAATGGAAGTGCGAAGTGTATTTCTGTTATTAGGTAAAAATGTATGCATACATAAGGACGCATATGTATTTTGGTGTTTTTATCCTGAAACTTTTCCCACTTGTTACAATAAATAAAGAACGACTACAACTCCCGCTATGAACCGAATTGTTTTTGTTATCAAAGTTGCTACTTCTGCAATTTGAATGTTTGTATGTATATACATATATGGATACAAATATGTGGTAGAAATATATGTACATAAATGTATGAGGAAGTGTAAATAGAAGAAATCTCATTGTACACCGGCTTTGTGCAAGCAATTAAAACGCACTTACAAAGCTTTTGCAAGAAGCTGCCGTTCACCTCCTTGTACTCCATAGAGTATAACGGTCCGCTGTCTTAAGGAGTTTGTTGCTGTTGTTGTGGTGGTAGGAGCCACGTAAACACGGCACACAATTAATTTGATTTACACTTTGCCTGATTCCATAAAAATGTATTTGCATCAATACACAGCCATGTGTGTATATGTATGTGTATCTCAAACACACACATGCCCTATCTAATACATGGGTATGTATTGATATACAGTTGCTTCCCTGTGTTTGTCAATAATTTTTTTTGCGATTTCCTGCTATGTATGTGTATGTCAACCCAACTCTATCGGAGGAAAAGGAAGATGGAGGGCAACAATTAACAGAAAGTTACTATCTAGCATGTAAATACGCGTACGCGTTTTTCCAAAACAAGAGAAATAACAATCGAAAAAAAAAAACAGAAAACGAAAAATCTTTCCTGCCTCGGAGTGCCCCGCCAAACTTGGCCCGTTACGTGAATATGTAAGTATATATGTATATATTTAATAAATCGTTTATAGCGGAGGTTATGGACTCCCATAAAGTTTCATTTGCGTTTTTTAAATGACATTTTAAATGAATGAGTTGTAGATGCCACATGCTTCATAATATATAACCATTTTGACTTTTCCCCCACCACTCACAGGCATTTCGCCTCGTCGTCATATTTGCTGTTGCGTTGTTGTCGCTGTTATAACATTTATTTGTAGTGCGGCGGCATACGAGCTTTGCTCGGCTACGTGATACGTGCTCGGGCCAGCTACTCTGTTTAGCAGCATTTCAGCAGCAAAAACAACAACAATATATTCGCAGTTATCTGAAATATTAGAGATAGGCTGAAAAAAATATTTACATGAGTGAATTTGTTCTCGTGTCTTTCTGGATGCGGGAGCAAGTTGGCTGCTTTTGACATAAAAACCCACAATGACAGCAGTCACATTAACGAATGAAGGGCACAAAATAAACAAATTGAAAAAGGATGAAATCAGAAAAATATATAAAAGTGCATTGGTTAGCTCATATACTTAATATATATATATATATGCATAATATATATATATATATATATACGAGCTTTGTATATATATGTATATATGCTCCATAGACATGTAGATTTACACAATATTAAACCATTAAAAGATAGTTCAATGAGTCCTTTATGGTTAAATATATTATGTATGTACGTCGCTCAAACTAATAAGCATAAAATAACAACAAATATAAAATAACTCTTTGACTTCATATTTTAATAGATATATGTATATATATATATTAACTTAATTTTTTGAACATTATCACCGAGTTGTACCATTTTATATAAACGTTGGAACCCATTCTCAACATGGTTGCCAGATGTACCATTTTCAGGAAACATTTGTTTTATTAGTAATTGCGGACCTACCTAAGTAAGCTCACTATAAACTTCATACTAAAGAATGTAAATGTTAATATAACGCTAAAAGAATACTATAATGGCCTTTGGGGAGATCGCGCCACAAATTTAAATTGATAAGTGTTAAGGCAAATCTGCGCCAGTATATTCAGCGACCAAGTCCTGGTTTGCTCAATTTCGTCGTAACGGTATCAGGATAAATGATACGCCCAGTTCAAAAAGCCCATACGAAGCCAAAGAACATAACGAAAATTCGGGAAATGCGTTTAGGTGAATGTAAAATGAAATTGAGTGCGTTAATTGGCATGTTGCAGGTCCTATAATTTTTGATTTTTACAAATGTGCTTTGTTTGATGTGCCACGGTTTTCGAGCATCGGTCTTAGACCGCTGAATGGTTGGTGACCGGTGAAGAGCAATCAGTAAACAATACTATTCTGCGTTATTGGATCGATCAAAAAACTTGGCCAAATTATTAGACGAAAGACCATGTAGTACTTACCAATGAACAACTGTCAAGTATTAGTGGAAGATTTTCAATTTTAATAAATATTCATTGACTTATTGTAAACTAAAAATAGACTCATGGGATTTAACTTTTCATATTTGGAATGTACTTTGAAACTTTGTGTTGATGGTTTATGTTGTTTTTCGTCTTTTTTGTGAATTTTTAATTTATTGATTTGTCTGTCGCCTTTATAAATATTATCATTGTCTATTACTCGACACAAAAGCTCTTTTGTTCAATTCATAGTTTTCCATATTCAACATTTCAAACTTTTTAAATAATGGTAATTTTTCTATCTGTATCAGGATGTATCATTAGAATTCACTAGTCATTGTTATACATTATTAGTATGGTTGGCTAAGGAGCCAAAATTATTGGTAGGAGCTGATGGTAAATATATTAAAACCCCTTTTTAATTAGACCTCTTCCCAGGACTCTACAAAATAAGGTTAAAGCAAACAAAACAAATTTAAATTAAATGAACTAAAACATTTTTGAGTTTACTTAAACTTCATTCACAAGGACATGGACTGATATCTGGAAGAGGAAACAGGTGAGGAGAATCTCGAAATATTATCTACAATACAATTAATATCGCAAATATGGAAGCATATGAGTATGTCAACTGATTATAAAAAATGGGGTGGGAAGATTATTGCGAATTCAGCATAAAGCGCTTTGCAGTCAATGCCGACGCTAAAATTCCACGCAAACAAGGTGAATATAAACGAATGAAAAATTAACAAAAAACCAAAAAACACTGCTAAAAAAAAATTTGTGTAATAAATAAATAACAACAAAATGTGAAATATAAGCCAGAATGGGACCAAAAGTGACGTGAAAGCAATACGAAAAGAAATGCAAACAAAGTCCAAACGCAGTAAAAAAGAAAAAGCCCGGCAGATAATCCACAAAAAGAGGCAAAATTGGCAACAGGATTATGGTCAGCGAACAACAACAACAAAAACAGAAAGAAAAAATATAAATAAAACGTGGAAAACACTAAATACTGCGGTCGCACAACCAGAGCCGAACTTTGTTGCGGTGAGCAACTGATCAAGCATGCGTTTCCGTTTGGCCGTCCCCTTCCATTGGACGCACAAACACCCACCCCCTTCCGTGTGGCTCCGGATTTGCTTGGGTTTTGAGGCAAGCATATAACTGGACTTGAATTTTTTAGTTCTTTTCCCCTCTTTCATTTCACTTTTTGTTTTTTGTTGTGCGAGTAGTTATTTAAAGTGTTGTTTTGTTTTGCGGTTACTGTCTGTATGCCGTTTTTATATTCCCAAACTATTTGCATGAAGTATTTATAAGCATTTGCGTTTTTAGGTGCAAGCATTTCTGGATTTTTCACTGCACAAAGGATTTTGTTTAGCACGCGATTTGCGGTTAGCGACCAACCAAAAGCAGTTAAGCACAGCTTAAGTGGCAGTAAGCTGGTCGGCGGAAGCGGCTCAGCAGAGACGAAGCGTGGGAGTGTGGGAGCGTGTTGCTACGATAGCGAATAGAAAATACAAACGCCGTATTTGTATTTTGCATGCAACGGCGCACTCCCTTGTGGTACTCAGAGCAGTGAAGCGTATTAAAAAAATAAGTGGAAGAAATAGATGTGAGAATTTTTTTTTTCGATTTTCTGTAAGAATCCTGAAATCACGGCCTTGCACAAGCAGCACTGAGTATCGATTACTTGTCCATCCACATGCCATTAAGGCATCCACCGACGTGTCGTCGTTCGCCGACGCGCTTCGTTCTGCCACATAAACCGCTCGCATACTTACCTCTTTTGCTTTAACTGGTCTCGCTGACTTTCTGCAGAATAAATGTAGTGCTTCAATTTTGTCACATGCATCATTGATTCAGTTTCTGTCATTTCGTCCTCGTGGTTTCTTCCATTCGCCTACACCAGGAAAGTACAGACTTCCAATACTGATTAAATATTGCGCAAAACAACTTCGGTGTATCTGTAATAATGTAATTGTACCAAGTAAAGGGTTAATGCAGACTTTTTGTGCTATGGATATGATTCGTAAATCATACACCGTCAATTCTAAAATCAAATAAATCATGTATGTGTCACAATGAAGACACAGCCCTTACAGAAATATTTCACTGATAGAAATTTATGAAACGCCCTTGCGTTTGTATGAATATTGTCCTCATGTCTACCAGAGTTCATTACTACGGTATTAAATAAAAAATTCGTATCTTCATAATATAAATTGTATGATATACAAAAAAAAACATATGAATTTGAAGCAGAAATTTTTTTTTAATTTTTCAACATTTGTCACTCATAAATAAGAAACATGGGAAAGTACAGTTTCCAGCTTGTAATTCGAAATTCTCATGCCCTAATAAAGAAGAATTACTGGAAGATGTGTCTAAGCGACATGGTTCATATTGTATCTTCCTTACGAGAGCAAGTGGAATCTATTTTGCAATTGGATTCGATTGATTTTAATTGAAGTAAGTGTTGCTGAAGAGTTCTCAAGTCAATTCATATATAACTACTTCAATCACTATTGTGTTAATGTAATCTGGCAATCCAAGGTTATAGTAAGCTACACATTCCAATTTTCGAAAATAACTTTCAGCGAGAGTCGTCTGTGCATAAAGAAGACATAGTTTCAGAGGTCTTCTTATAAGAGGCATTGGGAAATGCTTGCTAGAAATTATATATGCATCTTCGTTGAATTTTAAATTATTATGCAGTGTAACGTAGAATATGGTTATTAATATCCCCATATCAGTTGTTTGTCTTATTACCAGCAGAATCAGTGATAAAAGAGTGAAAAGCATCATTTCACTACCTCTTGAATTTATAAAAAAAATACTCACAATTTCCTGCTCCATTATGTTATAATACACTGTTATGGATAAAACAGCAATATGGGGTTATTGAAAGGCATGATGAAGAAAGCAAATTTTGTGTCTATTTTCTTATCACACAAATGTGTGTGCTTTTTATTTTTTTTAATTAAATTTTTTTATATTTTTGTCACCGGATCCTTATTCATTGTACACGTTTTTCGTGGAATATTTTTGGATTTTTAGAAACGAGATTGAGGTAAAAGTAAAAGCCAGCGGATATCTTTTGCACTCACTGGGTGCAAAATTTCGCTGAATTTTCTCGTTACAATGCACTGCTTGATATGGACGTCATGCCTTCAAGGCAAGATATTTCAGTGGGTGCAAAAGTGTGGTTAAAGTGAATGAGTTGAAGTGCGCGACTTGCCGCAAGCACACCCACACAACCACACCCACCCCCTCCGCTTGCATACCGCTTGCGCACCGGTGCTTCTGCTCCCTCGTAGCATACAGTTCTCCACTTCAGTTTTTATCATCGATCACAGCAGCGACAAGCACCTAGCCAAATGGCACCAGCGTATGCGCTCTCCACAGCGATTTCGCACCTATAGTATGTACAGATATATATACATATGTACGCCGAAATAAAAACTAATTCTTAAATTCGAACAAACGATTCTCATGTATACCAACAATCACATTTATGCTCACACATTCACATATAATATAATAATTCGGTGTACGCCTTTATAAAGCATAACCTTAAAAGCATATAACCTTAGCAGCTTAGGTAAATAATAATATGTTATGATTAATGTCCCAAGTTTTTATAATAAATGCATTTATAACCCGCATCTAAATCTTATATCATGTATACATATGTGTAACGTATGTAAATGTAAATGCGGTAATATATAAATTGGTTTGAGAAAATTATGAGAGGAATGAACTAATCGAAATTAGTTGTTACAAGGGTAATTTCCTGATAGCGAATGGTAACGGGATTGAGTGGTCGCGCTTCTATCTGCAACAAATATTAAATGACGATGTGCCATAAGAAACAGAAAATTTAAATTACAGCTAAATGTGAAAGGTGATGGAAAAAACAAATAAACCACTCTGGCCGATCCATTAAGGATGTGTATAGGGCACACGTCAGTGCGATGTTAGTTCTTTCTTGGCTCTTCTAAGCAATTGATTTGGTCTATATTACAAGTGCAAAAAGTAACACGATCTCTAATACTAAACCGAAAATTAATGAACCGCACATCTAAAAACAGTAATAAACAGCAAACAGACAAATCGTGCCGAGAACATATAAAGATAACATGCACTAACTTAGATTCATTCATCATCAACTAAAGCTAATATGACGATTCTTCAACAGTAATCCGTTCGTTTCTTAAACGGTTTCACTAGTTGTTGACGTAGTTGGATGTCCGGAGCATGGTTCGTCATTTTCACTGGCTCCACTGAGCTATTATTAAGGTTCTTTTGACAACCCTTAGTGTTAATTTTATATTCAGTTATATTCTGTATGGACGGACATATATAATTCCCACATAAAATCCATAATTCACAAACAGCTTCATTGTTTGTTTTTGCATCTCTAATTCTCTATCTATCTAACCGACAGAACAGTACCCCTTTAGAACAGGAATGAAAAGGGCACACCATATTCTTGGCGCAAATGTGTAAGCTGCGCTTGATTAATGTCCAGTAAATCTGGTGCGTTGTAAGTAAGCGTTGCCATTACCTTTCCATGTATAAAGATATTTTTAATTTTTTTAACTCGCCGTTATTCATTTCGTAATCACACAATTGATGTGCTGAGCTTTTGAGTATTGCTCCCACAAGCCATGAGTATCGAGCACAGCGAGCAATGTATGTAGAAATATCTGACACGGTGATGTGAGTTTGCCTTTAGAGCGCAATGTTTACTATATTTAATGAATGCTCGGGTTCTAAGTTTCGGATCATTCTTAATTATGGGAGTGGAGTGAAGAGCAAACCGCTATCTGTTTACATCTGCTAACTGAATCAGATTGTCTATAATTATTTAACAATAACGAGCATTCAAAAATAATTACATTGATCTGCAGATGCAAATAGTACATATTAGGTTTTTCAATTTACTATATAGAATAGACAAATGTTTTGAAATAGTTTTTAGCTATAGTACGCCTAAAAAACTTATAACGGTCACCTTATTTGTGGTATAGTGAGCTCAATTATGACCAGAAATTTGCCCTTCAAATTTGTTGTCTCCATTATTTCTAATATGGGTTTGCAATTTTTTAATACCTCTTAATTGATCTTATATAAAAGTAGTTTCCACTATATATATTTATTTATATTATGTTATTATTTTTTATTTATATATTTACTTATTTATATTTATTAATTATTTATATATATATATATATATACATACATATACATATATATACATATATATATCCGCTTTCATTTAACATCTTTAATACACATAAGAAAAGTGCAAAACTCCTCATCTATCTCATATAAATTACGGAAGCAGATCAGTGTACATCTGCCTCAGAGGAATTGATTATCAACAAAAAAAAGCAACAGCCAACACGGAAATAACACAAAAAGTTCGAAAAGAGCATCACTTTGCAACGGTGGCAGCATCAAAGAAAAGTAATAAATTGACGCTAGACAGACAAGGAAATCCTCAATGCTTCACTGGGCTTATTGGGCTGCCACCGAAGCGAAGAAAACAACTAACAACAGACGTACACACATCGATACACTAAAACAAGAACTGAACAAAAAATACATAAAATCAGAATCAGGTGAGTGCAAAGAGAAAGAAAGAGAAGAGAGGGCGAGCGCTGGCTGTTCTGGGCTGGCGCTTAGAGCGCCTTTGGACGGATGCTCATACGTTAAGTTGTCACAAATGGCGTCTATAGTGGACACAACCACTATCGATGGGTACTGCAAAAAAAAATATGACACAAAAACAACGAAACAAAACAACCATGACACAGAAATATGTAAATACATTCAGGGAGCTGTAGTCCAGGTACACTGGGATTACAGGTAGCTGACACTCACATGCAAACACACTCGAGTATGTATGGCTTCAGGGTTTTGTTGATTCCATACATTACACCGGGATCGATTGTAGAATGGCAATTCAATTCAACTGCCTGCGATTCAATTTTCTTCATTTTCTATATTGTCGTTGCAATTTCAGCGTTTTGTATTTCGTTTATGCGCTCGTTTCTCCACTTCCTATGCACTCAGATTTTCAAATTTTTACGTATTTTTTTGTTTTTGTTATTGCAACCTAAGGGTAGCCATGAGTGGTCGTTCATAATCTATTTATGTGTGCTGACGATTGTGGCGCTTATCCACCATTTCCATTTCGCTCACCGTCGTTTGGCTTTGTCGGCTGATGAGCAATTTAATTTTATCCTAACTGCATCGTTTTTTCACTTGGACTTCACTGCCACATTCTTGCTAGTTCTTTTCGTTCGGAGGACAAACTGCAAATACTTAGATAATTTACGAGTATTTTTCTCGAATGGCTTTTAATTTGTTTTCTTCCTTTTTAATTTTTTTCAATTTTTCTTTTCATGAATGGTTTTAAAAGTTGTCAGCTTGCCGGCACTCACTAACAAACAAAGTTAGCTCTGACATCTCACTTTTATTAATAGATACTTCCGTGGACATAAAAAAAATCATATATCATATATCATATAAAAATTTGACATCTTATTTATTAAAAGCATTTTCGGCTCATAAACTCAAATAAAATCAATAAATGAGTTCAATATGTTAAAATAGAATTCGGTGCTAGCAAATAAGTGTAACATTTATTAAAAATGATGAAACGTAAGACACTTTTAATACTCCCGCAAACCTAAGAATGCATAGACGTTAAAATTGAGAAAAAATTACAAATATTTAGAATCAACACGTGTCTTAGGAGATTAGAATATCAATATTGGTAGCAGGCTACCTTGCTCTAGTTATATACGTTAATTTTATTCACGCGGTGAATAAATAAAAAAACAAAAATTGATTTGGGGTTTTATAAATCTTTATTTAACAAATCCAAATATCAACTAAATTCTTATGCTAAAAAAAATATATATGCGTAATTTAGCTTGCGTTGCGTTATTCTTACGTGTGCGCTTCTCGGTCTTCTTGGAAGCGCTTTGGTGTCTTATTGCTCCTCGCTGGCAACTCGGCGCGTGCAGGAATTTAGGCAGACGCTCAACTTGCATTTTGTCATAACTACTTGCAATTCGTTAATATTTTCGTTGTTAACTTATACATTAGTCCCAAAAATTGTCTCACTTATTATCCTAAATACCCATTTGAAAATTAACAAGAAGTAAAATAATAAATTTGTTCTGATTCAAAATTTGTGTAATTAATTCTAAGGAATTAAGGGACATTTTCTAATTAAAAATTTTCATAACAGATACGCTCTAAATCTCTCGGAGTAACTGCATCCGCTAACCGCTAACTACTTTTAACATTAATTAAATACTTGCTGTATATTCAATTAATACTGATACTCCTGCTATGCTCCGCTTCCACAATAGCATTCATTGTTGTAAGAGGAAACCCGGCCAAGATCTCAGTAATTATATCCCCAGTTATACAATGAGCGAAATTGTGTCTGCTTTCCATACACTCCTTTATTAATTTATCTCCTATCTACAGTTTACTTACAAAAACGCTTTCATTTTTCTGTTCGATGGATTGAGTGATGAAAATGCTGTTGTAAATTTGTTCTATTTATTTTTTTAAATTGATTCTTATTTATCTAGAATAATCCTTAAAAGAGACAGTACTTCTGCAAAAACTTTTAATGCACTTCGAAGATAATAAAATTTTAATTTCACCGAATTTGTTCCTACTACTTCATTTACTTTTTTCTGGAAAGTATATCATTAACAAAACAAAAATTTTTTAAACACGCTGTAGGTTTAGTTGGCTTTTTCTCTCATTCAAAAAATAAAAAGGGTAAATGTTTATGCATCCTAAAACTTCTTTTAATATTATTTTTATGCGTTTGAAATATGTTTTATTCATTTATAAAACGGTTTAAAAAGTTTCACTTATTATTTCATATTTAATTGATTTAGCTTTCTCGGAATCTCGCGGTATACTTAGTTTAGCACGAATTTGACGTGGAGCCAAAAGCCAAAAGACAGAAACCCGAATATTACAAAAGATGTCCTTCAAAACTTACTATTTTCTTACTGGCGATGGTGCCGTATATTTCGCAACGCTCAATGTATGAAAAAACTAGATTCTTTATGAACAATTCTATTGTTAACATATATCTTTATCAGAGCTATGCAAGTAGATACTGGAAAAAGATTTATAGATTTACAGATGCATCCATGTCTGAATTCCTAACGTTAAGGTACCAATTCACCAAACTTGGCAGAATAGATGACTCAAGAAATAGAAATTAAAATACCTACCTTTTACTTCCAAATGTTAGCAAGGATTATTTATCCTTTTACAAGGAAATCTAATCTGTTCTAATCTAATCTAATCTAAATCTGTCCAATTAGGTTAACGAATATCGAGCTGGCTCTTGTTAAATTGAAGAAACGACAACGTTTTTCACTCATTCTTCAAATGAGACAAGTATATTGTCACTTCGCATGTATATACTCCTAAGAGTGTTATCTTCTTAAATGCTTCTAAAAGTTGTTCATCACTAATTTCAGTTTTGTAAATACAAGCAAATATTTTTCAAAGAAAAAAGTTGTCTAAACCTTGATATTATTTTGAAAAATTTCTGATGTAAAAAAAAACTTTCTAGTTGCACAAGTGCTTCTGTGCTTTTGCTTAGGAACATTGTTTCGTTGACTATTTATATGAAATGCTAAAAGCCATTCATTTCTAAATTTATCTCGTTCTTAGCTGAAAGTCTGGTGCATCAGGTTTCTCGCACTCATATGTTTCCAAGAGCCACTTATGTACCTTTCTCCCCTTATCTTTTACCTTTCCGCTGTGGCCTAAATGTTGCTCCACCGTTGTTAGCATTTACTCTTTCTCTCATTTTTTCATACTTGTCCACTTTAATGTATCCATAATCTCGGCCTCTTTGAGTTCCTCCCCCACTGTCTTCACTCAAGCTTTGTTGCAATCCACTAACTGGTGCTGACTGTACATGATGGAAGCATATGCAATAAAAAATTAAACAACGAAACATTGGTTAGGTGGCAAACAATGTGATGCCATTCGCGTTTGGCGTTTGGCGTTTGGCGTCGCAACAAATTGCATGCACACATCACTTGCCACATACACACACACCTAACATACCCCACATTTCTTATGCACCAGTCTGCCCAGTACCTAACTCACCGTACAGGTGCGTAAGTTGTTTCGTTGTGTGTTCTTTTCTCTTTTTTCGCTGGTAAGTCAAATTGACGCCGCAGCGCATGGCAACACGTTGCATCAAGTTGCAGCACTCCAAAGTGTTAACAGTTGAATGTCGTGCGCTGAACGCTGAGTGCCCAGCGTCTAACTGTGAACGCCGCTCGACGCGCTGTTGACGGTGTGCCTTTATTGTTATGAAAATGTTTTGTCCCATTTCGAGGTGCACATCCTGGGCACAACAACACATTAATATTTGCGTGTATGTACAAATAACGTATGAGTATACCAAAAGAAAAAAATGCAACACCAGTAGTCAAACAAATGCAACAATAGAACACTCAGCGAGAATTTACATTTTATATTTTTTATATCCAGAGAGGGAGGGTCCTCCGCCATGAAAAGAAAGAGGTGTCGAGTCCAGAGCATTGTTCTGCCAACAGAATGCGCCACTCTCATGTGCCTCCATACCCAGTCCGCTATGCATGAGCATAAACATATATGCCCGCATGTACGGACATGTGAGAAAGGGATTTTATGGCGCTTTTAATTTTTTTATTTGTTGCAACAACGCGCGAATTGCAAAAATGCTGAAGTGGCCTCGAAGGCTTCACCGACAAAATCTGAAAAGGGAATAAAGAGTAAAGAAACTGAGGTGCGAGAAAAGATACGGAAATACTACACTGAATTTTAAAATTATCATACATGTATGTATGTATAAAGAAGTCGGTTCATAAAGGAGAAACCAGTGACAGACAATTGCAGACATCAGCGAATATTAGGAAACAAAATGCCTGTAAAACCAAGGGTATATATATTAGCAACCTTTCCAATAAAATCCAATTTGTTGGTTGCCCTCTACTATTATAACTGAGAAATAGGTTTAAAAAAGTATATGGGTAATCAATCTAATATCCAGGTGTACGTTATGTCGTTTGTCGAAGCCAGCGGATATATAATCTGTTTCGAAAAATCAAAGCAAGTAGAGCAAAGGGCAACAAGGAAGCAAAAGTAGTAGTACCGATACAGTTTCCACGAATTTAGTGCAGAATCGTTTAAGGGATAAGTTCTCCTTATGAATATGTGTTTGGAAAAGAAATATTTGCAAAAAAAAATAAAAAAGGACTCATCAATAAAGTATATTAGATTAGTAGATTACAAAAATAAAATTGCCTATTTTCTCCTTTTTGAAAAATTTTGATTCTATTATCTCCTGTTATCTTCCAGAATATTTATATAAACAGACACTTATTTAGTGACTTAAGACTGAATTAACGTGTTTTAGTTTTTATTGTACTGTACAACAAAGTTAAATGGATAACACGAGCTTCTAAGTGAAACTGCTACTGAAGTTTCATAATGTATAATTTATTTATAAAGCGAGTTATTACTTTAAATTTTTGTATTATCAGCTTCATAGAAAGATATTCAGCTGAAAATTGCAATTCATCACACAAGAACATTACAAGAAAATAAAATAAAATAATTCACAAATCCCAAAAACTTTTTTGTTATTTCTAAGGGCATATTTTTCAATTCTTCAACTAAAACAATTTTCAGTTGCATAATAGAAGTTGGTCGTCTATGTCTCATCGGTGTAGGTAAGTCCACAAATGTTCGGGACATTGCCATGCATAAAGATCAATTTCTCCGTAATCTCCGTTTAATTGGGAGAATGTCGTCTTTTTAAATATCAATGCTTATAAGGCGGTCAATTGTGACATCAATAAATCGGAATTTTCTAACTCAGTGCAGTAAAAACATAAAATTTTACTTCATAATACTTTTTAATTTCCTTGGTCAATTGAACTACACGTATTTTCGTATTATTGGTAACTTCTCTATTGGTTCGATTAATGCGCGCAGCAAGTTTTGAGGGATCTTGTTTGAGGGATAATCGTTCGAATTGTGCACCTTGATATCTCAGAGTTTTCCCAACTTCGAAAATTTTTCTTTTCATTTCATAACTTCAAAATTATTGAAATTTGATAGGAAAAGGAATAGGTAATGGAACTTTATCAGATCTTTTATTATATTCTTTTTGAATTAAAGATAATTTCGAAGGGTCCTATCAAAAATTTTCGATCTTACAGAGAGTTTACAGAATTTATTTAGTCTAAAAGGAATAACACAATAGAAATTTCCGAATTTTTCTAAATTTGTTATTTCGTTTACTCTGCATTTTGTTTACTATCTTAAAAGCTCCCACACTTCATTCTTCCTACTCTCCCACTTCTGACTTCACTTAGTCCCATATCATTATCAAAGATAAGTTGCTGATGACATGATAGCTCTGCGGGTATATGTACCCGAACAAAGGAACATGGATTAAATTCGAACGCATGTGAAAAGTTCAGAATTAAATATTAAACTTATCAGAAATAAAACTAGTTACATAAATAAACTTTTTTTTTGACTAATTTTCTTCAATTCAAAGTTATTCAATTCTAACTGCTTATTAATTAAATCGCTCCGGCGATCTCTTAATAACGATTAATGAACCGACGTTGACATTAACAAAAGCTACACTAGCAACGATCCATTTACCTGAAAAAACTAAAATGACAACGCTGCTTTATGTTCCACGCTAGGAAACATACTACAACTCGTTCTGCCACATGAGACAAATCGTGAACACACCAAAGTGGGCTGCTCTTCTACACCGATAAGTTGTGATTTAATCTGATTTTACTTTATGACATGTTCATGACTTCAATTATTACCAGCAACCGCACAAATTGCCTAATGTCCTATGAACTTGAAAAAAGTGCCTGGACACTCGCGGCACGCAACACACCTCCCCTGAGGCATTGAGAAGGGATGTGGATGGGGGGTGATGGTGGGCCTTAAAGCGCCTGTGGTAACTGGGGTGTGGCTTCTGCTGCACGAGTTGGCAACAAGGGTATCCTTCCTCTTACAAAGACCCGATGCCTGACACTTCGGGGAGCACATGTGCGTACAAACGAATGTCTCATTTATGCATTCACGTTGAAAGTGTGCGGGTTTATACGATGTACCCTTTGATAATTGAACAATTTGTTGTACATTGTTGAGTAATAACGAATGTCAACCATGTTATGAGCACAAAACAGCAGCCACTCTCCCCTCTTACGAAATGGAACGGGTGAGTGAGCAAATAATCGGATCTTAGATCAACTGCCAGTAATGATTAGAACGATATGTGTCAGGTACTTATACTTACGTGTGTTTGGAAATACCTGGACATGTGGCCATTGCAATTATCGTCTCCCCCTTCCGTGCTGCATAATGTTTCTTTCTTTAGTTGCTTTATTACCTGGCTATCATTGCGTTTTCATTTCGATCCATATCCCCGGGAGATGAATTTCTTCTGCGTTGGTTTAAATATCGCATGTAATGGAACTCATTCGTTTCCAAATCCTTTCGAACTTGAAGCGATTCGAACCATTGGGGCTGTAAGCGTAAGTTTTTTTAATAGACCGGTGAAAAAATAGAAACTTGGTGAGATGTATTTTGTTGAATAAATTTTAGTTTTAAAACGTCATATGAATAGAGAGAGAGTGACAGTATTTAACACCGGTCTCTAAATACTCCTAACGCTGCAAAAGATGCTGCTTAATATACTTATAAAATACAGGCATATATACAACTATTTCGGAGTTGGATTTAAATCTCTTGCCGCCATGACGCCGATAATCTTCTTAAGTGTAAAAGCACAATTTTATTATAGTGCTAACAGAATTTACCCTTTATGTGTATTCATGTGTACGTCCATATGCTTCCTAATATTTTCGTAACCCTCTGTATTATATTAACCATACTCAAAAGCATTGCCTTTTCTGTACTAAAATCCAATGTCTTTGTTTTTATGTTATTAATTTTTTAGTTTGCTTGTGTTTTCATGCGAAACAAACTAACAGTTCTTAAGTAAATTCATTGCCATAATTGCGACAGTAATTGGACATAATAATACTACAATACTCGCTGGCCATCCTAGTTCTCGTTTTACTACGATTCACTTTACGACCATCATGTCAACTCCGTACAAGTGAGTGCAACACTTGTGTGCACGTTAACGTTTTAATACGTTTTAACGTTTAATTAACGTTTATATACAAAATACATATTCTTCATACAGCAGCCTAATCTATTGGTATAAATTACATAAATTATAAACACTTACGATACCTCTTCTAATGTTTTCTCTATTTTATAGTTAAATGGGAGGAGCGGAAAACTAATATTTATGATATAGGTTTGTTAAAATATGAAACTCGGTGGTATTTGTTTATAATATATTAATTCCTTATATCAGAGCTTCACGGTGTATAAAGTTCTTATCCATATCCCTATGAAAAGTCAAAGAAATAGGTAAATTGAATGCGAAATGACATTAAGTACGAAGCATACGAAGTTATTATCTCACAGTATAAGAACGTTAATTTCCAAATTCTCTTCAAATTGATACATTGTATGAACTTCGCCGTAAAAGTGGAAATGGAATAATCCGAATGTAAAATCAATATATTGTACCCATTGCATTTGACATTTTGAGCGTTATTGATTAAGGATAGGTCGGACAACTTTCGAACCTTTAAAAATATTAGTAAATGGGAAGTGAGAGGCCCCATTGGAAAATTTGTCTGTTTCCCTATCGTACTGAGAGAGATTGTCTCTGATGCATAAGATGAAAAGAAGGTTTTTCAGAATCCTTTTTATAATAGACACCATAGAAGGCAGTAAAATATTCGGTGCTTGATGGGCAAGGCTAATACACTACTCACTAGGTAACCTCAATCCTCGATACATGCTTTTCGATTACAGAAACTCGCTAAAAAAAAAATTATTGTAGCCTATATAAGTGCAATTACAAAAAAAAAAAATATGAAAATAAAAATGAAAACTCTATTAACTTAACCAAACTCTTTTATAAAATTGGACCTTTGCCATTAATAGCTTAAAAGACGCTATTTTCCTTCTGATTAAGTTATGGCCAAATTTTCCTTAGAACCTTTTTGTAAGTCGTGGAATGTTTTAATGAGCCCTAATACTGAATGGGACAATGAGGACGAAATCTTCCTTGACATGTTAAGAACTAATACGAATAATTAACATAAGCTCCTTGTGTCGATCTTTTAACAATTGACTTGAAATGTGTCACCTACAACTGAACGCATTGATCAAGCGATAGTTTACCCTATCAAATTATATCAAACAAAGTTAGTTATGAAGCTGAAGTGGAAAAGTATTTCCGCCATCGAAGACCAAAGCCGAAGGCTTTTTAAAATCATTTAACATATGTATTCAGTGGTCTGAGGAAAATAATATTCCCATTGAAGATACTTTGTTTTTAAAAGAGATGGAAGATAAGGCTGTGTTAAAAAACCCAACTTGCTAAAAAAACATTTATTAATGAAATATTTAAAAAACAATAATTTTACGTGTTTAATATGTATATATATTTATATATGTATATATATAAAATTTAATAAATAAACTTTGCTTCCAAATATATTTTCTTATTTGATACAATATTTAGAATGGTTTATTTGACCTTGTTAAGAGAATCAACTCGATAAAACCAACTACTTCAGTTCTACGTGTTGTTCTAGATCCATAACACTATTCAGCTCATCCTTTTATTTGCGTACAATAATTTTGGTTTATCACAACTCTTTGTTATTCAAATGTAAATGCCCGTTATAGAAACTTTTCCGTCTGTTTAACATATTTATAACCTCACATTATTATGTATTTTCAAATTACTTTCAAGGTGCACATATTTCTTCAGTGTAATGAAATATAAATAAAACTCTTCAACTACTCAAAATAGAATCATGTATCTCTCTTTGCATACTGCTACCTCGCCCTCTACGTTGGCAACCCTTTCTTCTCCAATTCGTTAAACTATTTCCACCATTTGTTTTGCATTGATAAGAAATTTAATAAAAGTGATAGACCGACGCACGCAGCGTTTTGCGTACAAAAATTTCGATCGGCAGATTCGGCAGTTCACCCGACGTCTCCTCCTCCTCCTGTGTTTAGTTAAATAACAATCGAGCTTTTAACCTTTTAGCTGGCACAGTTGCCACAAGCCAAAAGCCGATCCGCTTGCAGTACCGTCGGATTAGTATTCTTTTGATGTTCATTTCGCTACTTTGTATGTATTACCTTTTCGGCATCATTCTCAAATTGCGGCGACTGCACAAGGTGTAAACTATAGTAGGGTTCATGCAAGTAAAGGTCGAGATATGCGGTGCTCCGCCCTTCCGTGTTATTCTTCGGAAGCAATATTTCTTATTGTTCAACGTCTGATTTAAAAAAGGTACATAAATGAGCGTGCATAGATATTATTTTTAATCTTATGCATTGCTTTTATGGACAAGTTGAATAGCAACAAATACACTAGTACTAAGTAAGGAAACTGAAGTCCAAACCTTCCCCTGGGGAGTGGCACTACAACACCGGTACTTGACTAATAAAATGTCGGATATTTTATAAACAAAGAATGCCCACATATATGAAACGTTACCATAAGGGCATAAGCCTGAACTTGATTGAAATGTTCTGAGTTTCAGACTTTTGTTGAGATTTCCGAATAACTAAATAATTAATAATTAAATAAATATAAATAAAAGGAGTAAAATTAGTAGTTTGTTATCGACTGTCCTCCAAACTTTCAGTTGGTGAATTTTCAGTATTTCCTGAGCTATACGTTTTTGTAAAACAAATGTGATGAACTTTTGTACTTTCCTATAACTAAAAAAAAATTTATTTAATTTTTTTAATTGTGTAACTTAATACATGAAACAACTATACTTAATAAGTACTTGTAGAGAAAAGGTTAAAGGTCTTAGTTTCAAGAAATTACTACTGTTACGGTTTTTTATTGTTAGAACATAGTACGTAAAACAAGTATGCCATCTTATTATAATTTTTAGAAGTAGAAGTTATATTCAAGTTAAATTCAATAAAGTATGAACCAGAAAAACGAGCATAACTTAGTCACTCTGTAAGTATATAAAAAATTACGAAAAAATAAGTATGGAAGGGCTAAGTTCGGGTGTAACCGAACATTTTCCTGCAAAATTCATGCAATTTCACATTTCTTGCAATATGCAAGGATCAGAAGCGGGGAAATGCTTTCAAGTGCTGGTATAACTTTATATTAAAAAATGTTGCGGAAAAATTCAACATTCATTATTCGACGAAATTGTCAAAGGCTTGCAATCATATTTGGTATCTTATTAACTTATATTACGTATACACTCATGTACTTTTATTGCTATATTTTGTTTCGTGTCCGAGATATTTATATTAAAATCTATCAAATTAACTCAAATAAGATATATGCAATATAAACTCAACCAAAGTGGCTTAATTGAATATGTTAGATACATGAGGAAAAAGTTAAACAGAGAAAAGGAAATCATTATATTAGTAATAAGGGGCTTATACCACGGTCTAGACCGATTTCTTTCATATTTAGCACGAAACTACATTATGTTTAGGAAAACATATCCATTTAAATTCATTAAAATCACACAAATTGACTAACATAAACGGTTTAAAGAGTGATGGAATGTCTGGAATTCTTATATGGGCATATTTGGATAGAGGAAGATATGCACTGATCACATTAACTCTTTTCATTATTCAAGTGTATTAGGGAACATGTTTTCAGGCAATTTTGTGAATGTAACTCACACAATGATCGATATATTCGGCATAAAATCTGCTAGAACAACTAAAAGCATTATATACAGTATATGGGAGCTGGGATAATTCGTAGACCGATTTTACACATTTTCGGCATTAAACTACGGTATATCTAATATTACACGTTCAGTTAGTTTTGCTAAGATATATTACATATTGACCGAAATATATAGTATAAAGTCTACCGGAAGGTTGAAAATCCTTATATTAGGTGTATGGGGACTATGGGAAATATTTACCAGATTTTCGCTATTTTTGATAACAGAGCACATTATTATCATGGAAAGATAATCCTCGAATTTCATTACGATATTTTACAGATTTACCGAAATATATGGTATGAAGTCTACCAGAAGGTGTGATGGTGTATGAAGGCGATCTGTATATTAGGTATATGCTAGGGGAAGTATTTAGGCGATTTTCCCATTTCCGACACAAGAGCACGCACGTACGCTATAAAGACAATCCTCCGATTTCATTACAATATATTACAGATTTCCCGATATTTTCGATAAAAAGTCAGATAGATGTACTGAGGTCCTAATATTGGGTATCTGGTGGCTTGAAAAGTTGTAATCCAATTTCGACTATTTTTACGCATGCGATGGCATATCTTGAACGTGCTATTCGGCTAAAAGCTTTATTCCAATACCTCAATTGATGCTCGATTTATCTACTTTAAAGTGAAAGTATCAGATGAAACTTAAAATTGTGTTATATGATAAGTAAGCGTGGTTTTTATCCGATTAATTCCGTTTTCACATTATGACATAAGAATGTAAATATAATTTCACATACCAAATTTTGTTGGAATCGGTTAAATCGTTCTTGAGATATGGGATTTCCCCTAAAAGTGGGCGATGCCACGCCCGTCATCAACGCTTTACACGGCTTCCCATGCAACCCTCCCATATCATATTTGCTGCAAGATGCAAAATTTCTGACGTGTACCTTCAGCGAGTTAACGCACTTTTAGTAATTTCCAGCATAACTTTTGTGTGTAAGGTGGGCGTGGTTATTATCCGATTTCGCTCATTTTCTTAGTGTATGAAGAGATGTTAGAAAAACTTAGTCGGAGTAAATTTGATTTATATACATAGCTTTAACGGTTTTCGATATATATATATTAAATCTATTGGGGGGCGGTGCCATACCCACTTTTTCAAAAACGTATTTGTTACTTAGTTATAGCAGTTTATCGGTTTTCGTTTAATGGCGTTTTGTGAGCGTGGCAGATGTCCAGTTACGGCCATCTGCAATACCAACCGTCTTACGGTGACAAAGAACACATGCACATGCAAAATATCTTAATTTTTACTCAAGTTACTCATAAGTTACAGCAGACGGTCACTCGTATTCCAACTCGTCTTTTCATCCTGATAATTTATATATATATATAGCTATATCTAACTCCAATTGTTCTAGGTGTTGCAAACAACCACTAGGTGAACAAAACTAAGAGACTCTCTACCAACATGTTGCGAGAGTATAATAAAATACGTACCCACATAATTTCAATAATATACCTCCCAAAAACCGCTATGTATCGTATATAGCCAACCAGTACCAATGATATCGTTACATTCAGTATATTGACTAAAGTCTGACAGGGAAGCGACTACTTTTGGATCTAAGTTGCCACATAAGAGGACCACAAATGTGCTAAGATTTTCCCTTATACTTTCATTACGGCTTTGATTATGACAATATGGCGGGATTCAATATGCCGTTCTAGAGGAAATGGGGTGGTTATAGACCGATTTCGCTCATTTTGAAATTGTGCTAAAGAGCACAATGAAAAATTTATGGACGAAATATTATTCAAATTGGTCAAGTATTTTGTTAGACATGAAATTTCTCTTACAATCGATGTTACAAGCATGGCTTCATCAAGTAACGCTATTCTTCCGACAGGTATCGCACTTTTAACAGTTTTCAACATATGCGTTCTTGTGATGGCAACATTTCAATGCACGAGAAATTGCGTATATATATAGATATTTAGTAAAACTATTTACAAGAATTAAATAAATTTATCGACCAACCTTCAATATAATTACAGGTTTAATTACCCTTTCATCCACCCATTAATCTAACTGCAACCCTAAGCATTTTCTGTGTGTAAATTTATATTTCGAAGATCTAAAATAGTTGCAGTTACTCTAACTACGAGAATCCTAAAATGAATGTCTGAACAATACACGCTATTTACAAGAATTTGAATGGAATGTGAGATGCATTATGTGAGATGTACTAAAATGGTTGCCAGAATAAAATTAGTATCCCCCCACGAAGTTTCAAACTTTAAATTTTCATAAAATTACTTAAATGTGAAAAATACAAGCTCCAAGGAGTAAGGAAATCTAGTACTAAGATTTCCAGTGTTTTCCCTTTAAACAAAGTTGACAGAACTGCTTTCGAGTTAGTCACAATGTGGTTATTCAACTCTGATTTCTGGCATGAAGAATGTTTTTAGGAATATATGTATTAAATATAAATAGTGAATACATCTTTTACCAATTTGTAACGAAGGCCCGTTTCATGATGTCGAAAACAATTAGCTGTTAGTGTACTTGCTCATTTAATAGCAAAAGTTTAATAATTATATTATTTATATTATTAATAATAATAATTCGTTATCAATTATATATTTTCCAGATATTTTGCCCGTAACTAAAAAGTATAGAGTAAAACATGCTTAGCATTAAAGCAAAAGCATTAAGCATTTGCTTGTATTTACTAATATTAATTAATCCATGTTTCCGGTACTCTAAAGAAGCATCGTATCCTTGAATTTTTCTCGAGAGATTTAGATCTATAAAGGTCTTTCTTTAGTAGATAGGGTATTATAAAGAAAAAGAAAAAAACATTCGCGGACTAGTTATGAAAGAATTTCATTCAAAATCAATATATACAAATTAATGAATAATAAATTAAACTTAATTCTTTTAGATGGATGTCAAGATTGTAAATATATTTGTCATTTGTTCATTAAGTAGGACTCGCTGATAATGATCTCTACTGTGTTTTACACCAGTACTTACACCTGATCCTGGTAAACTAACGACACCATTGTTTTTAATATTGCAGGAATTTATATATTGAGTTTCTGAAGATAACTTTGAGAGGCATTTAAAATATTATTTGCCCGTAGTAAAATTCCTGCGTTTACCTAAAATGCAACCCTTCACCACATGATGTGAATTCATATTTGCTTTCCCAATGTTCATTATTCATTTGTATCAAAAACGGTCGGTATCCCCTGTCATCTTTTTCTTTGCTTTGCAATTATTTTAATTAGTTGTAGAAACAACGTTAAAGCAACAACAGTAACAGGAAAATAACTGCTAACGCACAACATAACCGATATTGCAGAGAAAAATCTTCCGTGTATCCAATAAATGGTCGAACACGCGTGTCCCAACACAAAACTGACTGACAGATGTATATGTTAACATGCATAGCGCATGTGTATGAATATAGTCACACATATTGGAGCTTCGATTTTGCATCCAATTTGAATTTGCTTTGGCAGTTGGCAGGTGCCTTCCCGGTTGCAACAATGGCAAAACAAGTATAACAGAGACAGCAGTGGGAGGCACACGAACATTGACAAATGTTAAAAACAAATGCAACAACAACACAAATGAAGCCAAGAAAAATCGAGTTGTAGCAGCTATGACCGGACGGACCTGCGTACCCATCCTTTGGCTGTCTTGCGTCAATTGCAACCAAGGCAAATGTATGTCATTTGTCAAATTACTTTGGCAGAAAACGGCGATGTAACAGACGTCACAGCGACAAGGAGTATATAAGGAGGGCTATAAATGGATTGGGGAGGATAATTTAGACTCGCAGGTCTAAAAGCGTAGATATTATAGAATAAGAGTGGATCAACTGTCGTTTTGGCGTACCACATACTGCAAGGGGCGGCAGATGCATGCATACGTACATACGTGGCAAAAGGAGGATGGATAAACAAATACATTGTCTCTTAGGCATGCACATACAAACCTCTGCTTTTTTTATGCCTTCACTTAGGTAGCGAGGCCATGCCGAGCTGATACCTGCTGGCGCATGTAAAGCATTGATGTTGTGTCGACTTCCATGCCTGACTGGTGCTAAATTGACGCACATGTAAACTCGGTGCAGAGTGCTCAATCTACATAGTAGTCGGAAAACTAACAACAAAAGCAATATGCCAGTGGCAACATCAGTGCCCATCACTTACATGTCAAATCATATTTATTATTGTATATTTTCATTTTTCGAAATTGCTTCTGCGCCACAATATGGGCTCCAATGTGCTGTGTTTGTTTCCGCTGCTGAGATTTCAGGAGCATCATGGTGCTTTTCCATTATATACACACATATTGTATTTTATGTAAGTATGTATGGAAGTATATATATAGTGAGCATGTGTTCATCTCACTGGTTTACAAATTTTCGGCGTATTGCCTTTCTTAACTCCAGATATGGTGGGCTTACTATTGGGCAACCCATAAAGATTTTTCTGCTTCGCTATTTAGAAGTACAAATGTCTGTATATTATTAAAGCCTATGAGTTCATGAACCAATTGTTTTATCCCAGCATAACCAAAATCCTATGCACAAATAGCATATTAAAATTTTAAAGAATTATATACTACAAGGCTATAGAATTATAAAGAAAAACCCGAGTTGCTTTTTCCGCAGAACATGTAACGGTGCAAGTTGTCTCTCTTTCTTTACATAGCAATTTTCAATCGTTGAATATATTTCATCAATATAGAAATGATATTGATGATGAATAAATGACTTTTGCGGCAGGTAAAAGTGTAATTAACAGATGAAATCTGGAAGATGTGTGAAGTGTGGAGACAGTGGAAGATGTGTGACAATAGAAGACTTGGAATTCAATCGTCTGTATTTATTTAAATCGCATTAAGATAGTGATGAAGTAGATTTATAACAAAAGACAAACTACATAAAATTGCCGTTCATTTACTCACACAATCATACATACACGTTTAAAATTTTCTCGTTTTTTGTCTACTTAAATATGTGTGGACAAACTGCTCTGCTGTGAATCAGTAAACTTATCAGAAAATATACCAGTCTACAGCTAGACATTAATCTGAAAACTAAGCAGAGAAACATCAAACTTATATGAATTAGAGAACGATTTTCCAATGTGTTTTTTATTAGATCTGTAGTTTTGCTCACTTATTCAACTACGTGGTGTGTTCAAAAAATAACGGGAATGTTTTTCCTTGTCTGAATGAGTTTGTTTGTTTGAATTATATTTGTATATTTCTTTAATTAGACTGATATATACTGACTGGTATATTAGACTGGTATTCTGACCGAAATCTGACAATTGTTATAGCTAAGGACATCAACACGTAAAGAAGCTGACTGTATGGAAAAAACACGTTGCTTGACTAGTTGGGCTTGTGGTTCATAGCAGTTCTAAAGTAGTTTCTAACTAGTTAGTTTGATTGCAGTGTTTTTATAAAAAGATACCGTACATGCTACATCCATGGACAAATTCATCAGCAATGTACTCAATCCAACACTGCCTGCAGTTATTCAATGTATGCCTGTCCAAGTCCCAAACGAACAAAGCAATCAGACTATTACAAAGATTTTTTAGTATTAGAATATTAGAAATCAATATGCCACATAATATACAGATCCGCAATACTAATATTCGCTACGAATACACTAAAGGTGGCGACAAAATGTAAAATTCTTTATTTTAACACCTAAAGAAGACCTTATGTCCTTGTCCTTAATTTTTTTGAACTTCCTAAACCTAGACATACTCGGTTTTGGAGGAGCTTTTCTTTTTATTTTTGTAAGAGTATTGATGCCGTCTCACAAATCCCTGCTTCTTTTAAGCCTCGTCCGATCGGCTAAAGTGAAATTTAAAAGAATTTATATATGTGAATGCTGAAATGGAATAGAGAATGTTTTCAAGAGTTTTAAAGTATCTACGAATAAAAATCTGATTCTAAAGTATTTACTTCTGGTTTTTGGATTATTAACGTTTTACGGGAAATTGCAGGGTTTTTCAAGTATTCAAGTACTCAAGTGTTATTCAGAGTTTCCTTTAAATAGACTATATTAAAAAGTTAACGCTATCATACAGTGTGCAACTAGTGGGTTAATCGAACTTAAGTTTAGCTTCCTGAAAATGCTGAAAAATGGAAAACTTGACTTATGAGCTTTTCTTGAAAAAATAAGCTGGATTTGCTCGCTTAAGATTCTATATAGTAAGAAGCTGTGCAGATTTTCCAAATTCCTTTGAAATAATAATAAATCGGTCTTCCCTATTTCTATGGCAACTAATGCGTGAAATGTTGAGAGTGGGGTCACGGACTTCTAATTTATTTTAAATCTGACCAAAGGAAACTCTATTTGAAAATAAAAATTTGGCTCCAGTGTTTCTATCCGAAAGATTTCATCCTTATATGGTGTTGTGGATGAAGGAATTGTGATTTTGGTTACAGACAGAATCCAAACAAATCTGAATCATGGCCTATAATTTTGAAGCACTTGATAAAAGCAGAGACACTAAATATACACCCGACAATTCGTTAGCAACGAGATATGTATTTTCTTTGTTTGATAAACAAAAACACATACACAAATGCTAGGAATAAAATGTTTTTATATATATGTATATATATGTTTTTGAATTATTTTACTACATAGAATATTGATTTATAGATGCAATGCACCTACTTACAGTGTGAGTTGTATATTATAAGTCAAAGTATTCAAAGTGTAGAAATTAGCCGTGGTTGCAGTCTGACTTAGCCCAATATCAGTCTATACTTAGGTGGCGTCATTTAAATTTTATACACTTGTAGGAAAACTCTTTGAATAACTTACGGTCAAGTTGTATTAATTAGGTTAATTAATGATTCAAGTGCTCTAGTAAAAAAGCATTGGTAGCGACCAATATTAAAAAATGGAATTTATATAGACAATTCTGAATTGGGAAGGTAAATAAACATACCTTAAATATTTAACATTATTCCAGTGATATATTTACATTTTAGAGCCACATAGAACAAAGAGTCAAAATACTTTAAAGAAGAAAAAACAAAGTAAAAATAACAAGGGTGTATACCGGATTGTGGAAGAATACGTTAAAAGAAGAATAATAACCAGAAGACAGGCAATTCAAAAGCCGAAGTCCCTGAAAACGTGCCAAGTAATATCCACCGTCATCAACACCCCACGTGAACACGTACAAACAACAACAAATGAAAGCAGTGCAAAGAGCGAAAGAGCAACAATGAAGTGGTAAATGAATAAGCAGCCGGGGAAGTGGTGGTTGCGCGCTAACATTTTCATTCATAGAACAGAGGAGGGGATTCAAGTTGAAGAGTATTTCATGACGTTAATGGAAAATTAATGGCGAGCGGGCAAAACACAAACGTCTACAAAATACATATGTACATAAAGAAAATTTTGCACAAACTGAAAGAATGAAAGAAAGGCAGTGAGGTGGTAAACAAAAAATTGAAAGCTAAAAATCGCTCTTAGAACAAAATGTCAAATATCCATACAAAGCTTATTCATAACTTGCTATACGCTTAACATTTGTTGAATGGGGGGTTGACGCTGGACTGGGAAGCAATCGGCTGACGGAGTACAATTGGTGAGGGTGAAGGTGAAACGGTATATTTGTTCAAAGGTATGAGTACATTTAAAAATAAGAGCGCCCACCCCTTTGTTGGTACTTAGTGTTGAAATGAACTTGATGCGGCTCTGCTAATGAATATAATCGTTAATGATGCAAGCGCTGATAATAATAATAATAACCGTTTGCTATGTTCATTCTGGTGCTCTTCATGAATATGCTGAACTCTCAAGTTTCATATTCATGGAACTGAATGTCGCAAGACACATTGTAGATATATGTATCCTAAGTAGCATTAACCGATTTGTGTATGTACATACACACATATATTTAAAGCCTATAAACCCTTTAGCGAAGATTTTATAGGGCGAGCAGAAATATGGCTGCCTAACAGCTGTAAATACGATCATTGCGGGGCTACGTAGCTGTATGCTATTTTTATAACGTCCTCCAACGTATTGTACAGAGCGAGTTGTAATAGTTTCATTAAATTTCGGATTCTTTCTTCACATAAGTGTTGAGTAAAGTTTTGATGAAAATTGAACTAATAAAATCTTGTAAACTGGATCTATTTTCTGAGCGGTCTGATAGATTATTGCGACAACGTGTTTGTATCTAGCTTGGTGGCAGGCAAAACAAAGAATCCGAAAAGGAACTCTTGACAGAAGTTGAGCACTGAGTAGAAGTTAAGTGTTTAAGAATATAACAAAGCTGCTTTTAAATGATCGTATTTTGAGAAAGTAAGTAGAAACCTTGCTCGACCACAAATTATAGAATATTATTATCTAAAATGGCATCTAACTCCTAGGAATTTCAGAAACGTCCTAAAACTGTTTTTTTCAATCCCGATTAAAATTTATCCCACAGTGAGCGAAAGTTAACTAGTTATTAAAAGTAGGCGCTTTTCTCCACTTCGACCGTGTCACCTGAAAGTATGGATATAACCACAAAACGAATGATTGAGAAAATTTCTTCTTCATGTTTATATTAATATTTAATAATATTATGTTTATTTAATTTTACTTCAGAAAATAACAGCGTATTTATTAATTATTTATTTGTTGATCAGTTATTTGAGCACTGTCTCTTCCTTTGCATGCTTTCTAATACTAAATAAATATCTCACCGGAAATTAAGACTTTTTAATTGAGTTTATCCCCTCGTCCAATTAGCTTCCATGGCATTAATGTGTATCACGAAGCTTAAAATATCTCGCAAAACCTACATTTTCCAGCAAATAGATTAATGTGCGACAACGATAACCCAGTATTTGTTCACAACGTCATTAATTTGATTGAATGCAAACATCAAGAAATCGTATCGAGCATGTCCAGAAAATACTTCCTGATGATTTATTTATCCAAGAAAATTACTTGTAAAAACAATTTGTTGTAAATATTTGTTTACGCTTTTAACTAACTTTCAAGTAAGGGTCTAGTCAAGGTTTAAGTAAAGTGCTCCATAAAATGTAATTTTTGAAATACTTAACAATTTTTTTCTTATTATTATTTTAATTAATGACAGACGATTCAATTAAAATTATGTTTATCGAGGATTTTATAGAAATAAAATTCGGTGGTATTTTACTATCAATATTTTTATTTATTTAGAATTTATTACAGCAACGGAAGTAGGAGAAGAAAAGAAAAACTTTTTCTACTGGCAATAATAATAATAATTAATGGTTTACTCCTGAGCAGACATTTGAGCGAATGGTTTGTTTAATTTTATCAAAACTTTATAAATTTCCTTTCTGAAAAGACCGTACGGCTACAATAGGGACAGAGGTATTAATTATCTTAAATTTGTATACTATCGAAACATGTTGCTGCACAGTCTATTTGTTTTATTCACCTAACGGTTGTTTGTAACACCTAGAACTAAGCGAGTTAGATATAGACATTTATATATATAAATGATCAGGATGAAAAGATGAGTTGAAATCTGAGTGACTGTCCGTCCGTGCGTGCAAGCCATAACTTGAGTAAAAATTAAGATATTTTGATGAAACTTGGTACACGTATTCTTTGGCACCATAAGACGGTTGGTATTGCAGATGGGTGTAATTGGACATCTTCCACGCTCACAAAATGCTCTTAATCGAAAACAAATAAAGTGCTATAACTAAGCAGCAAATTAAGACGTAAACGTGTATTTTGGTACAGAGGATCCTAGGTCCGCCCCAAATAGGTTCAATATATATATATCAGAAAGCGTTAAAGCCATATAAATCAAATTTACTCCGACTAAGTTCATAAACTAAGAAAGTGAGCGAAATCGGATAATAACCACGCCCACCTTCCATACAAAAGTTAAGTTGAAACCTACTAAATGTGCGATAAATCGCTGCAGGAACACGTCCGAAACATTAAGTCTTGCAGAGAACATGATACGGAAGGGCTGCATAGGAATCCGTGCAAAGTTTTGATGATGGGCGTAGCATCGCCCACTTTTAGGAGAAATCCCATATCTCAAGAACGATTTAACCGATTTCAACAAAATTTGGTATGTAACATTATATTTACATTCTTAAGTCATAATGTGAAAACGGAATTAATCGGATAAAAACCACGCTTACTTATCATATAACACAATTTTAAGTTTCATCTGATACTTTCACTTTAAAGTAGATAAATCGAGCATCAATTGAGGTATTGGAATAAAGCTTTTAGCCGAATAGCACGTTCAAGATATGCCATCGCATGCGTAAAAATAGTCGAAATTGGATTACAACTTTTCAAGCCACCAGATACCCAATATTAGGACCTCAGTACATCTATCTGACTTTTTATCGAAAATATCGGGAAATCTGTAATATATTGTAATGAAATCGGAGGATTGTCTTTATAGCGTACGTGCGTGCTCTTGTGTCGGAAATGGGAAAATCGCCTAAATACTTCCCCTAGCATATACCTAATATACAGATCGCCTTCATACACCATCACACCTTCTGGTAGACTTCATACCATATATTTCGGTAAATCTGTAAAATATCGTAATGAAATTCGAGGATTATCTTTCCATGATAATAGTGTGCTCTTTTATCAAAAATAGCGAAAATCTGGTAAATATTTCCCATAGTCCCCATACACCTAATATAAGGATTTTCAACCTTCCGGTAGACTTTATACTATATATTTCGGTCAATATGTAATATATCTTAGCAAAACTAACTGAACGTGTAATATTAGATATACCATAGTTTAATGCCGAAAATGTGTAAAATCGGTCTACGAATTATCCCAGCTCCCATATACTGTATATAATGCTTTTCGTTGTTCTAGCAGATTTTATGCCGAATATATCGATCATTGTGTGAGTTACATTCACAAAATTGCCTGAAAACATGTTCCCTAATACACTTGAATAATGAAAAGAGTTAATGTGATCAGTGCATATCTTCCTCTATCCAAATATGCCCATATAAGAATTCCAGACATTCCATCACTCTTTAAACCGTTTATGTTAGTCAATTTGTGTGATATTTTAATGAATTTAAATGGATATGTTTTCCTAAACATAATGTAGTTTCATGCTAAATATGAAAGAAATCGGTCTAGACCGTGGTATAAGCCCCTTATTACTAATATAATGATTTCCTTTTCTCTGTTTAACTTTTTCCTCATGTATCTAACATATTCAATTAAGCCACTTTGGTTGAGTTTATATCGCATATATCACTATATTTTATATGATTGCAATCTATTAACAATTTCGTCGAATAATGGATGTTGAATTCTTCCGCAACATTTTTGAATATAAAGTTATGCCAGCACCTGAAAGCATATCCCTGCCTCTGATCCTTGCACATTGCAAGAGTATACAAATGTTCGGTTACACCCAAACTTAGACCATTCTTACTTTTCAATTCAAAGTTTTGTCACCATCTGAAAATATTTTCCGGCGATAATTTTTTAAATTTGTGACAGTATGAAATATTGGGTTACACCGAAAATTAGCCCTTCCTTACCTGTTTAGCTTAAAACTAAGATGTTGGCGGCAGTTTGCATTAAATATACGAATTATTCGCGGAATTTACCAAATATTATAATAAATAGTCGACTAGCTAGAAGTGAATTTCTCTAGTTCAGGAACTTGTTTAAAATTACTTCTAACCCACTAGATTTTTAATAAGTTTCTTACTAACAATGAAAAAAAATAATTCTCAATAATCACAGTGTAGCCAACTCGTTGCCGGCTGCACTTTGCAAAGAATGCTTTAGAGCACACATTGGCGTAACTTTAAAGGCACCACAAGTGGGATCTTAAAATTTAGCACGCCACAAATTCCGCTTTTATTTTATGCCACATAATTTAACTACATTCAACATTATGCCAAGATAGTACCCACGGCAGCTTCAATTCTTGCATTTCCGCACAGCCACTTCATTACTCTTAAGCTTTCGCGCAGGTATTTGTGTACATGTATACATTTGCTCCCTTACATGTGTAAGCACCGATGTAGATGGTCGAGTACGTATCAGCATTTATGTACTATCTTTCAATCGCAATTCACTTCAACTGCATTTCAAGGCCATAAATAAGAGAAAAATTACATTTTGCGCTCGGTTCCTCTTTTGCGAACGCAAACACATTTGGTCCTTCAGCTTCACACTTTCTTACATTCAAAACAAAAAACCCGAACAAAAAGCGTATTTGCATTTCGCCTTCCGTAGCCGCTTTAATATTTCTTTTACAAGTTCTCACCTTTCTCTTTTTATTGCTTGGTTGGTAAATAATTTAAAACCATTCAGCGAGTAATGCAAATCGCGCACTTTTGCGCCATTTCAATATTTTAATGCAGCGTTTTGTTGTAGAATTTACAGTGGTTTCTTTTTACTTCCGTGACTCTTTCTTTGAAATCTATTCAACATAATTTTTTACCCATTTTAAGCACCCTAAAATCGGTTTAACTACTCAGACAATTGCGAATGAATAAAACTTATCGAAAATGAATATTTTGAGAACAATTAAGCGACGGTATAAGCTGAAATTGTGGAAAGTAAAGTTTTAAATTGTCTACTAATGGATGCATGAGTGCAAAGTAAAATCTAACCTAAGTGAGATGTTTAATTCCTTCTCTAACTTCCAAACAACAGCTGATTAGTCAGTGAAACTAGGTTGTTATTACGTAACTGAACCCTTGAACACATTTCTTATAGCAATGAGCAGCCTCTCTTCTATCCTCTTTTATACTATTCCCTTGCATTTACGTATTACAACGGTATCAACAGTTACGCCCGTTTCCGTTTCCGCAAATAAAATGTATCCTTCAGTTACAATTATTTGTGATTGAGCTCAGTTCATGTAATTCTTACTCATATTTCCACTTATTGAATATATTAAATGTAAAAAAATTGCATTTAAACAAACTTGATAAATAACTGATGCGTACAAATGACCGTTATACAATATGTACTTGGTCAATCAGTAGGCCTCATGATGGCGCTTCCGAATCCTTTTTCATTCTTTCATGAATATGTGCAGTAGTCCGGTTTTTGTAGCAGAAATGGTAACAAGCTCACAAAATAAGCGGATCCATATGGTTTAAAGGCTGGGTCACTCACCGGAATTGTCATTGGAAATCACTTATTCAGAACTAGTAACGTCACATAATTACCAAAAGCTATGGTTGCCTATTCAGTGCTTAACGGGGTAAATAGCAAAGAGCATAAAAAGTCGTTTGTGCTATCGGCTCCATCACACTCCAATGCACTTCCATTCAATTTGCAGCGAACCGCAAATGACGAACAATAGTCGCGCAATTGTCTTATACACCAACAAAGGAACTTATAAAGCTATCATTCACACTCACGAACGCGAATGTATAGGGCTACAGCTCCCCTGTGGGGAAACTTCGAGCTGGTTAGTCGAGTTTTCCACTTCACTAGAGGAATACCCATTTTCATTGCGATCAAAGTTTTTTATTTAATTTTTATGTGTTTTACACTTCTTGTTAGACAAAATCAATTCCATTTTACTCAGCCTGAATTTGCAGATAAAGTGTACTTCATACATATACATTCCTATATTGACGAATAATAAATTTTGGGCAATATTTTTACTTCAATATTAATGGTTGTAATGCCAATTTACATTCTGAGTTGTTTTACAAGAAAAATTAAAGTTTTGCCTTCCTTGTGTGATAATTTTATTATTTTAAAATAAAAAGCATAATATCTTTCTTTATTTCAAAGATAAGAGGTCAAAAATTAACATCTTTCTTCACGTGAACTAATTGTTAATTATTGTTTCTGCGGTTTTCTAACCCGTTTCGGTAACAAAATGCATGCATTTATATATTAATTTGCCTAAAAGAAACAATAAATTACAAAACAAAACAAATTTTTCAGCCTATCATAGAAACAACTATGTACACCAACACTGGGGATATGTCTTCATAATAGAATTAATAAATTACAGCATTTTATTATCATAGTGCTAAGATATCATAGGAGATCACCTAAGATACTAAGTTTACGCTAACATGTTCGGCTGATGTAAATGTTCTAATGATAATTCGATAATAATGTTGTTGTATTTACGACGTTATTAGGCAAGGTATCAGAATCGTAGCTGGTCGTAATTGACGCACACGTCATCTCAAAGGACCGAAGCATTGAGTAACATAGCTGACTCCGCCTCCACAGCTGTGAAAAGTGCAGGCATTTGCATTTGCACTCGCCACTAATTACACTCACAATTCCCATGGCTATAAGTACTTTATGTACCTATAGTACAGTTTGTATTAAGCATGATGATAATTGCTGAAACTTTCCTGGTATACCTGTAAGAAATTTGAAATTAAACCAAACCTCTGACGTTCTAAAAACATGGAAGTACACTCAATTGTTTATGAAGATTATATACGTAGTGTGTTCAAAAAAGAGCGGAAATTTTCGTTTTTTGAAGAAAATATTTATTCATTCGTCTACATTAATGTTGTAGCATTTAAAATAGTCTCCATTCGATATTATGCACTTATGCCAACACTTCTTCCAATCGTCGAAACACTTCTCAAACTCGATTTTTGGGATAGCCTTTAACTCTTTCAGCGATGCGCCCTTAATGTCATCTATACTCGTAAAAAGACGGCCCTTTAAGATTCTCTTTATTTTTAGAAATAAGAAAAAGTCACACGGAGCCATGTCTGGCGAATATGGAGGCTGGAGAGAACCTTAAAGAGGTCTCTAAAAGAACTAAGGGCTATCCCAAAAACCGAGTTTGAGAAGTGTTTCGACGATTGGAAGAAGCGGTGGTATAAGCGACAATATTAGACGAATGAATAAATACTTTTTCAAATAAATTCCCGTTATTTTTTGAACACACCACGTATACCACTATGAGATTTTAGGTGACCAAGCAATTGCCATGGAGAAAAATTTTTTAAATAATATGCGAAAAATAACACACATATAAAGCAGAAACTAATAAAACAAAACACTGTCCTCAACGACAATACTAAACCCCAAAAATGTTTAGGACGCTATATACATCTTCTTGCAACAGCACCCATTAAATTCATAATCCTAGCGTTGCAAAAAATCAACAAATCGACAAAACCGTCGAAGTGTTTACCACGGGAAACAAAACTTAAAGTACAGGATAGTATTGATGGTACAGCCAAAATAGTGCGTACCTGGTATGGATTTCTCCGACACGCAGTGACACCACAAAGTGAATTCAAAATTGCTGTGATTGCACCAAACCGTGAGCGCTCTTTTTGGCACGTAAAAGTGTGAACTCCCATGCACCATGAAGAGCAAGCATGTGCGCAGTAACATAAATCCCGTATACTGGCGAACCTTACATCGCAGTCCTTGGTATTGTTTCTGTTATTTTTAATTTTACCTCCCTGACGTAACAAAATCTCTCTCATACATCCCATCATCCTGGAATTTCTGGCCGCAATACTCTAATCGGTGCCGATGAGACTCGTGGCTATATTCGTGATATTTATGCCTCGGGAGTGACCATTAACTGCCACCGTGTGATTTAAGCGCTTTCACCATTCCCTTCCACTCTTCTCTTGCAGCACACCTAACGACTATTGATAGTGACCCTTGAGTCACTGCTTTTATTTCTTTTTGCCAGCGCTTTAGTAAACGACGTCATGGACGTAATTTTTCTTTCTTTTTGTTACGACAATAAATTATTTTATTCCTTATGCATTCTGTCCGGTCCACCATCCTCGTAGATTTTATGAATTTGCTGTGACGGTGAGTTTATTGCGTATCGAAATATATGTAAGTCACCGCACAACGAACTTCTCTATGCCGTTTATGCCTCATATATTTGCAGATTGGGAGACCCTTACAGCAGTAGCTTTACTCAAGGAAACTCATATGTTCTCAGCGTCCTAATCAAATATATCACCATATTGTGGTGGTTTTCTGCCTCCTTTACTTCTGCCATAGCATACTCAACTTCTCGTTCTACTTGATGGTCCGTCTGTCTAAATTGCATTTCTTTGTGCCTTTGTGTCTCACTCTGCGATTCCTTAAGCGAAACTCAAGGTTACAAATTTTGGCATAAAACTTCGTCCTGTCACCGTTATTACTACCGTATCTCGTTGTTGTTTTATTGGTTTTCTGCCGACAAACTAACAAACTAGCAAACTGCCTTTTGCTAGCGTTTGCGCGTTCATCTCCACGAAGCGAATAAATCTCGACCACATTTCACGGATATTTCATATTTTATGCCTCGGCGTAGTTTGCGTATGTAAACAACGTCGTGATGCAATGCATGCCACACTAAATTGTTTTAATCTCAATCAAGGCAGGCAATTCAACTGGCGGAAATGTGCTTACACACACTTTTGCACTATGTAGAGGTATACATACGCATGCATATATCGTGTATATTGTGCAAAAAATATTTCTTGCACAATAAAACACCCCTGTGAGAAATCGCTAGAAAGGCATTTAGCTTATACGATTTGGTACATATATATATATATATATACATATATATTCCCTATTTATCATTTATATTTTCTCATTTATTTTTGAAACTTACATAAGCATTTGTAATATAATTCAAATCGTTATTTGCTTATTCAAGTTTAAAAATTTGAATTGAGCTACCAGAAGAGTTAAAGTATATTTTTTGACTAACAAATTCACGTTCATATGAATCATAATGAAGTTTCGATTTGATTTTGGCATGGGGCTCTAGGTTTACTATTGGCCTTGGAAAGCAATAAATAGTTCCACCAGGAAAATATTTAATTAAAATAAACTTTATAGCCATTCACATAACGAATTACATTGCGAATTACATTGCGAATTGAGTGATGGTAGGACAAAAATTCGTCAACGACAACAATAAACTTAGGCAATTATATTTGACTGATATAGAAATAATTCAACTTGTGGATATCACTATACAAAGTAATCCTGCATAACACTCCACAGAACGTAGTATATAAAAAGTGAATACATAAAACCAACAGTAAATATGTAGATGGTCCATTATTAGATTAAAAGACGAAGGTATATATTATATGTATGTATGTACAACAAGTTCATAACTGGATTAATTTCGCCAAATATGTTTTCTATTTCTTGGTTGTCTAAAAATATGCTGCAATTTATTCCATCAGTGACAAAGCTCCTCCATCAATAATTGTGTAAGGGTTGAATTTTTGAGTTCCGCTGTGAGTGATAAATATATGAAATAAGTAATATTAACACTGCTAGAGGAGAGAAGATAAGACCTTTTTTCAGTTTATTATTACAGGACTCATGAACAATACCCTAAAGGTCCTATATATTCCATATTTCGTTTTGGTTAACACATACGCCAATTTATACTTTAGTTTTGTTCTGTTTTTTCGGGAACTGTTTAAATTTTACTTTATTTCGTTTTGGGTTAAAACTACAAACACGCAAGTAAGGTATGGCTAAGGGTGAAACCGAACATTTTGTACTCTCGCTATGTGCAAGGATCAAATGAGGGGAAATACTTTCAGGTTGATTTTTTATTGAAAATTTACATAAGAATTCAACATTCATTATCCGACGAAAACGTCAATAGATTCAAATCATATTTAGTATCTTAATATCACATATAGTTACCAACTTATAAACTTTAAAGTCAGCTGGAAAGTCGTAAATCACTATATCGCGTATATTTAGGCTAGGGGAAGGTCTGGACTAATAGCGTTAACTTTTGCTATTACTCCATTACACTAGAGAACACCCCTCCATTAAATTTTATGAAGATAACTCACACACTGACCGACATATTCTGTCTGTCTGTTCTAGTCTGCTAGAATAACGAAAATCGTTATATGTACTATATAGCAGCTGCGATAATTCGTAGACCGATTTTACATTTTCGGCATTAAGCTATATTATATCCAATATTATACGTTCAGTCAATTATGTTAAGATATCTTACATATTGCCCGATATATAGCGAATAAAGACAATCGAATGTTTGAAAGTCTTATATTAGGCATACGGGGGCTAGGAGTGGGATTTATCCGATTTTATTCATTTTTGGAATCACGGCGTATTATTACCAGAAAAGATGTCGTCTGACTTTCATTAAGATACTCACAGATTGACTGATATATATGGTATAAAGCCAACTAAAAATTTTAAATTTTTATTTTAGGTATATGGGGACTACGGTAAGTCCTTATCCGATTTGATGCATTTTATGCACACGGACGCACTGTTATCAGCAAAAGACGCGCTCTGAATTCCGTAGAGATAACTCATATATTGACCGATATATATGGTATAAAGTCTACCGGAAGGTTTGAAAAACCTTATATTAGGTATATAAGGTCCAGGGGAAGCATTCACACTAAGATATCTCACCGAATGGTCGATAGTTTCGGTAAAATGCCAGACATAGGCACTGAGGCCCGCTTATTTGGTATCTGGGGACCTTAAAATGTATTTTCCGATATCCGCAAGTTTTGAGGGAGGAAATAGCTTTAGTGCACTATTTGTGCAAATTTTATTCCGATATCTTCATTGATAATTGATTTATACACTGTAAGGTGAAAGAATCATATGGAATTTAAAATTTGTGATGGTGGGCGGTGCCACAACTATTATTAAATTATTACACCAATTCCTTTGAAGCCCTCAAGTGCCATCTTGGCCATGAAATTTAATACGCCTGACCAGCCTACTTATGGTGACAGAGAACACGTGTACCAAGCTCTATGAATATATCTAAATTTTTACTCAAGTTATCGCTTGCACGAACACATCGACGCACAGCCAGTCACTCGGAATTCATCCCGTCTCGTCATCCTGATCATTTATATATATATAACTCTATGTCTATCCTGATCAGTTTTAGGTGTCATATACAAACGTTAGGTGAATAAAACTTTTATACTTTGTTGCAACATGATGCGAGTGTATAATACATAGACTTCATATGGTAGGGGTAAATACACAATTTTTGATAATTTGGGAGTTTGTCAGTTTCAGTTGCTATTTCAGATCTGACGCTAAATCTAATACATTTTACTATCAGTACACTTTTTTGTTTGCTTCTGCCATCAAGGGGCATCACTTTTCATTTACTTTCGGTTGTTCAAAGTTTACAATTTGTTGCTTCACGATATTTTACTCTTTAGCGTTTTAGTGTAGCAATTTCTTCATACTATTCGTACATAGATAGCTGAAAAGCCTTTGGCTTAACTTCAATCACGACATCCAATTGATCCAATAACACAGAGTAATAGTGTTCATGAATTTTCATTGATTTCTTTATTTGAGGTAGTTGATGAAAATAAATCCATAAACCCTTGTGAATCCCACAAAACATTGGCTGAAACCTTGCCTGCCGACTGATGTGTTTTCGGGCAACAACCAATCAGCGGACTCTCAAATGGACTCAAGTGTATAATTAAGTATCCACATTTCATCCAATGTCACAAAAAACAGAGCAGAAACTCGTTTTTATTGCGTTTGATTAGTGTCAGATTGTCCTTTAAATCAAAGAGCAAACCAGTACTTGACCGTTGAATGTGCTGGGGCAGATTTCTTATGACCTTTATGAAGCTTTGCACCAATGGTGTTTTTACCCATCAGGAAATAATGTTTTATCAAAACACGGAATTCACTTTTTTCCATTGTAAATAAAAATAGCAGAGGAAGCGGCACTTGAAAACAATTGGTTTAAATGACATGAAACTTTGAAAGTATTCTAGTTAAGGTTAGTCTCTAAGGCTGGGGTGAGGTTTTTGTTTGTTACATCAAATGCGAAAGATTTTTCAGTCCAAGTAGTACATATATATAACTGTGTACATGTATGCACTGTTTGCTAATACCGAAAACTTAAATCATGCATTTTCTCCCATACTGCTGATATTTACAAAATGCAATATAGATTTATGTACAAACTGTTAAAACTTTTAATACACTTAATTTTTTATTTTGAAATGTTCATTGGTTTCTAATGGAATTTGACAATCTATTGATCTGCCGTCGACTAGCAGATCAGACTACTATTAGTCTATCTTTAAATTTTGTGTAGTGGTGTTTGTAATATGTGCATATGTATATATTCGTGCAGACGTGAATGAATATGTGGAGTGTGTGTATAAGAACATGTAGCTTTTCATTAACGTGTTGATGCCACACGTGCAGTAGATTGCCTTCGTTATTCAATATATTGTACTCAAAACAATTCAGTTGGCAACCCTTCATGGCCTGGTGTGGTAACAAAAGCTGATTCAGCATCCACCATGCTTCCGCATATTTATAGCCACCCGACATTTGCAATGTCAGCAAAACTGTAATGCTTTGCCAACAACACAAGTAACGCTTTGCATTTTATTTCCATCTGCATATACATATATATATGTTTGATACATATATATTTGAACCTATGTCTGTGCTTCCGCTTTCTCTTGTGCGGCATCAATGTTTGTGTGGCTTTGGAAATCTACGTACCATCGCTTCAATACCAGCAAAAAAGCTTCGTAGCGGGCACTGGAAGCGGCCCATGGGGCAGGCCACATGGTCCGCCACCCCCCGCCTGTGTCAACAGTGCTTTTCCAATTTCTTATCGTTGTTGTTGGCACCCTTTCAAGAAAATGTCTGCGGTATTGTTGTAGTTGTTCCGCGCTGGGTTGTGTGCATTTAGGAGTATAACGCTTAGGGTAATATATCAAGAATTGAATAAACATCATCATAAAATCTGAAATATAATGACTTTTTCAAAAATCAGCTCTGCAACCTGCCACAAACAGTCATACGCACACCGCGTTCAAACAAGCCAAATATATACCAACCAACATTCATACAGTCATATATATCTGCACTTTTTGTCTAATGGGAGAATGGGCGTGCAACTCAAAGCGATTTGCGATTAGAGAAGCTTCGTTAGTAAGTTGTTGTTTACGCGCGACTGGTTGGTCGTTCGGATCGCGGTGTACGACAGACATACCATTAGTCCCATCCATCTGTGAGACGCCTTTGTGAGCATTTACATACCGATCTCTTTACTTATCCTTGGAAGTAAATACAGTCGCATTAGTGTGACTTTAACATGACTTTGACATAACAGAAAATTCTATAACCTGTTCAGCTCTCTTAAAAATTAAACGGACATGAAGGCTATTTAAAAGAGATTCACCATTATTAGAAATTAAAAATTGAAACTTTTTGTTCCGGGAACAAAGTGAGGTTAAACTCAGCTCCAAAAAAGGAAGACGTTTGAAGAAAAGTATGTTGTTAATCTTTAGTTATAGTTTTGCTCGAATCGGCTTTCTCACTTAGAACCGCCTCTAAATTTCGATGATGTCCCGTTGCTAAGCCAGTTAGTATTCTTATTTTTAAATAAGTTATCTTCTTCTTTTTATATTTCAGAGCAACCAACAAAAAATAAAGCAAATTTTAGAAAAAAATAATTTATAGTTTTATTAATTTTTTATTAAATGAGTGAGCTGGGATGTCGTCCCTACTACAATCGGGTCTAAATTATCTGAGCGGTCTTTTTTTACCTAATCAACGACAGTCAACTCAGCATATTCCTCAAATCCATTTATGTAGTGTTTTATGTCGCTGCAATAGCAACAACAGCTTAGACGATTACCCTAAAGATACCTAAAGATTTAAGGCTTTAATTTAATTGGAATGAAAATATTGGCTTTAAGTAATCATTTCACCCTAAAAAGTTGTATATATTAATCTAAAAGTCAACTACAGTTTGGTTACATAACATAATTTTTTAGGTGTTTAACACCCAATGCAATAAATTTTCAATTTTGTTTGGATTTCGATAACTTTTTTCATCCTCACCGAATTCCTCCTATTTACCCAGAGCTGCCCATTTATGTAGTATGGAATGTCTCACACCAAAGACATCCATTAATTTACGTTTTCATTCCCATCATCAGCGTCAAGACGAAAATTGTAGCAGTGCTTACTCGAAACTGACAGAGTTGTCAAATTAATAATAATGAAATGCGGCAATCTTCCAAAAAGAAAAATTTGTACATTTCCTCTACATCCTCATTTTCTATTCCGAAACACTTTTCGAGACGTAGAGAAACTCATTTCGACACAACCTTCGTATGCATTGTAATAAATCTTTCGTTGCCTTGCCGTATTTTCATCGTTTTTTCCACCATTTGGCCTTCATAGTTGTTGATTTCCTGATTATTAAAGAAAAAAAAAGAGAAAAAAAAATCAAGTTCAAAAAGGCTGCTTGTGGGAAGAGCAAAATAACGACACTCATTATGTTGGGATTAAGATGCAATCTACAACCAAGATATGTGGCAGGCAAATAAATCAATCGGCTACCAACGAAACATACATACATGGGAACGAAGAATGCGTAGATTTATGTATATGTAAAGTAGCGGTGGTCACCCAAGACCCAAGACAAATTTGTCCCATTACATTTGGAGTACTTTTAATAGAAAAAATACGCAAAATTGTGTCGTAATGAACGAAAGGAGTGGAAGGTTTTGTTTACAATTAATATGAAGATTTGACAGTTTGATTCGCATATCACCTAACGCGTCTCTTAATTTACAATATTATAACAATCTAATATCAGCTGAAGTCGTCACATGGTGAAAGCAAAATATTTTAATTAAGTTTCGTCAAGTATGATTAATTGTTTCGCTTTATTCGGACTACTTACGAGTATATTTCGAAAAAGATTCATTTTTGATTTCCATAAGTATTTTTATAAGTTTTCACCGAAAAAATTTGGATATGTTTATTCGAAACTAATTCTGGTATTTCAGTTTATCTTTAAAGTCGTCGCGAAGATTTCTTCTAAGAGCTTTCATGTACTCTTCTTGTATCTTCACAACTTCTGCTCAAAAACGCTTCACCGACTCGGAGCTTGGTTTAAAAACGTCTGACCTGACTGCCATTCTCAACTTCTGCTACTACGTGCTCAAGTACGAATCTCATAACATCTTTGTTGTTGTTATTGTTATGCCCAAAGTGTTCTAGTAATTGCTGTTGTTGATATTGTTATTACTATTATTCTGGCACGTGTCTGCAAAAAAAAAAAGAGAAAGTTTAGCTTGCAACATTTTGCCCAACTAGGGGTACCGAAGGCATCTGTAGCAGATGTCTGCTGATGCAGAAAGGATTTTTCTCTTAATTCATATGTACATACTTACAAATATTTATACTTATAGTTATGCATGCGAATAGAAATAAATATTACTTAGCTAAGTAACAATAGGGGTAGTCAGACAATCAGAAGAATTGTTTGTGCCCCTCTATGGCAGTCCCGTTGATGTACGGATTGCTGCAATTTCATTGCGTTGAAAATGAGGGAACTGTAGGGAATTCAAAGCTCCTCATTTGGACAGTTGTACAAACATATATTATTGTTGCAAAACCTCATTCATTTCTGCTACATTTATGGTTCATATAGGCACAGGTATTGTGTTCTGAGAAATTTCTTTTTAGAGTAAATAACACACGTAACTGTAACTAACTGGGATTTCAGTTACTAAATTTTTATTAAAAGCAGTATCGAAAATTTTAAGAAATATATGTACATTGAATGCTTTAGAAAGTTTGGTTGATATTGCACAAGAGTTCAAAAATATTTTGATTTATGTTCAGAACAAACTATAGCTATAAGCGTTATATAAACATTTTCGAATTCGTACTTTAGTTCCCATCCTTAGAAGCGAAGCGAAAAGCGAAACAAATTTACGCAAACTCTTATGGAACTAAAGTAGTGTAACGAACATTTACAATTATCTATCGAAGGTTATTGGGTTTTTATCTGTTTAATGGTTTTTGAGAAATGAGAAATTTTAATATTTTTTTCTCTCCTACTAACCGACGCGAGGGACGCATCCGGAATTAGCCGAGTCATGAAAGGCAAGAGAATTTTAAACGTCGAGATCTAAAACTGCTCAGCTACAGAAACAAAAATTTTAACAGCTAAGATTTAAGAAAAAGTTATATTAAATTTTATACGATCTCATTTATTAAATAAAAATAGTAAAGCTTTTTTAATGCTGAAAAGTGAGTCTGATAAATCAAACGAACTGGAATGAGAATTGAAATCTTGCCATACGTGGCAAAATGGTTCGTTTAGTTCAAAATTTGATCTAAATGATTTTAACAGTAGAGATCTAACTGTCTGGATGAGCGAACCGGGATATTAAAATTAACTTCAGACAAGAGAAAAGAACTATAAACAGATCCATTCATGAGTTGCTTTTAAGAGGTACTTCGGGAAGAAACTCTGTTAGAAAAGTAAAATTTGTTTGTTATATCGAAAGTGGTTTATTAAAATGGGAATCCAATATAGCAATAACTAACCAGATCTTACTGCACTTACATAAAGTAGTGTTAAGATTACGAAGAAGATGAATTACGGTAATATATAGAGTTAGCAGAAGATTGTGGGAACCTTAACTAGTCAATGAAAGAGTTTATATGATCATCAATGAGCAATGAATATGTTATATATACCTTTATATTAATATATAAGAATATATACAATAACACAAATTTAAAATTCTACTTTTGTGAATATTAATACATAAGCACACATGTAAGCACATAAATTGGTTTCACAAACACATAAACGCACCCCTATTCTTAACAAATCAACCACATTCTCTCGTATGTGTCCTCGATTTTTATCAACAACAACAACAACATTGTAATGCAAGAACTCTGCTTGCTTTCAAACAGACCAACCAGCAAATGGACGTACGAATCAAGCGACCGAACGAACGAGCGCGCTTTCAGCTTGCGGCGCTTCCACCTCAACACCTTCCGTCCACGCTATGCGTTGGTTGCGTTTGTTGCCAGCGGCCGCTGATTCCACTCCTGTTGCTGCCGCTGAACTTGTTAAGCTTTCGCATTATGCATTCTTCTTTTCCATTTCTTTTCGCAATGATACCCTTTCTTTGGTGGTTGCACCACTCTCCTAGTTAGCATTTCAATTGCTCCTTCAATACCCCAGCTTTACCTTGTTCTATAGCAAGAACATTGATGGCAATTATGGTTTACTTTTCATTGCATACATTCTCAAAAACAATCTGCTTTTCCAATGTTCGGCGCGACTCGTCAAGAAGTTGCCCTGTTTTTGAAGCATATTTCGAAGTTATTTCCTTTTCACATTTTATGCTTTCAGTTTTTCTTCATACCTATGTATATTTCGATAAGTTTATTACCTACTTAATTGGGCATCTTCAAACTGTAGGGCTCATGTCTATTAAAAGATTTCAGAATCATTAGTCTATGAATATAGAGTAATGATTATAGTCTATCTGAAATAGTCTATGGAAAAGCGTTTAGACGGTTGTGGGGAATTTCTACAGAAAAAGTACTAAATAAGTAATTTGCTTTCTTATATCGTAAGTATCTCATACATTTAATGTAAATAGAGTGAAAACTCCATATATGGACGATTTAATAACATATTGGGAACCACCATTTTTTGAAATGTTTTCAAAGAAAAGGCCCTCTCATTTGTGGACTTTCCGATAAACTGACCTAGAAATGAAAAGAACGGTGAAAAAAATAAATGGCACACCGAAACTATAAACTAAAATAAAGACATGAATTGAAAATAAGCTATAATGATTAATTACAAACCTTATTAGCATACAAAGACTCTTACTGTGTAAGATGATTAAAAATATATGTATTTCCATCACTTTTTAACTGCGAACATTACACTGATACATCAAATTACGAGTAACTAATAAAAATTTCCTTTCTATTTCAGGTATGCGAGCACAAATTTTGATTATAAAAGATAGGAATGTTTATTATATGTAAGTTACTTTGAGCAGCTTCCAATAATTGACTGCGCATGACATAAATTCCATTTGCGGATAAGGACAAGCACTATCGTTCAAAAATAGTTAAAAGGGTCTTTCCTATTCCTTGAAAAATAAAAATACTAACTTTTTTTCCTCATACTAGGATTTTTCACATATTATTATGGTCTAGTGAAAAAAAAAAAAAACTCATTATATTTCCAATTATTGGTTTGTATCTTGTGTTGTACATGTGCGATCGGGGTACGCATATGGCATTAGAAAGATAAGATTTCGTACTGAAAAAAAAAACTTCTCAGACTGTTTTGTGATTACTTGACTCAGTATTGTTTAAGCACGTGTAAAAGATGGACACCAGCAATGAGAAATATGCCATATTTTACAATTTTTCTTCGATAGAGGCGAAAATGCAAGCCAAGCGACTGAAAATGTGAATTGAGTTTATGTTCCTGATACAGTAGTAGCCAATCATGCGCAACTTCGGTTTCGCTGATTCCATTCCGGTAATTTTGATGCCACAGATGGACAATGCTCAGGAAGCCCAATTGTCGCATATATCAAAAAAAATAAAATAATGGAAAATGAAATGAAATCGTCGAGTCCGATCGTTATGTAAGCAATGTTCAGACTGTCCAGGAGCTAAAAATTATACAAAAACCGTTTGGAATAATTTAAATAAGGCTGAATACAAAAAGAAGGTCGAATTAGCCTCTCGTGTTGACCCAAAACACCTCATGGACTGAATTCCCATATGCGGATCGCTCTTCATAGCGGATCATAAAATCGCAACAAAAAAGATCCATTTCTGAAGTGGATGACAACGTCAAGGGAAAACGGTCGTCTTGGAATAGCGGTGAGCTGGCGCAATGTTAGCAAAACCAGGATTGACGGTCGGCAAGATTTTCCTGTTTGTTTGGTGGTATTCGTAGGGATCCACACATCCACTATGAGGTGATTCTAAACAGCCAAACTCTTAGTACAGACGTGTCAACAATTCGACAGACTAAAGTAAACACTCACCCCTAAGCGACCAGTTTTGGCTAATAAGAAATGAATTGTGTTTCATCGGGAATACGCCACCCCACACATAGATAGATACTTGCAAAAAGCTTCGCGATCTTGGTTGGGAGGTTCTTATGCATCTACCTTATAGTCCGGACCTGGCGCCAAGTGATTACTACCTGTTCCTTTACATGCCGAATGATTTTTCTAGTGAAAAATTCGCCTCAAGTGAAGTTTGTGAAAACCGACTATCCCAGTTTTTTACCAAAAGGGACAAGGGTTTCTATAAGAGTGGCATTATGAAATTACCTTCAAAATGGCAATAAATTATCAAACCAAGCAGTCCATATTTGACCCAAATCTAATCATTCTCTGCTGGAGAAAAGAGCTACGCTAAAAAAAACCTTCAATTTAGTGTACAAATAATTTATTTCTTTTTTACTAGACCTAACATAATATAGAATTACTATACAGTATCGAAAGCAAACACCGATTCATGGCACTCCCAGATTTATTCTTTTTAATGTTTTTGAAAAAAAATGGCCAGGATTACTCTCAGAATTAGTATAATAGAAGGAGTTAGAATGAAATCGATGATAGTCTCATGAACTTGGTACTGTCGACAACTGGAAATATTGCAGCAAATTCCCAGACCAGTAAAACTTATAAAAGCGGAAGAAATTAATCTCCACACATTTGTTTTGAAATGCAAGAAAGTTCGAAAACACAAAGCTCATTGTAACAATGTTCTAAGAAGCACTTTGTACATTTTTTATACTCTCATGTTGCAACAGAATATAAAGTTTTGTTCACTTAGCGGTCGTTTGAAACACTTAGAACTAATCGAGATAGATCGAGTTGAAATCTGGATATCTGTTTGTCTGTCCGTCTGTCCGTGCAAACTATAACTTGAGTAAACATTGAGATATATTGATTACATATTGGTACACGTTTTCCTGGGACTATAGAATGTTAGTATTGCAGATGGGCGGAATCGAAACATTGCCACCCCCACAAATTGCAGTTAATCGAACACATATAAAGTGCTTTAATTAAGCAACAATTTAAAATGCCAAACTATAATATGGTACTGGGCATCGGCGATACTGAGCATCAGCTGTTTAAAATGTTTTAAAAGTGGGAGTTGTCCCACCACCTCTTAGCTTTAATGTATATCTCCCAAACCATTGAAGATATATCAATTAAACTTGCTGAGGACCAGTCCCTCTAGCTCTTCCTCCCACACCGTGAATATTAATGAAATCGGATAACAACCACGTCCACCCCCAGTGTACAAATTGGACAATTTTAGGTGAAATCTCATATCCCATAAACGACTTATCCAATTTTCACCAAGTTTGCTGCATAACGTGATTTTAACATCTTTATATTATATTTTAAAAGTCCACGTAACACAATTTTATATTCCGTCTGATTATTTCATTTTACAGTGCATAAATCAAGCAGCAAAAAAGATATCGGAATGAAACTTGGCATAGTGCCCTCACTATATGCAATTTGATGTCAAAAAATGATCGAAATCTGACTAAAATTTTTCAAGTCCCTAGATACTGAAGATGTGGACCTCAGTTCCGATTGATGACTTTTTACCAAAGTCATCGGTTTTCACCAATCTAATCGGTCAATCGGTGAGAATTATTAATGATATTCAGAGAACAATTAAATTTTAAAATAAGGGCTGAACATGAATGAAATCCGTTTAGACCTTTGGTTGAGTTTATATCACATAGATCTTATTTTAGTTGATAAGGTTGCAAGCAATGTGTGTAAGGCATATGTAATGAAACTAAGTCAGTCCTGTCCTGTCCTAAGTCAATGACCTGTAATACAAATTAATAAAATGTGAAATAAGATTATAATCCTTTTACGGTTTCGTCGAATAATGATTTTTGAATTCATTCGCAGCAGTTTGTAGTATACAGTTTTATCAACACCTGAAGCGTCTTTGAGCCAAACAAATTTCCACAAACAAGAGGAGAAAGTGTTCGATTACACCCGAACTTAGTGCTTCCTTGCTTGTTAAAAAATGTGTTTCTAACTAAACAGAATCTGAACAAATTTACCTTAAGGTAATAAATGACCTTACAGAAGTTTCGGTGGTCTTCCACCTGTAATGTAATAACCACCTCAAACATATGTAAAATGAAAAGCTACCTCGGACCGCAGAAAACATCCTTTAGACTTGAAACTTCTTACTATAAGTTGATTCAACTCATCGAAAAGCGAAGTAATTTAGAACTTGGCGTTTTAACTAAAACCCTAATGCACATACGTAATCTTAATTTATAACCAGAAATTCTTAACGGAAGTTGAACTACTCAGAAAACACTTGTTTTCCACAAAAATTTTCGAACTGAAATTAAAATATCCCAAAAAGAGTGATTATATGGAATAACAAGAAGTCGTCCTCTAGTTTGGCTGGTGATTTATTCTAGTTGTAGAGTAGTTATAAGTACCATTCCTGTATTATACAAATAAATGTCTGCAATCTTTTGGAAGCCGATCCATAAATTATAGCTACTAGAGTTCATTTAATATCAACTAATAGATATTCATCATTCATCGAGAGGTGACAAATTTATGTAAACATGTATATATACGAAAATATATGATATCTCTATGTTCCTAGGCTTATTAATATATGAATGCTCAAGTGAAAGTATTTCTTAACTGTATCCAACTTCTTCCCACATTTGTTGTTGTGAACGATTGAACATACAACAACAACATATACATATACATTGGAATAATTGAGCAACACTCACTTATTATATATGCGTGTGTATATAATTGACCTGCAGATTGTAATATGAAAATACTCAGGCTTCTTTAAATTCCGCTGAATTCCATTGCGGTTGACCACACACTCAACAATGATAAAGCCATTTATCAATAACTCACTTTAAATATTTATCAAAACGCATACAATGCATACACACATACATTTATATATGAGTACCATATATACATATGCATATGTAAATAAAAAAAAATCGAAAAAATCGAATTTCCAACGCTTGGCGTGGAATGCAGTCCAGCAATCAGCGGATTAATTCTGTAGGTCTCATGTTGGGCTTTATGCGTGTGAACAATAATTAAAAAACTTAAATATTTGCGTACAAATACACACATACATTCGTGGTTATTAACAGCAGCAGAGGAGGCTATGGGCGATTGTATATATGCCGTGAGCGTCGTTTTTATTGGCAACAGTTTATTGAAATTTAAATACGATCAAAATGCGCTGAAAGAGAAAAGGCCTAACACGATTGAATGGCCGCAATAGCTTTGTATTGGAAAATTCGAAGCGTGGAAATTTGCAGGCGTCATAGGCAGTAGAGTATTCAGTAGACTGGGTAGAAGATAAACTAAATGGGATCTCTCTAATTTTTATTTGGAAATAAATCTCTATCGTTAATCACTGCCTGACAACAACTAGGCACAGTGTACTTGAAAGATCAAGCAAACGAAAGAAAACAAAAAAATAATTTTCTCTTTTCATACACTTTTCCAACAATCATTCGATTGTTTCGTTTCGAGTTGTAATTTTGGTTTCTGTACTCAACGTTTTACCACTCTAGTAATTTTTTGAACAATTTGGAAAGAAAATGATCGAAACTTCTCGGCATACTGCTTATCCAGCTTTGAGACAGTTTCTGACTATGGAATGTTTTTCGCATGACATAGTCGTTAATGGTACTCAATAAAAATTTTCTAACACTATCCAATTTTCTTTTTTTTATTATTTCTGGATTTGAAGAGGCATTGATTAAAATCGCTAGATAAAGTCCCTCGTATTTTTATAACTATTAAAAAAATTAATAGATTAAAAACTATGTAGGTAATCAGATAAATTTGATTGGTGGATAAAAATACATTTCTTTCCAATATTCGTTGAGAGTTGTGAGATCATCAGAAATTTGCCTAATGTCAGTCGTCTTTTAATCAACAATACACAAAAACAACATATGCAATATATACCTCTAGAGACTTTTGGATCGGTACGACATCTTTTAGTTCTTTTTCTTGGCGGATATCCATCAGGCTCGCACCAGAATTTCTGAAGCTTCACTGGAAAAACAAAAGATACAATAAATTTGTTTTTGCTACCGTACCCCAAATATCTGATCAATCCGTCAAGAGCGAATTGAAGACGTAAAATGGAAATCGCCTAGGGAACTAAAAGTCCTCATGCCCGAGGCCGATGACAAGTTTGTCGTTACTAAAAAAAGTCCTGATGGCTGTAGTAAAGAATTGTAGGAAAACCATATGAATAAAATTATTTTAAAGTCGGGGTCAAATTATGTTTTAACTGCGGGGCGGCATGTTCTTTAATATCACGAGACATGACATGAGATTATAAAAACAAAGCTCTGTCGCGGATTAGCACGATTTGGAAAGCATTCACTATACTCCTACAGTTGGTGTAGTTTTGATATCAACGTGAAGCAGTGTCAACAACAAACGGGGGTTGTAAATAAAAATTGTAAAGCCTAAAATGAGCAAAGTGAAAAAAAAATGGCAGAAATAACATATATGAATATGTACATATAAAAATTGTCAGTAAATTTTGCTGAGTAATCCCAATTTATTTATGTATGTACGTAGATTCGTTAGCGAGCAAATGCATGCCCACCTTTGCCAAACTACGAGTAAAGGCGTCGAGAAAGGGAACGGGAAACATGGACGAGCTTTAACACCAGCAGTTTCCACATAAATAAATGATTAAATTTCAAAAGAGCATTGCGACAGCAACATTGGAATTTACTGTCCAATTCATTTTCAGTTTCGCGTCACATTTTCCACAAGCTCCCTTTTCGGGACACTGTTTATTTTTCCAATATTTTGACACGTCTCACACACAAATACACTTCAGTGAATTTTTCATAATTAATTTTTCTTGTTCAGTGGTTTTGTACAATCAGCAATAACCATGCCAGTAATATGTAGATGTGCATACCTGCACACATACCGAGGCAAATGAATAAACGTCCGTATATTCGACAAGTACTGCCATGCTTGTATGTGTTTCCATGTGCATTGTGCCGCTGGTCGCATCGTCCAAGCGGCTGCTGAAAATGTCATTGGTCTACTACTGTGCGCTGACATCGCATCACCAAGATCTCACCGCCGTCGTCAAATACGCCATGCCTGCCCGAACAGCAACCACACGACACCAATTGCAATAGCAGCAACAAATGCTTCTGGCAAACTCAGTGAAAATATGCACTATAGTATACAGTCGAATTGCTTCAACGTTGTCTTCACCGATACCGAAGTTGTTGCAGCCCGCGACGACGGAAATCCAACACCAACCGCAGCAACGTCAGTATCAACAACACTTCCATGAAAGCACCACTCATGTAGATACTAATATGAAAGTTGTGCTAGTACGTTTGCACATACACATACGTGGTTTAGGCGGTCGTGGGTCGAGCATCTCAATAAAGACAATTCTCAGGCGTGGGGTTTCAGTGGTACCCTCATTATATCACGCATACATAGAAGCCAAATCGTTACGTCGTTATTTAATGGTGTATAATATAAAAAGTTAGCAAAAAAGTTAACAATTTGCAAGGACCATAGAAGGGGAAATATTTTCAGGTGTTGGCAAAATTTTATACTAAAAACGTAAGGAAGAGCTGAATTCGGGTGTAACCGAACTTTCTATACTCTCACAATTTGCAAGGATAAAAGGCGGGGAAATATTTTCAATTACTTTATATTAAGAAATGTTGCGTGAGAATTCAACACATTCAACACACTCAAAGACTCTTTAGTTTCATTACTACATTTTCCTTCGTGTCCGAAATATTTATAATAAAGTCAACCCAATTAACTGAAATTATCTATGTAATATAAACTCAAACAGAAGGGGTAAACTTAATATATTGGGTACATTAGGAAAACCAGAGCACGGAAATCATTATATTAAGGATACTGGATTTAGACCAAGATCTAGACCGATTTATATTTAGTGACATATTTAGCACTAAACCACTTTATGTTTAATTAAATTGTCACTAATTAAAATGTACATTGTACATTGCACAAATGTACAAATGTGCACACATACTGACCGACATAAACCAACAAAAACTACATATTAGATATTAGAAGCAAATATGTTGCAAGAGTACAAATAATAAAATCAAATAAAAACATTAAAAGGGCTTAGCTTCAGCTCGGGCCGAACTAAGCGCTAAACGTTGAATTTGAAGTTTTGAAAATATTTAAAAGATTTAAATATGTTTCAAAATATTTGACATTTCATAGTGTCCAGTGTCTTCCATAAATTATTATAAACATTAAGAAAATAATAAGTTCTGGCGCTGTTGCAAATATTTCGAGGAGTCTGCAAAATCTCATTTGAAGTTAATCAATTTTTGGTATCATACAATATTAACTTATACTATCACAGATATTTGCTTGAAAGTAATATCATGCTGGGGCAAAGTGTGGACTGATATCAGTTTTAGTCTTTGAGAAAAAGTGTCCACTTGTTTTAGTTGAGATATAGACTCTACATATAGACTGATATAAGCTGAGGAAATGTGACGTTATATTATCACTTGATTTTAATGTCATATTTTAATTTTGACCTTAATATACGGTGACAAAGACGGAAATCAATATTTTCGTTAATATAGAGGCACTGGTGATTGACTGGTGTATGATAGGAACTGGTCGACTGTGTTAATGTGTCTTTATCGAGTAGCCTGTGAGTTATGAGTTTTCATATAAAAGGATTGTGTCACGCCAATAGTCTCACTTTCAAAGTGAGTTATTAATCTACTATTACTTTTAAACAAATCCTTTATATGAGAGTTAGGTGTAGTTATTACGCGATATTCATCATTTTCATATCGTGGAATCAGGTAGTGAGTCCGGTGTGTTAAGTTGGCTGAAAAATGTCGAATTGTATCGCATATGGAACATATGGAGCATATATTAAATTTGAGCTTTTGACCATTTTATATAAATTTTTTACCATTTGCGCGTCTTTGCCACCCTGAATCAAATTTCTCACATTAACTAAGCACTGATTTATAACTGTTTATATAAATGTTTACACATGTTTACGTGGACGGGCGAAAAGACGGACAAATATGTTAAATCAATTCCACTCATTATTCAGATCACTTTAACATGCATATATATCGCATTTAGCTATAGGTGATACACATAACCGTCAGGAGAACAAAATTTTATCGCAAATCAATATTCATTATAAAACGATTTTATGGATAGAATCGAGTAGTAATTAAGAGATCTTATTTATTATCAGATAGATTAAGATCAGAATGTTCGAATGACCTAAAGAACCTACTTCATACATTATTACATTAAAATTACATTACACTGAGCCATACATTCTTACACAAGTTTATTAAGTTATCCCCCAAATACTACAACAATAAGTGATAGAAAATCATATGAAGACGGAGAAAATATGATGTTCGGTTCACGGGACAATATATGGACCGATTTTCTCAATTTTCGACTTATCCCTATATGGAAAATAGACGTCGAAGTCACGAAGTCATAAGATTTGAGAAATCTATCTCAAATTATTGCTTTTTCTTTCGTATTTACTATTATTTTTTTTATAAAAACACGTGACGAAAAACCAATTTCTTCCATTTACGAAAGTAGCAGAGTTGCTTGCAAGTTATGTTGCCGTATTTAAGCAGGATACAAACAAAGTTTTTTTATAATATCGATCGGTTTGGCGGGCAAGATCAATTAGTCGTTCTGATGCAGATTTTATGAATTTTATGAAACACCATTTACCAAAATTAACTTTTTATAAAAATATATGTGTGGTAGTAGTTAAATTTTGATTGATTCTCCGCATAAATTCATAACTTTCATTTCGTATGGCCATTTTGCATGGTTGAGTAAAATCAAAATGGGTCGCAGGATGTTAATGAGCTACTTGCGATAGATTTTGTTAAAGAACGCATGACACGTCGAGTGACAAATCGAAAATTGTGAACGTTTAATTCAAGTTATTTAATGTTTGGGCTCAGTCTTGTTAAAAGCATGTAAAGCTTCGAATAAATAAATTTTTATCAGAAAAATTTTACCATAAAACTATTTTTAAACATTGAAGTAACAATTAAATTGAAGTTAGTAAAATCTAATTGTGTTAGGCAGTACATAAGTTAATATTTATAATATTTAGATAGACACTTTAGATAGATATGACTAAGTTCTTTTCCAAGGAGAAAATAGGTCGTCCATCCATAGAAATGTTGAATTCTTCTTTGCATAATTCCCTATCAACTAATAAAATTTTACAATAACACTGATCAACTGAAAGGAAGGCTTTAAAGCATTTATGGCTATTAAATAAAATAGATAAATAAAACCCGATAGTTAGTTCCTTTGTAAAATTTAATGGCTTTTTATTTAGAAATTAACTTGTTTTTTATTTATACCTAATTAGAAAAATGTTAGATATAATATCAGAAATTGAGTGCTTAAATAATTAAAGACTCACTGAGCAAATTTATCATTAAAATTGGGTATTCAGACCGTTGTGATAATAAAAATAAATGTCTGACCGTACGCCCCCACTCTTAGTATCTTCGACTTTACCCCACGTAGATATATATGAGTATTCACAAATGGAGGAGCGAAAAAGCACTAAAAATCCTATTTCGTTTTCGGCGGCACGGCAAAAATAAAAGATTTTGTGCCAAAGCAAACATTATAGTCGTAATACAAATGAAGCCTCAAAGCAAAACAATGAAAAACAGGCCATCAAGCACAATAATTTTACATAATAAAATTTCAAATGAAGCCAAGTTGTACAAGTTGTTGTGCAGACAAAGGTCAGCAGGAAGAGCAGCAGAACGGAAACAAAATTAAATAAGTTTACAAAATGTATATCAGCAAAATGGCTATAACTGCGACTAACAGCGGCATTATGCACCAAAGCTGTCGCTGCCGCCGTGAATGCTACATGCAGTAGTCGCGCAACGGTGTCGGGCTGCTTTCACTGTTCGAGCCAACGATGGTGTTGGAGCCGCGGGGCTGCGGGGTCGCCACTAAGGCTTATCACCTGGAACAGAGCAACCAAATGAAATGTTGAATAATTTAATAACTTCACTTGTAGAGATTGCAAAAAGGGAAGCAATGTCCCACTGCACATACATACATAAAATACATATTTACGAGTGTGTATGTATGCCCCATAGTTTCTACATTGTTTCTGTTGGGGAAATCCACTTCGTTTCTTCATAATTTCCATTTTTTTTTAATTTGTCGGTGTACTTTTTGCACTTTTGCTACTTAATTCGCCATCAGCGGATCCCAAGGACCCTTACGACCCCGCACAACTTATTTTGGTAGAGCGCCAATGCTACCAATGAGACAGCAATACTTTGAGTCAGTTTTTAAGCGGATGAAGTTGCCAAAGGTACTGTTGAGGGTACTGTATTCGCGTTTAACTTTCATAAAATTATAATTTGATGTGTTGTAAGCGCCACAGTGGGGCAAAACAATATCGTTGACTTGCATGTTAGACACTGGGTGTAAGAGTTGTCCTCTTTATGTGTTCTTGTTCAAGTTTATGCAGACTCTTCATGCACTTAAAGTTGTGAAAAAAATATAATTAATTAAAACAACTCCTCATAGTTAGGAAATTCCATTTGTTTTGCTTTTTAGAAGAATTACTAGTTGCAAATCGACTGGAATGAATCAAAATCTCATCGACCTTTACAATAAGGAGTGTTTGAGTATGTGAATGTTACTGACATACTAACTAACTGAAGTATAAATGGATATTAATAATTTGGAAAACGATATTTAGTTATCCTCTTATTGGAGCCAGAAAATCCTATGGAAAATATTCAAAGCTTTGTTGATAAGGAAATGATAAATTTAAATTCTAATGCAAATAATGACGACCTGGGTCAGAAATAACAGAGTTTCGGATATTGAAATCTTTTTAGATAGTGAACGCTTAATATGGTTGCATAAGTGTATTCATAGTACCTCTGAGGGTTACATGCGAACATTTAAATAATTGCCGTTTTATTCAATATTCAATTTAATATTCAGTATTCTGAAATAGACTTAGGTTAGAAAATACGTGCTAAGATCTTAAACCATTTTTTATTGAAATGTTATTGGGTTGTTCGGAAAGTCATTTCGTTTTTTTTGGGGAACATGAAAGACAGTTTTCGTATAATGAATAAATATTTTATTAAATTATATATTGGCCATTCTGGTCCAACACCTTTTGCCATCTTTCTGGCAGTAACATAATTCCCCTCTCATAAAAGTTTTGGTCCTTGCTGGCAAAAAACTCGTCCAGGTGGTTTTTGACATCTTCATTTGAGGTAAAGGTTTTGCCATCCAAAAAATTTTGCAGGGACCGGAACAAATAGTAGTCGGAAGGCGCCAGATCTGGAGAATATGGTGGATGTTGCAGTACGTCCCATTCAAGCTGTAAAAGTTTTTGGCGAGTGACCAAACTTGTGTGAGGTCTCGCATTATCCTGGTGGAACACTACACCCTTCCTGTTGATTAATTCGGGCCTCTTCTCTTTAAGTGAATCATTCAATTTGTCCAGCTGATGACAATAGACTTCTGAATTAATCGTTGTATTGTCCGGCAAAAGCTCAAAAAAAACGATTCCTTTGACATCCCACCAAACGGAGAGCATCACCTTTTTTTGGTGAATGTTGGCTTTTGACACGCTTTGAGCCGGTTCATCTTTTCTGCTCCATGACCTCTTGCGTTTAACATTGTTGTATACAACCCATTTTTCGTCCCCAGTAATAATCCGCTTCAAAAATGGATCATTTTCTAGACGTTTGAGGAGCGAATCACACGCGTCAACACGACGACACAAATTTCGCTCGGTAAGGACATGGGGCACCCACACATCGAGCTTCGAGGTTAAGTCCATGCCTTTCAAATGGCCATAAACAGTTGAATTCGACAAATTTAACCTCTCACCGATCTCTCGTGTGGTGATTCGCCGATTTGCATCAACTAATGCCTTTATCGCATCTTTGTCAGCTTCGACCGGCCTTCCAGACCGTGGTGCATCTTCGACATCAAAATTGCCGGATCGAAATTTTGCAAACCAGTTCTGGCACTGGCGTACTGTTAACACGCCTTCTCCATACACATCCGTCAATTTTTTTCTCGCTTGGACAGCATTTTTACCTTTTCTGAAGTTAAAAAGTAAAATATGACGAAAATGCTGCTTATTGCTCTCCATATTTAAAAAGGCACCAACCAAAAACTACTATGTAGAATTAATAGAACTTTTTCACACACAAGCCTTGCAATATCAGCTCTCATGACATATAATGGTTATGGGGCTTAAGTGTGAAGTTAGTTTCGAAAAAACGTAATTAAGTCCTCTGGCGGGAAAAAACGAAATGACTTTCCGAACAACCCAATATATAAATATAATGAATTCCAGGCAACTAAACATAAATATACACAACAAACATGTAAAAGATTCTATACAGACGCACAAGGCTCCTTCACTTCCACAAAGAGTATTATTTGCTGCAGTTTGCCGAAAGTGTGGTCCATACTAACAACAGCATTTCAGTAATTTTTCTATGTTTTATTTGATATAAAAGTTCTATACATTTTTATACTATCGGAACATGTTGCTATAGAGTATATTAGTTTTGTTCACCTAACGGTTGTTTGTAACACATAGAACTAAACGAGTTAGATATAAACATATATATATATATATATATATATATATATAAATGATCAGGATGAAAAGGCGTGTTGAAATACGAGTGACTATCTGTCTGTCCGTCCGTCCGCCTGTGCAAGCGATAACTTGAGTAAAAATTAAGATATTTTGATGACACTTGGTACACGTGTTCTTTGTCACTGTAAGACGGTTGCTATTGAATATGGGCGTAATTGAACATCTTCCACGCCACAAAATGCCATTAATCGAAAACAGACAAAGTGTTATAACTAATCAGTAAAGTAAGATATAAACGTGTTATTTGGTATAGACTACTACTATACTACTACTACTAGACCTACTAGGATCCGTAGGGCGGATCATCTGTGGATAAGAAATTTTGTAAAAATGGGCATGGCCCCGCCCCCCAATAGGTTTAATATATATATCTCGGAAAAAGTTAAAGCTATACCAATCAAACTTGCTCCGACTAAGTTTTTCCAGCATCTCTTCATATACTGAGAAACTGAGTAAAATCGGATGATAAGCACGCCCACCTCCCATACAAAAGTCATGTTGAAAACTGTTAAGAGTGCAATAATTCGCTGAAGGAACACGTTAGAAACATAAAATCGTACAGCAAATATGATATGGAATCGTTGCATAGGAATCCGTGTAAAGTTTTGGTGATGGGCGTGACAACGCTCACATTTAGGAGAAATCCTATATCTCAAGAACGCCTTAACCGATTTCAACAAAATTTGGTTTATGACATTATATTTGCATTCTTATGTCACATTGCGAAAATGGATAACACCCACGCCTACTTCTCATATAACACAATTTTAAGTTTCATCTGATACTTTAATTTCAAAGTAGATAAATAGCGCAGTAATTAAGATATGAAAATCAAACCTTGTACAAATAGAGCTTTTAAAATATGCCATCCCATGCGTAAATCCATGGTCTCCATATATCCATACCATGGTCTAAGCCCCGTATTCCGATTATAATGATGTCCTTTGCTCCGGTTTCCTTTTTCCTCATGTATCTAATATTTTCAATTAAGCCACTTTAATTGAGTTTATATCGCATATATCACTTTTGAGATAATTTGGTAGATCTTAATATAAATATCTCTGACACGAAACAAAATATAACAATGAAAGTATATGAGCCTATGGCCTGTAATATAAGTTAATAAAATACCAAATATGATTGCAATCCATTGACAATTTCATCGGATAATGAATGTTGAATTCTTCCGCAACATTTTTTAATAAAGAGCTAAGCCAGCACCTGAAAACATATCCGCGTTTCTGATCCTTGCACATTGCGAGAGTATAAAATGTTCGGTTATACCCTTTCTTACTTGTTTAATGTAAAGTTTTGCCAAAACCTGAAAGTATTTATCCGCCTTTGATCCTCGTAAATTTTAAGAGTATAAAATGTTCGGTTATACCCGAACTTAGCCCTTTCTTACTTGTTATTCACTAAGTTTCTGATGTATTGGATCTGTATTGGATCGAACACAACTTCTTCTTTCAGTGAGATCTCTGTTACAAATACTAAACGATTTTAAACACATTGCCACGAAATGTCAAGTGTTAGCAAAAACTTCTTCCCGAACTTATTTTATTAACAATTAAGATTTTTAATGCTCACAACAATGACTGTTAACCTAGTGTACCTAAGTGTACCTAGTGTTAACCGGAGCTTAAAATTATGTATTAAGTTGTCGTGTTGAAATAGAAATATTAGTTAAGGAAAATTATATAAGTATAAGATCAATCAGTAGAGAATAAGCTAAGGAATAGAAAGAAGTGATTTGAGAAGATAACTAGATGAAATAAAGAGAAAAATAAAGTGGAAGTATGAGTTGTTGGTAGTTAGAATATCAGTCTGTTACTACCTAATTTTCAAATAATTATTGCCAAGCAAATTGTTACGAGTACTAAATACAGAGTGAGCCGAGTAGATTACTTTTGAATTCTGTTGGAACTTAGGGGCAACTAGTGCATTCGCAGGTTTTCTGTATTTACTCATTCCGTTATTTCGCTTTTTGGAACATAAATTCAGGTGAATCCAGTAAAGGATTAAACATTTTCATCAAATATATGCAAGGAATATCAGTATTAAATTGTAAATATCGACCATTATAAAGTTCACATTCCGTTAAGTACATCAGTTATTCCGTTTCTTCCTTAATATTCTGAAATTAATTTTTAAAATATTAACTGGTAATGCGGTGTTTGAAATTAATTAACAGGCTAAGAAGTTTCATGAAATTTGTATCCCTATAACCACCATAAAAACCACCGACCATAAAAATCGCGAATACTTCAAGTGAATAGAAAGTAGACATCCGCTAAATGTAACAAGTGCAAGATAAAAAGTAAAAAACAAATTTTCCATTCTATTCCATTTCCAAAACAAAGCCAAAATTCCACTGCCAAATTACCCTCAAACTGACACCATCTTTACCACATATCGTCAAACCTACGCAGTAGGCAAATTATTGGTTGCGAATGATTGAATGGGTGACAGAATTGGTGTGAATTATTTCGATATGGCACTCGCATACCCCCTCAAATGTAGACCAAAATGAATAAGTTAAGTTTCGATGCATATGTCTATGCAGTCCAGTATTCTTACTTCATATTGAGAAAACCCTGGCGTCCACAAACTGATATTTATCTACTCGAGCTACGGGATTACACATTGAATCCCGTTTTAATTAAAAACAGAAAGCGGAAAAGGAAAAATCAAATAGAGTAGTTAATCTTGCAGAGTAGGGAATATAGAAGTAGACGACTATGTACAGCTAAGAACTTAGCTGAGCTGAGCATTTTATAGCTAACCCCTTACAAATAAGAGTATTTTTGGTAAAGGCCTTCAAACAGCACAGCTGTAGTCTGTATGCCTGCGCAAACGCAAAGAAAGGTGGGTGGTTGTCAGGAGTTGATGCCCCACAACTTTACACATTTCTTGCTTAAAATTATAATAGAAATGTGATATCTGCACACATCATGTAAATTTAATTTCCTCACTTAACTATATGAGCTACCTAACTGTTGATAATCTGAATAAAAACGCAATTCCCGAAAATATGCGTTCTTTCTAATTCAGTGAAAAAAAGTCTGAATATACATGCAAAAATTTTTTACGGAACATTTGTTAAAGAATAAGCATATAATCTGCATATCTTTGGATTTGAAGTTCTGCATCGCCTTAAAGTCCATAACCATAGCCTTCTTGTCCGAGTTTGGTTTTTTGGAAAACTGTTATCAAAGATCCTTTCACAATTTTTTCCTTTAGGTAATAAGGTAACAGCAGTAAAACAAAAAGTAAAAGCGCACAATGCATTATTTGGTGATATTGATCTCTACAATGCTGTTACTTCAAAACAAACAATATATTTAGAAATCAAATGGAATGAAAAAATTTTTAATTTAATTCTATTCTGTGGGCTTGTATACGCACACATTCTGAATGTATTGAAATTATTATTTCGATGACTGCCTCCCATTCAATGACTTTTGAGTTTTAAGTTTCCATCAGTTGACTAAATTCTTAGAATAGCTCGACTAACTGGGATATGTCAATCTATGTCTAGCTGCTCGGCATCGAATAACTTGGAATATTAAGATTAAGATTAAGATTAATTGTTTTGATTTGTTTAATAATACTTTCTAGTACTAATAATGTATGAGAATTTATATTAAAAAATCAGATTATTAATTAAAAATAGATTTTTAAACTTATGAAAGTTGTTGGTTTTTATGAAAGCTTTTCCGTGCTAAAAGTATTCTTGGCTTTGTGTAAAATAAAATTTTCTCATTGCCCATTGTTTATATCAAGCATTTATCATATCTTCAGCACTTGACCACATGCCTTCGTAACACTTTCGGCTGCTGTATGCTGTGTACATATTTGTTTTTCTTTAATAATTTATTTTCGACTTACTAAAAGTTTATAACTTACCAAGGTTTATTACCTTTTGCCTTTAGGTTGGTTGAAATACATGCTACCAATAATAGCTGCGTTACTTCGCTGCATACGCATGGCTATTGTATGCCGCAACTGTCGAATGTGCCATAGCAACAGATATTTGTTGAGTGCTCTCTACACATGAAGCACAGAGTCGTGCAAAGTGCTGAAGTACTGAAGTGCTGATCAAGTGTCAATATGTGTGCGCATATCCAATTTATTAAGCTTTATTTGCAGCAATCCACGTCACAGTCGCCCTCCGCCTTTGCCTGCCGTAGTCACCGCAAAAGACTCTTAGCAAGCACACTTACGGCCGCTTTCAGAAGCTCGGGTGCCCTTTTTTCGAGCCATCGATTTCTGCGCAAAGATTGCACACAATTTAACATTAAATGCAAATGATGGCCATAAAAAGTGCCATTCACTACGCAAACGTTGCGACTACGTTACATTTCAGCCTGTTGGTTTGTGTTTGTTGTTGTGGGATAACTTAGCAGTGTTTTGTTGCTGCTGGTGTTGCCATTTCATTTCAAGAGTTTGCTGTTTTTACGTTTTCCAACCGATTAAAAGCCAATCTAGGCTGAATAGCCTTTCTCCATTTGTGTCTCTCTGTCTCCGTCCCTCTCTGTCTATGATTACACACATCTTCTGGCATTGTCTTATGGTCAGAACTATCGAATATGATCCACTTTTTAGGTTCTAAAAGCACAGTTACCACATATATACATACAGTATATATAATATTCTGGGTGTACACTGCAAGAGGCGCCACTGGAAAAGGACAATATTGAATTCTGAATGTTGGTCTTTTAAATTCCAAACATAAGCTTTATTATTTGTTGAATTTGCATTAAATGGAAATACCTAAATAAAACTATCAAATTAATTTAGTACGTACCACTATGGAAAAACTGTAAACGTGCCGTTTTAAGTCACTTTATCAATTTAATTAATTATAGCTTTGATTTCACCCACCTACAATACGGGAAAGGATCCATTTCTAGATAGTTTCAAATTACATAGCCAATAAAAATATGCAAGTGCATGCACCCGTGGACACACAAACCTTATCACTTCACTTTTCGTACGTATAAAATATTTCAGCGCAGCGTTATATTTTATAAAATGTCTTTTGGTATAAAACTTATGTCTCCACTTATTCATTCCGGTCTTCTCCCGTTTCGTATATTGTTCATCAATTTGAGCTTCAGTAAATTATTTTCTAACCTTTAAATATTATTCTGAAGCGAAAAGCAATTTGGTTGAACCACCAATTCAATGGGTCGTCTGCCAAATGTTTATTCATTAAGCGGCAAATATAAATTTGACTTTATTGGGTTGGAAAAAATTACCGTGCTCTTTCGAATGTGTTGTTTGATCAAAAAGCCATCCTATCATAATGCCTTTCACCGCTTTCCTACAGCAGGTACGTTTGTCACATTGAGATTTTGTTAATATTTATCGATATTTTCTTATAAACCGGAATCTGTTGGTTTCGTTCAAATGCATCTGCGAGAAGTCCCATTAAGTGTCTCTTTATGTTTGCAAATATTTAATTGATATTAATTAAAGTTGAATTCGTTTCATAAAAAAAAAGATATGGGGTTTCACCACAATCTTTTTGACTACTATGAACTAATTTACGAGAATCTCTTAAAATTCTAAGAAAATAAAACAATTATAGAATCTTAATAAAGGTGAATATATCTAATAATCTATACAAAAATTTTGCATTTATGACTTCTTTTCGCATTAGAGATGCTTTGGTTTTGGCCTATACTACTTATTATGCGATGAATGTTAAATAAACATATGTTTCTATTCCAATGTTCCCAGGCTGTTATTCAATTGCGTGCAATGTAGTATACACATACACACATCCATGTACATATGCACATTTACGTGCACTAAATATTTGCAATTGACGTTGGGATGCTCCTGATTTTTTAAACTGTCTGGTCGATTGTTTACCAATCAAATTGTTGACAATGAAGGCTTCTCGGCTTATTAATTTTCAGAGCATTTTCAGAAAATCCAAAATTTGTTGGCCGGTCCGACAATGAAACAAAGCTAAAAGACTTAACTGGGTGCAATAACAGCACTAATTTGTTAGAATACACATTTGTGCTTCTGGATATTTGCTCCTCATATTGAAATGTGTAAATTTGTTTGTGCTAATATGAAGGGAGTGAGAGAGAGATGTGTGTCCTCGACCGAAGGTCAGTTGACCAGATAACGCCGTTGCTTTGGACAGGTGCCGAAAACTCGAAGGATATTAGAAAAGCCTGGAAACAACAAATAAACAACAAATACACTTATTCTGAACGAATGCGAAGAAAACGTTTTATATTTGCAGCAATTTAAAATTGTATATATGTAGGTATAATAGCAATCAATCGGCAGAATGCTTCTTAATGCACTAATTTGTATAGAAACCTCTCAGCCATTGCTTCCTTGTGAATACAGCAGTGATAGAATTGAAAAAGCTTTCATGACATTTATTATTAATAAATTATGTTAGCAGAATTCAGTAATATTTTGTTTTTTAGTTGGAAAAATAGATGCCTACAACCCAAGTAGAAGATGGGTCAGGATTAGTTCGGATAGGCCCAGGTATATGGCAGTATATCCCAATTTAGTACAGGCAGCTTAGCAGCATTACTCAAAAAATTTGTAATTTTGAAATAAAAAGTATTTTTTCTAACACTCCTAATGAACTTGATTTCAAAAATATCTTATTATCGGTTCACTTACTAAGCGATTTTATTTAAAATTCCCAACGGAATGGTAATACTCTTGTTACCCGATTACGTACTGTTAAGAGTTCTCATATCTTTTAACAATTATAAATATCTACACTTTAAATTTAAAGATTTGAATTTAATTATTCTTAATTCATTTGTTTTTATTAGTTTATTTATTATTATTAGCTTGTTTATTATTATTAGTTTATTATTTATTTTGGATCTCGCCCAATGTAAAGAATTTACAAACTTCCAAGTGTACGTTTGACCTAAGGTATTAATCTAACTATAAAGGCGGGCTTTAGCTTTGGAGAGTTTTAGTACTATTTTAGGGTCAATTACTTAGTCTTGTTCCATTACATCATCATTTTTTTGAATTTTTTATTTTTTTAACTAATATTAATCTTGCTTCTCATCTCCAAGTCTCTATATAATTCTTAGAAGCACGCTAAAAAATATAATTTTTCGAAATGTTTTTCGAACTAGACTACTATCTGAAATGGGAACAAACAGCAATATATGTTTATTGTGCCAGTTACAAATTTTTCCAACATTTCAATTTTTGCCACATTCGCGGTCGGAAAATATTTAAACAGTGACCAACAATGTTCATTATACTTATGTTCAAGCCATACACACAACCACACACCGTTACAGAAATGCATGAATCAAAAAAAGAATAAAACAAAACATTTAACAGCGTAGAATGCGAGCGAATGTCGGTAAAATTCGTTATTTCGCATGCATACCGGCTCACGTGGTAATTATAATGGCCGCGTTAATTAAGCGCAGACGACCGATCAGCAAACACATTCGCAAAACTCGATGGTGACATCAGCACATACACAAGTGTGCGTTCGATTTACAGCTTCGAATCATTTATCACTTCGCTTTGGGTTCGAACACATAACAGGAGTCCCGGGATTTATCGGGGTATCCCAAATAACTGTTCCATATTAATGATTTCGAAAAAACGATATTGAAATTGTGTCAATGATGAATGAATTTTTTTGTTATCAGTTAGAGGTCTGGCTCCAAGGTTCCAATTGTGCGCTTAAGTTCTGCCCAACAAATGAAGAGACCTTTAAACGACTCCGAATGGTTGGTTTTTGTAGAATCCTTTTCATTGTAAAAACACACTGGGAGTATTGCCATTATCTGTGGTATGGCAACCCATAAAAGTTTTGTTTTAGAAAAGAAACAATCAGCCAAACGTTTTTCGATGTTGGATTTGACTATAGTCCCGAAATTGCGGGGAACGAACAAATGCTTGCGACACCATGTTTCAATAAACAACCGCTATGTGAGACAATACTTGATAATATACAGAATTGTTCTTATTGTTGTTGTTGCAGAGCTTGTTGGCTACAGCTGGTTGTTGATGACTTTTTGAAGTTGCTATGATTGCCGATTACGATAATAAATTAATGAATGCACATTAAAAATATAAATGCAACGTAGTCAGCCAATAGCCACCACATTTGCTGTCTCCTGTTAAACTATGTTTCCTATAGCGCGCCTGATACCCGGCATGTACGCTTTCGCTGTCGTTGTTTAATGAAGGCTAATAGAATAAAAGTTTGCGGCCGAATAATGACAAAACAAACCGGCGCATTCTACATGCTACACGCTGTTGCGAACACTGGTGAATATGTATGGAAATGTGTTTGGATTTATGTTGCACCATTTCTGTTCCCCCTCCACTCCTCTTATATGCTCAAGTGCCACATTGCCCCACGCCCTTAATGTGTAGGTGGAAGCGAGGTTTGCAAAGCATTTTTTAACTCATCAATTAACGGTAAAAACCCAAAATCTGTAGTATTGCAATTTTAAATCAGACCAAAATGCTCGACAATAATTTTAATATGATAGTTAATACGTCGGGTTTTTATTTTTGGGTGGTGTTTGCCGTTATTAAAACAACAGCAAAACTTAGTTATTGACTTTGTTATGCTATATATTTTTTAATTTCGTATCTATACCAATCATAATTATAATAAATACACATTTAATACAGATTACTAAGTATTTATTATATGTATGTACAGAGATTATTAAGACGGACCTAATGAAATTCATTCCTCAAATAATATTCCAGTCTGTGTTGAAATCAGGAAAGTCGGAAATCATTATATCGGATATAGTTGGGCTATTTATTATTATTTATATGTTTATTATTATAATTATAGTTGAAGGACTGGACTGATTGCACTAACTTTTGTCATTGCTCAAGTACACCAGAGAACATGTTTCAATAAACAAACAAAACAATACAAACAATAAATGAATCTAATTTCTATTTATCTTTCAGTTGATCTCTTGAAATTGGTAGGAACCTTAATTTTTATGTTCTCCCAACAAGTTTCCACGGAGTATAATAGTTTTGTTCGCGTAACGGTTATTTAAAACTAGCAGATATATATACATTAAAATTTATATATATCAAAATGATCAGGATGAAGAGGCGAATTAAATTCCGAATGTCTGTCCATCCGTTCATGCAAGCGGTAACCTTTACATAGGCAAGTCTTTAATGAAAATACTGAATACTATATAATCGAAATATATTATAAAGGGCTATAACTACGTCACAAATTAAGATAAAAAGCTGTAATTTGGTACAAGGTATCAAAATCAGGAGAGGAATATGTGGCTCAATTTATTTTAATGTGGGAGTTGTCACGCCCTCTAATAAGTTTAATTTACATATATCATAAACCACTAAAGTTGTATCCACCAAAATTGCTGAGAAAAAGGTTTTCTAGCACCCCCTCATGCCTTGTGAAAGTGAGTGAAGTCGGTAGATAACCACGCGCACCCCTCATATAAAGTTATAGTGGAAACTACTGAAAGTGCGATAACTCACTAAAGAAACTCGTCAGCAGCATTAAATTTAACAGCAAGAAGAATAAGAAGGAGCATTATGGAAATCGATATAAAAATTGGTCGTATATAATGAAAAACTCAACCGATTTCAACTTAATTTATAATATAACATTAGTCTGGCATCTTTACCCCACGGTATTGAATTGGGCGAAATTGAAACATAACGCAAACTTAAATTTCATCTGATTCTTTCACTTTGCTGTATATAACTCAAGCACCAATAGGTATATTGGAATCAAGTTTTGCAGAAATAGTACTTTCAAGGTATGCCATCTTCTGTCCAAAAATGGTCGAAATCGAACCAAAACTTTTCAAGCTCCCGTTAACGAATACGTGTATCTCAGTGCCTATGGCTGACTTTTTATCGAAATTATCGGCAAATCCGCAAGATATATTATATTAGTGTGTATCAGTGAGCATCTCTTTCTGATATAATGTGCCCTGGTGCCCCATATGGCTATCATAAAGATTTTCGAGCTTCCGATTGAACGATATAAGTTCGATCTGTGAGATGTAAAAATAGAATTCAAAGATTGTCTTATTTTTTTTGATAATAATGTGTCCTTGTGCCAAAATTGATTTTGTAAAAAATTGAAAAGTTGAAAATTAACAATGTGTAGGATATCTTAACAGAATTTGTTGTAAAAATGGATGAGATTGATCAGTGAATTACTCCAACCCCCATACTTTATATTTATAGTTATCCTAGTGGACTCTCTGCTCAATAGACATAGCAAATATCCCAGTAATATTATTCGAGAATATTTCAATTAACATTTCGACAGTATTCTTTCGACAGCAAAAATTAGGGACATCATATGTATCTTTCCACAGCACTAATATGATGAATACAGTGATTTCAGTTATTAAGGCTAATTATTTATCAGCTAATCCTAAGTTCTAATTTCTCGGGCATAAAGCAAATTATAATGATGAAACTAAGTACTCGTATGACCTATAGCATAAGTTAATGAGATACCAAATACCATTGCAATATATTTACGATTTCATCGAGTAACGAATATTGAATTAACTTGCAACATTTTTGTACTCTCGCAACATGTTTCATAGAAAATACCAGTTTTGTTTACCTAACGGTTGTTTAATATAAAGTTTTGACAACAGCTGAAAGTATTTCCACGCCTTGGATCCTTGCAAATTGCGCTAGTATAAAATGTTCGGTTACTCCCGATCTTAGCCCTTCCTTACTTGTTTCTAACAAAAGCTTCTCAAAATTTGCTAAAGAAATAGGATTTAAGAAAGTTGATACATTGGAGTTGAAATTATACAATTATGAAAGAGATGATATATGTAAATATATATATGTAATAATGAAATATGTAAAAAACTTTTTGAAGATGTCGTAATTAGTGCCTATGTCGACATTATATTAAATTTTTAAGTAAATATGTTTTCGAGTGAAACACACCTTCTGGAAGCAAACTTTTAAAAAGTGTGTGATTTGAGAAATAACCAAAACTATTTGATTCAAATTAGACACTCTTAAGGTGTGTCGAACATAAGAATTGTGTAAGCTTTAACACACTCATATTACAATAAGCCAACAATCAGGAAGGAGCAAGCTCGCGGAGTGTCAATGATGGAAACGAAGCAATTCCGAAACATGATCGAGTGCTATAAAAGGAGGAAATTACTGAACGTGACATCATTTACTGCCAATTTCAACACGAACACGCTTTGTGCTTTTACTGCAGCCGGCGACTAGACCGATGAGGCGTGTAAGTAAACCTATATGTGTGAGTAAACATTATATTGTTCAGATCGTTTAGGTGAATTCGCGTTCAGGGTCGCTATCCACAAAACTGTTGAATGCTCGCATAGTTATAAAGCGCCATTTGGCTTTCACGCTATTACCGGCTAATATTGGAACTTCTTTGACGCTGCTACCAGAAAATGTTGCCGAAGTGTGTAACAAGATTGTTTTCACAAACGGACGGAAGCGAAAACTCTATCATAACCATTTAAAGGTGTATAAAGAATCTCCCCCAGACACATACCAACACCGCTCGTATTCCAGCATACCCACCATAATCGTCGTCTACATTACCATTAACATATGCGATGCCATCATAATATCACGTGAAGGACGTGCCATTTTCATCAATGTGGCATACTCCTGCACACAACAATACATACGTGGTGTGTTCAAAAAATAACACGAATGCTCTTCGACTTTAATGGTATAGTGCATCATGAATTCTTGCCTCAAGGTCACACGGTCAATAAGGAGTACTAGCTACAAGTTCAACGCCGTTTGCGTGAAGTAATCCGAAAAAAACGGCCGGATTTGTGGAAAAACTTGCCCACACTTCATTGTTTGTTCGTGAATTCTTGGCCAAAAACAATACTGTAACGATGCCCCAGCCGCCATATTCACCAGACATAGCTCCGTGTGACCATTCCTGTTACCAAAAATAAAGAGAACCCTAAAGGGCCGTCGTTTTACAAGTATAGATGACATTAAGGGCGCATTGCTGAAAGAGCTAAAGGCTATCCCAAAAATCGAGTTTGAGAAGTGTTTCGACAATTGGAAGAAGTGTTGGCATAAGTGCATAATATCGAAAGGAGACTATTTTGAAGGCGACAACATTAATGTAGACGATTGAATAAATATTTTTTTCAAAAAACGAAAATTCCCGTTATTTTTTGAACACACCACGTACGCACATTCCATAGACAATACATGTGTGTAAGTGCAATATTTCACTTATATACACATGTGTGGGCTTTGCAAACCACATATCTTTGGACTTTTATGCTCTCACTATGCAACGTATACGAATGATCCATCAAATAAGCGGAATTACGTCGCTCACACTGATGTTTGATAACAACTATTATTGTTGCTTTTGTTGTCGCTGTTAACGACCGATGGTAGCATGCCATTTTGCGACTTCTTGGTGGCATCTGATGTATACCGCTCGGCTGTAAATTGATGTTGTTTTATGATGTTGTAAGATGCCAATAAACTGATAAATGCGTTGCTTATCTCACACCGATGTATTGCTTAAGAATACATAGGAAATACAGGAAAGGTTATTTTTACACCCGGTTTAATTTTTCTCATATAAGGCATGTTTATACATACCAATATAATAGATAAAATTTTGATCAATTCAATATTTAATAATTCTCGCAACATGTTGCACAGACTTTTTCGCCACCAAATAGGCGAGATATATATTCCATAGCTGTTTTAGATGTGATTATTCTTTTGAGTTGGTCAATTTTATATTTTCTTATAATCATCTATTGTATTAATAATATATTAAAATGTAAATAAATTGAATGTGTTAAAATTTTTTTTAAACTGTTCACATATTAGAATTAATTTTAATTTATAAAACTTATAAATACGAAACAGAAACAAAGTAGTTACCAAGACTACATCCTACTTCTCAACTAAGATAAAGATTCCCTAAAGGAACTTAAATTCGCAGATAGCATCCTAATTGCAAAGCCTTTGGTTCATTTGCTTATTATTGTTGCTTTGAGATTTAACTTTTTTATGTTAGCACTTACCATTCACTTCTTAATTTATTTTGTATTCTTTTTCCGCTCGGTTAGAAAAGAGTGGGACTTTTGAAGCTTTTTCAAACTCACAATACCTTTCTCGAATTCGCATTCTTATAAGTCGATTTCCTTTTAATTAAGCCACAATAGTATAAAACGTGCTCTATATATAAATTATAAAGAAATTATAAAGGAAATCTATATTTCTAATAATTAAAAGCTTTATTTAGCTTTTGAACTTCGCTAAGATTAAATGATTTTAAATTCTGGACAATTTTCGCACCATTCAATGGCATACAGATCAATAAATAACACTAAAACTCATATTTCCGATATAAATTAATTGTTAAGTTAAAAAAGCTCTGGAATCGAACCGTTCTCTTGACCAAAAAATAAGTAAATTTTTGGTCATTCTGTAACCAATAAAAAAGAATTCTTTGAAAATCTGTAATAATGTAGAAAAATTTACGGCCCTAACTGAAGAGAAGGTAAATCTACCAAGGTCGCAAAGATCGTTATCACATTTTAATTTCTTATATATTGGATCTATAACTATATTAGTGCGTGTATTTTTTTTGGAATTTTGAAAATTTATTTAAGAAAAACATGTAAAATAGTACTATGCAAAGTATAGCTTGGCAGCCAAGAATGAATCAAGCCAATTTTAGATACCCTGTTCTGATGTGAACAGTATTCCAGTGAGGGCGTTTTGCATCGACCGGAACAAATGGAAGTCAGAAGTGTTAAGGTCAGGGTTATAAGACAGGTGAGGTAAACTTCCCAGCCGCTGTTCTCCAAATAGTTTTTAACCGGTCTTCTCTTCCCAGCGCTCTTCTGATCCCACCAAATACAGAACATTACCTTGGCGTCATGGATATTCGGCTTTGCCGTTGATTTGCCTGGTTGGTCAGGTTTATTATCAGGTTTGCACTTATGTTTTTTGCGTTTATTTTTCCCCACCAGTGTCAAAATAAAGCAGGAACGATTTCTTTTTACGGATTCAAGTAGCATTTCTGACATTCAAAATGTCTCTCAACGTCTCTTGGCTTCCATTCATATGGCACCCAATTTCCTTGCTTCTGAATGTATTCGGTTGCTTTTAAACGTTCTGAAGTGACTGCTTCAGTGACTCAAGATTCTGTGAGCTCTTCTTGTGTTTGGCAACAATCTTCATCCAGTAATGCTTCCAGTTTCTCATCTTCAAACTTCGTTGGTCGCCCAGGACACAATTCGATGCCTTTCGGGTCAGGCTCATTTCAAAACTGGCACATTTTCTTTCTTCTTGCACCAAAATGTAATATTAAAAGAGAGTAGGCGAGAGTAGGTAAGAACTCAATTTGCGCCTGCAAAGTTATTTGAAGGTGAACTTGTCTTAACTGACAGTTTTTGTACGGCATTATGATTTCCTGGCAAGAGCCTGAACTCACACCGAAAAAACACCCAAAAACTAACTTGCTTGCGTATTGAAAAATCCCCGAACCCAACGCATTTCCATTGTTTTAACTGTTTTAATGATACTGTTACTGCCATATCCTTCCACATCTGAGCTGTTATTTTGTGCCTAATTGTGCACATACTGTACATAATCATCGAGAGGTTTTCCCATATTTTCTTCAGTTTTCCACGCCGCACGCACAAAGACACTTGTGTAGTCCTGAACAACCTCTTTCCCGTCAGCATCCCGCCCTTTGTCTATAAGCCCAGCCGCACTATCTGCTTTATTGTTAGCGCATTCCTTTGCCATATTCTGCACGCGTGCCACAAATGCCACAGTTGTGTTGCCATCATTCTTATGTACTGCAGGCAGCGACAACTGTGCTGATGCCGCGGTCGGCGCCGCAGCTGCCGCGTCATTGTTGCATCTCATTTACACAGTCGAATGGCTGATGCACTCAAGCGGCAGCTGCCGTCTGTCGTCGGTACTCCCTCGCCTATAGCCGCTGGAAAACTTTGTCTTGGACTCCCTTCCGGCTCAGGCTACCGGGAGTGAGGAAAAGATGATGGCGCGCCGTCATCGCGAATATGTAGCCTTCTTATGATTCAATGTGCGCAGCAAATAAAAATGTTGAAAGAAGGCAAAATAATGCGATATTATTTTCAACTTCTGTGCAACTTGTGGCACACTTCCGTTGCAGCTAGAAAGCAGTCAGGCGAACACTAACAACAATAACAATAGCCATTCTTTCTGTTATGCAAAGACTTGGTTTTGGTTTCCAATCTCACAGCATTCTTGCACAATTCGTTGTTTTTGTTATTATTGCGCAATTTTCTACGTAATGTTTTCTCGTGTTTTGTATGTTGTTGCATTTTAGCCCTTATTTTTTTTTACCTAATGTGCAGCAATTTTGTTGTTATTTTACTCTTTGTAGTTGGTTGTTTCCTTCCGTTGTAGTTATTTTGTCAGCTCTTATCGTATGTGATGCTGCAGTATCAAAGCGTCTTCATAATTGTTGTTTCTTTGGTTTTCTCCTTCATTGTTTACTACTCGTTTATCGGCATTCTCAATCAAATTTGTATGTATTCAAATGTAACAATATAATACATATATTTATTGTCTGCTCACTTATTTTCTTTTTCCGGCTAAGTGGAATGTGTAAGTCCTTTTAAAACGCATTTTAAATTAAATACACACTTAAGTTTCTGCAATATGCATTTATGATTTTGTTAGAATTTGAAATGTACCGCACAAATTCATTATTAATGCAAATAGTAACCGTCTTTGATTCTCCACGTCTCTGCTCGCTTTGTTTGAGCTCTGCTCTCTCGTCGTCGATATCGAACACAAGAGAATATGTGGATACATTATTAAAGGTCTATAAAATCAAATAAGTAACCACGCCAATTTCCCATATAACAGCATTATCACAAGCGCACACTCAGAAAGTTCGATATCTGAGTCAACCCAGTATGTAAATTTACCCTAATATTGACAATTTTCTGCTGAACATGGTCGAAATCATTTAATATCTCCCATTCACCACACGTAACATTTCCCGATTTTCACACACACTATCGCAGGGACCTTAAGACAAATTTAAAATATTATGCCCGAAATAATGTGCTTTCATTATCCCTTAGAAATAAACAGAATTTTGATCGCAAAGTGTTTTCTGTAGAAAGTGGTATATTCTAAATGATCACCTAAAGTCCGACAACATCCTTGGTATTCTGCGATTTTTGCAATGAGATATCTACAATATTTTACTAAAACTTTTTCTAATGTTCTAAATGAGAATCTGCCACTGACCAAACTGAATAAAAATGGTTTCTGCACCGGTTTTTGACAATCGCTGAAACATCGATACTTCATTACACACCCTTGTAGTATGAACAGTCCACTGAATAGTTGTCGGCTGGTGAAAATCGTCCCAAGCGTCAATGGTTTTGGAGATTCACAATAAATAAACAACGCTATTGCACGTTATGGGATCGATTGGACGCTGAGATTAAAGCTAAACGCCCTGTTCGAAGAAAATTTGGTCTTTACCAATACAACGTTCCGGCTCATTCAACTTGCGATACTTATGCTATGAACTAGTCCCCAATTCACCGTATTCGCCAAACTTGGCCCCAGTGACTATTTGCAAATGTATCACTTTACATGTACATTATGTCGAAGAATAAAATCATGCTTTCATACAAAAACAAAGGTTTTATAATTTTTATGCCAAAGGTTTTTTAGCCAATGTAGTATATACACAGTTTTGGCCAAAATTAAAACACCAAATCTATCTTATTTGGAAATTTATAAATGAACTAATTTATTATTTATTTTAAATATTTTTTGTTATTACGAAAAGCCTTGGAAAAAATACGAAATACAAACACACATTCCTGATTGGAAACACTACCGTTATTAGCAGAAACAAGTCAATAACATAGATTTGCTGCGAAAAACTGAAAGCACAATATCAAAATTACGTACTCTTTTTTTCCATAATTGATTTTGAGTCTTTGATAAGAACAGTTTTTATTTTAAAAACATTCTAGTGACACACAAGCCTCCATTAAAAACATTCAATACTCACAGTGTCACATTCATTACACACATACATTCAGTTCTCAGTGTTGCCCTTTCATTTCGTTAGCTTAACTGCTATTAACCCACTCCAAGTAAAAAAACTTTTTCATTATCGCCATTCTACCAATTTGCCATCAAAACCACCGAGCAGTTAACGAGCCATCAAGCTGGTGTCCACTTAATATCAATATAGCAGTTTCACGAGTGCTAAGCTTTTGAGTGAATTTCAGTGTTTGTTGCGCGGAAATATTCCCTATCAATATAATTAATTCACTAATCAATTTTCGTGCAACTACGAAAAATTTTCTTGTACTCTTAAGTACACATTGCCAATAGGTTATAAAGTACTTATACGACCATCGCTGTAGCTGAGCGGGTTAAGGGACCCGCTAAATTTAATAATACGTGATAATATGATGAATATAGCTGTAAAAAATTAATTCAAGAACACATTTATATTCGAAATTAAATATAGTAATTACTTTTTGGTATTTATGAAGGAATTGATTTATCAGAGTTGTTGTGAAAATTCACTCAGCGTTGCCTAGTACAGAGATAATATAATATAATTAACTAATTATTAATTATTAATACTATATATGTATATAATGTACATACACATACATAAGAATTTTTGCAAAAAAAAAGTGTTAGTGGGCGATAATAAACCACTTTTTAAACTAAAAATAGTTGTAATGGAAAAAGAGTATCACTAATTAAAGAGGAGAAGACAACTGACAGCTGCGCTGAATTACAGAATTGAGCAGTAACAGCCAACGGGAACGACTCGGAGCTAAAACTGTATCCAATGGCTCATGCTTTCCCAATAGCTGAGAACTGTTATTGCTGTTTTTGTTGCCGACCAAGTTGAGGTATTATCAGTTATTTGGGATAATGGGAAAAGTTTTTGCAGCTGCTGAACTAGTTGACAACGAACACGAAGCGCGCTCATATACCAAAAAAACAGCAACTATACGAGCTTTTTAGCAAAATGTGCGCCATGTAGTAAAGCAGGGAATTTGCCACTACCAAGCTTCTGGTTATGACACTGGTCAGAGTTTCAGCTTATAAGTATACAGGGTATACCGTTGATCGCTCTTCGTTTTCAACATTGGCCTAATTATGTACCAGGCGATTCGAAAAATATCTATTCATATCTCGAGGATGCAGTTTCATCATTTCCCTATCACAACAAAAAAATCAAACCTTAATTCATATTGTGAAGAAGCATATAATAACAAAAAGCGATGAAGTCATCCCAAGGCGACACCCTGTAAAATACACTTTCAGCAGTTTTCGCTTGTAATTGCCATTTTCCTACTTCGCACAGTATCCACTTGCCTGCCGTTACTTCATAAGTTCCCAAGTGGGCATACTTTCTCGGCTCCCCTGGCCAACAACTGAACTGCGTCAAATAAATCGCCGAACCAATCAACACCCTCGAAGAGATGTTCACACAAGTTTTCCAGTTCACACACACAGACACATTATACCTCCAACGAGTCAACAGAGCAGCAGCTCGGGCAACATTTATTTTATTTTAATTGAGACATAATAGTTTACTGTAAAGTGACGAAACTTAATGAAACTCAACTTCGCGAGGACAGGCATAACTAATGGCAATTCGCATTTTTTCCGTCGAAGTTCTAAGCTGCCGCTACTTAGCACTTAATGTACCACGCCATCTCTTAATTATATTTCTTTTGAGTAGATTTCAAAGAAAATAGATATAATTGTTTTCCGCATGATTGATGGTTATATTTCACCTTCTTCGTCGTTTTTCTTATTTTAATTGCAGATTGAGGACGCTATGCTAATGTTCGATAAGCAGACCAATCGGCACCGAGGTAAGTACTTAACTTTTTGTTTAAAACACGCTGCAAAGGAAAATGTTCCAATGATTCCATTGACTCAGGCGCTGTTATCACCTCGAATTCGGTTTTCGGTTTCTAAATGTCAGCGTATATATCAGGAAATTCAAAATATCAGTATTCAAAATATTGAGGGTTAATTTGATATTCGCACATACTAAGCTAATTTTTTCATTTTGTCAAAACTTTTCAAAACCATTTATGAAATAATTATACACCAATTTAAACCGCAAGTAATGGCTTTTTTGTTTCAACAGGTAGATTGGATTGGATAATTTCTAAAAAAAATGTTTAAGGTTTAAGATATGTTTATCCAAAAAATTCAAAATCTATGCAGAGTGCACTAAATGCTGCAGTTTAAATTTCAAATGAAAATGTCAAACCATTGTTCCTGAAGGACGGAGGAATATTTGAAAAAGAAATCGTATTTCGTACGAATAACACACCAAGCGAATTAGTCAAAGTGAAACACACCCAAACACACCCAATGAACTTTTCATTCCCATTTCTGGTCACATAAAAGTCATATACTCAGAATATTCTACTACTATCAAATCATTAAATAAAGAATTTAAACAATATTCACTTCGACATCCTTATTTCCTTATAAATTCGTATTCCTGATATGCAAGTATCAGGGGCGGGGAAATGTTTTCAGATGGAATTTATATTGAAAATGTTGCGGAAGAATTCAACATTCATTATTCAACGAAATTGTGAATGGATTGCAATCATATTTTTATCTTATTAACTTATATTACAGGCCACGGACTCTTGTACTTTCATTGTTATATTGTGTTCCGCGTCAGAGATATTTGTATTAAAATCTACCAAATTAACTCAAAAATGATATATGCGATATAAACTCAACTCAATATTAGATACATGAGGAAAAAGTCAACCAGAAAAAGGACATCATTATATTGGGTTGTTCGGAAAGTCATTTCGTTTTTTTGGGGAACATGAAAGACAGTTTTCGTATAATGAATAAATATTTTATTAAATTATATATTGGCCATTCTGGTCCAACACCTTTTGCCATCTTTCTGGCAGTAACATAATTCCCCTCTCATAAAAGTTTTGGTCCTTGCTGGCAAAAAACTCGTCCAGGTGGTTTTTGACATCTTCATTTGAGGTAAAGGTTTTGCCATCCAAAAAATTTTGCAGGGACCGGAACAAATAGTAGTCGGAAGGCGCCAGATCTGGAGAATATGGTGGATGTTGCAGTACGTGCCATTCAAGCTGTAAAAGTTTTTGGCGAGTGACCAAACTTGTGTGAGGTCTCGCATTATCCTGGTGGAACACTACACCCTTCCTGTTGATTAATTCGGGCCTCTTCTCTTTAAGTGAATCATTCAATTTGTCCAGCTGATGACAATAGACTTCTGAATTAATCGTTGTATTGTCCGGCAAAAGCTCAAAAAAAACGATTCCTTTGACATCCCACCAAACGGAGAGCATCACCTTTTTTTGGTGAATGTTGGCTTTTGACACGCTTTGAGCCGGTTCATCTTTTCTGCTCCATGACCTCTTGCGTTTAACATTGTTGTATACAACCCATTTTTCGTCCCCAGTAATAATCCGCTTCAAAAATGGATCATTTTCTAGACGTTTGAGGAGCGAATCACACGCGTCAACACGACGACACAAATTTCGCTCGGTAAGGACATGGGGCACCCACACATCGAGCTTCGAGGTTAAGTCCATGCCTTTCAAATGGCCATAAACAGTTGAATTCGACAAATTTAACCTCTCACCGATCTCTCGTGTGGTGATTCGCCGATTTGCATCAACTAATGCCTTTATCGCATCTTTGTCAGCTTCGACCGGCCTTCCAGACCGTGGTGCATCTTCGACATCAAAATTGCCGGATCGAAATTTTGCAAACCAGTTCTGGCACTGGCGTACTGTTAACACGCCTTCTCCATACACATCCGTCAATTTTTTTCTCGCTTGGACAGCATTTTTACCTTTTCTGAAGTTAAAAAGTAAAATATGACGAAAATGCTGCTTATTGCTCTCCATATTTAAAAAGGCACCAACCAAAAACTACTGGGTAGAATTAATAGAACTTTTTCACACACAAGCCTTGCAATATCAGCTCTCATGACATATAATGGTTATGGGGCTTAAGTGTGAAGTTAGTTTCGAAAAAACGTAATTAAGTCCTCTGGCGGGAAAAAACGAAATGACTTTCCGAACAACCCAATATTAGAAATATGTGGCTTAGACCATGGTCTAGGTCTAGACCGTGCTCATTCATATTTAGCGCGAAATCACATTGTGTTTAAGAAAACATATCCACTTAATTTCATTAAAATATCACACACATTGGACAACATAAACGGTTTAAAGTCAGATGGAAAGTCTGGAATTTTTATATCGGGCATTTTTGGGATAGATTAGATAGATAGATCATTATTCAAGTATATTAGGGAATATGTTTTCACCCAACTTTGTGAAGGTAACTAACACAGTGAACGACATATTCGGCATAAAGTCTGCTAGAATAGCGAAAATCATTATATGTGGTATATGGGAGCTAGGATAATTCGTAGACCGATTTCACACATTTCCGGTATTAAACGATGGTATATCGCTTAATTTTGCTAAAATATCTTACATATTGACAGAAATATATGGTAAAAAATCTACCCAGAGGTTGAAAATCCGTACATTAGGTACATGGGGGCTAGGGGAAGTATTTATCCGATATCCCCATTTCTGACACAAAATCACACTATTATCATGGAAAGATAATCCTCCGATTTCATTATAATATCTCACAGATTTCCCAATATTTTCGATAAAAAGTCAGATAGAGCCACTGAGGTCCTAATATTGAGTATCTGACATATCCTGAAGGCACTACTTGTACAAAGTTCGATTTTCATATCTTAACTGTTGCTCGATGTATATACTTTAAAGTGAAAGGATCAGATGAAACTTAAAATTGTGTTATAAGAAGTAGGCGTGGTTTGTACCAGATTTCGTCCAATTCCACAATGTGACATAAGAATGCAAATATAATGTCATATACCGAATTTTGTTGAAATCGGTTATGGGGTTCTTGAGATATGGAATTTCTCCTAAAAGTGGGCGGTGTCACACCCATAACCAAAACTTTACACGGATTCCTATGCAACTCTTTTGTATCATATTTGTTGCAAGATTTAATGTTTCTAACGTGTTTCTTCAGCGAGTTATCGCACTTTTAGTAATTTTCAGCATAACTTTTGTATGGTCGGTGAGCGTGGCTATTATCCGATTTCACTAATTTTCTCTATATATGAGGAGATACTAGAAAAACTTAGTCGGAATAAGTTTGATTGATGTAGCTTTAACGGTTTCCGATATGTATTTTACCTATTGAGGGCGGGGCCATACCCACTTTAAGAAAATTTTTTAACCACAGAACCCACACACTTGAATCCTCCGTACGAAAAAATACGTTTCTATCTTTATTTGATGTTTAATTATAGCACTTTATAGGTTTTCGATTAATGGCATTTATACTCATTTATACATTTATACTGACTTTATACAACATACATATATATAAACTTGCTCTGAGTAAGTCCTTCTAGCATCTCCTCATATTCTGAGAAAATTTGTGAAATCGTATAAAAACCACGCCTACTTCTCATATAACACAATTTTAAGTTTCATGTGATACTTTTACTTTAAAGTAGATAAATCGAACATCAATTTAGATATTGGAATAAAGCTTTTCGCGAATAGTACGTCCAAAATATGCCATCTCATGCATAAAAAAGGGAAATCGGATTATAACTTTACAGGCCACCAGATAGATTCCCAATATATGCACCACAATGCCTCTATCTGATTTTTACCGAAAATATCGATAAATCTGTAAGATATCTTAATGAAATTTGAGGATTATCTTTCCATGATAATAAAGTGATATGGTGTCAAAAATGGCGAAAATGGAGTAAATACTTCCTCTACCACCCATGTACCTAATATATGGATTTTCAACGTGAACATCTTATATTGGATATACTACATATAATGATTTTCGTTATTCTAGCAGACTTTAAGCCGAATATGTCGGTCACCGTGTGAGTCACCTTCACAAAATTCCATGGAAACATATTCCCTAATATACTTGAGTAACGGTATATTAGTGACAGTGAAGAACAGTGAAAAAACTTAATGTGATCAGTACAGACCTCTATCCCAAGTATGCCCTGTATAAGAATTCCCCACCATTTCAATTCCATATGACTTTAAACCGTTTATGTTGGTCAATATGTATGATATTTTAATGAAATTAAGTGCATTTGTTTACTTAAACACAATGTGATTTCGCGCCAAATATGAATGAAATCGGTCTACACAGCTTGTTCCTAATATAATTATTTCCTTTTCTCTGATTAACCTTTTCCTCATGTATCTAATATATTCAATTAAACCACTTTGGTTGAGTTTAAATCGCATATATCTTACTTGAGTTAATTTGGTAGATTTTAATATAAATATCTCGCACACAAAGCAATATATAGCAACGAAAGTAAGTTAGTCAATGACCTGTAATATAAGTTAATAAGATACCAAATATGATTGCAATCCATTAACGGGTTCGTCCAATAATGAATGTTGAATTCTTCAGCAACATTTTTTAATATAAAGTTATGCCAGCACTTGAAAGCATTTCCGGCCTTTGATCCTTGCACATTGCTTGGGTATAAAATGTTTGGTTCCATACGAACTTAACCCTTCCTTAGTTGTTTTAGTTTCGTTTTGGTATCTTGCCAATATTGTGCAGTATTGGAAATGTATTAGGTTAGATTAGTATCGAGATATTTACCAGGATTTATGTGATATTGATACCTTCCTATGGTACACATTGCCGCGGACCTTTGCGAATACGTCATCCTGAATTCTTAGTAATCACTGCGCATTCGAATACCAAGTATTATGATATGTCCGCCGTAATGTAACCAATCGACACTCGTCTTTCGATTATATACTCATTTAGTTTATATATAGCATCTTAGTCAGTGGTGACCTGTATATAGCGCAAACGGTAGTGTTATATATCTGTGGGTAGATTGGTAAAGATGACCATACGTGCCCTACGACAATTACTCTGTAGTATTAATTGTAGTTAAAACTTCGGTTTGAAAGATCGTCGGAGGGAAACCAGCAGACACGGAGAGTCTGGTTCTGTGGCACATTAATTCCTTTTGCTGTTTTCAAGCTTTTGGTGTACCTCTGTAAATGCTTTCTCTGAGATACTCCTCTAAAGAAAGAAAGGACCATGCCAGTTCATGTTACAGTTCTGTGTAGTGGTGAACCTTCTCATGAAGTTCATCCTTTAGGTAATATCGTCCATAGGAAAGATTGCCAATAGTATTTTTCACTAATGTTCCTACAATTCCGAGGCGTTTGTCTCATTCCCTCGCTATTTTTTACGTTAAGACTCTCGAAACTAACATAGATTTCTTTCTAGTAAATGGGGTTGGAGTCATTGGTGATGATTAATTAATTAATCTCACACACCACCTCTTTACCAGACTGAAGCCTCTTTGACTGAATTTTTAGCTGTGTTTTAGCAATATTTTCTTAGTTGGATAAGTAACAAGCTACAGATTATTTCCGATATTAAAATGGCTTTAAATATTATTTTATAAACCTTCAAACGTGCAAAGTACATACCCAAGTACTGTTTTGTCCATTTATATATAAATGTTTGACCATTCATCGCTGCACTTATAGTACCTCACTTGGGTTGAGAAATGCGAATTTATGTGAGTAAGTTTCACGGATGAGGCAATTTAATCCACCACCTTCCCATTCAGAGCCACCGCGAAGTCCCAAACGCAAACATTGCAAACACCATTTTCTTTTCATGCTTGTGTACTTTTTATACGCTCTGTTACCTTTTTGAGCCTACTTTAATTTGCACTTTTTACAATTTTCTTTAGCACAGTTTGTAGCGCGGCTGGTGCCGAGTGCCTAGCGCTTGATGCCCAGCGCAGGGTAGCGGGTAGCCGATGTACGTAATGATGGGCTTATGACCACGGTCAGGTGCTGAGTTTGTTAAATTTTTTAGACCACGTGTAAATAATTGCGAATCTCAACTTGGGAGAGTGCCAGCTGGGCTGCTTTCTAGGCGTTTTCATAATGGCAGGGTTAAGTTATATAAATAGTGTGAATGTATTTATGGGATGTGTGCATTTTATAAATTTTAAGCTGAAGGCGAAAGCAGCTGCACTTTGGGCATTGTTTCTCTTTATATTATGTATCCTTTCTCGACCGCAAACTGTTAATTTTGAATTTGCTTCTGTTTCTTCGGTACATTTGAGGAGAAGATACTTTGGTTTAATTTGTATCCATGGAAAGCAAGAGTAGAAGAATAATATTTAAGCGGTTGAGCTATGAGAGTTAAAAACTTATTTCTTTTCAATTAACACGATAACTGCGTAAGTATTTTTAAACAAGTCCACAATAGTACGAAAGTTATTTCTTCATTTGGCAAATAACCGCTAATTCGTCTGCACTTCTTCTATACCAGTCTTGTATATGAGTTTTGATCCTCTTATTTATATTGATATCTCGTAAAACTCATTGTCAAACTCACTTGTTTTGAATTCATGTGTTAGTTATTGATGATTATTTTTTGGTGTAATTAATTGGTTCGTTTTATATTTTTTGTAGTTTTCATTTGATGTTACAAAATCTTTAAATAATCATGTGAACTCCCAAAATCTCAATATTTTTATTAATTCATTAAGTAGTATATTATATTTTAAATATGTAAGAAGCTAAAAATTTACTATATTAATTGTTTTACTGTTTTCATTTAATGAATTTTTTAAACTGGTGGCAGCCCTTTGAAGAAGCTTTTTCAGCTATAAATCTATTTCTGCCTCTTTATTTAGATACTATATTGCCGAATCGGAGTCATAGTTATAGAGATATCCAACTTATTCTAGAATGAGATCGCCTCAAAATTACCATTTTTTATAACATTTTGCATTGTTGCCAGATCATACAAAATACTAATTTTAGAGTATTTGAATTCAACAGCCTGAACTAAATATTTATTATGAATAATAATTATTATTTATTGAAAATATAATATATATGTAATTAGTTAAATAATATTTTGTGATTTCATGCAATATTAAAACATTTGCTTTCGGAACTTTCAGTAATAGTAAATGAAGCGAATTAAATTTGTCAACTGTCATTTGAGAAATATTTTTTATATTTTGAGAAAACGAAGTTCATGATTTACTCTCTCACCTTCCATTGACGTGAGAATTGTTCGTCTCTTTACCTCAGGTTTTGTTTTGACCGCATGTGGAAGAGGTCGTATCCGCGAATTTTAGAAAAATGGAAAAAGAACAATAATCGTTTGTGATTCGATTCCTGTTTTTAGAGGAAAAAATTTGCCAGTGAAATCCAAGAATGCTTCTATGATGTATACGGTAACTTCTGCTTCGATGGCGACTCTCAAAATTTGCTTCAACGAGTTTCAACGTGTTCACATGTGGATTTTTGAGGAGCCACTCCCAGGTGCTCTAAATGTGGCTAGCACGGAAAATATCCAAGAGACGTATTTACAGACTGTGATGTGCGCCTCACAGTCAGCCTTACAGTCAAACTTGCTCCGAAGAAGTTGAATACTATCCTGTCGGTCAGAAAGAGAATGACCACCGCTTTATAGAATTCGCAGTGTGTGATCTACATCGACCACCTGGAGAAGGGCGAAACAGTTAAGGGTCTACAATATGCCGATTTGTTGACATTGAAATGCCATCACCACGGCTAAATTGGTCGAACTAGGCTACCAACTGTCACTCGCCGGGTAAAAATTTTAGTCGAAAGAAGAAGAATGAGGGTCACTCCACGAAGGCTTTCTTTGAAGACCTCCAGAAAATATATTTTTCTGGCGGGTTTAAGGTGTTCAAGACTCGCTGGATCAAGTGCATCGAATTAAAACAAGACTATATTGACTATTTGTTCACTTTTTTCTCACATAAAAATATTTAATATTTTTAATTATAATAAAAATGTCATTACTCCATCTACTTTACTGCAACTTTCTAAAAGTCCGATTTTTACCCAGCTTTGGGCACTTTAAATCTCTTTTTTTTTGACTTTTTTTTGGTACTTCCCACTTTCAGTCATGTTAAAAAAATTAAACCATTAAAAAGTTGGGATTTTCGGTTTCCTCTGGTATTGTGTCAGGGAGTGGTTCCGTTTGTATACAAGTACACGACCGAGTTTTACTAGAATAAATTGAATTGACGCTGACAAACACCACCAAACAGTCAGTAAACCGTAGCTCACATGCACACACATATAAAGTGCCGGTGATTTTGATCACATTTTATTATCGCAATTTTTGTTACCTTTATTGCTGTTGCTGTGGCGCATGTAAAAGTTTTTGTCACCAACGCTACTGTGCAATTGCTTGCTGCTACAAATGTTTGCAGTTATTACCAACAGTTTCGCACACGTGTAAAAATTCCCGGAAGATATCCAAAGGTATATGGAACTGGCGACTAGTTATAGGAGTGGGCCTATATAAATGTGAAGTTGTTGTCTTTCGATACATGTATATGAACATGTGGATGTATGTGTATGTATGGAAATGTGCAAGTCGCTTTGCAAACATTCAGCGGCAACTCATAAGTCTTCCGTTCCAATCGGCGCGTCGCTGTTCACTCGGGTTCATTGCAGCGGGTTTTTTTCAATTCGGAATTTTCAATTTTAATATTAAGTGCCCTTGACACCATACACAGTATAGTCTGAAGCCGATGTGCAAGTCTATATTATTTTATTGCTCACCGGCGTGCTGCCGTTACACAGGAGGGGCAAACAGGAAACAGGTTTGCATTTTCGATGTTCCACCTACTGCTTTCTACCTTCACTCCATCTCCGGCTCAATTTAATATTTACTGCCTTCAAAAGCGATTATTTTTTCTGTTCATATAGTTGTTATTGTTCGTTGCACTTCTGCGCCGTTATAAAGTTGAATAAATGAATCGGCTATAACAGTTATTGCGACTGGAGGTTGGCTGCCGCAAGTTTGCAAGGATTGCCTGAGGCACAATCTCATGATTTATGAATGAAATACTTAAGGTAAATCGGTTGCCACGTATGCCTTCCCACATTCTTACACTTTCTCGTTATATCCTTTGCGCGTTTTTATACATTTTGACTATTAGCAATTGCCCACTCGCTTGTTAACTACTCATACTGCCACGCTACATACATACATACACTACGCTTACTGCCATTTTTTGTATTACTACTGACACATTTGGATCAATAGACTGCAATTACATACAATAAGCATGTATGTTTGTGTGGTGGGTATGTGACTACATATGCTCTTACGAATATTGGTAGAATATTGGTAGAAGCAAAAGAGCCCTGGAATGGGTGTCCTGATGCAGTGCCGCAGAGTAAATCACATCAATGAGCCCCAATTATACTGAGTCCTTGCATTGAGTCCTTACACTGCTGGTCTAGTAAGCAATGTGCTGCAAGATATAGAAAAATAGTTACTTTATAAAGCAATATTTTCTTTCAGTCTCCGATATTCTTAACTTAGCTAAATTTATGTCATTAACTCAATTCAAACGATATCTTTCGAAAAGTCAAGGAATAATCGTGAAAGAGGAGTGAAAGGAAGAGTGTTTCGAGGAATATCAAGACGACTGAATACACTTGGACTTTTACCATTACTTGTCACCATGAAACTATCTCATATTAATAGAAACCGGGAAGTCCACGTACAAAGTTTGTAAGTTGATCGGTTGAAAACTATATTTAAAAATTATCAATGGACTTATTTAAACCATCAAGGAGTCATTTTACTTTCGAAATGTTCCTGTTTTTTAGTATATGCTACAGAATTACAGGACCCATCTAAACATCATCAACATATGAAATGACAAACTTTCGATTTTAGGCAGGTAAATAGCTCGATAATTAATAGAGCTAAGAATAGATTAAAAAGGTAATTGCAAAATTCGAATAGTTGAATCAGCAGAATGCAGGAGAGCCGGGATATCTTCTACAGCTCCCAATGTTTCAATCTAAAAGAAATTGTGCAGCTAAAGTGGAAAAAGTTTAGAAATTTCATCAAATTAATATAAAATGCAATTTGTAAAATCAGTAAGTTTCAGTAAAATGCAGGCGTAAATGCAGTCGCTTACTGTCAGGTGTTCTAGCGAGCTCCCTTTTTAACCAACCAATCAGAGAGTAAAAGAGAATTGATAAGTTCAAATGCAATAATGTACACAATACATTCGCAGTTTTCAAGGAATATCTTTAATTATATTTGTACTATGCGTATGTGGGGTATAGATGTGGTCAAATAACGAGTTTTTCTGCCTTCAATCTTTAGAAGAGGGCTTCATTTAAGTTAGAAATTTTTTTTAAATAAGTCTTATGAATTTATTTTTTTCTCTTGATTTGATCCAGTTGAAAAATGATTTTGATATATACCGCAAATATGATCATACTCAAACTCATATTGGCTGAAATACATAAACCGGGCAAAAGTGAAATATGCAACCTTCGTGCTATATTTGCCTTAAAGATGTACGTTTGAGTAAAATTGAGATATTGAACCGAGATATCAAAAGCATAAACGAAAGGACAAACAGCCGCAAGGTTAAACCGATTCACCGGTCTAATCGCTAGGCGTGCGCTGTTCTATTGCACGAGGCATTATAGTTTCTTTCATTCAACGGTCGTATGTAAAATGAAAAGGTAATCATATTGTAAATATAAACCTTTAGACAGCTGCAAAAAGCCAGGAATAATATTGATGAAATGACCTAAGCAGCCATCCGCAGGAAAGTAATTTGCGAAATTATGGCTGCATGAGGAATTATTTATGCGTTTGTGCCTTTACAAAAGTTAATAAAGAAATGTCAACGATGTCTTCAGACTACAGGTATACACACTACAAAAGAAAACAACGCTACACGAAAGGCATTTAATCGAATAAGTGCTAGTGGAAATGCACGAGGAAGTGATGAATATGGCATTTAACTATCATAATTTTTTACTAAGAAAAGTGAGCAAATAAAGGTATTAATAATACAAAAACAATTGCTACAAACTTAGGATGAGTATTAGCGCTGACATAGTCAGCACGGTGTACAATCTGTCAGATGTTAGTGTGTATTAATATATACTAGTAGGATATATGGCATATATTATATATCCAGGTAGCTATTGCATTGAAACGTCTTTGTCTTTATTTCCATATAAGGGCATGTAGAGCTATTAGAGGTAACTGAATTTCATCGATCGATAATTTACCTAGTTCGCGTTTGTACCATACATATATATAACGAGAGGATAATAAAAAAGATCACATTCTTTTCAGATTCATATCGGCAAATACAGAACAGTTATTATGTACAAGTATAGTAAAAACTGATTTACTTAAACACTAATTTCTGGCTTTCTGATCCTATTAAAAGGCTTCAATAAAAATTTAGAGATCTCGACTCGAAACTTTATAACAAATCAACAAATTTAGTATTAGCCAAGACAATTTCTATTTAATTCTTGCTCTGAAAGCAAACTTTCACTAAACACTTCTCAGAAATAAATACGAAATCCATCGTTTAACGACGCATAACAGACTTTATGCTAGGGATGACATAAACAAATTAATAAAATTAAAAATGCAAGTAATGTTTATTAATATACTTTCGCAATATTTTGTAACCGAGTATAAAGGATTTGTGCACTTAATGATTGTTTGTAACACCTCAAACTCGAGATAGATATGAAGTCGTATATATTAAAATGATCACGATGAGGAGACAAGTTGAATCTGTCCGTTCGTCCATCTGTGCAAGCGATAACTTGAGTAAAAACTAGAATATCTTGATGATACCTGCTACACGTATTCTTCGGTACAATATAAAGGTTGCTATTGCATATGGGCATAACCGGAAAACTGCCACGCCCGCAAAATGCCTTTATGTGGAAACCTATAAAATACTATAACTAATTAAAAAATTAAAATGGATATGCAATTTCGTACAGGGGATCACGATAGGGAGGGGTATATTTGGTTCAAAATTTTTTTTAATTTTGTTGGCCCCGCACGTCAATAAATACGTCAGAAGCATTAAATTTCACAGCAAAGATGGCACTTAAGGGCTTGAAAGCGCAAAATCAGCGCATCAGCGAATCAGCGCAAAAATTGGAAAATGGGAGTGACATCGTCCATATTTACATGAAATCCTATATCTCAGGAACTACCTTAAAAATTTCAATCAAATTTAGTGCATACCATTGTATTCTTATAGTACAATGTGAAAATAGGCGAAATCGGATAACAACCACGCCTTCGTCACATATAACATAATTTTAAATTCAATCTCATTTCTTTAGTTTAGAGTATATAACTCAAGCACGAATCAAGATATCAGAATAATACTTTGCACAACAAGTGCCCTCAAGATGTGCCATTTCCTGCAAAAAATACCTTTTTAAGCCGCTAAGTTCCGAACATGTGCACCTATATACCTACATCAATACCTACCTACTACCTACCTAATACCTACACAATTCTAAAAGTGTAATAATTACAGTCTAATATCATCATTGACTACAAGGCCACAGCCCTAACTAAATCAGCCCGAAACCAACCGACCGCCCAACTCTGATTAAAAGGAACAACCTCCTATAAATAGATTTACAATCTACCGCCTAATCTTTCAGCCAAGAATCCGGTAAAAAGGAGACCTTTGGGTCCCTAGGAATAATTTACGCCATAATAGCAATCGGCTTACTAGGATTTATCGTGTGGGCCCACTAGACAAGAATAGAATAACATCTGACTTCTTAACAAAAATACCGGTCATTCTGGCAGATATCTTAATGAAATTCAAGGGACGTCTTTCTCTGGTAATAATGTGCCCTTATGCCGAAAATGGCTAAAAAGGGGTAAATACTTCCTTTAGCTTCCACACACTTAATATAAAAATTTTCTAACTTCCGGTTAACTTCATATCCCGTAAATAAGATGTCTTAGAGGAATAAAAAGAGCGTATAGTCTTGAATATAGTTTACTATATAAGTATAGAAGTAGAATACTATAGTTTGGTGGCAAAAATTAATGATATCAACGAATTACCCCCACCCCCAAATACTACATATAATGATTATCTACATGATTATTATCATGGAAATATGTTCTCGAGCATAATTTAATTTAATACCAGATGCAAATTTTATCTGCTTCGCCTTCTCTTAGCCCCATTACAGTGATTTCCGACTGTAGAACTAACCTTAAACCGTTTATACAAGTCAATATGTATGATATTTTAAAGAAATGAAATCTTTTCTTGACCAAAATATGCTTTAGCGCTGAATATTAATGAAAACGGTCTGAACAGCGGCCTAAACCCTATATCTCTAATATTATGATTTACGTCCCTCTGGTTGACTTTTCCCTCATACACTCAATATATTAAATTTCGTCCCTTTAATTGAGTTTATATCTCCATGGGAGATGTTAATATGTCCACAGAAGAAGTGTCAACAAAATTAATGGAGAATATTTTGTACTTCGTATTATTCGCTAATAACTAATATCATGAATATAAATGATTTGTCTTAGTTATATTGGCTTTATGAGTATGTGACCTAAAGTAAGACTTAATATGATGGCAAATATAATCGCAATGAATTCAAAATTTCATGGAATAATAAATGTTGAATTGTTAAGCAAACATTTTTTAATGCATTGTTTTTCCAACACTTGAAAGTATTTCCCCGCCTTTGATCCTTGTAGATTTTAGGAGTATGAAATGTTCGGCTACACTAGACTTAGGCCTTCCTTGCTAGTTTTTATGAACAAGTTATTTACAAAATGGCAGTTTTACAAAGATGCAGTTTTCTTGTCGAGACTAAAGAAATTATTTTCCCTTCTGAAAACAAAATTTTTCGTTCCTTCTCGAAAATTGGCAAAACATGGACTCTTTTAAAAATTGTGCACCTTTTCCTACATTGTATTAAAATTTAAAGTAATTTGATTCTACACCTTCCACTCTTTATTAAAGATTAATTTGAACTGCTCTCATGCCACTGCGAGTACAGAAAACCGTTTTTTATAAAATCAAGTGGGACCTATTGTATTTCGATCTTATTTCCGAATTTAATCACTTGGCAAATGTTCGTGAAATAGCAAACGTAAAATTCAAGCTTTCATATGATAAGGCGGAAGAAAACATATGAAATGATCTGAATACTTTAATATTCTAAATATTTCGAATAATAATACCGTTTCCTATTGCCATTTAGTAATAGTTTAGCAAGAAATAAAAAGACATTTTGTTTAAGTTATTAGAAATATTATATAATAAAATAAATAAAATATAAAGTTGTTCTGATATTGGCAATAAATAATATTATATTGGCAATATTATAGCATGATACTTAAGAGTTATATAGTTGATTTAACCTTGTATTTTTAGAGTTAAATGTGTGATATTTTTCTATTTGTACCCCTTTTTTGGTCACCTTTAGAAAATGTTCACTTGTAATACCGAAAACGCAAAGAAGATTCTCATGAAATATATATTAACGCTCAGAATTAAAACTGGTATACGGAGTACCCGTTTCTCTGTCATGGTTAGTTGATCATGAAATAAAAATAATATACAATATATTTAAAAGAAAACCTGAAATGCCGCCCCAGCAACTGTTTTTTTGTGTATTTCCAATTTAATTTTTACTAACTAATGAATCCGTTATTATTATTGTTACTAAATTTTGCATTTACCTAACGATTTGACTACGGCACTTTCATAAATTTGAAAAACTTTTTGAAATGTGGAGTGTGAAGAAATTTTTAAAATTATGCTGGCAAAATGTGCTTGAAGGTTTGACAAATGTCATTTTATTTCTTAAAAAAGTTGAAAAACGACATAATCTTTCTGCATACAAAAGTAGATTCAACATGTTTCCTTTTACTTCCTTAGTGAATTTGTATATACATGCATAACATTTAGATAGAGTCGCCATATAAGTAAATACTCGTATAGATGGTTCTCAAGGAAAGCACTTGTTATGCTAAAAGTCTGCCTCCGCTCCTTACTAAAGCTATGCGTTGGCATACACATGCGCGTACTTACGTACTGCTTAAAGTGTCTGTTCATTCCGAGTTTCTAAACAATTGGTCACAGCTACATAAGTTGCATGTTTCATACAATCGGAGCACACTGAGCTCTTATCTGTAAACAATTTTTTCCGCTATTAGCGTAAGACTGGCAAGTGGAGTGAAAAGTGCAAAGTTGCTCTGATTTAGAATTTTGCTGCAGATAGATAATGCGGCTTGGATTCGGCGTTAGGTGAGCGCTTACCACACTTGGCGCCACAAACTACTTACGACGCACTCTTTTGGTGGCGCTGTGGCTAGACAACCAATAGCTCAGCAAAATATCACCTAACCGGCGAGTAAGTTGCATCGTCCAAGTGAATTTGCCTTAAGTTGTGGTTTCAATATAGTTTTCCCATTTTCTTCATATTCTTTATTTTTGTTTTAATACACGCTTACTTCTTAGTGCACGTGTTTATTTTTGGCCAACCTTATTCCAGAAAAAAAAGAAAATGAACAAAAAACATTGTTTTTCTCAACTGGAAGATTCACACCGTGTGTTATCATTTAGGATATATTCCTTAAAAACCAAAATCAAAGAAAAAAAAGGCATATAGCATTTGAAACATAGACATATGTCCTATGTACATATGTACATATGTATTTCCGAATGCATCTTTTTTCCGTTGAAAATTGGTGTTACATGCATATTAAGAGGTTAGACGAGTGTATAGTTTTCAAAAACCCTGATATTTGTTTTTGGCTGAAAGTATATCTTAGGGTCTTAAAAACTTTATTCAATAGGTAGAATTGTGCGAAAATACAACTTTCCTTGTCCAATCCGCTGTAGCGTTTGGATCAATCAGCTTCAACATTTAAAACCTTGCACATGCTACTTTTTCGGTCAGAAATTTAACCTCTTGTGTACAAGTCCACGACTTTGCGATCAATTTTTGTAAAACCAAAAGCGTACATCACAAGTCTTTAGAATCACTATCGCCCGCAAGGGTCCATTTAATGTTATTCTGAAGATTGGCCTAGTAGCCGCCATTTTTTATCAGAACGTCAATTTCAAAATGTCGATTTTTTTTTTCTTTACTCCCAGAATAAATTGTAATTCAATAAATGTAGGTCTTTTTTAAGCAGATTGTTTTCTTCATCGCGCCTTCCGTAATACTTTTTCAAGAGCCTTTTTTCTCTTTCTCGTAAGTGTCTTAAAAGTTTTTGTGAAGCAGGCATCCATCAGGTTCAAATGGATGTGGAGTGAATGCTCTTTCGGAAAATAAATAGGGCTGTTCCAATTCTACAAGCTCATCGCAATAATACATAATTTGCAAAACCCAACATCATATAGCAATAATCTAGACGTGCAATCTAGACGGTGCAATACTGAACCAAAATTTTTATATTTTTTGATATTCACTTTATGTCGACACGGATCACTTAATAAGGATGCGCCATCAGGTTGAGTCAATTACGTACGGAACTGAACTACTGACGTACGGAACTGACTACCTATCTCTCCATTTCATTGAAACTCCCTTCCCTGGGGTCGCAAATGCAGCTGTCATAATATTCACCTTCATAGTCTCATAGCTACTGGCAACATCTTACTTTGGCAGTTCATAAATTTCATCTCTTCATTCATTTTGTTTTCATTTCCGCTTCCGTTGTGTCAATACAGGAGGTTGCGACAGTTGAATCTATTCGATTTTCCTCACTTTCTTTTCGTCTTAACAGCTTGCTAAGGTAATGCCGTGCATAGGGCCCCAAAAGCTAAACTCTGGTGTTTTTCGTGTTAATCGTTTAAACTGTCCAATATATATGTGCTCATAGCCGAAGATGAAAATCAAGCACTATTATTCCCATCTTCTTTTCTCCCTTCTATGGCTTCCATTCAATCAAAGAATGTTGGCAAAGGTGATATGTTTGCGTACAATTTACTCAGTGTAGCTACTGTGTCCGTAGCGTCGGATTGACATAAAACAATTCCATTGAATTCGACATGTCATTTCGATTTTAAGTCAAATACGCTAGAGTCAGTAACACCTGGACGCAGTTCTTCGTCTTCTTTTCTTCTCGCATTTTTACAAGCAACATTTGCTAATAAAATAAAGTCTGTTCAGCGCCGGTTATCGCACTATTGCGCGAAAATTCCATTGGTTCTTTCTCAATACTCTTGAAATATATAACATTCCCTCGGACAAGTAGAAAACTTTTTAGAAATATATGTATATAGAATGTATGACAATCTGATAGCAATGTAAACATCATGTTTACCCGTGGATTTTGGTGAGTGAATACTGTTAGGGGCAACAGTGCGTTAACAATAATTAAGATATTGTCAAAATCGTATGACATTTCGCCAAATCTAGATACAAGGAAATATTTTTATATATATATATATACATCAAGCAAAATATTGTGGAATAAATGGAATTTGTCTACGACACTATTTTTTCGATGCGAAACAAATTACGCCCCTATACATGATGAAGAATTGTTAATGGTTTCGACCATATCTTTTCCAAAAATCTCTAATTTAAGCAATTCCTTGCAATAATATTTGATAGTGACCGAAAACTAAAAGTGATAATGAGCATGTTCTTGCTAGGCATTTAGCCAAAGTATATTTCGATTCACCCAGACTTTTTGAGTAATTTCCCCTTAATAAAATAAAGTTTCCTAACCAATCAAAAACAGTTTCCCAAAACTTTCTCTACTACAGAACCATCAATTAATTTACCAAAAATATAACATTCCAATAAAATATATATATATATATACCGACTCTTTTGGAAACAAAAACTATAGGTGAGGGTAAAAAAGAAAAACACGGATCGTGTCATCGGTTTTTGGTTTCAATACATTTCACGATAAAGATATCTCCCTTACTTAGCTAAATGAAAGTATATTATTAATTGACAGAGATATCCAGTATTAAGCTACTCTATGGTTTGCAGTCTTTATACTACGTATTTAATGTATGGAAAACATGTTCTGACCCCATGTCTTTGTGAAGTGATTTGGACTGATTTACTTCATTTCGGTTTGTTGTTAGGGGTACAAAGCCTCATCATTCAGCCATCCATGTTCATTATCAGGCATTATACATCAAAACAAAAAAAAATTAACGAAATTTTGAAGGATGAAATGTGCTTTTATATGTATGTATCTTTATTGCACATGAAAAATTAAAACTTTGAATGACACACAAAGGAGTAATCTTACATAACTTTTTCACTTCCTCCAGCTCACCCATCACTACCGCGTAAGTCTGCTCAAACCTGCTAAGGATAGTGAATCAAAGAGGCAAAATAGATGGTCTCTGCAAATAAATAGTAAACTCTTAGTTAATTATACGCACGGGAAGAATCACAGCTGCATGCGGGTTTAATTATACACGTACATGGCAGGGGCCATTATTTACAAGTGCAAATTCGGAAGAACATAAATGCAATCAATAAACCGATAATTTATACCCACATTCACTATTATGTGAAATGCAACTAGGGGGTGAGCCTTGAAATTTTTTTTTGAGTTCCTATGAGACCGGCACAAACTTAAACGGACTAAAATACTACTTTTATTATAGTGACAATTATACCCTCTCACTTCCGAAAAACTAAGATTTATTATTAAAACATAGAATTTATTAGAATAACAAATGTTACGTTGATTACAATAACATTGGTATGAATTCCTTTGTATATTAAATTGTTTGTAATTTCAATTAGATAATATTGCAAGACCTACTCCTGATCTCATACTTGACATGGAATTCACAAACAAAGGGCTTTACCGAAACTGATTTTTTTTTACCGTATATATACGTAGTTTTGTAATTTTTTCATAGTCACGGGTTTTGGGGTATAAAAAAATCTTCAAATACAAGTGCACAAGTGATTACAAATATTGTAAAAAATTTTCTTCATAATCGGATTCAAATTCTTTGACAATTCATTCTACCCGAAATGTGCAGACGTAATTGTTTAAAATATTAGAGATAAGAAGACCGCCCCTAAGCAGTTACACTCATTGATGGCTTTCAAACTTTTCTTGTGAATTAAGGTTTGGATGATAACAAACTCTATACAAATATCGATAAAACCGAACTTACTATACGAATCCTTAAACATATACTTTATTGGCACACTGTTCGCAAATGAGTATATAAATTGTAATGGCATCTTTACATACAAATCTTCATATACATGCATATAATCCAGGCAGACTCACTTCAATGTTCGCCACTTCCGACTGAAGTTTCCGGCTCAATGTTTATGGCCGGTAGAATCACTGAATTTGCTCGTTTCGTCATGACGAATTCATAAGTGCAAGAGTTGATGGCTGAGTTGCTCCAATTGTGGTTTCTTACTGATTGAATGAAAAGGATGCAAACGGAGTCCTGAAGAAGGGCAAAACTTTCGGCTTAGCTCTGAGATGCTCTTCTCTGCCCACAGAAGACGTTAGCGATAGCTAACTCTAACTCTGCCCAACAACATTTCACAAACCACAACCCACAAAAGCTCGGGCCGACCGACATTGGTCGAATTGTATATTCCCAATGACCATGCAACCAAGTAGGAGAAGGCTTCAACAGTTGAGTGTTGTCGGACTAAAGGAGTGCTAGCTATGCAGCTGTTTCGACGTTAGTTTTCAATTTACAGATGCGCGTTGCATATCTTTGATTTCTCTTTATACTCAATGCCCAACTGCCATTTCTGCACTGTCCACAACTTTGTAGCCTTGATATTTAGTAATTTAATTTATTAATTTGTTCACTTTCCGTTTCTGTTTCTGTTTCAGGTTTTGGCTTCGTCACATTTCAGAGTGAGGATGTGGTAGATAAAGTTTGTGAAATTCATTTCCATGAGATCAACAACAAAATGGTAAGTGCTCACATATTTCCCTCGAATTCTTTCGGCCGTTTTGAGGGTGCTACCGCCTGCTTTTTTCTTTGATACAACCACCAAATACGACCGACTTTCATGAAATAATTCTGATGTTGCTTATTTGTTTACTTTTAGGTCGAATGCAAGAAGGCGCAACCAAAGGAAGTCATGCTGCCGGCCAACTTGGCCAAGACACGCGCTGCTGGTCGCTCTGCTTACGGTGAGTTGGTAGTTTGGGGCGGTAATGCCAACGGTGGCGGTCTAATCAGTAGTACATTTGCCACTGCGACACACCACAATATTACCGGCGCTGCGGCTGCCACCAGCTCAGGCGCTCACCACCACCATCATCATCATCACCATCCGGCACATCCGCATGCCGGCATGTTCGGCGGCTCAAGCGTGGGCACTGGCGCTGGTGCGCCCACAGCATCCACCTCGTTACGCTACACGCCATATTCCATACCGACACACTTCTCGGCGGCTGCTGCGGCCGCTGCTGCAGCTGCTGCCAATCACCACCATCAGCAGCAACAACAACAACAACAGCATCAACAGCAACAACAGCAAGCCGCTGTGGTGGCGGCAGCCGCTGCACAGCAACAACAATCGTTAGTCAATGCGGTTGCAGCAGCCACCGCCGGCGCTACACACACTTTAATACCACTCTCGGCTACCACGGCAACTGTTCAACCATCGGCGGCAGCACCCTCTCTACTGCAATACGCCGCTGCTTCAGCTGCCACCAACCCACAAGCAGCCTCACTGTACGATGCCGCTGCAATTGTTGGATATAAACGCCTGTTGGCAGCTGCCGCAGTCGGCGGCTTACGTGCTCCACCAGCGGTAGGACATCTGGCTCCGCCAACCGCTACACAAATACGTCCAACCCCAGCCGCGACTGCAGCCGCCTCCCTCGGTTACCCATTAAGCGATTTACTCTCAGTGCAAAGCCTGGAAATGCCAACTACAGCCACACTTTATCAGCTGCCGGGGGCCAACACTCTCGGTATCTGACCACCAACGGCAGTCATTACCCAGCTGCCACGGCCACAGTAAAGAATTGCACTAAAATCGCCGCACAGAAGCGCAATATTTGTGTTTCAATACCAGGCGTCATTTCGAGGTTGAACAGTTGTTGGATGAGAGCAATACATACACACAATACACATAGTGGGACGCAACATTCAATTTCATTGCGAAATTTCCCAAGAGAATGACATTTTACACTTTGCATTAATTTGATGCAATTAACGGTATTAAATTATTTTTTGGCCTTATTGCAATAATGCGCACTGAAGTTCCATAACACGGAAGCGACCTATCAATTTGACAACTTGTAACATGTCAAAGAATCCATACATGAGTGAGCATATTTCATATATATATATATATAATATATATATTCATGTATGAACACATATATAGATGTGAGTACATAAGTATATGTAATACATCGATGCACATTGCATATGCACAGGTACACTTCAGTCAAGTCATCCAGTTATTAACTACTGTACAACTGGTATGAACCACAAGCATAACTAGTCAGTCGGCTATTATAATACCATTCCACCAAGTGGTATTTTTACTCCGCCGATGGACTACGAGATATCAAACGCCAGATTTCCATCAGAAATATGCCAGTTCTAAGCATATAAAGAATATTCTAGTTTGATTATGGAACAAAGCTATGAGGCAAACAAAAGAACCCCTTCTATAACGGGTATAAGCCTGCAGACCTAGCTCTCAGATTGTAAACTGTTAAATTTTCTGACTAGCTTGATGCTTCATTGTAAGGACCTTCCAACTAACTGTCATACAGCGCATCGATGATTGTATGACAAAGGCGCTCCTTTTATGTAACACATAACGGCCGTTCATTTAAGTATTCATTTAAATAATCAGATTATACATGCACAATCACACACACATGCATAAACCTTCGCCACGAACTTAAAGCGTGATTATGCCTACACGCACACTGACACAAGTATAAAGTATTACGTATATATTATATATTTTTAAATAAATATTTGTTAGGATTTAGCCAAAATGTACTTGTAACATTCTTAGGATTCACGCGAAATCGATTTGCAGCTCTAGCGCTGTATACTTATTAGCATTAAGACTTACTCTTCTGTACAACATATGAAACGATTAGTTATATAGCTAATACTCGTATTAATCGGACAACTCTCTAACCAAACAAACAAAGCAAACATATTAGATAAATTATAATCGTAAATATTTTACAATTTCGAACTTATACATATATGTAAATGTGCTTCCAACGTTTTTATTACTAACATTAATACAACTATTAGGCATAGGAAATGGAAATGTTATCTCTAGCTTTTGTTACAAGTGCCAAGCAAGATGAAATAGCATAAAAATTGGAATCGATGTTTATACCTTCCCGCTTTGCAAGTTCTCAAGTACAGTTGGAATGTATTGCTGCTTTGAAAGACAACTTGTATACTAGCCGTCATCGATACAATATTTCTCTGCCCGCTATCTTGGAGCGTTATTCTTTTGTCAAAAAAATGAGATAAATGAAGGAATACAGATACCTAATTAAAGTGTATACCCGCATCATAAATGCTATCAAGTTATGTTTTACAAATTTTAGACTAATTTTACTATTGCGAAACATTCAAAATGACAAATTACTGTCAAAATGGCATACAATATTTGTTGTTATGAAAACATTTAAATCTTAAAATGATATACGAAGATAAATCTTAAGTATTTATTTATTTATTTTAGGAAGTTTAATAAGGCGCCACAACCTAATGTGTGTATACCAGCACTCGTACACATGAGCTCGTCCTCATTTTATAAATATTGAGAATGTTACATAATAAAATGTTAGTACAAACACAACAATCATAAGTAGAAATCCTTTCTTACTAAAACGCTTGTTGTTGCCCATTTGCATTTTTCATTAACACAATGCATTTTCTAGTGCTATTTCAGCATTCGTTTTCAAAAAGTCTATTTATTCTCTGAACTCACAAATAGCTCAATGGTTCCAATCAATTGATCCAGTTCGACCAAGTATATGTATGTAGATTTAGGCAGTTCTTTTTCGCTATGCGAATTGAAGACAGCTAGTATATAGACATCATTGGTGTTCCGAACTATCCCGCATCAGAAATTTTGTTGTTCCGAAAGTGTTAAATTCAAAGGGCAATACGACATCCCATCCTCGAACAAGCACACAACATGTCACCGAATCGACACAAATGTGATTCACCACAAAATCCAGCTTATCACGCATTTGAGCTTGTTTAATGGGTTTCCAAAAAAATTTGCCCTTTTAAATTTTCGCTTGGACACAGTTAAGCCCCCAGTTGTTTAGCAATAAAGACAACAGCAAAAGCTAGAGATCATCGAAATATTATTAAAAATAGTCGATATTTCAAATACATGAATAAATGTTTCCCGTAAACTAATACTAAAGTTACGTAACAGTTCTAATGTTACTGTTAGGCCTAGATTTATTACTCACACACACATACAAAACGTATGCAGCTAGAAAAAAATAAATTTGTACTCTCCAATATTTGTACTATTCATACATTAACGGCTTAGCAGCCAACTTAAATGAAAGTTCGCAAATTTAATTAAGTTATAATAATTAATTACCACTGAGTAGAGGTAATTATATATGTAAATTGTAGAATATAGCCAAAATCAGTCACTATCAAGAAATTTTAATTGATTCAACATAAGTACGTAGTAAGCATAATCGAGAACTAAAATTACAATAATATCAAAGGGCTTACATAGCAAGCCGAAAAGGCTACACAACTTGATTTATAAATGAAATATCTTTAAGCAATTCACAACCAAATACGTAGACGGGAAGTGGTACGTTCTAGGTATGTTTTCAAATAGATAACAACTCAGAGATTACTTAAATTTTGAAGCTTAGCCTTAGTTTTGTTTAGCATTTATATACAAAATTATAAAGTAATCCTGTAACTAGCTGAACCAATATTGTTACAATCTAAACAATGTGTCAAGACGTAGTTTGTGAGATGCACTTGTAAAATGCGTCACATATTTTATTTACTTCTCGTCATTTCTAAGTTCTTATAAATAGTTGTAATTAGGTAATGATCCGCTCGACATAAACATATACGCAATGAAACCCAATTGAGTCGAAGTTGATTATATCAACCACCTATGGAAGCAGTTGTGCCTCATTAGCAGTTCCATTGAATCATCGACCATGAACGAATGGGAACATGCCATGCATTTACCCACTTAACTTTGTTTGCTAAATGAAATTGTAATTGCGATATATAATTTAAAAGAGCCGTGTCGAGAAATGATAACTTAAAAAGCAGAAGCGGATGAAAAAACACGTTTAGACGGCTATAGATAAGTGAAGGCAGTCGCGGAAATGCTTGGCGGCACGTGTGTAGGCAATGCTTAAAACACGTAGCACCATGGTCGCCCATTAAGTGGTGCACAATAACGAAACCCAGGTTGTTCATAAGCACTCCAACAGTGACGGTGGCGTTGGTGCGAGGCAGCCTGCAGAAAACACCCAGCAGCAACGGCACGTGCTAGCCATGAAGAGTTAAATGAGCAGTCACTATTCACGAGCTGCAATTGCCCAATGCACTAGTGTTTTAACATTCACTTGAAGTATGAGACTTAGCTCTCATTTTATTTTACAATTTCCTCTTCGTTTTCCGCCAACCCCTTTTGCTTTTTGCTTCATAATTTGTAGCTTCACTTAATGTGTTTTTTATATATCCAAGCATATATGTTGGCCATATATTTAATTTTTTACTTAATCATGTTGTTTAATCATGTGTTTAATTTAGCTTCGATTTAGTTTTTTTTTTTTCGATGTCACAATTAGTAGTGTTCTTTTTAGAGTCAGCCACGCAAGCGAACAAAGTGCTGGTTACGGGGCGTATACGTGACATCGCACTTCGGCGCCTCTCTCAACAGCATATCCGATCCATCCGATATGCATGTCCGATACATATGCGACACGTATTGTGCATCAGATAGCCACACTTTTGCTTGGTTGTGTGTGTGTGTGTTTGGATAAAAGAAAAATTTGGTGTAAACTTTAAAACACTCACGGCTCTGTAACTCTCCCATTCATTAATGATTATTTAGGAAATATTTAATTAGCTATGCGAAAGAAACGTGTATCACTTCATAGAAGAATCGTAAAAGTATTGTAATCTATGTGTATTTCCGTGTTTAGCAACATATTTAGTCACTAGCATAAGTTTTCTTTACTTTTTAAATTTTAATTAATTTGTATAACGTCTATTAGAATTTAATTTACAAATCAGTCGATGGGCGTGTGCTAGGCACGAACCTCGAGAACGTGTAGCGGTAAATGCGTCAAAGCCAACGAGCGATTAGCGAAACGAACACCTCAATGGAACCGTAGCTGACATAATTTTAAGTCAACAATTATTATAAAATATTAATAATTTAGATTCAGGATGTAGTGTTAATGAATATAGTAGTAGTGCATTCGCAAATGTGATAAGCGCTGATTTTAGCTTGCTGTTGATATAATTTGCCAGAGTTGCTTTGCTTTTTGTTTCTTTACGAAATATTCACAGTGAAAGCGAAATAGAATAAAATAACATTTGTATTAAAAGTATCCATAAATCGGTGTTGGCAACACTTGCTTTTGCACTACAAATCTAGATGTACGATCAATAAAAATAAATATTACTATGTACGCTATAGTTAGAACTCGTACTTGTCCAATCGTATGTACTTAAATGTATACATAGCCTTAATTTAACATTAAATAGTCATAGCCTGCAAATTAACACTTGATCATTAACTAAAATTTGTTAATTATTTATTAAGTAAGTCTAATGGACTTTTATTCTTATTATTATAAAACGGTCTCGAGGACCTGTAATCAAAATAGTTATAATTGATGGAAAAGTGAATATTCTCGCTAATATAATATAATGTTTTGTCGAAAATGGATCACAACAGTTAGATTATTTTTAACACTTACTCAGGAAACACAGAGTGAAAAATGTCTGTGTTCTTCTTCATAATTCTTCATAAATACCATAAATTGTTTCTTTTAAAAATTAACCAATGTTTAAAATAACGGTATCTCGGATGCACCCCGCTGCACTAAACCGGTTTGTGTTTCGGTTTCCAATACGGAATCCCATTCCTAGTAATAATATCTTTTCACTAAAATTTCAACTTCTTCGTCCTTAACAATCAAATCTGCATTTGGCAATGCTCTCGCCTCATTAGCAGCAAATTTTTGAGGCATGAAAAGGCATTCCAAATAAAATCTTTTCCGCTCATATTTATTTAGTTAAAAGTAATTGGTATTTTTCTTAATTATAAATCAATTTATTTTGATTCGAAATTTACATTGCCTTTAAAAAAATCAAGATGTTAAACTGACTTCTTCAAATACAAAGAGAAATTCAGTTATTAATTATAATTAATTATATACAATTTAGATATTCACTATTAACAAATCTAATATTTAGTTAACAATATATATACTTGGAGTAGCGCGTTTCCATTATAACAATTAAAAAAAAATCTAGTTATAATATCAGTATCTATTAAGTCAATTTTCTTTTTCATAGTTTTTAAACTCTTAGAATCAATGTAATTTATATATATATATATATATATATATTTAAACATTTATATTTTTATACAAATTCTCAAACTTGAATGACTACTAGAGTTTTTCATGTTTAAATACTAAACATATAAATTAGTATAGTAATTAATAGAAGCTGTGTATTCTTTTCTCTTTCCTCCCATCAAAACAGATAACATCATGTGGGGACTGGGAACACTACCGGACGGTAAGTAAATATTCGAAAATCTACTTTCACACATTAATTAAATACTAGACACATATTTCATGCTGGTTGTTTACATAAATACACCATATTTTCGTTGTTATAAATATACTGTTCCCCTACTCATTCTCGGACTCTCACTAGTTCAACAATCTCTATCTGATTATACAGTTTTTTTTTAATCATCACTCAACATTCTTCGACTAACTCTATTTCGAAAGCTCTCAGACCCTCAACATTTTTATGAAAATTTTCTTTATATTATATATATTTTTATATATTTTTATATTTATATTATATATAAAGAAATCTTTCACAAATGAATCTTATACAAATGATATCAATGAAAATATTCCAATCTAATGTATCGTATTTTTAAAGTTACGACTTGTTCTATTATACCATCAATACATTATATATTACGATTTGAAAAAATATCCCTCCAATTTGGTCGAATTTAAAACGTTAAAAAGTAATTCAATTCTCATATGTGGATCCTGATTTATCATCCCCAATGTAGTAATAAATCCACAGCTCAGATCTGCTTTAATAACCTAACCTTTATTTTGCACATCGAATATGTAGTAAAAAGGCCACATCCCAAAATGTTTCAATATCCTTCTTTTTTACCTCAGTAATTTCTTCTTCATTACTATTCTTGCAATCATTATTAAAATATAAATTAAACTGTTGTGATGAATAATTGTATCTCCTGCGTTAAAATTTTTATTACTATATAGATATAGGTTAAACTTTAAAAAAATAAAGTAACTTTAAAAACAGATTTTTCAGGCCACCGCTTTAATCATACATATTTAGATATAAATACCAATTGCTAACTAATATTAAGTCGATTATACGTGCAAATTACTTATGTATTAACTTTGATTTTGCAATATCAGATTTACGAACACGCCTTCAGTGGGTGTTTGCATTAAAATTTCCACCGACTCAAAAGTTCAAGTAATTAGAGTTTAATCGCAGCCATTGTACGATACTTACATATACATGCTCCTCAATAAGCATATTTGAAAACAATTAATAAATATGTCCGGAGCCATTCGCAACATTGCATTCATTCATTAAAGTAAATGGTAAATTTGCTTTGCATCTACAAATATATACAGTTATCTACGTAAATCGGACATATTTGCCACTGTATGCATAAACCGTAAGCCTTATTTAACATATTGAATTCATGCATTCAGAGGCATATGAAAATTGTTTTGTTTCGGATTGTTAATTTCCCATGCAGTTAATTATTTACAATCCAAGCGATGCAAATGGCACATGCCTGCCAACGGAAACCGGAAGAAAACGCTCAAAGTTATCAGTATGCAAAATATATACCGAAGTCCATGCCATGTTGTTACTATATTAATATGTAAATGCAGGTGCTTATGTGGGCATAACAACGGCAGCTCGTTACAATTTGTTCTCGACAAATCCAGAAACATCTTACAGTGGAGAGCTTTGGAAATCTTACTGATAATTCAATTGCTTAGATGAACTTTGATTGCCTCTTGTTTTACTTTTCTACAAGTGTATGCAATATACCATAATGCTTCATCTCGTGTTTATTCTTTATTTCAACTTCAACTTGTACATTTATAAACGAATATTTGCTTGCCTTTACTCAAACTATGTTGCATAATTCATGTGTTCTTCATTTTAACAGGATTTCCGGCAGCCGCCTATGCAGCCTACGCAGCCGGACGTGGTTATTCGGGATATCCAAGCTTCGGTTTGCCTTACCCTGCTGGTGAGTACAAGCACGAGTTTAAAATCTCAAATAGTGCATATACAGACACGAACATTTATGGTGCGAGCGATACTCACAGACAAACATTCATTCGCATGCATATTTTAACTCGCACACAAATGTGCACCCTTGAGTGCTATATATAATGATGACTTTACTGTCACTTTATTCCCGTCCTGAACTCCCCTCCCTACCCTCAAAGACACAGCCAGAACTGTATCTCCTCATAAGAATGTATGAATATCTGAGCATATTTGCGCATATGTACATACATAATTATATGTAGACTCATAGTTCCCAAAACTTCTTTCGTGCCACATTTATTATTCAACTTTATTCTCATTTTAAAATGTTCTTTTTATTTCAATGCCGATCAACTTCAAAACCATAGATGCCAAGCAGCTGCTGAGAAAGCAACTGCTGTGTTATACAGCTATACAGACTATGCGTACATAAAGGCAAAATATTACACATATTCCCCCCCGTTTACTGAACTAAGTCTCTAGTTTAGAGCTATGGTACCTACCCCATGAACTAATCCATATTTGTAAGTTATTTGTAAAGCACAAAATTATTTTTAAATTTTTTAATTTTGCAATGTTTTGAAAACAAATAAACTAAAATAATAACTGCCTTATGTCAGGGAACCGAAATTGAGAATTTAAACTTGTACTTCTCCTTGAAATTTTTATATTATTTCATAACTTTCCATTGAAAATCTTTACAAATCGAAAAAACCACATATTTTTATTACTTTCCAAAAATGTATTACAATTCACTATATATGGTTTTCATAGATTTTTAACTCTATTAAACGCAACAATAAAAAATAACAAGTAAGGAAGGACTAACCTCTGGTGTAACAGAAAATTTTATACTCTTGCAATATGCAAGGATTTAGGGGAGGAAAGGAAGGAAAGGCTAAGTTCGGGTGTAACCGAACATTTTATTCTCTTACAATGTGCAAGGATCAAAGGCAGGGATATGCCTTCAGATGCTGGCATAACTTTATATTAAAAAATGTTGCGGAAGAATTCAACATTAATTATCCGACGAAACCGTGAATGGATTACAATGATATTTGGTATCTTATTAATTCATATTACAGGACATAGACTGGCGTACTTTCATTAATATATTACAATATCTTCGTGTCCTGGATATCTAGATTCAAATCTACTAAATTAACTCAAATGTGCACTGATAAATCTGAACTGATATGTGCGATATGAATTCAACCAAAGTGGTTTATTGAATATATGAGATATACGAGGAAAAAGTCAACCAGAGCAAAGGAAATCGTTATATTGGAAATATGGGACTTAGACCGTGGTCTAGACCGATGTCATTCATATTTAGCGTGAAACCACTTTATGTTTAAGAAAGTATGTTCACTTAATTTCATTAAAATATCACACATATTGACCAACATAAACGGTTTAAAGTTAGGTGGAAAGTAGGGTATTCTTATATCAGGCATTTTTGGAATGGAGGAAGGTCTGTACTGATCACATTAACTTGTTCATTATTCAAGTATATTAGGTAACATGTTTTCACGCCATTTTGTGAAGGTGACTCACACAGTGACCGACATATTCGGCATAAAGTCCGTTAGAATACGAAAATCATTATATGTAGTATATGGGAGCTGGGATTCGTAGACCGCTTTCACACATTTTTGGCAGTAAACTTTGGTATAACCGATATTACACGTTCACTTAATTTTGCTAAGATATCTTACCGGAAGGTTGAAAATCCTTATATTAGCTACATGGAGGCTAGGGGAAGTATTTATCTGATTTTCCTCATTTTTGACACAGAAGCACTTTATTATCATGAAATTATAATACTCGAATTTCATTACGATAATTCACAGACTTACCGATATTTTCGTTGTCAAGTCAGCCATAGGCAGTGTGGTCCTTATTTTGAGCATATGGAGGCTTGAAAAGATTTATACGGATTCCGAATATTTTCACGCATGAGATGGCATGTTTGAAACGCACTATTTGTACAAAGTTTCATTCTAATATATTAATTGGTGCTGGATTTATATACTTTAAAGTAACAGAATTAGATAAAATTCAAAATTGTCGCCCGTTTTCCCAGAATGACATAAGGATGCAAAAGCAATATTGCATACCTAATTTGATTGTTTCTTCAGCGAATTATTGCACTTTTAGTAGGTTTCAATATTACCTTTGTATGGGATATGGGCGTGGTTATTATCCGATTTCGCTTGTTTTCCCAGTATATGAGGACATTCTAGGAAAACTTGTTCTGAGAAAGTTTAAATTATATAGCTTGAACAGTTTGAGAGATATGTATATTAAACCTACGTCCGGTTACGCCCATCTGCAATACCAACCTTCTTATTGTGAAAAACATCAAGATACCTTAATTTGTACTCAAGTTATCGCTTGCACGTGCGGACGGACGAAGGGACACCATTTTAATTAGTGTAACAAAACTAATATACTCTGTTGCAACATGTTGCGAGAGTATAAATTTGTTATGTAAGAATTCAACACTTATTGCTCGATGAAACCGTAAATGGATTACTATCATATTTGATGACTTATTAACTTATATTACAGGTCATATGCTCACGTACTCTGATTACTGTATTTTGGTTCCTGTCAGAGATATTTATATTAAATTTTACCAAATTAACTCAAATGAGATATATAGACTTAACCAAAGTGTCTTAATTAAATATATTGGGTATATAAGGAAAAAGTTAACCAGAGAAACTGAAATCATTATACAATATTAGGAATAAGGAGTTTAGACCACGGTCTATACAGATTTCATTCATATTTAACGCTGAAGCACTTTATGTTTAATAAAACATATCCACTTAACTTCTTTAAAATATCACATATATTGACCAAGATGAACGGTGTAAAGTGAGCCGGATTGTCGGAAGTCACTACATCGGGTATATTTGCCCTAGGGGAAGGTCTAGACTTATTGCATTAACTTTTGTCAATACTCAAGCACACTAGAGAACATGTTTTCAGGCAATTTTATGAAGATAACTCACACATTGACCGACATATTCGGAATAACGGAAATCATTATACGTCGCATATGGGAGGTGGGATAATTCGTTGACCGATTTCATACATTTTCGGCGTTAAACTACGGTATATGCAATAAAACACGCTCACCTAATTTTGCTAAGGCATTTTAAATTTTGAGCGATATATACCGTATAAAGCCTACCGGATGCTTGAAATTCTTATGTTAGGTATAGGGGCCGATTTTATCCCTTTTAGACACATGGACACACAGTTATCCGAAAAAGACGCCCTCTGAATTTCACAAGGATAACTCATATATTAATCGAAACATATGGTATAAAGTCTACCGGGGGGTTGAAAATCCCTGTATTAGGTAAATGTAGGTAAATGAAATATATAATAAAAAGATAAAGCATAAAAAAATATATTTTTGAATAGCTAAAAATAAATAAAAAGTAATTTAGTGAAAAGGCAGGGTAAGACATTATGGGGTGAGGGTGTCTTAAAAGAGCACGCAATTTCCCAGAGGTAAAAATGTGAAATCAGATGTCAAACTAATATTGATATCCAAAAACAGGTATTTCAATTGCTTTATTACGTAATATAATTTTGTACAATTATTAATTTTTACACACTTACACACTTATTAACTTTGCGAAATGGCGTCAATCAGAAACTGAAAAATATAATATATGCAAAATGGGTGCAAAAATGTTGAACATTTTATAATCTAGCAATATGGCAAGTCTATATTAAAAGGCATTTCATAAGAATTCAACATTCGACGAAATTAATCGGTTACAACTATATTTGGGATCTTAGTAACTAATTCTATAGGTCATGGACTCAGTTACCTCCTTTACTGTAATTTGTTTTATCTATATTTTTCTATTTTGATATTAAATTCAACGAATATTCATCACATTATTGCTCTGCGAAAGTGCACACCGATATCACTAATTTTTACTACCGAATGACTAAGTTCGGGTGTAACGGAACATTTTATACTCTCGCAATGTGTAAAGATCAGAGGCGGGGAAATATTTTCAGGTGCTGGCATAATTTTATATTAAAAAAGGTGTCTTATTAACTTATATTACAGCCCATAGACTCATGTACTTTCATTGTTATATTTTGATTCGTGTCAGAGATATTTTTATTAAAATCCACAAAATTAACTTAAAAGTGATATATGCGATATAAACTAAACCAAAGTAGTTTAATTGAAAATATTAGATACATGAGGAAAAAGTGAACCAGAGAAAAGATCAAATCATTATACTAGAAATAAGCGGCTTAGACCATGATCTAGACCGATTTCGTTCATATTTAGCGTGAAATCACATTGTGTTTAAGAAAACATATGCACTTAATTTCACTAAAATATCACACATATTGACCAACAAAAACGGTTTAAAGTCAGGTGGAAAGTCGGGAATTCTTATATCGGACATTTTTGGGATAGAGGAAGATCTGCACTGATCACATTAACTTGTTCATTATTCAAGTATATTAGGGAACATGTTTTTACGCAAATTTGTGAAGGTAACTAACACAGTGACCGACATATTCGGCATAAAGTCTGCTAGAATAGCGAAAATCATTATATGTTGTATATGGGAGCTAGGATAATTCGTAGACCACACATTTTCAGGATTAAACTATGGTATATCGTTTCATTTTGCTAAAATATCTTACATATTGACAGAGGGTATAAAATCTACCCAGAGGTTGAAAATCCCTATATTAGGTACATAGGGGCTAGGGGAAGTGCTTTCCCGTCTTTATCATTTAAGCACATGGACACACTGTTATCAGAAAGAGAAGCATTCTCAATTTCAAAGAGATACCTCATATATTGACCGTTATATATAGTATAGAGTCTACAGGAAGGTTGAAAATCCTTATATTAGGTATTTGGGGGCTATGGGAAGTATTCAACCGATCCCATTTTGATACCAGATCACATTATTATCATGGAAAGATAGGCCTCCAATTTTATTACGATATCTTACATATTGACCGAAATATATATATTATAAAGTCTACCCAGAGGTTGAAAATCCCTATAAAAGGAACATGAGGGCTAGGGTATATTTACCCGATTTGCACCATTTTTGACACAAAAGTATACTATTATCATAGAAATATGATCCTGTAATTTCATTACAAGATCTTACAGATTTCGCGATATTTTCGATAAAAAGTCAGATAAAAGCACTGAGGTCCAAATAATGGGTTTCTGGTGGCTTGAAAAGTTATTATCCGATTTGGGCTATTTTCACGCGCACTATGGCATATCTTGAAAGCACTATTTGTACGAAGTTTGATTTTCATATCTTAATTGCTGATCGATTTATCTACTTTAAAGTGAAAGGATCAGATGAAACTTAAAATTGTGTTATATGAGAAGTAAGCGTAGTTGTCTGATTTCGTCCGTTTTCACAGCCTCACATAAGAATGCAAATATAATATCATATACCAAATTTTGTTGAAATCGTTGAAGGCGTTCTTGTGATATTGGATTTCTCCTAAAAGTGGGCGGTGCCACGCCCATCACCCGAGCTTTACACAAATTCCTATGCAACCCTTCCGTGTCATATTTTCTGCAAGATTTAATGTTTCTGTCGTGCTTCTTCAGCGAGTTAACACACTTTTAGTAGTTTTCAACATACCTTTTGTATGGGACGTGGGCGTGGCTATTATCCGATATTACTAATTTTCTCAGTATGTGAAGAGATGCTAGAAAAACTTAGTCGGAGGAAGTTTTATTGATATAGCGTTAACTTTTTCCGAGATACATATTTAACCCATTGGGGGCGGGGCCATACCCACTTTTACAAAAATTTATGCCCACAGATGCCCCATCCTACTAGGTTCCCGATATAATAATAATTTTACAATTACGCCCATCTACAATACCAACCGTCTTGCAGTGACAAAGAACACATGTACCAAGTTTCATCAAAATATCTTAATTTTTACTCAAGTTATCGCTTGCACGGACGGACGGACGGACAGACAGATAGTCACTCGAATTTCAACTCGTCTTTTCATCCTGATAATTTATATATATATATATATATATGTCTATATCTAACTCGTTTAGTTCTATGTGTTACGAACAACCGTTAGGTGAAGAAAACTAGAGTAACACCATGGTGCGAGAGTATAAAAATGTTGCGTAAAATTCAATTTCATTAATTCGAATTAACATTAATTCATTATTTCGAATATTATTCGACGAAAATTCGAAATTTTTAATGCATTGCGATTGTATTTAACTTGTATTAACTTTTACTTTAAGTCTTATACTCATAAAGCTAATCTAACTAAGCCAAATAATCTATATTCATGATATTAGTACTGTTGGAAGGTACAACAGCCATCATTTTTATTACCGAATGACATAATATTATTCGAAATATTCTGATATCTTTCATATTCAGCGCTAAACTATATTATGATTAATAAAACATGACCACTTAATTTCGTTAAAATATCACACATAATGACCAACATAAACGGTTTAAAGTTAGAAAATAGTCGGAAATCGTTATACCGTATTTATTTGGACTAGGGGTAGGTTTGGACTGATTGCATTAACGTTTGGCATTACTTTAGTATATTCCATAAAGTGTTGCTACGCAGTTTTATGAACATAATCACATACCGTCCTACAGATTCGTCATAAAGTCTAGAATAACTAGAACTAGAATAACGAAATTTATTATATTATATATAGAGTATGGGAGCTGGGGTAATTCGTAGACCGATCTCACACATTTTCCGCATTAAACTATAATATATTCAATTCTGCACACTCACATAAGATACGTGTAGCTAAAATATATACATATTGACCGATAAAAACGTATAAAGCCAACCGGAAGTTTTAAATTCTTATATTATATAGAGGCTAGGGATAGTATTAACCCGGTTTTATCGGTTTCTGGAACCATGACATATTTTTAGGTCTAGTAAAACGAAATCCAATTTTTTCCAATAGATGGATTTAGTAATCTGTATCTCTCGTTGTATAACTTCTCATAGAGTTTTGTGATTGCTTGACTCAGTATTGCTTGAGTACGCGTCAAAACTGGACACAAGAAATGAGAAAATATGCCATATTTTACAAATTTTCTTCGATAAAAATTATTTTCTTAAAAAAAAAGCCACACGGCTGAAAATGTGAGTAGTGTTCATGGTCTTGATATTGTAACAACCAATTTCACGCAATTTTGGTTTCGTCTATTCTGTTTCGCTAATTTTGGTATTAAAATATTAAATACATAAAGAAGCTCGATTTATAGGCCCCACACGAGTAAGGGCGAAAAACCTCATGGGCCGAATTTCCATCTACTAAATCGCAACAAAATCGATCCATTTCTGAAGCGGATGGTTACTGATTAAAATAAGTGCGTAACTTATGACAAAGTCAAGCGAAAACGGTTGTGGTCGAATAGCGGTGAGCCCCGACACAAACAGTGCCAAGCCTGGATTGACGGTCAGGAAGGCTTTACTATGTGTTTGGTAAGATTGGCAGGGTATCATCTACTATGAGATGCTCCCATACAACCAAACTCTTAATTTGGACTTGTACTGTCAACAATTCGACCGTCTGAAGAAAACAATCCCAGAAAAACCCAGAAGCGGCCAGCTTTGGCCAATAGGAGAGGAATTATGTTCCATCAGGAAAACGCCAGGCCACACAGGTTGTTAGTGACTCACCAGAAGTTTAGGCAGCAGTCGGAACCTGGGCATCAAGTAATTACTTGCTGTTCCTGTCTATAGCGAATGATTTTGCTAGTGAAACATTCGTCTCAAGAGAAGCTTGTGAAAATCGACAATCCAAGTTTTTGCCAATAGGGACGAGGATTTCTATCAGAGTATTATGAAGTTACCTTAAAATGGCAACAAGTACTCGAACAAAACGGTGCATATTTGACCAAAATCGGGCCATTCTAACTGTGCTAAATAAAACCTCAAATTCAATGCAAAAATAATGGATTTCTTTCTACTACATGTTATATATTCAACTCTATATCTATCTCGATTAGTTTTAGATATTACAAACAACCGTTATATGAACAAAACTGTTTGGCTCTGTTGCAACATGTTGGATATTGCATAAAAATAGAAAATTCAAAAGTTATGTAGCTAATGTTGAATGTTATGTGTCTAAACCACCAGAAATTTGCCACTTACACACAGTAACATTTGCAATGTCAACACTTTTCCTCTTACTACTTTGAGTGTTACTATTCACAAATTATTTACGACCAAATTTGTACAAATGTGTTTTGTATATTCCTAAAACATATAGATTAAGACGAGCACACGCAATGCGAGTGTGAGAGGGAAAAATTAACCAGAGAAAACCGAACTCCAAAAGGCCAAAATATACATATTTTGTCTTTTTATTTATTTGAACCTTTATAATTTATTTCGACCATTTTTTGAAAACGACATTCGTCTTCTTTGCTTCGTTTTCCACCTTTTGTTTTCGAGCAACTCCTGCGGTACAGCAATGTTTGATGCAAAATGTTTTCCAGACGTCCAGGGAATTTATATTAAGGTCAGCCACCTTGTTGTGGCTGAAGTAACCGTCATGTCAGACTGGAAGGTAAGGACAATTTTCGAACAGTGGTGGCTCAGAGTTGCCAGAAGCATAATTTGTACCAAGTTTTATTTCGATTTCACAGTTGGTAATTAGGCTATCTATCGCAAAGTCAAATAAGCTGATGGCATTCTAAATATCATGAAGTGAGCTTAATTTTGGTACATTGGTGATAACAAAACAGTAAAAATGTAATGGAACAAACTTGGTTTAAATCGATCGAACGGTTTCCGAGATTTACAATCACACCTAAAAGAAGTGAAATCTCGCAAAAGTTATAGCTTGATTATAAACCGTTTCTCCCAAATTCACACCTTAGCACCAAGTGGTAAAGTGCAATGTTCTAATTTTCGATTTTATTGCTGATTGGCATTTTATATTTTGTACCAAAACGTCTTGTTATCCTGATCATTTTCATATATAGGATGCTTTTCGTGAGTACTAAATCTCCTTGAATGTTAGCTTTCAAAGATACATATGTTTGACATTTATGTTTATTAAATGTTTATACGAGATCAGTCAATAACCTAATTACTAAGACATTCGTTCCAAAAACACACACGTTTGATGACAAAATTATTTCAAGAACTGAGCCTATCCATTGTCCAAGTGGGTCACTGACTTGGCACCAAAACTATTGCAAGAGCTATTATACTCTGTGAAACATATTGGCAGAGATGGGAAATGAAAATAAGCCTAGAAGTATGCAATAAATAAAATTATTGAGGTTGTCAGCAAAACTTTTTGTTTTCTTCTCCTTTACCAAAACCGAAACAAAGGGAAGATTAAAATATTGTATATCGGTAACAAATTATCACAATTCCGGAGGTACCTTAAGAAGAAAGTATAAAATCACAGTATTTTATTTTAAGTATCAGAAGTGGACCATTCACTTAAAGTTCTACGGCTACAGTTCTAGAGGCAATGCAACATATACGTAGAAGCTATGGAATAATTTTCAGGAAAAATTTTCAGATATAATTCGAACTATTAAGTTCATGAAAACTTCTGCGTGAGCACCGTGGTATACGAATTATTTTCGAGATTGTCATTTTACTAGCGTCTTATTTTATATTGATCGCCCACACACACCTTTATTTTTATTTCTAAGAATTTTCGTAATATTCAAAATTGTTAATTTTATTTTTAATTTGGATATTAATTGAAATTTTATTTTTATTTCTTTTCATTTCATTTTTATATACGTATATCGTTTGCTCCTCGCTTCGCAAACTCGCAAATCCGCACGGCACTTACATTATCAATCCTTGGTGGCGCACCTATTCACTCATTGGTTCCCTTTCGGTCACAAAGCTGGTGTAATGAGTGTGGTACCCGATAACCGTATACTCATCGGGGATTATATGACGATGACGACGTCGACTGCAACAACGACAACATAAAGCGTTAACCAAAGAATATGTGGCGCTTATAGCAATTAACTGCAGCTATACAGTTATAATTGAAATAACAGACGCTTTCTTCAGAAGGAAGTGGGGCTTTTTAAGCGGTGTCATTTGGTACGATTGGAAAACGTTTTTTTTTTTTAATTTTTTCTCGACTTAATTCGTCGAGATTATACGTTTTTTTTAGATTGAATAAATAATTTTATGATCACAGCTAAAAATTATGCGAACAAACATGTGTATACTAAGCAAATCGAAAAAATACGTAAAACAAAGTTCAAAATAAAATATATCTCACTAAATGCGTATTTCTATGACGCGTGTGTGCGCATATGTGCGTATGCGTATGACACACACTAGTGTATGTCGACGTCAAATATTTAATTTTCTACATACATTCACTAAGGTTTAAACACAAAATTGCAATGTTGATTCACAAGGAAATAAAAATATAAAGAGAATCATTTTAATGTCAAATTAAGAAATAAACTATGTTTTCAATAATAAATAAAAATTGGTATTGGCATTTAATTGTAATTTCTTTGTTGTCAACACTAATTAGGAATTATTCTTCTTATCTCTATAGTGAAATTGAATTTGAATAATACGAATCATATTTATATATTGATTTTAGATTGATTCCCCAAGTTATAGGAATAACAAGAACTGCCATAACAAAATTGATAAAAATGTAAGTGAAGCACGATTTGTAAAAAGCAAGTCCATTAACTTCTGCATTTCACCCTAAAATCATTGTTTTAAGAATAGACGTAGGGGAAAGGAAGAAAATACCAAATTAGCTTATTATAGACGTGAGTAATTAATGAGACATTTAAAAATTTGTGGTAGTGGCTTTTTTAGTATTATGTGTATTCTTAGATCCAATACTTATACCCTGTTGCGCTACTATGAACATTTTCGAAAGTACACACTTTGAATTTTTGCACTGTACTAATCCACACGAGTCGTCTTTTAGGCTTCGATCATACATTGGAAGATTTAATGGCTACGAACTTCTTTAATAACTAATCTGTAATGACCCTTCAATCTCCTGGTTTGTCACTTAATAGCGCAACTGATAAATTGTCACTAACTATTTAATACGTAAGCTGAAAAATTCTATCTTATTTTTCTTCAGTAGATATTTCATCTGCTTTAACATAGGCCTCTGCCCCGGCGATTTCTGTCTACCTCTTGAAATCCAAATTCAAAACCCAATTCTTGCAATTTTGCTATAGTTTGCATTGATTTATGAAGTGGTGAATCGCTTACTCAAATATTCATGAAAGATATGTCGTGAATGTTCCTTTGATATCTTTAGAATGTCGGATATATCGGCCAACTTCATTTCACAGTCACAAAAAATCATTTTGTGGACCTATTTGACGTTCTCGTCCATGACAACCCCTTTTGGGCAGCGTTCATTGCCTTCGATGCTCATATGAAATATACGGAATTTAGCAAACCACTTACGAATAGTAGCTATGTCTGAGGTGATGATGGATGATAATTGTTTTTTTTTTTGTTAATTAAAAAATATAGATTTATTTACTATAAAACATTTTATCGAAATACCAAAACTTGCGCCATTGAAGATGGCCAATTGTCCGATAGCTGTGAAATTTATGCATATGTCTTTTGATGGTAGGTCTAACCACTAAGCATGTGCACTCAATTCTAGCGGCTCCCTCTCGTAGAAACGATGTGAGCTTTTCTTCTCGTTTGTTTAGTACAGTGTTTCTTCCAACGCTAAGCTTGTAAGTTAACCGCATTTAATATTACATATAAAAGTATTATATTATTACATAATATCTCAAAATTGATATTTTTTTTAAAGCTTAAAACGAATTTTTCCTCCAATTTCTGAAATAAAAGGTAAAATGCACTATGCCAACATTTAGTTGTTGTTTCCAGAATATTTCAGAACCACTCATCGAAAATAGAAATTTAAGCTTTAATAAGTGATTAGTAGAAAAAGGAACGTTTATATAGTTAGATATATAGAAAGTCAACGTCAGAGGTAAAATATTCAATAAAGTATTGTTAGGGACTTACTTCACAGGACCGCATTCGTTAAATTGTAAATAAATTTTGTAAATAAAAATAAATTGTAAAATAAATAAAATACAAATCAGTTATAGGAAATGTAATAAACCGTGAATTTGTTAATTTGCTGAGGTTAATTAAATTCACGGGATTGATATGTCCTAGATATAGTCAGAATATTTATTTTCATTAATTATAGACTTCAATATAATTACCTTACATTCACAAAAACACTTTTGTAAATCTTCGATTTTTCTCCGGATCGTTTTTATTTGGATTAGTAAAGTTTTTATAATTTTCAGCAATATATAATTGCATATAAATTTTCTAATATGATACATTCATACATTCAAGTGTCATACATTCATTACTTCGACTTGTGTACTTTTTCGTTTCGCTTTGTTATAGGCTTAACAATATGTGGAATTGGTAGAAGTTTTGGTACCTGTAGTACTGCGGCACAAAGCGGTGTTCGTAGGCCTGGCAATGGTAGCTTAAACACCGCCAATTCGCAACCTGCTACAGGGTATCAACATCAGGCGGCCTTAACTCTGCCTCTGGCTACGGCGCTAACTCGTACAGCTGCAATTAAATCGCAATTTTTAGGAAATATTCATTTTTAATGAGACGTCTAACAACTCGGTGGTCATTAATCAAATGCTTGAATTTATTTATCATACGTTACCGCTAACAGCCACCAGCCAGCACTCCGAATATAACAGTTAAAGACCATCAAACCGCGCAACAAGACCGAAAGCCGAAAATCGATGCCTGATCTTGCCAAACTAATCGCACACTCTGCCGTTAGCATAAAGCCGTCTTAAAAACACACCCATACTTAGAGAGAATATTCTCGAATTAGTAGAAATAGTTAAGCCCACAACTTACGTAACTATTCATAGCGGCAGCAGTTAGTTCTTACCAATTATTATATATACTCATACGTATGTAATCCCATAAACCAAGTTGATAATAGTCGTATGAACTTAATCGTTGGTAGCCGTTGTTCGTTTGTTAGTTCGCTTGTTTGTTGGCTTTTGTGATTGTTGGTTCGTTATTTCACTCGAAAAGTCGTATTAGGCTAGTACCAAATTTATGAAATGCAGTAACCGAAATAGGGCTTTGCTCTTTAGTAACAAAATATAATACATTAAAAGTTGAGGTTGTAGACACTCATTTATATAATCATTGAAATAGACAGTAGACAATGGCTATAACATTGAAAAACGTTTTACTTTAGAAACACCAAATAAATGTATCTCACAATAACAATGGTCACACCTAAATACGTACATAAATCTGCAGTAAATACTATGCTTAGCATTAAAAATTTATTAAATTGATTTGCTTTATGATATTCGAAAATCTTTTGGTTCTTTAATCATATAATTACAATTTAATTCATGCAACTTTTATAAAAAGTAAACGTAAAAATATATGAATATTTGCTTTTGCTCACAGCTCATTTTATTGATCATTTTAAATTACCTAGAGAAGTTTTCCTGCAAATTTTTGATAGAACGTACTTGATACCAAAATTCCATTTGCTTTTAATAAATATTATTTTCATTTAGGATATTTTTTGTAATTATTATTATTATGATTTATTAGATACATTACAAAATATTATATCTGGTTGCAGCGGCCTTTGACTATTTTTTGATTAATTGTTTTATCTAGATTTCATTGGATTACAGCATGTTACCAAACTTCGTTGATACATTTTTAAGCAATTAATATTTTTATTTATTACGAGTTAACAGCTTCACTATAATTTCTTTAATTTAGGGGATAGAATAGAGGGTGTATAATGAACTTTAGAACTAACTAAACTATGAACCACTTAAAATGAATAAGCAAGGAAATGAATTTCCACTAATATGAAAACATCACTTGAATCATTTACAATATTACCAATAAAATCAAAAGTTTTAAACAAAAGTTTACGTTGTAGATATTACATGTGATCAATTTATATTTAAGCGAAATAAATATATATAATATTAAAGCATATAAAATATCACAACTATGTATGAAAAAATCCCTTTTATAAATCCATCATTCTAATTCAGGTTATAAAATATTCTGCAAAGTTTTGCCATCTCTGATACACTTTTACATTACAAACACATTAATATAAAAAATTATACATGCACATAGATCTATATTGGCCATATTAAATGAATATATACAGCACAGAGATACATATTTACGTAAATACGTATTTTGCCACAATTGGCTGGGAAATTGCAATTCTTATACACACTTGAATAAGTATGGTCTTTGGAAGTTTACACAGCATACTTGGAGTAGTATCCTTAAACACAAATTAATTCATCACGGAACATTCGTGCAATATTTATGAATACATGCATACGAAGTAGACGCAATTACATGACACGTAGCACGCACATCTCTAGTCACATAATAACTACGTTGAAAACATAATCGCATACATTGGCATACACATATGTATGTGTACATATTAATATACCAAAATATGTATGTACATATATATTCCAACTATAGTTCAATAACACTTAATGACCATGTATACGGTGTAGATCCATTTATATATCATCAAGCAATAGTGACATATCAACGTAAATATGAATATATACTAACATACCCTCACATACTTATATAAATTTAGATATAGTCCATAGCCTCTAGACTTTTCTTTCGCATATACATATGTATATGTATGCATTTATATACATAGTAGATTCGTACTTAACACCAAAGTCTTCCATAAATACCTTGTGTTTTAATTTTTAAAAGAAAAAAGTGTCGACAATTATTTTGCACAATTTCTGCTCTATTTGACAAACCATTAATTAAAAGTTATTCGCCTGCATATTAAATTATTCCGTTTGGCATTTCCAATCCCGTTATTATTTTCATTATATTCATATGTACAACTCATTCGTAAGTACATATCACTGCGCTTAGAAATATTACCCCCTTCACTTATTTCACACGATTTGCGAAAAGTAAAACCGTATTGTTTATACATAGTCAGCCGAATATATTATATTACACTCGTAGTTAAAACAAATATTTTATGGAATGAAAACTCCCAAAAAACTGTAAAAAAAAACTACAAATGTTACGTAAATGTAAATTTAAGGGCGTAAGGGCAACATTTTTACGTGGATGAATTATATTTCTTACGGCGAATTTGTTAGTTAAAGAAATTTTTTAAGAAAATAACAAAAAATCAAGCAAATAAATTATCCATCCATTTTTTCTGCGAAACTAGAGGAGCAACACAAAACGAAAATTTTAAAACCTATTCAAAAAGCAAAAATTATAACAACAAAGTGGTAAAACTAATATACACGTACATATATTTAATAAGGTTTACATGAAAAATTAAAACCATTTTATAAAAAAAATCTAAGTGCAGATTGAATACAAGAAAATGGCGTAATGACAAGAAGATGGCTTTAACCGCCACCAATAATTCGACAGGCACATGGCAGAGTTGATTTTGAAAAGAACAAAGGATGAGTATATGCTTCTCCGAATAAATTAACTAATTAAAGCTATATTCAAAGTTTTAGTATACATTCAGTGCTTTATTTTAGCTATATTAAAATATAAAAAACTATTGTGGAGCTTGTATATGTTTCTTTCGCTTCTGAATCTCTTTAATGTCAATTATGAGAGACACTTCCAAGCATCCAATCAAATCAACTATGCTGAGTGCAACCCGCCCTTCTCTTGCTTTTAAGATTAGGTGTCTTTACATACATATGTAAATGCTCGTCAAGGTTTGGCTGATAAACTATTGATAGAAAAAGTTACTAAGATATCGATATACTCGTATAAAATAAGGTGGTCCAAATAAAAAAATTGTTTACTTGAAATGCATTTCTTGACCGCTTCACACATATGCTCATGAAGAGATTAAGGAATCACAAAAGAAAACTAACGAGAAATAAGATAGATAAGATATAAGAACGTAAAACCCGAAAAGAACTTGAATGAAATTTGTTGAACAACGGCTTTTGCATAGTTATTACGCGTAATTGTAAATTCAATTGCTTTATGCAACAATAAATGCCCATTTTTAACCGTACAAAATCTTATTGAAACCAAATATGGTCGAGCGGGATGGAATTTGAAAATGTTTACGTACATAAATAAATCGATTGAATGAAATGTATAAGAAATTTTCACAAAACTGTTTAAAATTATATACATATATTATATGCAGACATAATTACATACACATAAATATTTATTCTGCGATTTTAATATGATGGATTTAAAATGCAAACGAACGAAAGCCAAGGAAATGAAACTCAATATTATTCGCTTGCTCTAAGTCATAAATCTGCTATTGAAAAATAATCAATAAATGCTTGCAAACATATATTCGTATACAAAAGAAGACGATTGTTTACCTCTCTTTGTCTGGGATTTGAAATAGATTTTTCTTATAATTTTTGTCTTATGACTGTAGTATATGCTGGGGCATATTTGCTCTTGCAGGAAACGATGTTTTATCAAAACAAGAATTTTTGTTTGCTTCACGATATCACCAAAGGCGAAAGACTTTTCCACCCATAAAGTAAATTTCAATCAATTTTTTCTAGCAATTGAGCTTTCAATTGAGAATTCAGCTAGTATTTCCATATTATTTATTTAAACTAAACATAATTATTACGAATGGTTGCCCACTTTTGGCTAATCCCCACGAAGGGTGCAGTTCACGTGACGTGCGGAATATATATACATATATATTGGGACACGCATATGTAAATATCCTGGTATATATTTTCTGAAATTATTTTTCGTGCCATAATGCCCCATAATGACGTTTCGACTGCTGTGAAACCATTATATGTACCTTCAGTGTAAAAAAGGATTTTGTCCAATATGTTTAAATTAAGACTATATAGGTACCGTGTGTACGAGTTTCCACACATTCTACAGCAACTACTTCACCCGAATATGGAATATATCTAACTATGCAGCTTCAAGGTGGCCAACACGCAGATGCTTAAAACCCTAACCGATGAGTTACATAATCTGGCAGATATGCTCTCCAGCGATCATCTATAAGGTCAGGTAGTCTTCAATTACTAGAATAGAGCAGTTAAATAAATAGTTTGTATTTTTGAAATTTGCAAATATAGCCAATTTATGTTGTTAATGTACCCAGAAACCGTTTGTTTTATACATTAAGTAATTCTTTTGTCGACAATATATCGATTAGCTTAGCTCAATCTTTTAATTACTATGAAAAGTATTTTAATGAAAATAATCTTATATTGTGTATTTAATACAATATATGGTAGATAGACGTACATATAAATCCATTATACTGTATTGAAATAAAACATGACAAATTGTCATAGTTAGTTTGCAAACATACACATACATGCATAAGATTGTTTGTTAATTGTTGATTGCTCTGTAAACTTTACTCAGCTGAAATTATGTAAAGTAATTAATGAAAAACCATAGATGAGATTTATGTAGTAAATAGATTTAATGAAAAGCATAAAAACCAAACTAATGTATGCATATACAAATTTGTTATTACGTATAAACTTACATATATACTCACATTTCATAACCAAACTCACATTTAGCTCCACATATAACCCTAAATATATAATATATATAAAGGAATTTATGTGAAACTTATTTATTTAGTCGTACTAAACCAGGCTGCTTTATATATATGTACATATATATGTAATCTATAGTGAAATATCATACTAGCTTGAAATATCTAGTTACAAACTATTGAATACCAAACCAGCCCAAAAAGTCTACTATTTATAAAAAAAACTTTTATAAGGAGTTATTTATTTGATATAAATGATTATTGGTTGGGTTAATAAATTATTTTTTTTTTAGTGCTTCTTTTATTACAAAAAATACACAATGTAACTAAAAACGTTATATTTTCTTGCGATTTTAACATTAGTATTTAGTGCATTAGTATAAAATTGGTATATATTCAGGCTATTGACATCCCAAAATACAAAAAAATGCCTATTACTTGCATAGAAAAAAAAGACGGTTACTTAGTTTGGCTTGCAATTGGCACTGGTTCTAGAGCAATACACAACTAGTTGATTTCACTGCAGAGTAGAAGCAAGTTCTAATGTCATATACGTCCGAACACGTGTACGTGAATTTGTGTATTTAATTAAGTATTTGTTAAATTACAACTAATAGTAATTGTGTATTCAATACATTTAAACGTACAAATGTGTGTGTTCCACATGTATACTTATGCAATTCAATTAGAATAATCGGTTAGTCGCGAAAAATGCCAATTGTTTTTCATTTGGTCATTTCCGATGCCTTGTGTAAACAACCAAATAACTTTCAACATTTTTACGGTTCAATAAAATTTAATTATTTACAAAGTAATAAACCAAATTAATTCAGCAAAAATCTTAAATAGATTGAATATCGTGGTTTTTGCATAAAAACTGCCAAAAAATGTAATATAAACGATTGATTTCAATATTTTCTGTTGCTGCAAATATTTTTTTCTGACTTCCCATTAGTATGAAAATAAAAAAGGTACTTTTGGGTTAAGTGCATATACTTTCAGGCGTTTCTAAAGTTTATAAAATGTATTTTAAAATATAAATAAGAAAATTTTTCTTGAGAATAATAAGGTTGATACGTTTCGGAAAATTCAAAATGGAAAAGCAACTTTTACTAAATGCTTTTCCAGTAATCTGAACAAATTTTATTGCAAACTTTAGCATTTCTTTGAAGGCTTTTAGTAAAAAAATTTGTTAGAATTATTAAGCAGCGACCGTAACAAAAGATGTGTTATAAAGTTATAATTAAGTACTATAATTAAATAAAGATAGTCTAGCCGGTAGCCGGAAAAGTTTATCAAAAATAAATGTTTTAATTAAAAAAATTTGAAAAAAAAGAAATAATATGAAAAGGAATAATATGCGGGTGTACACGAAGTAATGTTATTTCGTCTTTACATCGCCATTATCACCATATTTCAATATGTACAGAAATATTATAAAATATTAAATTTCTTTAAGACATCAGTTGATAAAAAAGTGTACGGAAATCTGACGATGTCAAAAGTCAAAAGTGTCTCTCATTGAATTAAACTTTTTTTTATTATTATTTAAAAACTTTATTTCAACTTATTCGAAAATAATGGAATCCATTTAAAAGTTGCTCCCTGAAAGTTTGGCTAGTGATCGATATGCCTCCTTTATTCCTAATTTCAGTGCCAGGAGAACTTCGTATTACCAAAGTCTAATATGAGATTCCAGAGAACGAGACGAAATTTAATGTCGAAAGTAACACTTATTATTTTGTATTCATATTTTTGTAAAGTATGCAAAACTCACTTTTTATAAATCCAATGGGGATAATATTAAATTTAAAAACATCTCTTGTAGAGTCCCTTTTCACAATATTTTACAAGCTAATGTTAACAAGACCTGTGTACTTGGATATATTATTATATTCTAGGGTTTTTAAAACTGATTTATAGAAAAGTTGTATCTCATCATAGAATCGTTTGCGATGCTTTCATAAAATTATATTATTGGTCTCATAACTAGGTTTGATCCACTATATAGTAAATTATTGGGTTTCCGTAGTTTATTTATATATGTACATATATGTGTGTTAGGTGTTAGATTTATATACATAAACTCAAGGGTATATTCGTTAACATTTACAACCGACAAAAATTTATCTTTTGCATTTTGTCCATTTGATTAACATATCCAAATACATGTATAAGTAGTTGATCCTGTTCCATTACTCGTATACAGCATAATCACTAATCACTTTATCCGTTGTTTGCTTACATATTTACTCTTTTCCTAATGACTAGTTCATTCTATTTCGTTCTTAAAACAAATACTTACTCGTATACTCGTTCTTAAGTATGTTTGTATTTTTTTTTTAAATACTCAAGAAATATTAAAAATATACCGTTAAACTAGTTTGGCAATTCATAACTCGGTTGTAGCGAATTTATATGACCAACGCAACTAACGCATCTTGTTTTCAACTTTTTTTCTCTTTTCTTCTATTCATCGCATGTTTGCCCCGCTCCTACCAAATGAAATCAATAGTGGATCTAACTAATGGACAACTAACGCCGAACAACAACACTCCTCTTCTCACTCAGGCTCTTTCAGGTAAGTTTTCGCAGTTACAAATGCGATACGAATCACGATATCACGAATCACGAATCAACGATAATTATGATTACCCAAATACAACAAATAAAGAGAACTATATTCGGATGGACCACAATATTAGGTAGATAGTTATGCTGATTTTCAAAAGATTTCTAAATTTAATTCAAAATACCAAATATTTAATGTATAAAAAAGTTATATATCACTTTAATAACGCTAATTAAGTCAAATGGATGGTTCGGTGGTTGCCTAAAAACTGTGAGAATCAAAAAAAAAAAATCAAAAAAACAAAACATTAACAGAAATACTTTTATTCAGTTTTGTGGCAATACTTCAGTTATCCTGAATGTTGATTAGATCATATTAACATTTTTTAAATAGCCAGTTTATTTTGGTTTATAATTCCTAGTATCATCTACTTAATTTTTGTCGTCACCTTCAACATCGAGATACAAAATTTTGGGGAAAAAAGGCGAAATTGTTTACTTAAAGGAGATGGTTTCTGCGAGTGGACTTGTTTTCGTATAAACATAGTTGCCAAAAAGTTTGTGAATTTACAAAAATGGAAAAACGAGTACTCAAAACCTGTGAAAAATTTTGTTTCAATCAATCACTCCAAATTTCGATGTTTTCACTGATTTTTGTCATGGTGCATTGTCTTGATATTTTCTCCCTATTCAAAAAAGATGAAAATTATTTCCTGCGTATCCTAAAACATAGATGGTTGGGTCATTCCACACTTTTGAAAAGATTCGTCGCGTACAATTACTTGAATGGCTGTCGATTGTGCTCCGGAGTGAAATGATAGATCCTTGTTTCATTGTTTGATTGCGATTGAACAGCTCTTCGTTTGACAGCACTTTGACATCCCCAAATATTTATGAATGGCATGTTCAAAAATTGTTTTGATATCTTTATAGTACCAAATATCTTGATCAACGTCATTTTACGGTCACCCAAAATATTTTTATTTTCTTACGAACCAATTATTTGACAGCGTACCATACACTAAAGTTAGTTAGTTATTAGTTCTAATTACAAAACGTATGGATTCAATTCTAACAACACCTTCTTACAGAAGCGATATGAAATCATTTCGATTTCATAGAAATAAAAAAGGGAATGATAACAGATATCTGAGACAAAGAGGATATGGTAAACAAATCAATTGAAAGAGGTGTCTTTCCAAAATCACTGAAAGTCAGTAATAAAATCAATCCAAACAGTAGATGTTACAAACAGAGATGTTAAAGAAAATTTTAATTTGAAAATAGAGGCGATAGTCGATTACATGAGCCGGGAAGTTATATTGATAGCCCCAGTCCAAGATATCAAGTTAAACTGTCGCTCAGATCTTTTGAGATGTGCAGATTTTCATGTTATTGGTAAAGGTCGCGAGCAAGATAATGGTAAGGGCCGAGCTTTCATTCTGCATAACAAGATGCAATATCGTCTTAGCGATGGTGACATCGACAGCACAGATACTATACTATAATGTCATGGCATAACAATCTGGTCAAGGGTTAACGAGCTCGAAATATTTAATATATATATTCTCACAGTTATATATTGGTCAACAGGATACCACTTGAACATAAGTGTGATGCTTCGTGGTGACAACCATTTGGTACTTGGCTACTTTAAGGCAAATCCCGATCTTTGGCATTCCAACCTGTCGTTCGAAATGATCGTAGGAAGGTGGAGCTGGAGGAACACATAGACGATTTGACATTCTGCACGATGAACAATGAACGACGAAGCCCCAACAGAATTATGGGCACCAGTAATAGCTTGGCTGTTATTGCCATCGCTAGTGGTGGTCTAATAAATAGCATAACCAGTGACCTATGCTAACTCTTGCATCTCTTGCGTCAGATCACCTGCCCTTAATTATCTCGATGCAGAAATCCCCCGACTTTATTTCTGTGCGCAACCATACCTTCGTTAACTTTAACTCGGTCGGCTTCACACAATTCTCTGAGAACACCTCCACCGCACTACGCATTCTTGCGAAAGTAATCGTTAGCGAACGTCGATTCCACAAGGTAATCACTGCTACTGTTGGTCATTTCATTCCCGCTGGAAAAATGTGGTAATCCGTCGTAATTTCCCAGTAGACGCACCAGTTTTAGCAAACAATCGCGAAGAAATGCGCAAGCTTTTTTAGCGGGCTTCTATTACTGCTACCTTCGGTGGATAAGGCAAAAAGATGTGATACGCATCGGCTGCGCACCACTTACTATTACCGACGAGGAGGTTCGTGGTGTCATCAATAAGGCAAAACATACAAATCTACCGGTCCAGACAGCGTAAATATACGCATTGGGAGAGTTGTCCCATTACTGAAACCTGGTAAATGGGCCAACCTAGAGGAGCCTTATCGTTCAATAACTCTTCCTTCCTCAATAATGAAAGCACTTGAGGCCTTGCTACCCCCGACCTTCCCACACCACCTGAGCCCAGCTGAACAGCAGCACCGTTTCCGTAAAGTACACATCATCACCGTAACACTTAGTATCATAAACGTCACCCTGTGTTGTTAGGACCATCCTAAAAACGTTGGACTTATCAAGAGCTCTTGACACAGTCAATCACACAACGCTGCTATAGGACATCGAACAATCTTCGCTCCTTCCAGTGCTGAAGAGATGGACCATAAATTGTCTGAGCCGTCGTCTGTCGTCTGTATTAGTTCTAGAGATTCCAGATGGAGTCTCCGTTACCTCATACGCTGACGATTGCACGATATTGACGACGGACGATGGAATCGATGACATGTGTTCGAAAGGTAGCGCCTATCTTCACATCCTTTCTCGCTTCTTCACTGCAGATGCCTAACTCACTCCCCTGCCAAATTCACACCAACCACGTTGACAAACTGGACGAAGGAATACAGACTAGACCTCAACATTTTTGTCGATGACATCAAAATTCTGACAATCAATAACGGAAGAAAATTGGGTGTTACGTTTGATAGTCTGTACTCCCTCACTCCGCACACGACCGATATCATCCCGAATGTACAGAGCCGCAACAAGATTCTCAAATTGGTACCCGACACCTGGGGCAAGGACAAAGAACGTTTCTGGCAACTTACAAGGCCCTCAGCCGGCCGTTCATAAACTATGCAGCCGTCAGCTGCAGCAACCATATCCCTGGAGTCTGGAAGGCGCATCTGAAGAAGATCCAGATTGCACCCCGCACCCCGGATAATTACAGGATGTCTCATAATATCCCCTATCGAACATTTGCACTGCGAGGCCTGTATGCTCCCTGTTAAGGAGCACAATCCATCCCTCTCTATGCTGTTCCTGTTAGGATGATTTCGCAGAAATCAGCCCAGCAGACACCTATTCGGGGCGGAATCGACTCCCAGTAACATCGAGGGGGCATTCCTGCAATACGTCAACGAGGAACAGAACTATACCGACCAAATTTCGATCACGAATAACTTCAGACAAGACCTTAACGACATTCACAATGAAGCTATTAACACATTCATTGACTCGCTCTCAGTGAGTAGCCTCCTTCGAGCCGAAACACCACCCATCGCAGAACTACAGCTCGAGTTGCCGCGTGAAGCCAGGGTAACCCCTGCACAATTGCCCCCAACAATTGCCCGCAATCATTCTGGATACTGGAGCAGGTTATGCTACGACCTATCGAAAATCGGCATACCAAATTTATGTCTTACATGCAAAGAATCCTACATGACTCTAACTGGCTTTCCGCATGCCTCATGAAACCAACTCATCTACAACCCTTTCCCTATGGTCCGACACCGTCGAAACAGCTTGTTTCCTGACCTAACTTTAAGTGACTTCAATTACAGTTAATTTCACGCTTTCCCCCAAACAAGATTTAGATATTCGCTACAATAACGAGAACAATGGTCTAGACCGACTTCATTCATAATCTGCACTAAAAAATATAATGTTTAGGGAAACACGTCCATTAATTTCAGTAAAATATCACACATATTGACCAACATAAACTATTTAAAATCGGTTGGAAAGTCGGAAATCCCTACATCGGGTATATTTGGGCTAAGGGAAGGTCTGTACTGATTGCATTAACTCAAGTTTCCGAGAACATGTTTCCACGCAATTTTGTGAAGGTAACTCAAACTCTGACTGACATATTCGCCATAAAGTCTACTAGAATAAGGAAATCATTATATGTAGTCTGCGGGAGCTGGGGTAATTCGAAGACCAAATTTACACATTTTCGACATTAAACTATAGTATATCCAATATTATGCGATCATTCAATTTTGCAAAGATATCTTATATGATGATCGATAAATACGGTATGAAGCAAACAGGAAGTTTTACATTCTTATGTTAGGTACATATGTGCTAAAGGAAGTATTGGCCCGATATAATTTTTGGCATGAAGGAATATCATTACCAGAAAAAGGCGCTCTTTGACTTTGGTTAAGATACCGCACAGATTGACCAATATATGTAGTATAAAGTGCACCGAAAGTTTCAAAATCCTTACATTGTGTTAGGTATATGGAGGCTAGGAGAAGTATATACCCACTTCAACCATTTTAGGCATCAGGACACAGTACCAGGGAAAGACGTTGTCTGAATTTTATTAAGATATCTTTGTCTGAATTTGTCTGAATTTCATTAAGATATCTCGTTCTATATTGGGTAAATGGGGCTAAGAGAAGTATTTACCCGATTTTACCCATTTTTGACGCAAGGTCATATTATTATCAGGAAAAGGTTCTCTCTGAATTTCAATAACATATCTCACAGATTTACCAGTATATACGGCAAAAATCAGTCATAAGCACTAAGGTTTACATACTCGTGTACGCTATCTGGGGGCTTGAAAAGTTATGGTCCGATTTCGACGATTTTAAGATATGAGATGGTATACCCTAAAGCCACTCTTTGTACAAAGTTTTGTTCCCATGTCTTATTGGTACTGGATTTATATATAGTAGTGAAGGAATCATATCGAATTTAAATTTTTGATATATGGGAATTAGGCGTAGTTGTATCGGATTTCCCCATTTTTAACCCCGTAAATTAAGGATGCAAATACAATGTTATGCACCAAATTTTATTGAAATTGGTGTAGTATTTCCTGAGATATTGAAATTCACCTAAAAGTGGGAAATGCAATTTCCATTGTCCAAATTGTACACAAATTCCTATGCACTCCTTCCATACCATTTTTACTGTAAAATGAATGCTTTTGACGTGTTTCCTTAGTGAATTATCGCACTTTCTGTAGTTTCCAACATAACCTTCATATGGGGGGTGGGCATGGTTTGTACTGTATAAGGAGGTATTAGAAGTTCTTATTCTCAGTAAGTTTGGTTGATATAGCTTTACTGGTTTGCGAAATATGTAGATTAAACCCATTAGGCAGTGGGGCCACACGCACTTTTTAAAAATTTTCAACCCACATAAGCCCCTTCTTGCTGCGATTCCATGTACCAATTTACAGTTTAGTGCCTTACTTTGGAGCTTAGTTACAGCACTTTCTAAGTTTTTGATTAAAAGCATTTTGAGGACGTGGCAATGTTCCGATTCTGCCCATTTGCAGTACCAACCTTCTTATAGTTCACAGAAACATGTATCCCATGTTCATTTTTACTCAAGTTATCGCTTGTACAGACAGACGAACGTCACTCGGAGTACAACTCGTCTCGCCATCCTGATCATTTATTATATATATATATATCTCCATATCTATCTCGATTAGTTTAAGTGAACAAAACTATTATATTCTGTTGCAACATGTTGCAAGAGCATAATAAGCCACTTTCGACAACATAGATAAAGAAAGTCATGACTAGAGGATCAATATCAATAAAGGAAAATGAATTGGAAACGAATCAATTATTTGTTATTTATTATTTTCTCAGTAATGAACAACTACCAAGCTGCCGCTGCAGCAGCCCATAGCTTTGGACCTTCCGCATCCCCACACACTGCGACCACGCGGCAAGGTTTCCCTTCGACTAACTCTCCTGGACCCACCATTGACATGTACAGCTCAACTGGTGCAGACAACGTTGGCTATGTACAGGCAACAAGCCCACAACCTTCTGGATTTCCTATAGCTGTGAGTCGGGCGCCTTTAAACTATAGTCCGGTAAGTAAAATTATAATATTGCTTACGAAGGAATCTCTGAAACAATTATTTTTGATTTTCTACAATGCCGCGAAATAAGCAGTTTCTTTTTCTACGAAAAATGTTTATTACTTTATAAAATCATATAAATAACTACGAACTTGTGCAACCACTTTTCAGTCCATTTTTGCTGATTTGATTATTGCTTTACGTTTCAAATAATATTGAAACATTCATAGTAATTAAAAAAATATCTAACGATTTCAAGTACAAATTTCGGCAGTTGAACGTTATCTTCAAGTATCACACAACTCAGTAAAATTTTCAGAAAACTTTTTTAGGTAAATAATATCCAGTATTTAATTAAAGGCTCTACAAATCGCTTTAAGCAGACTCAAAATTGTATATTCTTTAGTTCTTTTCGATGTATTTATATATTTTTCATATAAAATTTTGTTGGTCAGTCACACAAAATATTTCACAATTAATAAATGAAAGATCTATTGCTTTCTCTTTTTCTCTACTTCTTTCTTTTTCTTCTTTTGCTTTGCACAGATATATTCGTTGAACTTTGCGATGGCTAACATATAAAATGAATAAGACTGATTAACCAACAAAACATTGAAAGAAATATAAGCAGTTGCACAAGGTAGGCTGACTCCAAAGCGGAAATAAAGATTCAGCACAGAATTTGATCAAAAACATTTTTAACTTCATATTACAATATGCATTAAAAGGGATTTCGCATGTTTATTTTTTATCCAGCGTCCGGACCTGATTAACACCCGACTTTGGAATTTTCGGAAAACAATGTGTTCTTTCTTATAAATTTAATATTATATATCCACTGCCATCAAACGGGATGTTGTTCAAAAAATATTTAGCCACATATGGCGGTAAAATAATCCTGAACTCAGATATTTAACAACATCTCTCTTGTCTGTTTCTTGAAGATTTGGGCTATAGTTGTATGAAATTTTTTCTAATCTATATATAAGCCCCAGTTGCCAGTGCGCATCGGATACTCTCAGAACTGGGAAATACGAATTCCGGCAATATATTCTAAACATTTATCATAGCAAAGCTCTAAGGTGGACATATATTTAATGAAAGATTTATACATTGGCCTCAACGTGGTTGTGTATAATGAGAGAACCTTAAAGAAGAATTTAAGTTTAAATTACATACTCAATCCAAAATATAACTTGTGACTAAATTGGATTCAATGTTATATTTCAAGGCAATCTTCCTCTATGAACTAAATGTTCTATTGACGTCAGCTTTCATGTCTCCATTTTCAATGATAGAAGAATTTATCCTTACCTTTGTACCTCCCGACATTCATTGCGCCTCGTTTTAAATTTTCTCGAATAAATGTATTTTCACTTCGGAAAATTTGACGAGGCATTTGGCGAATCCAGATCGAGGTCTTCTCCTTCTTTCTTTTTCTCCACATATCTAGCACTTTGACCAACGGTTATAACAGATGTTGCAAGATCCAATAGTCTTCTTACCCTTGTCTTGTTCGTCACATCTATGGAGACAAATTATGTCACTGTGGCACTACGAAAGCTTCCTCTTTTTCAGGCGGGAGCATAGGCTGTACCTATTGCGACGGCTCGGACAGTGTGTACAACCGCGAGTAATATACTATAATCGCTTCTGAATTGTAACCTAGAGTTTATTTTACTTTAAAGAGTAAGAAAAGTAAAAGAAGTAAGGAAGATCTAAGTTCTGGTGTAACCGAACTTTTATGCTTTCGTAATTTTCAAAGGTTAAAGGCGGGTAAATACTTTCAGGGCTTCACTAAAATTTATATTAAGAAAGTAAGAAGGGGCTAAGTTCGGGTGTAACCGAACCTTTTATACTCTCGCAATGTGCAAGCATCAGAGGCGGGGATATGCGTTCAGGTGCTGGCACAACTTTATATTAAAAAATGTTGCGGAAAAATTCAACATTCATTATCCGACGAAATTGTTAATAGATTGCAATCATATTTGGTACCTTATGAACTTATATTACAGGCCATAGACTCATGTACTTTCATTGTTATATTTTGCTTCGTGTCAGAGATATTTATATTAAAATCTATCAAATTAACTCAAAAGTGATATATGCGATATAAACTCAACCAAAGTGGCTCAATTAAATATGTAAGAAGCATGAGGAAAAAGTAAACCAGAGAAAAGGAAATCATTGGGAATAAGCGTCTTATGCAATGGTCTAGACCGATTTCTTTCATACTTAGCCCGAAATCAAATTTCAAACTTAATTTCATTAAAATAACACATATATAGACCAACATAAACGGTTTAAAGTCAGATGGAAATTCGGGAATTCTTATATCGGGAATTTTTGGGATAGAGGAAGATCTGCACAGATCACATTAACTCTTTTCATTATTCAAGTATATTAGAGAACATTTTTTCATGCAATTTTGTGAAGGTAACTCACACTGTGACTGACATATTCGGCATAAAGTGTGCTAGGATAGCGAAAATCATTATATGTAGCATATGGGAGCTGGGATAATTCGTTCACCGATCACACATTTTCGGCAGTAAACTATGGTATATGCGATATTACACGTTCACTTAATTTTACTAAGATATCTTACATATTGACCGAAATATATGAATCGAAATATATGGTATAAAGTCTACAGGTAGGTTGAAAATCCATATATTAGGTACATGCTAGGGGAAGTGATTACCCATCTTTATCATTTAAGCACATGGACACACTGTTTCAGAAAGAGACGCTCTCTAAATTTCAAAGAGATAACTCATATATTGACCGTTACATATGGTATAAAGTCTACAAGAAGGTCGAAATTCCTTATACTAGGTATATAGGGGCTATGGGAAGTATTTAGCCGTCACTCATCATTTTTGGACCAAGAGCACATTATTATCATAGGGGAAGTATTTACCCTATTTTTACAATTTTGACACTAGATTATACTATTATCATAGAAAGATAATCTTCAAATTTCATTATGATATTTTACAGATTTACCGAAATATATGGTATTAAGTCTACAGGAAGTTGAAAAATTTTTTATGGGGTATATAGGAGCTAAGGGAAGTATTTACCCGATTTACCCCATTTTTGATATCAGAGCACACTATTATCATGGAAATATAATCTTCCAAATTCATTACAATATCTTATAGATTTCGCGATATTTTCGATAAAAAGTTAGATAGAGGCACTGAGGTCCTAATATTGGGTATCTGGTGGCTTGACAAATTATAATTCGATTTCGTCTATTTAAACGCATAAGATGGCGTATCTTGAAAGCACTATTTGTACAAAGTTTGATTTTCATATCTTAATTGCCGCTCGATTTATCTACTTTAAAGTGAAGGGATCAGATGAAACTTAAAATTGTGTCATACCAGAAGTAAGTGTGGTTTTTGTATCGATTTCGTCCATTTTCCCAGCGTAACATAAGAATGCAAATATAATGTTATCTACCAAATTTTGTTGAAATCGGTTAAGAGGTTCTTGAGATATGGGATTTCTCCTAAAAGTGGGCGGTGCCACACCCATCACCAAAACTTTACACGGATTCCTATGCAACCTTTCTGTATCATACCTGCTGCAAGATTTAATGCTTCTAACGTGTTCCTTCAGTGAGTTATCGCACTTTAAGTAGTTTTCAACATAACCTTTGTATGGGAGGGCGTGGTTATCATCCGATTTCACTCATGTTCTCAGTGTATGAGAGGTTGGTAAAAAAAATTTGTTCTGAGCAAGTTTGTTTGATATAGCTTTAGTGGATTGTGAGATATGTATGCACATTAACCATTCCCACTCTTCAAAAATTTTTAAACTGGATTTGCTCCTCTCTACTACAATTCCCTGTACCAAATTACTGGTTTATATCTTAATTTGTCACTTAGTGATTGCATTTTATAACTTTTCGTTTAAAAGCATTTTGTAGGCATGGCAGTAGTCCGATTTCACCCATCTGTAATACCAACATCCTCAGAGTGACAGGGTACATGTGTACGAAGTTTTATTATCGTATCGCACGCATGAAAGGATGGATACAAGGTCACCCGGAATTCAACTCGTCTCGAGAACCTGATCATTTATATATATATATTGGGTTGTTCGGAAAGTCATTTCGTTTTTTTTGGGGAACATGAAAAACAGTTTTCGTATAATGAATAAATATTTTATTAAATTATATATTGGCCATTCTGGTCCAACACCTTTTGCCATCTTTCTGGCAGTAACATAATTCCCCTCTCATAAAAGTTTTGGTCCTTGCTGGCAAAAAACTCGTCCAGGTGGTTTTTGACATCTTCATTTGAGGTAAAGGTTTTGCCATCCAAAAAATTTTACAGGGACCGGAACAAATAGTAGTCGGAAGGCGCCAGATCTGGAGAATATGGTGGATGTTGCAGTACGTCCCATTCAAGCTGTAAAAGTTTTTGGCGAGTGACCAAACTTGTGTGAGGTCTCGCATTATCCTGGTGGAACACTACACCCTTCCTGTTGATTAATTCGGGCCTCTTCTCTTTAAGTGAATCATTCAATTTGTCCAGCTGATGACAATAGACTTCTGAATTAATCGTTGTATTGTCCGGCAAAAGCTCAAAAAAAACGATTCCTTTGACATCCCACCAAACGGAGAGCATCACCTTTTTTTGGTGAATGTTGGCTTTTGACACGCTTTGAGCCGGTTCATCTTTTCTGCTCCATGACCTCTTGCGTTTAACATTGTTGTATACAACCCATTTTTCGTCCCCAGTAATAATCCGCTTCAAAAATGGATCATTTTCTAGACGTTTGAGGAGCGAATCACACGCGTCAACACGACGACGCAAATTTCGCTCGGTAAGGACATGGGGCACCCACACATCGAGCTTCGAGGTTAAGTCCATGCCTTTCAAATGGCCATAAACAGTTGAATTCGACAAATTTAACCTCTCACCGATCTCTCGTGTGGTGATTCGCCGATTTGCATCAACTAATGCCTTTATCGCATCTTTGTCAGCTTCGACCGGCCTTCCAGACCGTGGTGCATCTTCGACATCAAAATTGCCGGATCGAAATTTTGCAAACCAGTTCTGGCACTGGCGTACTGTTAACACGCCTTCTCCATACACATCCGTCAATTTTTTTCTCGCTTGGACAGCATTTTTACCTTTTCTGAAGTTAAAAAGTAAAATATGACGAAAATGCTGCTTATTGCTCTCCATATTTAAAAAGGCACCAACCAAAAACTACTGGGTAGAATTAATAGAACTTTTTCACACACAAGCCTTGCAATATCAGCTCTCATGACATATAATGGTTATGGGGCTTAAGTGTGAAGTTAGTTTCGAAAAAACGTAATTAAGTCCTCTGGCGGGAAAAAACGAAATTACTTTCCGAACAACCCAATAACTCTATAACTATCTTGATAAGAGTTAGGTGTTACAAACAACCGTTAGGCGAACAAAACTAATATACTGTGTTGTAACATCTTGCGAGAATATAAAAATATAAAATATGTTATCTTTGATTTCGTTTTAAAATTTAATGAATGAAATCATTTAATATTTCCTTTATACATATATAAATTAAACAAGGCTTTTTCTCTTTTATCTTTCTATTTTCTTCTGTCCTGCCTATCAAATTCGTTATTACACTGCTATCTGCCTCTTCCTGCATTCGTGGCGTACTTCTTTTTCGTATGTATATTCACAGGGACCACTGATTCCTGCGGCCTTTACAAATGGTTACCATTAAGCATTGGCGTTGGACTGCAACAATTAATACATCAGCAACAACAATATATGAAAACCACAGCTAACAGTTACAATAACTAACACCATTATTGGATGCAACATGAAGTAAACACACAGGAAAAGGTGGAAAAGTTACCAAAAATCAGCATAGGAATAATATAATCAATACACCAAAAATTAACACACATGCATACATGGACATATACAAATACACGCAAATACAAATACAAAAAATGAAGTTTATAAATGAATAAGTGGAAAGCAAACAAGCCCACAAACAATTAGCATACAGAAATAAATTAATATTTATTTGTATACGTACACATTTGTGTATAGATATGTATAATGTGTATGTAAAAAATACACCTATATTTGTGGATATGCAGATGCACAGTTACATATACATATGGGCACAACTATTGCGTTTGTATGCAGGAAAAGCAATGAGTATGCAAGCAATATCTACATATATCTTCTCTGTTATAAAGAATTGCAAGACGAAGTTTGTATTTTCATATTTGTTAAATAACACGCTTGCTTTAGTTCAAAATAAGTATCTAACTACAGCAGCTTCAAATAGTACAGCAAAAACAATACCTATACCAATTACATTGTGTAATACTAAGTAATGAAGCGAGCCGAGGAATACACATACACATAAACGTACACACATAACGTACACACATAACGGCCAAATTTTCGCACTAACATTAAAAATAACAGTTTTCTGCTTTCGTTCGAGCTGAACCAATGAAAACAAAAGCAAAATCAGAAACTAACCCGTTTCCATCAAAAAGCCTTCGATAGTGAGGAAACTAGTGATTAATTATAGGAAAAGTTTAAACATCTGTTTTAAATCGATATATAATTATGTTCTAATCATTTGCAAATACGCGTGCTTAAGTGAGTGTTATTTGAAGGCTTCTGTTGTATTTACAATAGCTCCTATTGATGACAACTTCTGAAGTTATGATTGTTACACATTTCAATACAAATCATTATTTTTCAATTTTTTTTTTCATTTAGCTTATATTTTTTATGAAAACATTATAGCTGAACTGGCTGTCTGGAAATTTCATATATATTTCTGATATCAGAAAGCTTAGTACTACGGTTAAGGCCCCCCAGAGAAAATTGACAAATTGGAGACAAAGCGTGACCAACAGCTTCATTACGGAGTTTTTGCTAAAATATCACTACGTTTTTAGGATAAAAAAAGTCTCAAATTTCATTTGCCTTTTTTCGCAAGTCATGATGTCGTGAAAGGTATCATTTGAGATAACACTCTGCAACTTGTGAGTATATTATGTACACACATACTGATCCTTATAAATAACTTCCAAATCTTTGAGCTTGGAATGTGTTAACACAAAATATGCAAACTACGATAAATTTTCTATTAGGTTGCAATTTGATTACTAGCTTAGTATTGAATATTGATCAAATTCAACTTCGGCATTGATTTTATCGTAATTTTTATGGCTTTCGGGAACGAGACTTTCCGAATCGAAGTAAATTGTTATCCAGTTTTCTAATGCAATGCATGTGTCTTTCCGTTATCCTCAAATTTAGAATTGAGCTCTTTACATGTTTTAAATTTCGTATTTGATTTCAGTACACAAAAAAAAGCTTTTGAGCCTTCCACTTATTAATTTTTGCGAATATGATTGGCTTGACTTATCTCATACCAAGGCGTTTTGGGATATATATTAATAACTAAAAGCTGTATTTTTTAATCGCCCCCCAAAAAAAAATCAGTTGGAAAAATCAGTTGGAAAAATCGGTTGGAACTGCTAACAAGTCACACATCTTTTAATTTTAAGATTCCGAAAAGCATGTAGTCAGTGAGTCCTTTAAAATTTGCCAAAGCAATGCTCCCTCTTTCAATTTTAAGAGTGGCCATATTACAAATTTACACATAAATACATACATATGTACATACATACAACAGGCATATTATGAAATAATTAACAAAATACTTTAAGGCAACAATAACTACCATAATTAAAACTTTATTGAAATAGAGCGCAGCCAACAAACCGCCATTGTCCTGCGTCCAAGTCATAAGCGACACATACAAATAACAAGAGCAACAACAAAATGCAATTAAATCCTAGTGTTTGCGTTTGCACCTCCAGCAAAACCTGAGTGCAGTGGAACACTTGCTTTAAACTATCTACAACAAAATATTTGTATGCGTAAATATGAAAAAGGACAAACCTAGTGGTAATAATTTAAAACACCAATTTTAATAGTGCGGCACTTCATACATACATACTTACAATAAAATTAAATATATTAAATAAACACATTAATTAAAGAACTTATATATACATACATACATATGTGAGGATTATTTAGAAAAGCAAAAAAATATAAAAATATAAAAAATAAAAAACAAAAAACAAAAAACAAACAAAGCAAAAAACAACAAAGACAAAACGAAAAATGAGCATTAACTAAAACAAATATACAATACAGAAAGATATTAAAAACTACATTACACTTTATATGTACAAGTATAGCAAATATATAATAAAGACAACATCAATATGTTCGAGTGTTAGTGTCAAACAGGTGAAATAAATCGGTGCACAAAGCATAAAGACGACAGACAACATACATATGTACATATGTACATACATACATATATGTAGAAAGGAGGCAAATTTAAAATAAGAATTGCAGATCTGTACTCGTACACACACACGCATACAAAAGTTGCAATAAAAGTAGAAACTGAAAGCCGTAAAATCAAATTCGACGCATGACGATATTTTCAAACACTGAACACAATCTTATTCGAACGAAAAAAGAACGGGTTGTCTAAGATGTATTGCGTTAGTACTGTGAGCTGGCAGGGGGAAGTAAAGAAATTGTTATTACTAGCAAATAATTTGCGTTCGAAGAGGATGGAAAAGACATCATTTATAAAACAATAAAAAGTTTGCGCAATAGCAAATAAATATTCTTACATACATATATAGTATACATCTTATACATCTATAAAATGAAGCAAATGAATATGAAATGATATATATATACATATATGTACATTACATATTACATACATATTAAATACAAACTTGAATACATACATATGTATGTATGCGATGGAGTGGCAATTCACTTATATATGTAGCAGGAACTACAAAATGGTTCTTAGCTAACTTAGCGAATATGATGGACTAATCAAAAAATGGAGAGGAGGAGGAAATATCATTACAAAAGCACTCGAAGTTTATAAAGAAAAATGAAAATTAAGGAAATTTGTAGCTTTTAGATAGGATGAAATTGAGGTAGTGCAACTGCAAAAAAAAATACAGAAATACAAAAATCAATCAATCAAACACAAAAAATACAAATAATTTGAATTGCTTAAAGCAAATTGCAAGTAGCGTGGAGAAAGATTATTGTGAAAGTGGTGAGGCCAATAATTGCAAAGACCCGTCGCTTTTAGCGGCGAAAAGCGGCTGCTAGATGAGAAATCAAAGCGGATGGCTGCAAACTATCGTATGTACCAGATAAATGGAATCTTAAGAGCACTTATTCGTAGTTAGAAATGAATGATGCATAATAGTTAGAAGATGTGTAGGGAAAAACTGAACATTGCCAAGGAAATAGCAGCAGAATTTGAGGCACACATGCATATTTTAGGTAAATAGCCAAAGTGGCTTAATGATTGATCCACTAGCACCCACGCAATTGTAGGTAGCTTGAAAGGTCAGTCCGACGACGGTGTGATGATTAATTTAATGACAATTGTCCAATGATGTTACTTTAAATTAAAGAAAATAAACACACACAAAGGTAAGTAAAATTATAAACAAAAACTTCTTACCAAAATATTAATGAATATTTAAAGATAATGAAATTTTTTAAACGTATAAGTATTTATTTATTAACTGGAATGCTGCGGCGTCCAATAATACACTTACACACATTCATATATCAAAGAATATAAATATGTAATACACCTTACATGTCTAACACAATTACATACATGGATACATACATACAAACATGCATACGTACCCCGTAATTATTTGCTAGAAAGCTAATATGGCTGGCTGAGCTCTGTAAGGAATATTAAATATTATTATGAACTTTTACACACAATAAAGAATAAGAGAAAGAACAAGAAGACAGTTGAGTAAATTATACAATACATTTTACCGGAGCGTGGTTGAACCCCCACGAGCACAATCCGAATGAAGATGCAACAAATGTGTATGCGAATAAGATAACAAAAATAATCATAAAGTACATGCATACACATAAATATACGTATATACTGTAAACCAATGCAAATATAGATATACATAAATATATATTTTTAAGAAATGTTCTAAAAGCAATAATTATAAACAACAACAAAGAAAAAATCAAATAAAATAATATAAAACAAAATATTATGGAAAAGCTATGTATTGATAAGAGAAATGTAACCAAGGAGTAAGTGAATATATAGTCTAATAATATATACAAAATATACATGTAAAACAAATATTTATCTATTAGTACTAAGATAAAATATTATTATACATAAAAATATTAACCTAAAAATACAGAAGTAATTAACTTTAAGAACGGTACCCTAAGAGAAAACTTACACTCTGTCAGAAAGGAATGACTGTTTAGAGATTACACATGTGTTAAATAATTGTCTTCGTTCGGAACAAATTTCAAACATTTTGTTTAAGTGTCAGAGCGCACCCTATGAAATTAATTAATTAACAAAAGCTAAGGATACTTGCAAAAGTTATTTCGAGCATTATATGAGCTACCATTTCTTAACTCCGGGAAAAGATACACCAATATTGTGGGTCCTCTTTAACTACTTCACTTTAAATAAAAATTGGCCCAACAAAAAATAATTTCGCAACCTTTGCAATCTAGTGTTGATTTTTAAAAAATATGTACAATCAACTTTGGTTTGATTTTTATGCTGGTCGAAATTACCTTTTTAAAATTAGATAAAATCTCTATATTCTCAAAAAGTTATAACCGCCTTCTCATAGTCAAATAAAGGTACTCTAACATTCGGTCTCACAAAATCAATTCACCTTAAAACTTATTAGAAATATTTGAATTTCATTTGAAATACAAACGTATCAGAAAACATTTCGTAATTAAATTGTTGAAAACGGTGATTACTCGAAGTATTTTTATTTTTATTTTGTTAAAGCATTTCGAGAATTTTTTGTAGAAACCTTATTTTCTTTTTCATCTATATTCTTTACATATAGTATGATCCGATCCATACACTATAGCCTAATGAGTACATCTTTTCATTAAAGTAGGCTGCAAATATTTTATTCCTATTGAGATACTCATGTTAAAGAATATGAAATTAACCCAGTATGTGAAATACATTGGCGATTAGACAATTTCATTTTCATTTTGTACCTGTCCCAAGCATTCAGCCCAAAATTAGGCCACACTGTAATTTTTAGGAAATTTCTAAAATTTACAAGAATTACTACTATTGTCGACCTGTATTTTTTCGTCAACTAAAATTAACAAAAGACATGAGTAATAAGAATTCACGAATAGGCAAATGAATCGATACATGAAAAACGCGTCCTTTAGAACAAAATCAATTTTAGTCAATTAAAAACCGAATACATATAATCATTAAGGTAGGAAAAAGCAAATAAACAGTAAAAGTTACGTATACATAAATACATACATGTATGTAAAAATAATTTCTGTTAAATTTTAAAGAATTTATTGAAGTCTTTTTTTTTTTTTGCTATTAAACTTTTTCCATTAGAAAATTTTAAATGTATAAAATATAAATAGGAAAGGCGCAACGCCTCCGCGTTTTTGTAAGCGTTAAATCGCAAAAGCTTTAAATACTTGAAGTTTTATATTAATTCAAGAAACACAAATGCGGTATGCGAAGGGGCAACTTATATATAGAACACCACAAGTCGGTGGGACCCTGTGGCATAGCCGGACTTTTGTCAATTTAGGCCAAAACAGTAAGTAGAACATTAAAGACGAGATAAAAGAACACATGAAGGCACTATCGAATGCCGCTTGCATAAAATGACAATTTCAAATACTAAATACTTAATAATAACATAAAGAAACAATAAAATAATAAAACCTAGCAATTAAAGGGTACACTTTTTTACTCAAGAACATAAGAACGTAAATGAGAACAGAGGTGATTATTACGATGATATATACATAAAATCAAACTAAGTATACATACACACATATCATTTCTCCCTTTTCTAAAGCCGACAGACCGAAGAAAAACCTTAAATCATTTCATTTATGGTAATTTACTATATACATTAGATAAATATGTAGGTACCCTTGTGAAGTATACATACGCAATGTTTTGCTTAAATATTACACCTGATAGCAAATTCGCAATTAGATACCAATTAATCAAACATTTGCGAGTCATTTGCTTGTCTCTCAAAGAGCCAAATGTTAATTCAATATTTGTTGTTGTTTTATTTGCTTGTAGCTTTCAGTTTACGAGCGACTGTCGCAGCTTAAGACTTTTGTATAAGTAAAGCTTTGCATGCATATACAAACTTACGAACAAGTGCATAAGTTCCCTATCTTTAAAACCACAATCTCCTTTCGCACGTTTAACATTTGCCTTACTGAAGCATATTCGTGAAGCCGGTGGGCGATCTGAAGTCGTCACATACCCCTCACTACTGTCCTTATCTCACAAATTCAGACAAAAATGTCAGTTCATTTACCTACGAGCAACGACAATTTGTATTAAATGTATTTAAAGTAAAGAAAAACAAAGAACAAAGAAAACAAACTACTTATAATTTCATAAATACGACACACACACACACACACATGCATGTACATGCATACACACACTTTTAAACGAACTCACACGATTTCGCTATATCGAATTCTTTGCGCGTTCTTCTGCGATGGAATTCCTAACAAACACCTTCACTATATTGACAATATCTTATATATATATAAATATTTTACACTATACTATATATATATATATATATATATACAAAAACACATACATATATATAATCTAAAAACTTCAATGAGAAAGCAAACTTAGTTAAGTAACAAAATATATATATATATATGGGAAGCAATGTATTTATTTACAAAAACCAAAACGGCGGTAGATTAAAATACTTGCTAATTACTTCGAAACGCATGAATAAATTTTTGAATGGGAGTGTCAAATGTGTACGAAATAAAGGTATTTGTACCTTTTGTAATTCGGCTGCAATTGTGGGGATATTAAAAAAGTTAGACCACACTTTTTTTGGTTAAAATAAAGAGCAAGCAAAAATGCTGATCATTAGAAGACACATTATCCGTTACTTTTAGCATTATTCATTTTATTATCTATTGAATAAGAAGTCATGAATTTCAAAAGCTAACAGTAAAGGATTCATAACATCGTAACACACATAGGAACTGTTTATTGGACGGTGCTCAGTAAATTCAAGTGTATAACTGTAATTGTGTTCGCAGAACCAATAATTATATCTCCAAAGTAAGCATTTATTTCCATTATATAATTTGCTCATATTGCCCATTGGGGAATAGAAGACCCTACTCTACATATTTCGCAAGGAACGTAAATACCCAGTCTTTTTTGGTGTTATGTGATGACAACTGCAAACTCATTATTATTTTCTTAGATATGAGTACCTTGCACTACTTTATGTTAAATAAACTTACTTTGAAGAGTTCTGGCTTTGCGCTCGCAAGTACTTACACATCTGTAGCTTCAATGTCCAAAAGGACCTTTATAAAAAGAAGCAAATTGGCAACTTGAATGAGAATGAGATTGAGAAAATTTCCTCATTTTACACGTTATTTCTTCATAATACACGTTATTGCTAATTTGAATTGTGTAAATAAATATGCATATATATGCATATGTAATATTGGCATTCGCATTGTTAACTCAGTACTACATATACAACAACTATACAACAACTATACAAGGAAAATATTTGCTGTTAATTTTCTTAAATAGATATTATTACTAAACTTAAATATATACGCCATTACAGCTGAGGATCTTTGTCATTGAGAAAAACACCAGGATCAAAATTCAAAAGTATAAACAATTTGTAATTAAATATACCGAGAAAGGTTCAACATCAAAGAATATAAACAAGCGAATTTGTAAAATAATAAGTAACCAATACTTAGTATAAATTTACCGCACTTAAAGGTACATATATGGAGATTCGAGTATAGCACGTGCAAATAAATGTGTGTAACTAAAATTACAAGAAAAATTTTCTTAAAAATTAAACAGTACTACAAACACAAATATTTTGAACTGGATAAAATTGAAGGAAATCTAAATAGTAATGAAAGTAACCGATTAACTGGTAATCAGTAATTCTGAAGTAGATAAACTTAGTATTGAAATTGAGGCGTCCGAGGGCATGAAAATTACTGTGACTTCTTTTTTGATTTCATTCGGGATTTTTTACTATTTTGCCAAGAAAGCAACCATGACACCACAAGAATCAATGAAGAAACCAAAAAAATAAGTATATAGTATTTGAGATGTTGATATATTTAGTATAAAGACAATTTGAACGAAAGTTCAAATGTGAAGAGCTGTAATAATTGTTACTGAAACAACCCATATGGATAAAGAAAGACATTTGAATTCGAAAACAAAACTGTTAATGCTGAAATTTGTAGGAACGGCGAAAAATGTTGATCATTAAGGAAAAGTAAATTCATAAATATAATTGCATTAAAGAATATTGAAGCCTTAACGGGCAAGTGCATATGTATTAACTCTGAATATTTATCAGAAAGTTAATTGAGATTGAAACAGTTAAATGTATGTAAAAGTAATAAATTTAAGGAAAATATTATTATTATTACTATATATTGGATGATGGTGATTTTAAAGCAAAAAAAAACAAAGACAACACACACAAAAATCGAAATTAAAGTTAAAAGAGAACTTTAGATTTAAGCAATTAACAATTCTATGAAGTATATATATATAAATGAAATGATTGAATTAATACAAGAATCAATAAAAATACCACAATAAAACTATGAACATTGTTCAAAGGAAATAAATTTGACAAAACATTGTGTTTTTCTCTTAATATGAAACTGAAATAATTTTGTAAGTATTGATGCTTTTAAGCCGGGCGGCACAACACATCGGATCAATCCATTTTCGTGACCTAATCTGTTCAAGAGAACGATAGTGTTTTCAATAAGAAATAATTATATTGCGGTGATAATATGAACGATACTCTAATTTTTATGAATCATGAATCATATTACCCAGATTCAAACTCGACAAATCATCGAACAAAGATTGGGCCATGTTGAAATCTCTCCATTTATTTGGGAAAAGGTAAACACATAACGGTGGCATGCATTGTGACTGACGCAAGTATAGCAAGCAAACGAATACTAAAAATTTCCACCATACATATTAAGTTCCTAAAAATGGAAGTGGAGCAGAGTTTCCAGTACTATTTATTACTACCCATGGTTAAGTATAAAGGGAATATAATTTCTTGAAATACTGCCAGTGCAAGGCGAACCTCCTAATGTACTACTTTGGAATATTGTAGATGGTTGAAGACCAAAACCTTTTAAATAAATGAATATTTAGTATATAGCAAGGGTAATTCCATAAGAATTATTCTGGGGTCTCCCTCAAGAACCACATTCTTACATTTTCTTCTCAACAGTGGTTTGAATGCCCTTCACTGCAACAAATGTACAAATAACGAAATAACGAAAAAGAAGAGGTTGGCTATAACACATGGAACCAAACTTCGGGTCTTAATCTCGGATTTCGGTATAGCCTAGCCGAGCATCACAGTTTGAATCGTTATATTGTCATCGGTACTATGGATGATCTGAGAATGATGAATGCGGATGTGTTGTGACACCAGGAAAATCAAATTCAGTCATTCGGTGCAGAAATTATATCTGAAGAATTAACACCACCATTTTATATGAGAAAATATTTTTAGCATAAAGGCGACTATATGATCCTGTTCCATAAATTCTTTTATTGCGGAGTGTCTCTGTTGACAAGGGAACAATTTAGAGCGTTCGCTTATAACAGCAATAAACATGATACCCTCAGGATACACATAAGGTAAAACGCCGGCGAGACATTGTTCGAAGGTAAATGTCCAACCCTGGATGAAGTGGCGATTGCTAAGTTGAAGATCACTTCAAATTGATGGCGTGATATACAGCTTATGTGTAACTAGCGTACAATCAATATCCAATAAGCTCTAGGTCAGACTTTGAAAACTTGTGATATACATTTAAATACGAATTGCTTTGACAATATTAATTGTATTCATCTTACAAAAGACAAAAAGATAACCATTTTAAATCCTCCGACATTGGTAAAACCAAATTATTGTACGTCCACAAATATAATAAATAATAAATAAAATTCTTATGAAAATATGAAATAAAGTGTCAATCATGATATTAGTGAAAAACCATTTTAATTAACCATACCATTAAGCTTATTAGCTTAAAAGCTTAAAAGCTTAAAAGCTATACAAATTTAATAATTCATACTTATATAGAACAAGATATCAACATTATTTGCTTTTTTTCATATTCTTTTATGTACGCATATATAATACATAATTACATGCATACATTAGCGTTCAGTATGCATTCTACCGAAAACTCTGTAATCGGGTTTCAGCTAGATTTACCACAACTTTTTGTGCGCTTCCTTTCCCACCACTGTCCATACCAGCACGCACTTACTTGGGCAGCCTCCTCCGGTTCAACTCGCGGTACATAATCCATATGTATTGAAGCACGCAAACGATTGAACATCAGCACCGACGCTGTGAAGGACGCAATTGCGCGAAGCGAATACGCTAGTTTGAATTTCGTTACTGGATAAAGTAACTGCACAAACAGTTCAGCTAGGAAGGAGAGAAGAAAGAAAAGGAAATGCGGCAGATACCATAAGGTCAAATTGATTTTGAATTTTCCACCTAGCAATGCCATTTTTTGTATGAATCTGGTCACATCATTGATAGGCGTGTCATCGGTCACAAACACCGGCAAACCGGCAATGGCTTTTGGAGTGGCTTTAAGAGTTTTGTATGCACACAAATGACCCCATGCTACATTACCTATTTTGGAAAAGTTCAAAAAACAGATTAGTTAACACAAAATTTTGTCAAAAAAAATTGTCAAAAATGTGATTATATTTACCAGCATATACGAGCTGTTGTTTACCACCAGCCCCGGCGATGCGGGGATAGCTGAAGCCACGGCCTGACAAGTACTCGAAAACATGGGGCACAAATTTCTCGTCTCCTTCGCCGTAAGTTAGGGGTGGACGTATAGTCACAGTTTCCAAATAATCTATAAAATTCGGTCTATAGTTATGTGTACTTATACAAATATAATTAATTAAGCTTAGCTATGTTATTTGAGCTCACCTCTCTGATTACTAAGAAGGGTTCCATTTGAATTTAATACAATAGTTTCAGCTCGCAATTTCGACGAAGAATAACCAGGTATCAGGAAAGATTTGTCGAAATCTGTTGGGTCCTGCGCATTAAAAATGGGAGTATTGGCCTTTGATTCAGTTTGATTTATGACTATAGTGAAAGTGCTATAGCCTTTAAATGGAACAAGACAAACGGACGCACAGCTCGTGTATATTAGCCTTTTTACATTATGCTTCACACATAAGTCTACAACTATACTCGTTCCATTTACGTTGACACGATCTAACTCTTTAAAATTCGGAGGATACTCAATGCTGACTAATGCGGCGCAATGAAAAACGCAATTTACATCCCTGAAAGCTTCCTGTACAGTGCTGGACTTTGGTTCGCAAATGTCTCCGACAAAGGTCTTCAGTTCCTCTAAGTGAGAAATGCCTGCAAAGTTAAATGCAATTAGTAAGGAGCCTTGATAGTAAGGAGTTGATTTCGCAATTCATACCTATTTTATTAGCAATAGCCAATGTATCCAATGAGCGAACTTCTTTGATACCCAAACTTTTTCGCTCGCGCAATAGATATTTCAACAAATGCTGCCCGATAAAACCGCTGCCTCCAGTTACTAAAACCACTTCCTCCACTGCGCTCTTACCACTTGGCGTCATATTATCTAATTCTCAATGCTGCAACCTATAAAGTGTGTCAATTTCACATTTAGAAAAAACAAACAACAACGGACTAAGATGCGAGGCTAAAATATTTTCTTACATTGGATGTGTACACACTTCTAGTTTTTTCTAGTGTCTATGTATACTTGTATGGAATCTCTTTAGATGCGAATATAAAAATATAAGATAATCTCGTTTAAATAAAGCAAGGGTGAATCAAGCTAAAATTACACTGACCACTATTCCAGCCATAATTATAAACGAAAATTTTTGATTTTAATTGGTACAGAGCTATGACATTTAACCTAGTGTTAAACAACACATGCATATTTGGAAGATTGAGCCATATCTGTGTATCTGTGATGTGTGTCTTTACGCCGGAGGAACTTATGTTCAACATTTATTAGGATAACTCACCATTAGTCACCAGTAGAAGAGTGGTGGCCATGAGAGGAACTGTGACTGTGTAGATGAGCAAGAAAATAAAGATACCTGGTGAGAACTCTATAACCTTGCATTTTGAGAATGTTTTTCATTAACAAGCATTTTCCTGTTTCTTAAGTAATTTCCTTTCATATACTGCATGTAATGATTTTCATTATTCTAGCAAAATCTGTGTCGAATGGTATGTCGTTTAATGTGTGAGTTATCTTCAAAAAATTGCGTGGAAACATATTCTCGAGTATACTTGTGTAATGCCAAAAGTTGCTGCAATCAATTCAGACCTTCCTATGCACCAATATACCCTATATAGGGACTTTCGACATTAAAACTGACTTTAAAAAAATGTACTCATTTCCGACTTTCCACTTGACTTTAAACCATTTGTGTTGGACAACTGTGATATTTTATTGAAGTTAAGTGGTCATGATTTCTAAAACATAATGTGGTTTAACGCTGAATATGAATAAAATCAGTCTAGACCTTGGCCTAAACACCATATCCCTAATATAATGATTTCCGGTACTCTAGTAGACCTTTCCTAATATACCCAATATATATTATTAAGTTTAGCCCTTTTGGTCGAGTTTATATCACATATATCAATTGAATTAATTGAGTTGATTTTAATGAAACTAATTAAGTCTGTGACATATAACATAAGTTAATAAGATACTAAATATGATTATAATTCAACGACAATTTCGTCGAACAATGAGTGTTGTTTGGGTTACATACTTACTTATTTTATTGCTGATTTGATCATCAGTAGTGACAGTACTAAAGAACTTAGTTTTTTCATTCTTACATATGTAAAGCCATAGTTAACATTAAAAAACGTAGGTGATCTAAGAAATGTGAGTGTGAATGTGCCTTAGTGATCCCATCAGCAGTTTCCTGCAGGGTTACTAGAGTTATCATATAAATCAACAGAAATTCAAATAATTGTATGTACTAATATGTAACTCTATATCTAGATATGATTGATTTGTACTATTTTAGTCAACAAAGCTATTATATGTTTCTGCTAATATGTTCCAGATGTCGAAATAGTATAAAAATACAGTTTCTCATGTTAAATAATCAGGATGAGAACTAGCAATCTAGATGAACCTGAGATTCATATGTGGATTCATAGTGGAGCTAATAGGTTTCATCAAAAGATAGTCAGACATATATTCGAAGGTTATATCCCGAAGGACAACCACTGGAAATACTTTCAGCCCAGCGGGTGGTTTTCACACATTACGACACCATCTTAAAAATGGATGGATATATTTTTACCAACACCTTCACAGTGAACATCTCAGGCGGTAAGGCAGCTGTGTGATGTTAATATAACCAGTTCTTTTGAAGATATTTATTGTATCACTAGGGTTATTTGGTCCGCGCGACAACTATAGGGAATCATCGGTCAAATACTACGGAAAGTTTTAAATGATTTAATATTCACAAACATATGTAAATTCCGATTACTCGCGAACTAGCCCATTCGGCTAATTAAATTGTATTCGAAATCTCTGTCGCAACATTATAAACTTGTATTTCGCTATAGTTTCACTTTAACACATTTTCGCTTTGTTAACAGGGTTTGTTTATAGCCTCCATGGCCTGAGGGACTTCACACGCAATAATTTTTATATTTTTCGTAGTAAATCTCGATTCATTCACATTTAGGCGTGTATTAATACTTACATGTTTCGTCACATAACCAACAAACTTGGCCAGGGCCAGAGAATTGAAAAGGTCGCAAACATATACATACAAAGTAAACCATTGCACATGCGCATATACAAGTTAATTGGTGGTTTGATAACGGCATTACTGTATACATAAATACAACAATGTGTGTCTATGTAATTATTAAGCAACACATACCTAAACAGGTTTTCTTCACGTAACCAAAAAATTAAGCGGCGTCCAACTTTGCCCTTAAAAAGTAGTTTATCGCGAAAATATTAAAAGCAATTTATACTACGCCTGATATAAGGCGATTCGTGAATCAGAATACATAGCCCTGAAAATTATATATTTTGAAACAAAAGCATTAACAGCAAAACTTACCTTTAAGACAGTCTTGAATGATTCGGCAAATCTTTTGGAAAAACTTCAATTTTCTTCATATATATTTGCACGTTCGAGCCGCTTGAGCGCTTGTCTACAACTGAAATTGACTGCGCTGAGGTAACAAAGATTTAGCGTTCTCAAACCAGAGAATAGACCAACCAGCTAACTGAGCATTAACAACAACAATTCTAGGTTGTAGCCATGGCCCGGAGCCGTTGTATGATAAATGTTGTGCTCAATCCATAGTTTTAGTATTTAAATTATTTAACATCGCTAAGAGTCCGCTTCATTCGTCTACTTAGTAGTGGTACGTGTTGCTAGTTGTGTAGTTTTTGTGATTTTTGTGATTTTTGCTTACACAGAGATTTTTTTATCTTTAATTTCATTTGTATGAAATAAAATGTAGAAAATAAATTATTCTGGTAAACTTATTCAATATTCGGCATAATGTTTCAACTTAAAATAGAAGAATTACGATAATAATAAACAGATATACTAGAAATCGATCACTCAAACATATTTGCGACATATGTATATAATATATATATAAGCAGAGTTGCAATTGAACTTTTTCTCAACATTCAACCAGCTAAAACTTTCACCCGCTGATAATTTTAACGAGCTACTCAATGTAAATACAACAGCAGTAGGCATACCTGCTGAGGGCTGAGGGCTGAGGGCTGAGGGCTGATATATGATCTAAATAATTGCATAAACTTAAGAAATCCCTTTCAAATATACGTACTTGCTCTATATTTTTATATTGCATCCACTTCCAAACTGGCATTACTTTGCGGGTTTTCAATTTTTCTTAGCGTTTCAAAGATGGTGTATACTCAAGAATTTTGCAGCGGTTAGGCTAATGTGAAACTAATTTGCTCCAAACTACTTGGTAATACTTGGATTATTAGTAACAAATCTTCTTTTTTACCTCTCTGCCAGATTAAGTGCCCAACCTACTGAATATGCCCAACATTAAAATTTAAAGCTAAGCTATATTGCATAACAAACTTTAATAAAATGTTCATTTAGCCGCTCTTGAGCCAGAGTTGTAAAGAGTTGACGAATAAATACAATACTTACTTTTGTGGTTAACGGCAGTTATGAAACAATTGTGGTTATTTTATTCAGTATTTGGAGATTAGGAGAAGATACACCTGTAATACCAAACCACCTAGACTGACAAAGAACAAGTTTCTTCCAGACAATTATTGCTTTATTTAGGTTTGAATTGTACGGACAATCAAACAGATATCGAGTAAAATCTTCTTTATTCTTAGGCTGGAACTCCATACAAGGCTTTTAAGAGCTTTTAGCATTCCTCACTTATTCAGCTTAAGAAAATGAAGCCTGGTACTTGTCCAATGCGGTACCATGCCGATTTTTGTTGTATTATCCTCAGAAAATATAAAAGTAAGCACGGAATCGAATATTGGACACGATTATTTATATTAATCAGCCGGACTGACGAAATTCATAATATTCGAGGGTTTTAAAACAAAAATCCGTCAATGTTAGGTTAACATACTCAATCATATTTATCATAAGTGTCAGAAAATTTTAACCGGAAACGGTTACATTCGGCTGGGGGAAGATGCGGCCCGATTTCGTTATTGTTTGAACGAACGTTTTTCATTTCGGTCGTGTCGACGGTGTTCGATCTATAATAACATTTTCGCTTAAATTAAATTAAACGCACACGTCTGATATATTTTGTTAGAAAGTTTATGCAGAGAATGTGGAATTCAACGTTTTCTGGTTTATGCCCTTGTCGTCGTTCAAACACTTTCCGGTTGACCCTAAAAGAAATTGAAGGAATTAGAAGGTACTGTGTAAACAAAATCTGTTGTTAAAATATTGTTAGTTTTACTCAAGTTTTTTTAAAACGCAAAAGGCGTTGTTGTGGGTGCAAAAGTAGATGCTTTTCCCCTCTTTTTATTTGTATTCACATATTTGAATGCAAACCATACTTTTAGGCACTCGAAAATATTTTATTTAGTAAAACAAAAAATTGTTATTTTAACAAAATTAGCAAATATTTTTCTGGCCAAAATTAATGCAAAAAATACTTCGAGTGTGTAGTGTTTTTATAGTATATTATTTTTTTACTTTTGTGTACTCAAATATATGTTATTTCACTCATCCACTTCGTTATGTCCTAATTTTTGCAATGTTATGAAATGGTTTTCTTTGAGAAACTCCGTAACGGATATGTTCTCATCAATTTTAATTCGCAAGTCTCCTTATGGACGACCGAGATCTTAAGGCAATTATTTCACCTGGCTTCAGTTTAACTATCATTTATGAAAAAGATCAGGAACTTGTAAGCAAACTGCCGTTTCTGGGTTTATCTACCGCCAAATTTACAATATTTCTTGAAACGGGGAAACCCATCCCCGTTTCAGTTCGCCAATTTGGCTTTTGTCTTAAACACCTGCCAAATTATGAAATTAAAAGCTAACAGACTTTCGAGTTAAATTTAAATTTTCCTTCTTCGTTTTTAGTGAGGAACTAGCAACATCGGTTACTTGAAAACTTTGCAAACAAAACTTTATATTAAAAAGTTAAGAAGAGCTTAGTTGGGGTGTAACCGAACATTTTATACTCTCGCAATATGCAAGGATGAGAGGAGAGGAAATACTTTCAGGTGCTGGCATAAGTTCAGATTACAAAATGTTGCGGAAGAATTCTACACGTATTAATCGACGAAACCGTGAATGGATCACAACCATGTTTGGTATCTTGTTAACTTATATTACAGGTTATAGACTCACGTACTTTCATTACTATATTTTATTGTATAATATATATATTATAAATATATAGATACATGAGGAAAAAGTCAACCAGAGAGAAGGAAAGCATGATAATATTTCATGCATATTGCATATTCAAATTCGTATTTAGACCGAAACCACATTATGTTTAAGAAAACATATGCACTTAATTTCATTAAAATATCACACGTATTGACCAACTTATAAGGTTTAAAGTCAACTGGAAAGTCGTAAATCACTATAACGAGTATATTTGGGCTAGGCGAAGATCTGGACTGATAGCATTAACTTTTGTCATTACTCAATTAGACTAGAGAACATTCTTCCATTAAATTTTATGAAGATAAGTCACACACTGACCGACATATTCGGCCTAAATGCTAGAATAACGAAAATTATTATATGTAGTATATGGGAGCTGGTGTGATTCGTTGGTCGATATCACGCATATTCGGCATTCAACTATGATGTATCCAATATTATACGATCACTTAATTTTGCTAAGATATCTTACATATTGATTGATAATACCGTATAAAGCCAACCCGATATTTGAAATTTTTAAAAAAGGTATATGGGTATAGGGGAAGTGTTTACCCAATTTTCTCAATTTTAGGCACACCGACGCATAATTATCAGAAAGAGACGCTCTCAGTATTTCACAAGGATAACTCATATATTGACCGTTATATATGATATAAGGTCTAACGGAAGTTGAAAATCCCAATATTAGGTACATGGGGGCTAGGGAAAGTATTTACCCGATGTTCCCCATTATAGAGACAAGGGCACATTATTATCATGAAAAAATAATCATCAAATTTCACTACGAAATTTCACAGATTTAACTATGTTTTCGATATAAAGTCAGCCATAGGCACTGTGGTCTTTATATTGAGTATATGGGGGCTTGATAGATTATATGCCGATTTCGACATTTTTTGACGCATGAGATGGCGTATCTGGAAGGCACTATTTGTCCAAAATTTCATTCTAATACCTTAATTGCTGCTTGATTTATATACTTTAAAATGAAAGGATCAGATTAAATTTTAAAGTATGTTACACGAGAAGTAGGCGTGGTTGTTACCCTATTCCACTTTCGCACAGTAGCATAGGGATGCAAATGGAATGTCATGTACCAAATTTTGTTGAAATTAGTTAAGGCTTTCTTGAGATATGCAATCCCTTCATTAAAAATTTGAACGGATTCCCATGCAGTCTTTCCGTATCATATTTTCCGTAAGATTTAATGTTTCTGGCGTATTTATTACGAGTTAACGCACTTTTAGTAGTTAACACTTTTAGTAGTTTTAGTAGTTAACATAACCTTTATAGTGCAGGTGGGCGTGGTTATTATCCGATTTCACAAAATTACTCATTATATGAGGACATGTTAGAAAAACTTACTCGGCGCAAGTTTGATTGATATAGCTGTGACGGTTTGTGAGACATATAAATCAAATCTATTGGACCATTGACACTTTTACAAAATTTCTTACTCTTATGTCTTATGTCTCTTACTCTTACTCATACACTTATGTGTATGATTATAGGTAAATTAAGTAGTTAGCATTTATTACCACTCCTAATCTATCAAATGATAGAATCCACTGGTATCGCTTCCGCAAATTGCTAAGTACTTTCATAATAATAATAATAAAAGTTATGTCGAAGTGGTTTGCAGTATTCAATTCTACAAACAAACGACATTTCAAGAAAGAAAATATGCACTAGCCATAAAAATCATTAAAAGTCGCTTAGTAGTTTATGACCAGAGTTAATAATGATCTATATGTACCTGCTATATATACATGTAATAAAGAACATACACAATTTGTTAATGCCAACCCCATAAGTATTGTCAAATTAAATATGACAAACTCTGCACAACAAAACTCGCATGCAAATGAGAAATACGAGTGTTTCCTATAAAATATTAAGCAAATAATATCCAAATGTTAAAATATTTTAAGAAAAAATTTTTAATTCATGCTTGTTGGACAAAAAATCGAAGACATTTTTAATTATGATTAAATTTGTAATAATAACATCTAATGTCCAATAACGCATGATAACACTACTGTTGGTCACTAATTTGAAACAATTGACTGATAACAAAATCGAATGGTAATACTTTGTTCTTATATTGCTTTTTTTTTATTTTTTAATACTTCCACTATAATAGTGGTTACAATTCGCATATGTACTCTCAAATACATAATTATACAAATTATTTCTACGAAATATATATTTCACTCACAATTAAGGCAGAATATAAAGGCAACTTTATTATATATTTTCTTTGCTATTTTTAAAGCACAATATATGTTATTTGTAATTGTAACATCCATTTTAATTATTTTATTATAAACCATAACTTTAGGCGGCGAGTAAATTTTAAGTACTGTCACGGTATTTATAGTAATATAACTAACTAACTAAATTTAGGATTATACTAAAGAAATAATCAACTAATTAAAATAAATAAAACTAAATTCATAAGTTTAGTATAATATATGCATAAAATTTGATTAGTATTACTAAATTAAGCTAGCAATGACAGGATCAATACATTTTTATATGTTATAGGTCACATTTTGTTGACTTTGGAAATGGTGACTTATATACATAAGTAAATATATCTTTTAGGCACTTTGATAAATTTTGCGTGCTTTCTCCTTCTTCCTTGCTTTTTTGTGTCCTTCTTCCTTGTATTCCAGAGTACATAATTGCATAAAATAAATGCGTTGAAATATTCGAACATTTCCGTACAAACAGAATGTACATTATGTACATTGACGTCTTAAGAATGCAGCCATTACAATTTTCAAATTAAGAGCTAAATCCTATCAATATTCCGCTTCTTTCGTCTGTTATTATATTTCAATTTTTCTGGTTTGACAACAATGAGTATCAGTAGGAAAGCGTAGATGGTAAACGGGACTCAACAGTAAAATCTTTGTACACCGAGAACACAGATATCTGAAAAAATTAACCTAGTTAAATATTGTGTAAGAATACGTTAAAAACTTTGCGATGGCAACAATTTTGGATGGCATAGTATTTTTACCTACATATGTATATCTGTATTATGTATATCGTTTACATAAAAATTACCTTGTCTTTAAGTTGTTGGCAGAGTTTATGACCAGCGCAAAGCATTGGCATTACGTCGTTTAGCCATTGTACGGTCGTCTCCGCCTGGCATGAATCAAAGCGCATTGTACCCTGTACGGTAATTAGTTGATAAACAGCCATAATCAATTTGTGACTTTGAAGATAAAAACTGACGGCCAAGTCTTCGGATAAGTTAGGTGCAAGCGATTTCTGAAATATAAAATTTTAATCATTTCTCTGTATTCAAGAAAATTAACTGACCATATTGCGACTTTTAATCAGATCGGCGATAGGTTTTTTTTTAGGTATTACCAAACTGGTGCGTGCACGTTGCAACGCCTCCAGTATGTTACCTACAACATTCATTACTTCGTCAGACGTTCTACAAAATAAGACATATTAATTTAATAACAATTATTTGTGCCAGTGACTTTAAAACTCACTTGAAATGATAAGTTGCATCTACATCATCAATGTGATTAATTGCTTGCTGAAGATGATTTGCTGCATCCTGCACTTGTTGCAATTTCCATGGCGAGTCTTGGTTAATACAAGTTTTTTGCTGTTGATGAGGGGGCCGCGCAAGCTTAAAGCTTATATCCTTAAAAATAATCCTTGTTAAATATTACTTATAAATATGTGTCAGACTTACTGCATGCGTAATGCTATCACCCGTAAGCGTCACAATGGCACGAAGTTTTTCCGGCGCTACATTCATAATGTAATTTTCAGTCTTTTTACCCTCATTGGCATACAATGGCACAGGAAAGAGATGAGCACACTCGACCAATATCTTCCTTAATTGTTTTAATATCGCATGCACCTCCTCGCGGAGCACCCACTCAAACTCCACCTGCTTAAATTGTCGAAGAAATCTATCTTCATTAAAATGCATATAGCTTGTCCATAGTGCAATGAAATATTGTACATCTTTTTTATAAAAACATTGATGCATTTAGTTATTTAAATTACCAAATTTCTGGCTTCTTCCTTTTCGGTTTCCATCTTTTGAAGTAGCCAGCTGCTTTTCGTTTTGTTGCTGTATTCATTATCAGCTGGAAGCAGACAATCTGGTAAAGTCGGCAGATGGCGCTGTGACTTTCGATTTGTGAATCCGTTTCGAGTGAAGAAACTCCAATTTGCAGATCTTAAAATGTTAAATACAGAATTCATGCATTTTAACAAAAACGTTATCAAAATACTTTATTATATTACACGCTATTAATTCAGATACAGCTCAGAAGAGGAAAAAATTTGTGGCAACGTAACAATTTTTTAACTTTTCTGGAGGTCAATATATTTATTTAAGTCATTCAATATTTTTTATGTAATACAACGGTACGGTAGTACGGGCAAGGACTTAGCTAGTAATTTGAAACTTATTTCTATAACGATTGAACATTTATGAATTATTTCGTATTTACTATAAAATTGTATCGGATCAATTAAGCAACACCCTCAAGCTGTGAAGGTTATTCAGTAAAAATAAAAATAAGGAAATTGTTTGTAAGATTCAACATTTATTATTCGACGAAATAGTGAATGAATTGCAATCACATTTGGCAACATTTTAACTTATACTCTAGGTCATATACTCATAAAGTCGTATACTCATAAAGAAGAGTGGGCGGTGCCACACTTATTGTTCGATTTTTACACGGATTCATATGCAATCCTTCCGTACCATTTTTACTGTAAGATTTAATGTTTCAGACGTGTTTTTTTAGTGAGTTATTGAACTTTCAGTAGTTTTCAACATAAACTATGTGTATGAGGCGGAGGGGCCACAACCACTTTTTAAAAGTTTACAAACAAGTGTTCAAGCTTCATCAAGATATCTTAATTTTTACGCCATCTTTATCCATTACCCAAAATTATTGTGAACAAATTGCCTATTACTAGCTACTTTAACTTAAGTCAATATCCTTCATTTAGCTGTCTCAATAGTTTGATATTGACCGCTGAAGTACAACCACCATTGGGGCTGTTTCTGTTATTTCACTTTGTTCAAATTCACGACTTTCCAAATAATCGTCTCGCACTCTTGCAATAAATTTCAGGTTTTACTGTATTACATACCATCAGAAATATCTTCTGCCCGTGGTTGTTTTCGAAATGCTATACGTGAAAGCAAAAGTCGAGTTCGAAGACATATAAAATATTGCGACTGCGGTAGCGTCTCAATTACTCAACATTTTATTTGATGCACTTTTCACATTAATATTTGCAAATTTCTTGTGATTTTCTGAGTATGCGGAAGTATTTTCAAATTTTAATAAGTTTCTCTTTGTTTGTTTTTCTCTTTGTAAAAATATCGAAAATTTTTTGATCTGTCTAGCCACACCTCTCAATTATTGCAAATTTTATAAGTAATGGCCCATACTTGGCCTATCCGCTTAGATACACATTTAAAATACAATATACACGTATAATGAATAATAAATTAAAAGTCCAATTGAACATGGTTTAAGAGGGTTTTCCAATTCTTGGTAAAATACAATATAAATATGAAATGTTAAAAAACGACGTTGCAATAAACACCAGGTGTAATACACATAATATTCTCGTCATAAAATATGTTACAATATTTGTGTTAGGAGAGAAATTTCATGTAGATCCTTCAAAATTCCCAGTGCAGCAATTAATAGAGTGCGAAAATTTAAAGTAATAAATATAAGTTATCTTCATATAAAATTTGTGCCAAATTTCGTATCAGCTGTTTTGTGTTTACATATAAAAAGAAAGAAAGAAATTAATTAAGAGTTTTAATGTAAGCGAAATTTTAATATTTCAAGTAATTGCAAAATATTATGTTAATTGTCATATTATGTTAATAATATATATTATATAATGTATTATATAATATATTAATATAATATTATTATCATAACATAACAATATGTTACATAACATATAATATATATATTTAATATATATTTAATATATATTATATGTATATATTATATATAATAAATAATATATTATTATTTTATACATAATAATATTAAAATTATATTTTCTCATTCGTCACAACTATTTTAAACACGACAAAAAATGGTGGTATTCAAAAATCCTATATTGACCTTTAACAAGAAGTTAGATATTATCATTATTAAATATACATGAACTAAGAATTTTAAAGCTTGACTTGCTATGGCTATGTGTATTCTCCTATTGCGATGTAACTTACTCTCTTTGTGATAAAATTTTGCGGTCCTGGATTTCCTAATGATAAGAAACGGAAATGGATCGAATATTTTAAGATTACTAAGTCTTTTTATGCAGTACGAATACCTTAACTTTGTATCTTCCTGAAAATTAAAATGTCCACAAAAGAAAATGGTGCAAGAATACTTACTAACTTAACCCGTAATGGTTCTTGGATCTGCATTTTTTCAGGCAATGGAAGAGTACGATGCCAACAGAAGCACCAACAGAAAATACGGAAGAGTATTTCTTATATCGTTTAAAACTTTTGGACCAACAGAGGCAAACGAATCCAAAAAGTTGATAAAATATTCACTTTGCGTAAAAATCTCAATGCCGAAAGCTAATGAGTCAAATGTGCAAATCAATCGACTTAATAATAGTATTCACTGTACTCTTTGTTCCAGTTATTATGGATTTTCTTAAAGGGTGAACTTGCTGTAGATAGGTATGTGTAAACACAACTTATAGTTTCCGTGTTAAGATAATAGCATTTACCGCTTAAAAAACCATAAAAATACAGATAATTTCTGCACCAAAGCCGGCTTAATAGCCTCAAGAAAGAAAGCCTCATTAAAGAAATTCTCTGACACACAATGTGTACACATTCATGTACATATATGTAGATGTTCAAATAAATTCATATATATGCAGGTGTAGTCATTAACAAAGAGGAAAGAAATATTTCAGTTTCGACCGAATTTGGATGCTATCCCATTGAAGAAGATAAAAAGACCGTAATGCAATCTTCTTCTGCAAAACCAAGCCAAGCTAGTATCGCAAGAAAAACCAATAACGAAAATTCTGAGGTTGGTGAAGTGGCTTGCGAGAGATTAATTTTGAAGAAAAAAAGCCGATATCTCGAAAAATGTGATTGGAATTAACCCTAACATATAATTGTACTCACTAAATTATACTTTTCTAGTATAATATTAGACGTTACTATGGTGAGGAATCAATAACGACGGATTGTTCGGACCGCCAAATCTAGTTAAAAGCTGAGCTCAAATAGTACATGACATGAATATTTAGCTAATTATGCTACTCGAACCAAAATTTAAGTAATTGCTCTGCGGATAGTGTGGATTATAGATTATAACAAGTACGAAAGGGCTAAGTTCGGGTGTGACCGAACATTATATAGTCTCGCAATGTGAAAGGATCAAAGGCGGGGAAATGGTTTCAGGTGCTGGCAAAACTGTATATTAAAAAATGTTTCGTAAGAATTCAACACTCATTATTCGACGAAACCGTGAATGGATTACAATGATATTTGGTATCTTATTAATTTATATTACAGGTCATAGACTCACATATTTTTATTACTATGTTTTGCTTCATGTCAGAGATATTTGTATTAACATCAACCAAATTAACTAAAATGAGATATTGTATATGCAATATAAACTCAAAAAAAGAGACCTAATCCTAAACCTAAGCCTAAGGAAAAAATCAACCAGAAAAACAGAAATTACTATATTAGGAATAAGGGGCTTAGACCACGGTCTGAACTGGTTTCATTCATATTTAACGTGAAATTTAATTTCATTAAGATATTACACATATTGACCAACTTAAACGGTTTAATGTCAGATGGAAAAGATGGAAGTAGAGGAAGATCTGCACTGCTCATTAACTCTTTTCATTACTCACGTATTCTAGGTAACGTGTTTCCATGCAACTTTGTGAAGGTAACTCACCGGTGACCGACATATTCGCCTTAAAGTCTGCTGGAACAATGAAAATCATTATATATAGCATATGGAAGCTGGGATTCGTTCGCCGATTTCACACATTTCCGGTATTCAACTATGGTATGTCCAATATTACATGTTCACTTAACTTTACTAAGATATCTTACATATTGATCGATATATACCGTATAAAGCCAACCGGATATTTGAAATTCTTATATTAGGTATATTGGGGCTAGGAGAAGTCTTTACCCGAGTGTATCCCTCTTATTCACACGGTCGCACAGTTATCAGAAAGAGACGCTCTCAGAGTTTCACACGAATATTTTCGGTATAAATATCCGTGCCTATAGCTGACGGCACTGTGGTCCTTATATTGGATATATGGGGACTTGAAAAGTTATATGCCGATTTCGACTATTTTTTCGCATGAGATGGCATATTTGGAAAGCACTATTTGTACAAAGTTCCTTTTTAATACCTTAAATGCTGGTTGATTTATATACTTTAAAGTGAAAGAATCAGATTAAACTTAAAATTGTGTTATATGAGAAGTAGTCGTGGTTGTTATCCGATTTGTTATCCAATTCCATTTTCACAAAGTAGTATAAGGATGCAAATGGAATGTCATGTACCAAATTTATTTGAAATTGAATTATGGGATTTCACCTAAAAGTGGGCGGTGCCACATCTTTCGTCCAAATTTAACGTACGTATTTCTGCAACCAGTTAACGCAGTTTTCAACATAACCTGTGGAAATGGGCTTGGTTATTATCTGATTTCACATATTTTCCCAGTATATGAGGACATTCTAGAAAAACTTGTTCTGAGCAAGTTTGATTGATATAGTTTTGAGATATGTACATTAAAACTATTGGGGGCGGGCACAAACCCACTTTTACAAAAAAAAATGTACCCAAAGATGCCCCGCCTTACTATGATTTTCTATATCAAATTTCAGTTTTATTTGGGAGCTTAGTTATAGGCCGATTTCACCCATCTGCAAAGATTTAAGTTCTCATCAAGATATCTAAATTTTTATTCAAGTTATCGCTTGCACGGACGGACATTCGGACAAATAGTCACTCGGAATTCAACTCGTCTCGTCATCCTAATCATTTATATATATTGGGTTGTTCGGAAAGTCATTTCGTTTTTTTGGGGAACATGAAAGACAGTTTTCGTATAATGCCTTTCAAATGGCCATAAACAGTTGAATTCGACAAATTTAACCTCTCACCGATCTCTCGTGTGGTGATTCGCCGATTTGCATCAACTAATGCCTTTATCGCATCGACCGGCCTTCCAGACCGTGGTGCATCTTCGACATCAAAATTGCCGGATCGAAATTTTGCAAACCAGTTCTGGCACTGGCGTACTGTTAACACGCCTTCTCCATACACATCCGTCAATTTTTTTCTCGCTTGGACAGCATTTTTACCTTTTCTGAAGTTAAAAAGTAAAATATGACGAAAATGCTGCTTATTGCTCTCCATATTTAAAAAGGCACCAACCAAAAACTACTGGGTAGAATTAATAGAACTTTTTCACACACAAGCCTTGCAATATCAGCTCTCATGACATATAATGGTTATGGGGCTTAAGTGTGAAGTTAGTTTCGAAAAAACGTAATTAAGTCCTCTGGCGGGAAAAAACGAAACGACTTTCCGAACAACCCAATATATATATATATATATATATGTATATCTCGATTAGTTTTAGGTGTTACAAACAACCGTTGGGTGAACAAACCTAATATAACCTGTTGCAACATGTTGCGAGAGTATAATATGTATTTTAAATATGTTTCAGTAGTAGTAGTAGTAGTAAAGTTTCTTCAGGGTATCTCAGCTTTGCCTTCAGTTATTCGTTACACGACGGATAAGCCGACGTCGCAAAATCAAATCGATTCGTCATCGGAAACATTTTGACAGATGTACATAATTCTACATAAATTTCAGTCATTTAGGCTATTAGAGAATACCGTTGTGTGAACGAAACCATTGAAATCTGTGAAGCTGAAATTCTGAAGCTGACCTGTTAACATGTGACACAAGTCCAAAAAAGCACAGTTTTGTTTATTGAAAACATTTTATTTGATAAATTTGGTATAGAAGTCGAATACAAATAAAAAGTGGAATCGGAAGTCCCAAGAGGTATCATACACGCATCTAGATATTTTTGGAAACACTTACACACATTTATATTGTGTCTTTCTTTATTATACTCAGCTATGAAATACATTAACACACTTAATTTATACCCTTTTACTTTACTAACTACTACTAATACTTTAATTGATTTCAACTTTGATATGCAGATTATAATTTGCACCTTGACTAAAAGTTTATTGAGCAAACAAATCGGTGCCCTTTCAAAGGTAGCCCCAGTGATAATTTAATACTTTCATTAATGAGTTTTTTATGCCAAAAAGTACAAATATCGCAAATTCTTAGAAAATAATATTTGAAAGTGCGATATTTATGTTCATTAAGGCACACGCATGTACATATGCTTATAAATATACACATATTTACATATAATATATACCTTCCATATATACTCTTTATAGGTATGTGAGTATGTAAGGAAATAAGCATTTGTCACACCGAGCAAAATTCTGAGTAAATAAATTGAGCTGCCATAATCGATTGTGTTTAAATTTGGATAATTTATTATGCACCAGAAATTATAAATGTGGTTATTATACCTACATACATACATGTACAACAGCTATGTTCATGAAAATAGTAGTGCTGGTGGGTTCTAACTATAAAACAAAAAAATCAAGTTAAAAATACGAACTATGTATTCAATAACACCCAAAAGTAATTTTTAGTTATTTCTACGCATATACACGACTTTATTTTACAATAGATACATACATCATATCGATTACATAGTACATCGATTTTACATAGTGTACTAGATCCTGACAACGCTTAATAGGAATTTGAGCTCCTACCTCCTTGACCACTAGTAAAAGTTTTGTTCTACTTTATCGATTTGCTGTTGCTGCAACTCTTTTAACATCTCTCGATAAAATTTCGATTGGATTCAGATCTGGGGACTGCGCTGGCTAGAACATTACTTCAATCTTTCCTGATGCAAACCACTCCTTAGCTAGTTTCCTGGTATATTTTGGATCGTTGTCCTGCTACGTTAATTATATAGGTATTCCCCAACTAGCAAATGGTAACGTAGAATCCTTTAATATGTTAACATACACTGCTTGGTTCATGATGCCATCGGTCAAATGTATAGGAGCGACCCCAAGGTCCGAAAAACTAGCCCATACCACAATTCTCATACTTTGGATGTACCTGGGATTGTATTGTGTGTTTACTGCCGACGGATATACTTTTTAGACCCTTTTTCTCCAAATAAAATTAATTTGTTTTCATCAGTCCACAGCACTTTCCGCCATTTTGTAGATGCCAATTTAAATGTTCTTCTGTGAACTATGTACATTCTTACAGCCACATGCTTCTTCGTCAAGAGAAGTATTTTTCGGAGACTTGTCTTCAAATAGCTTCGATTTCCTTGTACGTTTTGCCATGTTTCCTTAGCTTCACTATCAATTCACGTTTCTCGATAGAACAACGTATTCCTCTACCCAATAAAAATGAGTGAGCTCCAGGATTTCACAAAACCTTCATCAGAAATTTATTAAATCCCTTAAATACACTTACCTATTGCAACTTTCGAATAATTTTTTAATTTATCGACCACATTACTATTTTAATGAACAGCTGGTTTTTTCAGAAAATACGAAAATGCGTCATAAAAAAGACAGTGGAAGAAAAAGTAAGTAGATTTTTTAATTTTTGTAATTTGAAGTGTTTATTCTACGAAAATAATCACGCTTGTTTACTTGACATGTCAGTACGTGGAAAAGATCTTTGGCGTGGAGAAAAGATCTTTAAACATAAAAATTGTGGCACCACTATTTTCATGAACACAACTGTATTTGCACACCAAACCACAACGTCGCACGGATGAAAGTTTGCCAGCGCAAGTATTTGTATCACGGAATCTTTTCTGTCCGGCCTGTCAACACTTGTGAAGAAAAACTATATACATGCTTAAAGTCCACCAAACACACAACAACAGCAAACATAAAGAACATATGTATGATCGGTGCTGCGATAGGAGGCCACGGATTAGATATTTGCTAACATAGTACCCTTAAATAAATACACACATGTGAACACACATATTGACATGCGTACATATATACATGTATGTTAGATTGATATAACATACAATAATGCGTCAGTTGAATGAATTAAGTGTTCAATAATCTAGTCAAACTGAATTTTTTTCAACGGTTAATTACATGTAAATAAAATGCAAACTTTTCCAGCATTTCATTTCATTTATAAATACACATGCATATATGGGACACATGTGTATGTCGTATATTTGTATATATGTATGTGCTATATTTATTTGCAAATGTATGTCGATGTGATTTTTTACGTCAATAAAATGTAAGCCAACATTCATTTCCTTTTTTTATTTCCTCTTGGGAAAGACCTCTTCTGAAATCACACTGTGACTCACTGGGGACAGGCCAGACTAATAATAATATTTGTTAGTTTTTTAATCACTGTAGGCATGTGTATTTGAGCGTACCTTTGAGGCATGGCAATCGTTGAGGTTTTCACTGTTGTATGTTTTGTTTACGATTATTCTAACTCTTTTTTTTGGTGTTTGTTAAGGTTAGTTCAGTGTATATACTACACAAAGTAACAAACCTACTAAACAAAAAACATTTGAAACGAGAAAATAAATTGATTTTTAATTGTTATATTGAGCCACAAAAATATTATCGACCGAGTATAAAAAGCGTCTGCGTTTGTGATAAGCTCAAGACAGCTGTGCTCGCGGAATGTCAACTGGGTACTAAATGTGTTAGGCAACTGATTGCAGCGACATGAAATGAGCGGTCGCAAAGCTTCTGGCCACGATTGCTAAAACAGTTCTATAGCAAAACAAAATTACCGTAGCAAGCGTGAGGTGCTGGCCAAGCTGAAAGAGCATATTAGCCGATAAAGCCCCTAAGAGCTTCAACATTCAACAAGTGTTGGTGATGACTACGGCGGCATGCGGTCGGAAGCGATGACGGAGGTGGCGTGAAGCGGAGTGCACACAACGACTCATTAGAATCCGCTATATCAGCACGAGCTCGTACATACATACATATGTATATATCATATTTTTACACACACATCTCTAAATCTATCGGCCATGCACCAAAATATTTTCCGGCGCGTGTTGTGAAGCGGCTCACACTTCAAATGAGCAAAAGTTTGGCGCGTGATTAGACTTCGATAATATTTATAATTGTATGGCCAATATTTTACTCGAATCGCCATAGAGGAATTACTCTTACACATCCCCAAATGTCGTGTTAAGCATAACCATGGGGTCTAGAGGATTTACTACATATGGTCTGCTAAATAATATTACTTTATTATCGTTATCAATAAAACAAACGAATATCTGAGGAATTTAGCGACAGTGGAGCGACCATATTTTTAATTTGGTTATAACCCAAGCCTGAAGATATTCTGCAACCCTTGAATATAAAATTATTTTCTTTTTTTTTTGTTAAGAGGACGAAGGTCAAAGAGCAGCAGTCCAGCTTGCGTTACTACAAAGAAGTAAATAGGGTATATATTATCGTCTTGTCGGTTTCCTTAGAGTTAGTTATTGCTATATTTATGCTCCTAATTGAATTGCTATTAAAACAAATTAAAACAATTTCAGCGGCACTATAAAACTTTGTGGACTCAGGTGATTGTCTTCCCGATGACAGAACACATTAGATACTGATTAAGCAAAATAACCAGGAGATACTTATCTTTAAATATTGGAGTCCAACTGAACATTTTGTACTTTCGCAATCTGCAAGTCTCAAAGGCGGGGAAATACTTTCAGGTGCTGGCAAAGCTTTATATTAAACAAGTAAGAAAGGGCTAAGTTCGGGTGTAACCGAACATTTTAAACTCTCGCAATGTGCAAGGATCAGAGACGGGAAAATGTTTTCGGGTGCTGGCATAACTTTATATTAAAAAATGTTGCGGAAGAATTCAACATTCATTATTCGAAGAAATTGTCAATGGATTGCAATCATATTTGGTATCTTATTAACTTATATTAGAGGCCATAGACTCATGTACTTTCGCTGCTATATTTTGCTTCGTGTCAGAGATATTTATATTAAAATCTACCAAATTAACTCAAAAGTGATATATGCGATATAAACTCAACCAAAGTGGCTTAATTGAATATATTAGATACCTGAGGAAAAAATAAACCAGAGAAAAGGAAATCATTATATTAGGAATAAGCGTCTTATACAATGGTCTAGACCGATTTCTTCCATATTTAGCGCAAAACCACATTCTGTTTAAGAAAACATATGCACTTAATTTCAGTAAAATATCCCACATATTGACCAACATAAACGGTTTAAAGTCAGGTGGAAAGTCTGGTATTCTTGAGATCTGCACTGATCACATTAACCCTTTTCATTATTCAAGTATATTAGGGAACATGTTTTCACGCAATTTTGTGAAGGTAACTCGCACAGTGACCGACATATTCGACATAAAGTCTGCTAGAATAGCGAAAATCATTATAGGCAGTATATGGGAGCTGGGATAATTCATTGACCGATTTTACACATTTTCGGTATTAAACTATGGTATAATCGATATTACACGTTCACTTAATTTTGCTAAGATATCTTACATATTGACCGAAATATATGGTATAAAGTCTACCCAGAGGTTGAAAATCCGCATGCTAGGTACATGGGGGCTAGGGGAAGTGCTAACCCGATTTTATCCATTTTCCGAAAGAGACGCTCTCTAAATTTCAAAGAGATAACTCATATATTGACCGTTATATATGGCATAAAGTCTACCGGAAGGTTGAATTCTGAATATTAGGTATATTGGGGCTAGGAGAAGTATTTACCCGATTTTTAAGCATGAGATGACATATCTTGAAAGTGCTATTTGTACAAAGGTTGATTTTCATATCTTAATTGCTGCTCAATTTATCTACTTTAAAGTGAAAGGATCAGATAAAACTTAAAATTGTGTTATATGAGAAGTGGGCGTGGTTTTTATCCATTTCGTTCATTTTCACAGCGTGACATAAGAATGCAAATTTAATGTCATGTACTAAATTTTGTTGAAATCGGCTAAGGGGTTCTTGAGATATGAGATTCTCTCCTAAAAGTGAGCCATGCCACACCCGTCACCAAAAATGTACACGGATTCCTATGCAACCCTTCCGTGTCATATTCGCTGCAGGATTTAATGTTTCTAACGTGTTCCTTCAGCGAGTTATCGCTTTTTTAGTCGTTTTCAACATTACTTTTGTTTGTGAGGTAGGCGTGGTTATTATCGGATTTCATTAATTTTCTCAGTATATGAAGAGATGCTAGAAAAACTTTGTCGGAGCAAGTTTTATTGATATAGCTTTAACGATCAAAACCTCCTCATTTGAGTGAAATCTTTTTCCACCGGGCCACTTTTCAAGTCTGGGAAAGAGCAAATAGTCACTTGGAGCCAAATGAGGTGAATATAGTGGGGGAGGGTTGTTTCATAGCGTAAATCTTACTATATTATCGGCTATAATAAGCTAAATGAGTCGGAGCATTTTCGATGCTCAAAAATACGACTATCATCGCATCTACGTACTGAACGGGGTATATTATAAGTGCTGGTACGATTACGAACGATGACGAAATTCAACAAACAAATACTTGACCGTTGAATAAAAGGGGGCAGATTTGCCGCAACACTTATCAACCATTACTTTGCATACACGGGTGTTTTTTCCTTGCAGGATAAAAATATTTTATTATAACGAAATCCGCTGTTTTCCTATGTTAACAAGAATAGCAAAGGAGCGTCGCTTTGAAACCAATAACTTAAGAACGATTGAAAGCACCATCATAAAATTTCGATAATGAGTATAGAGATTTTTTGTTTGTGGCTCAATCTCTCGGCTAGAGACTTTTCAAAATGTGTAGAATGTATGTGATTTTAAAAACATGCATGAATTATGCACATTATTTAGCCCAGTGCGACCACTTTGCGTCCAAACTTGATCCATAAAGGAGGTTGGGGTTAAAGAAGTTGGTGCATCGCTGGGTATCGAGTTTAAGGGAGAAACGTTGAGAAATAAATCGTAATTTTTCCACTATTATAATTTTTCTAAAGCAGGCGAAGTGCTTATTGATCCGCTTTCGTATTAGTTTAACCCTTACCATAGGACCATAAGGTAACCAACATAAAACTCTAGAATTGAACTATGTTTTATGGGTTAAAGGGAGTTATTATGAACAAGAATACAATAATTTTAGATACATATCGTCATTGCACATGACGCATACGTTACGAGTTCGATTTTCGATGAACTTTTTGGCTTAGTTTAAAATCTCATTCATTTTTTATTCCTTCAACAAAGTTCCTTCAAAATGATTCTCCACATATAATTTTGCGTAAATTTTATATGTATTATTCATCGCAATGTCTGTGATATCAAAAAATAAACGCAAATAATAATTTCTTTTGGTCGATCGACTTCGTTGCGAACTTTAATTTTCCATGAGATCGACCATGCCATGTTTGCATTATTTATTATAAGTGTTAGGGCAATTAACATTGAGCCTTTCGGCTGATCCCCCTTGTCTCCTTTTGGCAAGTGTTATACATCCTTTTGATGAATGAAATTTTGGGAAAACTTATTGAATAGATGTCACCTCTGTTCATAGTTTTCTCCAGTGGCAATGGCTTTGTTTAAATTTTGAATGCTCTATCAAACATGTTGGGTTGTACCTCACATTGGTTGACATTGTTATAGAAACGAAGATTTTGTCGAATTTTCTCAAATCTTGCTCTTTGCATAATATTTGCCTTAAAGGACACACCCATTTCTACCAAAGTTGACCAATAACATCTCATTGCTGGTTACCACATTTTACCAATATCCCATAATATAGATCATAACTGACGTTCTGACTCTGGTATTACATACTCTGGTGTATTATTTACTAAATCATCTAACTTTGTTGTTTTCATATATATTTCTGTTTACTCAACCCAAGTCCAACTCGCTATCAATAAAAAGGTGAGGTTCATGATAGTTTTTTTTTCCACTTAAATTTTGGTATTATCTTGGATCCTAAATTTAAAATTGTAATTTATGAGAAGTAGCCGTTATTGTATCGGAGTCCCATTTTCACATTGTAACATAAATTGGTACATTCTATTCATCTAGTTGAAATTGGTGGAATAGTTCCTGAAATGGAAGATTTCGCCTAAAGGTAGGCGGTGCCAAGCCCATTTTTAAACTTTTCCCTTAGGTCCTTTAGGTACCCTCTTGACTTTGAAATGTAATGCTGCTGAAGTATTTATTTAGTGAATTTTCGCACTTTTAGTAGTTTTTAATATAACCGTTATATGGGGGATTAACTTATAGTTATCATCCGATTTCATTAATTTCCACACCGTCTAAGGAGGTGGCGGATTGATTTGTCCGCAGCAAGTTTGGTTGATATAGCTTTAGTGGGTTGTGAAATATGTACATTAAACTTATAAAAGCGGGGCCACTCCCACTTTTTAAAAATATTAAACCCACAGATGCCCCTCACTATAGTGATCCCCAGTACTAAATTATAGCTTTATATCTTAATTGAGAGCTTAGTTTTAGCATTTTATAGGTTTTCGTTTAACGGCATTTTGTGGGCGTGGCAGTCTGTAGTCCGATTTCACCCATCTGCAAAACTAACCTTTTTATGGTGACAAAGAACACATGTGCAAAGTTTCATCAAGATATCTAAATTTTTACTCAAGTTATCGCTTGTACAGCCGGACGGACGGACAGACAGACACTCGGAATTCAACTTGTCTCGTCATCCTGATCAGTTACATATATATATATATATATAACTCTATATCTATCTCGATTAGTTTTAGATGTTGCAAACAACCGTTAGGTGAACTATTATATTCTGTTCCAACATGTTGCGAGATGACAATAATATTGTGGCGAATATGAATTCCAGAATTGACGATAACTTGCCAAAATCTACCAGACATCGAAACTAGTGGTTGTCAGAATGTTCGAATAGCGATATTGTAGCGAACTCGAATGTCAGAGCGAAACAGAATCGGCGATAAGCTGCCAGAATCAGCCAGATAGCGAACCTAGTAGTTGCCAGAATGTTTGAGTGATGATCTGTTGGTAACGATCTACTATATAAGGGCTGCCGGAGTGGCAGCAAGACACAGTTCGAATAAAAGTGTTGCTAAGCTAAGTACAAGTGAATTATAAGTAAGCTCGAACAACGAGTAACAAAGTGTCAAGTTATTAAATAAGAAATAAAGAAAAGTGTATAGCCATTAAATTGTGACTTTAATTGAGCAATCCACTGATCGAACTCAGGGTAGAGTTTCAATGGGAAGGATTAATTTGGAAAATCCGTTACAATATCTAAATTCGCTAAACTCGAACTTTTTATACTCCAGCAGGGTAATAAGGTGCATAATTACCCGATTTTATTAATTTACCCGCGTAAACTTTATTCTTTATTAAATATTTGGAATCAGTTAGGTTTTTAAAGCAAAAATATTAATACAAATATTTAATTCTATGAACAAGATTTTTGGTAACAAGGTTAAGCGTGTAAAATTGTAATAATGACTAAAAACACGATTATTGAATGCTTATATATATGGAAAATCCATACATACATACATATTTACAAATATACTCTTGTTTATTGAAACTTCATTCCCGGAAATCGTCGCGAAACAGGGCCCCATTTTTTACTGCTGGCCTTGGAATTTAGGTTCATAAAGCATGTATGCAAATAAGTACAGATATATGTATGTATGTTGTGTTATTAATCGGCACTCTCGCATATTGTTGTAATTATAACAGTTTTCCGACTTCAGCTAAACGAAGCTGAGAGACGCCGACTACAAATGTAAATTTTATTCTCCGGTCATCATTTCCATAAATTCTGTAAATATAAAATAAGAACAATAAATTGAAATCGTAAGTACCTTTAGCGCTATTGGCAGAAAATTTTGAACTTTTCATTTTTTATCCAGAAATTATTATTACAAGTTCGTGGGGCATTCATTGTAGTGTTCATTCAACATGTATTTACATACATATTTGGATATGTCCGAAAACTCAATGTAGCAGGAATTTTTTTTAACATATACATATGTATGTACGTACGCTTCCCTCATTTTCGAGTTGACGGGGCAAATACTGCTTCCAATAGAAATTAAACTTTTTGAAAAGCTGCTGCAAAATAACCACTCAACAACTAGAAATTCTGACTAAAATTACCAACACTGTAACCAGATTCATATTATTCACATTAAAATATGTCAATTGTTGTTTTTCTACATGTCGGCTGTTTTTAATTAGCCGAACAACGCTAATTAACACATTAGAAAATAAATAACCGGGTAACGCCCTCGCACCCAGAGGCGTGTATAGTTGTTGTTGTTTTGATAGAAGCTTTCGATCGAATGCCTGTGGCAATAAAATTTGTGGATCATAAAAACCTAATTGTAGCCACAAATGCCATTACACTACTCTACCACTATCTATGTTAATGAAGGCAATTTACCGTTGATAAAATAAACATTTATACACACATACCAGCCTGCAAACATTGCCCCTACCTCTTGATAAACATACATTAACTTACCATCAAAGTCCACCGTGCCAGACCCATCCGAATCAATCTCCTCGATCATAATATCAAGTTCAGCCTCAGTCAATTGATCGTCCAACTCTTTAAGGATCTCTTTTAGACAAGTTGTTGGGATGAAACCGTTACCTTGTTTATCATATAAGCGGAAAGCTTCCCGCAACTCCTTTTGCATAGCTTCAGCATCTTCCTCGACGATAAATTTGGCAGCCAACTGCACGAACTCTTCGAACTCCAAACGACCGGATTCTGCAGAGAATGGTGAAATCCAAAAATTAAACTTCAACGACTGAACAAATTAATTGATAACGCAATACAAACATTGCAAATAAATTTAAATGTGTGTATTGGATTTGGGAAATCACTGCTAAATCCCTTTATAGGGATCCTGGAGTTAAGTTAAAAGGAAAATGTTTTATATTCTTGACGCTATTAAACAATTAAAATCATCAATTTAGAGTGTGATCGTGTGAAACGTCTGCAGTTTTACATTTTAATTCAAATTTTTTAAATTGCATGTAGAAAAGTTATATTTGAAATATAATAAATTTTTTAGCCAAAGCGGTCGCTAGACTATACACTATTACTAGTCCCGAATATTTTTCAAATTTGCCAAGGAGAAATGTCATTAATACACATAATACTAATACCGTTCATTTATTTTATCGAATTAGTTGTCAATAATTCTTAATTTTCATTAGCTTTTCCATTTATTCAGAAATTTCAATAATCACTTTTCGGCAAATCCAAACACTTCATTATGATTCGTAAAATTATATATATGTTGAATACAATTTTTAAAAGGAAAGCAAATTCATCCCGAAAGTGTTCCCGAATATTAGGAAAAATTACAAAAACTATGAATGTTTAATTGAGTGGCGAGGTACACATGCTTATTGATAGCGAAAAATAATGATGTATCTGGATGATTTGAACATAAAATTTCCACCCGAAATCGCTGAAATTTACTTATAAGAAATTTACATTTCAGAGCGACTGTGATTGTGACGCATAATCTGAAGCTCTTTAAGTAGCGTCTGGTGTAAAGACAAATGTAATGGAAACCCTAACATTAGCAATGGAGATTTTATGTCAAATATAATTGAGTAATTTCGTTTTGAAACTAACTTACTATCTTCATCCACTTCTTCAATTAGTTCCACTAAAATTTTCTTATCGAACGGCTGTCCCATCAATCGTAAAATATCCGCGACCATTTCGGTTGGGATACTTCCGGTTTTCTGGTGGTCAAAGCTGTTAAAGGCTTTTTGGAGCACTATGAATTTTGGAATAAAGACTTTTAGAAATACTTCCGTGTGAGTTTACAGAAAACAACTTACCTGCAATTTGCTCAGGAGTCAGATCTTCGTCCTGCAATTAAGATTGAAAAGTTTGTTATTTTCTACAATCACACATTATTGTTGTCATGCGAAGAAAATAATATAACCACTTTGGAGCACTCACCACGGAACTCATTTTTTAAAGTATTTGAAGTGTATTCTAGGCTGCTATATCTGTTTTGCAAAAATTCGGCAGTGTACCAGAAGCTTCAACGTTCGTCCTCCAACTGGCAATTGCTCCAAAATATCACAGAAAAACTCATCGATCTAAGAGCAACACACACATGAGACCCCTTTACACACCCATACCTGCATGCATACATATAATATTATATATTCGTGTATGTACAGCTTTTCCAACGATCGCATTAACATCCAGTTTTGACGATGTTTTCACGTTTCATTTTTGTATGCAATAGATTTTATTGTTGTTGCGATGGAAATCGCTGTAAATTCTTCACAAGAGTACAGTACGTATAACAATCTGCTATCTAGCTAGCCTGCCTCTTGACACACTTCCACGCATATGTCGGTGGATGTTTCGTATCGGCTGCCGCATAAGTGTTCCACACGGCATTTCTGTGATGGAAGCGTGTGTATCTTGTAGTAATTGCCCGTTCGGCGTATAGTGGATTGCAGACGAACTAAGAAACATCTATAATGTGGGATGTTCGAGTTCCCTTACTGTCAGTTTTTACTTGCTACCTATAGAATATTTACATAACTACATATATGCTTATGTGTACACATATCAGCTTACATTCATTCATCATGTCACATCATATATGTAATGCATATACCTCGTGTGCATATATTTCTGTGTCTATAATATTCAACTGAAAGCAACATGCAGCGCCATCAAAACATTATGCGATTCTGTCTCCTTTTTGCAACCAACTTACTCCGCAGCGGTCTGATCAGTAGTAGGCATGATTTGCATTCACGAGATCTTAAACAAAAGGTCTATAATCTAATAACAAGTCCATGGATGCTTCTCTTTCCTATATGAAATTTTCACCCATATAAAAATGATACATATAAACAAATTTATGAGTGCATTGAAAAATCAAACGCTCCTTTCCGAAACCTATTAATTGTACTTTTTTTTTGGTAAATATAAAAGCAAACTATGTCTCCGAAATTACATCCAAAAAAAACTTTAAGGCCATACACTGTCACAAAAAGACTATCCGTACCCTTTACAAATATTGCACTCAGCCGAAAATAAATCTCAGTAAAGTAAATATTTCTAAATTATGACAATTTTTTACTTCTCTATTATTCTTAGAAAAATCTAGATTTTAGGTCTTCTCAGTCGTTACATGCTTCCAATAGTACGTCAAGTTATTATACTATCGCAACATGTTGCAACAGAGTATAATAGTTCACCTAACGGTTGCTTGTAAGACCTAAAACTAATCAAGATAGATATAGAGTTATAAATATATATAAATGATCAGGATGGCGAGTCGAATTCCGAGTGACTGTCTGACCGTCCGTCTGCCGTGCAAGTGATAACTTGAATAAAAATTTAGATACCTTAATAAAATTTAGTAAAAATATTCCCTGGCATTCAGAGGAGCTCGATATTGCAGATGGGGCTAATCGGATTACTGTCACGACTGCAAAATGCCGTTAAACCAAACCCTATAAAATGCTAGAACTAAGCTCCCCATTGAGATATAAATTTTAAATTCGGTACAGAGAATATGTATGTCTAATTTTGAATTAATCAATATTGACTTTAAATGTTTTCTCGATCGTACCTTAGTTAATGCCAAGAGTAAATGTTATCTGCTCAGACCATGCCCAATAGACCCGATATTGCTATTTCAGACTTTCCAGCTGACTTTAAACACTTTATATAAGTCAATATGTGTGATATTTTAAAGGAATTCAGTTTTTCTTACTCATAATATGGTTTAGCGCTGAATGTGAATGAAATCAGTCTAGACCATTGTCTAAACCCCATACCTCTAATATTATGATTTACTTCCCTTTGGTTGACTTTTTGCTCATTTACACATTATATTACATTTCGTTCCTTTGGTTGGGTTTATATCTCAAACAGCTCCTTAGAATATGTCTGAACACAATTAAATGAGAATATTTGGAATAATATTCGAAATATAATAGTAATATGTAATTCGGTAATAAAAATAATGGCTGTTGTACCTTCCACAGTACTCATATCATGAATATTGATGATTTGTCTTAGTAAGATTGCCTTTATGAGTATGCGACCTAAAATAAAAATTAGTATGATACCACATGTGATTGCAATCCATTCACAATTGCATCGTTTGCAACAAATGCTGAATCCATTTGAAAAATTTTATACTCGCAACAAGTTGCAATAGAGTATGTTAGTCTTGTTCACCTAACGGTTGTCCGTGCAATCGAAAACTTGAGTAAAAATTAAGATATCTTGATGAAACTTGGTACACGTTGTTGTTTGTCACAATAGGAAGGTTCCAATACCAATTGGATCATCGGACATCTGCAACGCCGACAAAATGCCATTAATCGAAAACTGATAAGGTGCTATAACTAAGCAACAAATTAAGATATAAACGTTTTCTTTGGTATAGAGGATCATAGTAGGGCGAGGCATCTGTGGGCGAAAATTTTTGTAAAAGTGGTTAAAGCCCCGCCCCCAAATAGGTTTAATATACATATCTCATAAACCGCTAAAGCTATATAATCAAACTTGCTCCGAGTAAATTTTTCTAGCATTTCTTCATATACTGTAAAAATAAGTGAAATCGTATAACTACCACGCCCACCTCCCATACAAAGGTTTTTCAACATAAAACTACTAAAAGTGCAAAAGAAACACGTCACAAACATTAAATCTTTCGGCAAATATGGTACGGAACGGCTGCATAGGACTCCGCGTAAACTTTGGGCAATGGGTGTGGCAGCGCTCACTTTTAGGTGAAAAACCATATCTCAACAACGCCTTAACCAAATTCAACCAAATTTCGTACATGACATTATATTTCCCTTTTTATGTCCCTTTATGAAAATTGGTGAAATTGAATAACAACCACGCCTACTTCACATAAAACACAATTTTAAATTTAATCTCTCTCTTTCACTTTAAAATATATAAATCAACCAACAACTAAGATAATAGAATGAAATCTTGTACTAGTGCTTTCAAGATATGCTATTACATGCATAAAAAATGTCGAAATCGGCATTTAACTTTTCAAGTCCTCATATACCCAATATAAGGACCACAGTGCCTATGACTGACTTTATATCGAAAATATCGGTAAATGCATGTGATATCGTAATGCAATATTTTATTATGCTAGTATTTTATTTCCCTGATAATAATGCGCTCTTATGTGAAAAATGGGAAAAATCGGGTAAATGCTTCCCCTAGCCCCCGTATACCTAACATAAAGGTTTTCATCCTCTCGTTAGACTTTATACGATATATTACAGTAAACACGTAAATTATCGTAGTGAAACTCTAGGATTATATTTCCATGATAATAATTCTGCCAAAAATGGAGAAATTCAGGTAAATACTTCTCTTGCCCCCATATACTTAATACAAGGATTTTCAACCTCCGGTTACACTTTATACCATATACTTCGGTAAATCCGTAAAATATCGTAATGAAATTCAAGGATTATGTTTCCATGATATTAGTGGGCTCTTCTGCTAAAAATGGGGAAAATAGGGTAAATGCTTCACGTAGCCCCTATAAACCTAATATTAGAATTTCAAATATCCGGTTGGCGTTATACGGTAAATATCAGTCAATATGTAAATTATTTTAACAATTTAAATGAACGTATAATATTCGATATACTATAAATTAATGCCGAAAACGTCTGGAATCGGTCTACAAATGAGAAGGAATTTCACCAGCTCCCATATACTACATATAATAATTTCCGTTATTCTAGCAGACTTCAGAGTTATCTTCGTAAAATTGCGTGGAAAAATGTTCCCTAGTATACTTGAATAATGAAAAGGGGTAAAGTATTCAGTGCAGACCTTCTCCTAGCCCAAATTGAGCAGCATATTAAGATATAAACATGTTATTTGGTGCAAAGGATCCTATTAGGGCTGGGCATATTTGGGCATGACACCGCCCCCAACGGGTTCAATATATACATCTCCGAAATCGTTTAAGCTATATCAATCAAACTTGCTCAGAGTAAATTTCTTTCACATCTTCTCAAATACTGAGAGAATGATTGATTGCAATCCATTGACAATTTCTTCGAATAATGAATGTTGAATTCTTCCACGACATTTTTTAATATAAAGTTATGCCAGCACCTGAAAACATTTCCCCGCTTCTGATCCTCACACATTGCGAGAGTACAAAATGTTCGGTTTCACTCGAACTTAGCTTTTCCTTACTTGTTTAATATAAAGTTTTTTCAACACCTGAAAATATGCCCTGGCTTTAATTTTTAAAAATTCCGTACTTGAAGTATTCGGTTATACCCTAATTTAGCCTTGATTACTTGTTTTTCCAATAGATTACTTTAGTACTCTGTATATCGCGTTGTATATGTGCGATCGGATTACGCTATATGGCGGTAGAAAGATAAGAGTTCGTACTAAGAAAACCTCTCAGACAGTTTTGTAATTTCTTGACCTAGCATTGTTTGAGTACGCGTCAATTATGGACATTAGCAAGAAGAACACCACCATACACACCATATTTTACAGTTTTTCTTCGATAGATGCGAAAACGCAAGCCAGGCGGCTGAAAATGTGACTACTGTTTTGGTCTTGATACTGTAACAGCCAATTAAGCGAACTTTATTCAATTCCGCTCCTGTACTTTTGATGCCAAAGATGCACCACGCTCTGGAAAGCTAATTGTTGAAAATATAGATAAAATAATGAAAATGAATTAAAATCTTCGATTCCAATAGTATATCCATAACCAATCGTTATCAATGTAAACACTGTTTCGATTGCTCAGGAACTAAAAATTGCACAAAAGGAAAACGGTTTGGAACCATTTAAATAAGGTTGGATACAAAAAGAAGCTCGATGTATGGATGTCACACGAGTTAAGGCAAACAAACCTCATGGACCGAAACCGTTAATTCTGACCTGTATTGTCAGCAGTTGGACCGTCTGAAAGAAGCAATTACCCAGAAGCGGCCAGTTTTGGTTAATAAGGAGGAATTGTGTTCCATCCATCCTGGAAAACACTAGGTAACACAGATCGATAAGGACTGGCTAGAAGCTGCGGGAGCTAAGTTGGGAGTCCTTATACATCCACCTTATAGTCCTCATATAGCACCAAGTGATTACTACCTGTTCCTATGGCGAATGATTTTGCTAGTGAGAAATTCGCCTCAAGAGAAGCTTGTGAAAATCAACTGCCCCAACCTTTTCCCAACAGGGACGAGGGTTTTCCATGGCCTATATATATATATATATATAACCAAAAATTATGGATCTTTTTACTAGAACTTATATAACAAAATGATTAGGATGACGACACGAGTTGAATTCCGGGTAACTATCTGTCCATACATCCGTGCAAGCAATAACTTCAACAAAAATTAAGATATTTGATGAAACTTGGTACACGTATTCCCTGGCTGCCTCACCCATAAAATGCCTCTGAAGTGCTATAACTAACGAACTAATTAAAATATGAAGCTGCAATTTGGTACTGCAAATCGCAGTAGGGAAAAGCATGTATAATTAAAAAAAATTTTAAAGTGCGAATGGCCCGCACCCTAATAGGTTTAATGTGCTTATCTCCCAAACCACTAAAGCTATATAAATCAAACTTACTCAGAACTAATCTTTTTAGCACCTGCTCTTAAACTGGGAAAATGACTGAAGTCGGATTGTAATCACGCTCACCTCCCATATAAAGGTTATGTAGAAAACCAGTGACAGTGATAAAGGGATACCCAACTTATTCCAGAGTATCAACGCCTCAATATTATCGTTTTTAATAACATTGTGCATTGTTGCCAGATCAAACAAAATACTAATTTTTGGGCATTTAAATTAAAACACCCAACATATATTACGATTAAAAATTGTTATATATTGGGGCGAATACAATTTCCAGAATTGACGATATTGTAGAAACCTACAAGTAACAAATCTTAGATTTTTCACTCATGCATACGTAGGCGAACGCTTTTAGAATGAAGAAATTACAATAAGAATGAAATAGAATGAGGAAGAGAAGGGACAAAACATTAGGCACTTGATTAGATTTGCCTCAAATATTCTACTACTAAAGCTGCCAGATGTCTCAAAAAATCCTCAAATCTGCTATAGAGTGTTGCCGTGATTGGTGCCGTTTGTCTGCCTATGTGAGTCGGAATTTAAATCTATGTCTGCCGGTCTGAATTATTTGATAATTGTCCAAGTATTTGTCTGTCGAAGACCGCTATTTCCCTGGTTTTTATGATGTATTGTTAATGTACCTGAATTGTACCTGATTTTTATATATTTATTTTTGTTTAAATTGTTACAAGTAGTTTGGTTAAGCTAAGCTAAGTATTGAAAATATCATATGGGTGAAAATAGACCTCCTGGGGAACCGAACACCCAAAAAAAATCGCTAACGCGTCTACATTCCAACCTCAGAGGTGGTGAGTAAAAGCAATTCATATAACAATTAACTATTCAATTAACTTTTGCTTCTAAAATATCCCAGAAAACTTTCAATAATAATTTTCATTAAAAACACCCTTTCACAGGAAACGTTCTTATTTTAAAATCCTTTTATTAAAGCTCTGTGCCGAAAAAGGAGCAAAATCGATCAGATGATCTCAGCTGTGTGAAAATATTGAAAACCACATGATAGTTTGAGTACTTGAATTACAATAATATGATTGACGATAACTTGCCAATATCTACCATAGAACGAAACTAGTGGTTGCTAGAACGTTCGAGTGATTATCTGTTGGTAACGATCTACTATATAAGGGCTGCCGGAGTGCCAGCAAGACACAGTTCAAATAAGAGTGTTGCTAAGCTAAGTACAAGTGAATTATAATTAAGCTCGAATAGCGAGTAACAAGGTGTCAAGTTATTAAATAACAAATAAAGAAAAGTGTATAGCCATTAAATTGTGACTTTAATTGAACAATCCAGTGATCGAACTCAGGGTAGAATTTCAACGTGAACGATTAATTTGGAATATCCGTTACAATATTAACCTTTTAATGTGTAAGGTAAATATTTAAATCTATTTTTTGTGATTTCATAGTATATTAAAACAACTTGTCTATAAGCTTCCAATAATAAATTGAGTGAACTAAACTTGTCTGGTGCCAATTAATACACGGTTCGTATCATTTTCAATGGCAAATTAATATTTCTACGTTGCAAATCACAGAAGATTGCTTCAATTACATTTAAATTTCGCCTTTCCTTTTCTTTTTATTATTCAACAAATTTATTTGTGATCTTGCACAACGATTAAATATGTCTCTATTGAAAATTTTTTTTGCAGGATTCCAATCTGGTCGTTTCAGTGTTTCTTGTTGATAAATGTCATACCTACCCGCTCCAGTCAACTGTCAAAGACGGGTAGGTGATTTACTCTCTCAATCTATATCACAGGAGAGTCGTATATCACTTTATCCCTGTTGAAAACTACTAAATGTGCGTTAACCCACTGAAGAAATATGTCAGAAACATTAAATGTTACAGTAAATATGAACGGAAGGGTTGCATAAAAATTCGCATGAAAAATTAATAACGGGTGTGGCATCGCCTACTTTTAAGTGAAATTCCACATTTTAGGAACGATTTGACCTACATAAACCAAATTTAATGCATGGCTTTATCCTGCTACAATAACAACTATGCCTACTTCCCATATAACAAAATTTCTCAAGCACTATATCACTCAAAATTCAAGCACCAATTAAGATATTGAAATAAAATTTTGCACAAATAGTACTCTCAAGATATGTCACCTCTTACCCAAAATTTGTAAAAATTGGACTACACCTTTCAATCCCCTACATACCGAATGTATGACCTCAGTGTCCAATCTGAAACTGTTGCAACTTCCGGTTGACTTTATATCGTGTACATCGATCAATCTATAAGAAATCTTAGCAAAATTAAGTGGACATACAATCTTGCATGTACTATATTGTTTGGTGGCGAAAATCATTGAAATCGCTCAACGTATTACCACAGCCCCTATATAAATACTACATATAATTATTATATATTATTCTGGTGGAAATGTGTTCTAGAGCATACCTTCGTTTAATTTCAAAAGTAAGTGTTATCTGCTCAGACCTCCCCTAGCCCCAATGTACGCAATATGGAGATTTCCGACTTTCCAACTGACTAAACCATTTATATAAGTCAATATATGTGATATTTTTTCTTATAAATAATATATAATATGGCTTAGCGATGAATATGAATGAAATCGGTATAGACCTTGGACTTAACCCCATGACTCTAGTATAATGATTTACGTCCCTCTAGTTGACTTTTTGGTTGATTTTATATCGCATATATCTCCATAGATGATGTCTGAACAGAATTAAATAAGAATATTTCGCTTAGTGTTATGTCATCCGGTAATAAAAAATAACGGCTTTTGAGATGATGTCTTTACGGATTCTACGTAACAATTTTATACTCCCGGAACAAGTTCCAGAAGAGTATAACAGAATATAATAGAAATAGAATATAATATATTTAATCGAGATTGATATGGAGTTATATATTTGGCAACATCACCAACTCTATTACTTTTAATTAAAAACGCAACCATGCTTTTGACATTTTGCTTTGCAATGTCTTTCGTATTAATTTTCGTAAACCAAATAAATCTTTATTTTTGTATTGCACTTTACCCAGGGAACACAAATTATTTCTTGGCGATTCTGGTGTTGGAAGGCAGTTGGATTTCATATTGCAAATCACCACTGATATCAGGAATGTTAAAAGTGAAAATCATTCAATCATTACCTACAATGGCCTTGCTGCGGTTGAGGAGTTGCGTGCATATCTAATTGGAAGCATTCGACATTCGCTAAATTTGAAATATTATTAATCATGCTACTTCCCAACTCCAAAAAAAATTTTTGCGACATGGTAACCGTTATAGACCATATAAAACCGGCCCGAAGTTTGAAATTTTTATATTAGGTATATGGGGGCCAAGAGTAATATTGATTCAATTTTATTAATTTTTGGCACCACGATATATTATTACCAGGAAAAGGCGCTGTCTGACTTTCATTAAGATATCTAACAGATTGACCGATATATATGGTATAAATTCAACCGGAAGTCTGAAAATCCTTATATTGGATATATAGGGGACGTATTTACCCGATTTCATCCATTTTAGACACAGGGATACTCGACTACCAGCGCCAGACGCTCTCTGAATTCCACTGAGATAAAGATATCGATCGATATATACGGTATAAAGTTAATCGGAAGTTCGAAAATCTTTATATGAGGTATATGGGCACTAGGGGATTTTGCCAATTTTACCCATTTTTGCCACATGGGCACGAGGCACAATATTATCAGAAAAATATCTTTGCATTTCAGTAATATGTCCTACTTTGTCCAATTCTTCGCTGTCTGTGGGCTTTGAAAGTCCGATTTCGACCATTTTTAGACGCAAGATGGCACACCCTAGAAGCCCTCTGGGAAAAGTTTTGCTCCGATAACGTCATTGGGAATTGCTTTATATACTATAATGTGAAAGAATCATATCGGATTTAAAATTGTGATACAAGGAAATAGACGTGGTTGGACTCCAATTTCGCCCATTTTCACACTGTAAGAAAAAAATGTGAGAGTAATACTATGTGAAAAAATTGACTGAAATTGGTGTAGTGGTTCCTGAGGTATAGGATTTCGCATAAAGGTCGACGGTGCAATTTCCATAGTCCAATTTTTACACATATTCGTTTGAAGCCCTTAAGTACTACCTTGGCTGAGAAATTTAATGCTTCTGACGTATTTATTTGGTGAGTTTATCGCACTTTTAGCAATTTTCATCGTAACCGATATATGGGGAGTGGAATCGTGGTTTCCCTCCGATTTCATTTATTTGCACTCCGTTTGTTGAGCTACAGAGAAGATTTGTCCTTAACAAGTTTGATTGATATAGCTTCAGTGGTTTGGGAGATATATGCATTAAACCTATTTGGGGTGGGGCCACACGCACTTTTTAAAGATTTTCAAACCACAGATACCCCACCTACTGTAATGTGAACCTTGTACCAAATTCCATTTTTTTCATATCTTAATTTGGAGCTTAGTTATAGTATTTTATAGGTTTTCGTTTAACGGCATTTTATGGGCGTGGTAAAAGTCCGATTCCGCTCATCGGCAATACCGACCTTCTTATAATGCAAAGAAATACGTGTACCTAATTTCATCAATATATCTTAATTTTTACTACTTTACGAAATTCAACTCTTTGTCATCCTGATCATTCATATATGTACAACTACCTCGATCGCTTGCACCACGGACGGACGGACAGACAGTCACTCGGATTTCAACTTTTCATTCTGACCATTTATATATATATATATATGTCTATATCTAATGCGTTTAGTTCTAGGTGTTACAAACAACCGTTAGGTGAACAAAACTAATACACTCTGTTGCAACTTGTTGCGAGAATATAAAAATAGGACTTTATTTCAAAGATATCAGATAGCAACATATTTTTCCTAATCACTAGTGTTTGGAGGCTCCGTCTAACGTAAGCGAGCAAAAACGCTGTTAAAAATCGTTACCATCATTAAAAGGTTTTGAAAACCTATAATCGCTTCATTAATTCAAGCATTATAGCCACATGGTGAAATTGGAGTTTAATTATGTTTTAGTCTAGCACGCGTTGGTAGCGACATCTGTTGTTACAATTGAAAGTGGTTTGAGGGCGCATCAAAACCATAACAGGATGTTGGGAAGTTTTATATTTAAAGCAATGAAAAATGTTTTTAAGCATCTTTATAAAATCAGTTTCTTACAGACTTAGCTAAATTTTTACAAAAAGTTCTATAACGTGACATCGCTTGCACATCTACATGTTGCATTTGGTTGTTTAAATTTTCAATTAATGGATTTGTTTGAATCTAGAAGGTTTTGAAAAGAACCTTTTCATCGTGTTCCTATGCTACTACAATTTTACTGCAAGTAGACAATTTCATCAACTCAAATAATTTGAAAGCTATTGTATTTCAGATCCGAATTTTTCATATTGAGAAATAGTTAAATTTAAATGAATTATTTTGAATAAACAGATCACTTGCTAATTTTTTTTAAGTTAGTAAATAACTAGAAATATTAAAAATTAAAAGTGAAGTCTCAAAGTGTAATACATTTAGATAGTTTTCTTCCAGAAAAAGTGCCTTTTAAACAGCAACACAGCAACACAGCCATCGGCAAACACAACTTGTACTCAAATACTCTACTTTGCGACACTGCTATATCCGAGGTAAATTTGACATTTCTAATCTACAGAAGCACCGCCTAGTCTCTGATTTAGAAAATAATTGGAGTGATTGTCAATGATAAAGGGATATTCAACTCTTCTCTCAAATAAAATTAGGAGAGTAAATCACCTACCCGTCTTTGACAGTTGACTGGATCGGGTAGGTATGACATTTATCAACAAGAAACACTGGAACGACCAGATTGGAATCCTGCAAAAAAATTTTTCAATAGAGACATATTTAATCGTTGTGCAAGATCACAAATAAATATGTTGAATAGTAAAAAGAAAAGTAAAGGCGAAATTTAAATGTAATTGAAGCAATCTTCTGTGATTTGCAGCTTAGGAATATTAATTTGCCATTGAAAATGATACGAACCATGTATTAATTGGCAGCAGACAAGTTTAGTTCACTTGATTTCATCAAATCACAAAAAGAGATTTAAATATTTACTTTACACATTAAAAGGTCAATATATAACAATTTTTAATCGTAATAAATGTTGGGTGTTCTAATTTAAATGTTCTTACTATTTAGTATTAAATATAATACTATAATGAATAAATAAGTATAATACATAGTATTAAAACTTAGTATTTTGTATGATCTGGCAACAATGCAAAATGTCGTAAAAACGCTAATTTGAGGCGTGCCCACATTAGAATAAATTGGGTTTCCCTTTGTCAATGGTGAGTTTCAGTTTTTTCAAACCAATCGGAATATGTATTTCAAAATTATTATTAATATAAGAATATATTTGTTAAAAGTATAAGAAACCATTGATGGAAACATTGCAACTCTATCATATTGATTTATCATCAACTTAATTCGAATTAAGTTGACGATGGACTCTGTGTTTATTTAAGTAGAATTAAATTAGGGTAAACTTTAGAATAGCAACCGCCGAATTCGAGGTTAAAATGGATATGGGCGGATAGAGGAGATCCTCCAGATCGAAAATATATATGAATATAGCCGCCGCAAATTTATAGTTTTAAAGATATTTTGATTTTAAGTTAAAAATTTAGCAATTTTCATTGGGTAATATTTTGAATTATAATAAATTTTACACTTATGCCATGCACTTTTCATACACTTAACACTTCACTAAATTATTTCTACGTATTAATTTTTCACTACCTGTTGTAAAAATAGATTCAATTGCACATTTTAATTTTTATTCAGTTTGATTTATTCACGCAATAACCAAAGGGTTGCATTCTGAAAAAAAGGTGTTGCCATATCTACATATTTTGCGAACGAACCCAAATAAATAAAACAAAGATATTGTGGCGAATACGAATTCCAGAATCGACGATAACTTCCCAGAATCCACTAGGCATCGAAACTAGTGGTTGCCAAAATGTTCGAGTGATGATCTGTTGGTAACGATCTACTATATAAGGCCTGCCGGTGTGGCAGCAAAACACAGTTCGAATAATAGTGTTGCTAAGCTAAGCACAAGTTACACAAAGTGTCAAGTTGTTAAAAAAGAAATAAAGGAAAGTGTATAGCCATTAAATTGTGATTTTAATTGAACAATCCAGTGATCGAACTCAGGGTAGAGTTTCAACGTAAACGATTAATTTAGAAAAACCCTTGCAATATCATTTAATTCTTGATTCAAAAGTAACAGTAATAAAATCCATTAAAGAAAATGAAGTGTTAAAGAAAGAGTTATACCCTCTATGAAAATATGAGTTTTTCGCTTAGAATTCCTTTCTGCGTTGGCGGCCTTCGGTCGCATCATGGTCAAATCAACGCCTGGGTTTATCAATATAAGGGAAATGCTGAAAGATTTTACCACATCCATTACACAATCATAGTTTATGTATTTTGGGTGAAATCTTTCTCTTTTACTTATTTAGGTTCGTTTGTAAAATATGTAAATATGGTGACACTTATTATTTGTCAGAGTGCAACCTTTTGTTATTGTGTAAATAAATCAAACTGAATCAAAATTAAAATGTCGAATAAAAGTTTTTTATAATAATTAATAAAATATAAATGTGTGGAAACAATTTAGTGAGGTGTTAGTGTATGAGAAGTGCACGGTATAAGTGTAAAATTAATTATAATTCCAAAAATTACACATTTAAAATTGCTAAATTTTTATCTTAAAATGCAAATATCTTAAAAGTTACAAGTTTGCCACGGCTCTATTTATATATATTCGTGACCTGGGGAACCTCCTCTATCACCCTATACCAATTTTAATCCCGACTTCAGAGGTGCTATTACAGATCCCACCCCATTGCAACTCTATCACATCGATTTATCATTCACTTAATTCGAATTATGTTGACGATAGCTTGAAAGTGTTTATTTAAATAGAATTTAATTATTAAGTATAAAGCATTTTTCTAGATAGTTCATTAATTTTTAGTGTTTTTATTGAAAGAGATTCACAAAATAACAAAAAAACTAAAATATCCACTACCCACTTATACCAAGGATTTCCCTGGGCAAAAATAACTATTGTAGGCAAAAATGGAAGTTGGCAACAGTGTTTTCGGAATTGAAGACTATATACCAGAGTAAAATTTGATTTTTGGTGTTGTTTGACAGTAGATATGTATTTTAATATCTAGAAATTTTAGAAGATGTTTCGTAATTTATACAAGCAAATTGGAAAAAGTGGAACTGAATTTCAAGAGGATAGACGAAGGAAATTATTGGAAGAACAGAAACGGAATCGTTTGCTTCTGCAGGACTTGAAACGTGGTATAAATTATTGTGATGACAGCAACAAGGAAACAAAGCAATCCGTTAGAATTAAAAAAGGTTCTAGGGCATTGCAAGATGCATATGGTTCAGAATATTCACTGCAGTTATCTGAATGGTTGCGAGAGCGTCCCGAGAACATATCTGATTGGATTTTGGTACCATGTCCAAAAGGACAACGTTGTTTAGTTGTGACTTATAGTGGACGCACTGAAATGTTTAATAAGTCTGGTCGTCGGCTTAAATATTTTTACAGTTTATTACCTGGTGGCAATGGTCCCCGTGGTAGTAAAAATAGCACAATACTAGATTGCGTTTATTCACCTGGAGATGATACATTTTATGTATTGGATGCACTAGTTTATGGCAATCAAGAATTGGTTCATTGCGAAGCACAATTTCGTTTCTTTTGGTTGCGTTCAAAGTTCGATGAGTGTTCTGAACTTGGTATTTGTAATATATTGAATAAAAAATCATTTAAATACCTGCCTCGGTATGATTCTGAAAATGTTGCTGACGTTTCAGAAGCTTTTCAGCGATATCCATTTTGGCCAGAAAATCTTCCTCGGTTAGATGGTTGGTTGTTTTATCACAAGGAATCCAGTTACACCTCTGGTTCTACGCCACTAGTCGGTTGGCTTTTTACATTTATGGTACCCGATATACTTGGAATAGAAGTAAACGGGAATTACGAACGTCCGATGAACTATAACGATCCAATAATTTATATGGATGAGTTTGATGCCAAATTAGCAACTTTAAAACAGAGACATTCAGCTAAAAGCCTTTACTCCAAAGAAAGTGATACTTTTGACACAATAGAAATAGATGAAGAGGAAAATATGGACAAAGGCGACAATGCTGAATTGTGTAAAGAGCTTAATGATGAACATAAACTAGAAATAGGGGAACCATGTTACCGTCTTCATGTAAGCGAAGAAGAATTGCTCCAATAGCAATTTATTAAAATTCGTTATTGTTGTTTTATATGTATATAACTACGATAAAACGTTTGTTTGGCTTGGGGATGAAATGCTGTTTGTTTGCAACTGCGCAGTGAATATGGTTTTTTATTTGTATAAGTAAAAGCGAGAGAAATCTGGTTAGCAGAGCAAAAGACGTAGAATGTAGATACAGAACTTTGATATTTCGAATACCTGTTTGGCATTGAAGTAAACTCACATCAGTGATGTAAAATTTTCATCTTAAGGTGCATAATATTACAAGTAATAAAACGTTAAAGGGACATGGTAATTCAACGGAGTTGGAAAATTTTAAGTGATGCTGGGTCGTCTTCCGCTTCTTCAACGGAGGCTAATAGGTCGCCCGGTGGCGTGCAATCATCTTCCGACGACTCTAACTGTTCCAATCAAACTACACACTCAATGGTTACGAGCATAGCGAGTCCCCCAATAATGAAATTGGAAGGTCAAATGACACAACAAGCAGTACAATCGGTCACGCCAACATCGGCAAGCGTTAGCAGCGTTAGTTCTTTAAATATAACCAACAACATGCCCAACGATCCCACGGTGAGTGAAATTCTATAGTCGCAACATATTAAATTAACGTTTCTTACTTAATTTGTAGAAATATGTGACCACACCTCACATTGCTGAAACAATTTTACAAAGGTTGCGGCAACGTTTGAGCTGCCCCATACTAGTTAGCGGCACAGGAACAACTGCTGAATCAGCTATGCGTTCTCTCGAATTGCTACGTATTAGTATTCAAAAATCTTTTGACCATGCAGTAGACGGCATAATGAAACAGTATATGGAGGTAACTACATATGTGGTTTTCTAAACAAATAAAATGCAATTTCATCTTTTTTTTTACATGTTTTGCAAATATATTGGTACTTGAAGATATACTTTAAACCTGCATTTAAGAACATAAAGGAGAATTTTGGTCAAACCGTTGTATCTGAGGAGATTGTAAGTCTTCATTCATTTACGATGCATACTATTTTAAAAATGTATAAACCTTTCAGCTTCAAAAGATGTCTTGTGCATTACTGGAGAACGCTAAAGCACAATATAATCCGTACCGCACTTTAAAACAGCCGCTTGCTTGTGTTTCTGTTAGCACCAAAAATATTTCGACACAATATCCTGTTGGGGAGACAACCAGTTTGCGTTTCGCAGTTAGACGTCCCCCACCTAAACATGTGGAATTTAGTGAGTTACCCGCCAAAAAGCTTCTAACAGTCGCCTCACAACAGCAGCTTAAGACAATTATTACAAGTGCTGCCTCTAATATAGCAGAGGCTACAGGAAACGTAAAAAATATTATTAATTCATCTTCAAATCAACAGGGGCAAATACAAACCTCGGGTTCTTTAACAGTTTCCGCTGCGCCTGTCCGAAAACACATTTTTTGGAATACAGCACATATCTCAGGAACAACAAAATTTGTTTTAGATGTGCAGGCTAATCAAGCTTTTGGATTTGGCATGGATGGTAAAGAGCGTTTGGCAAGCAAGCACCCAGAACTAATACGCTACTTGCCTGATAATGAAGATCGTGATTGGTTAAGTTCTCAGAACGTTATATCTCCACACAATCGTAATTCACGGTTCCTATTTTTAATATACGAAGAAGTGTGCCGATTGCAACAAACACATGAATTATATCGGACAAAAACTAATATTGATATCAGTATTATGAATACGTTTACGGTGCCAGAATTTATGATTCAAAAGATGAAACTGTTCTTTGTGGACTTAAACATAAAGAGCCGAGGTTTGATTGCAAACTCTTTTTCAGTTGCCGCGGGTACACAGGGCAATAGTCACTTACGAAATGCTCTGCTGCAAGGTATTGCCGCGCAGAACAACAATAGCGGTGGACACAGTGCTACTATTAAAACAATAAGTTCATCCAGCACCGTAAGCACAGCTTTACCTATTAACACTTTTATCAAAAACAATAAAAATAATGCTAATGTTGGAAGTAGCAACATAGCCACCAGCTCCAGTGATTCAAATCCACTTGCAAAGCCTAGCACGTTAAGTTCATCGCATGCAACACTCACAGCTTTGCTTAATAACTCGTCTAATCCACCTTCCCAAGACAAAAATATCGTAGCCAACAAACTCAAATAAATACCAGATCTATTGTTTGCAATAGCATTGTTGTTATACTGACTACAATTTTGAACTTCATATATTTAATGTAATAAATGGTGTGTTAAAAAACAGTTATTGGGTTTTTCCTACTAAGTAACTCTTGGTAACCGTTAATTTATGACTTAAACCAGATAGATATGAATATACTTATATATATATATATATGTAATATATGCATATGTAAGTAATTCAAAATGTACATAGAATTATGCAAGTACAATTATGTATATTTTGACTTAAAAACTGATCGTGGTTTCTCTGTGCTTCTGTAAACCTTGTGTACTATTTGTGGGTTGTCCTAAGTGTTATCCGGAGTCTATGCCTTCGGATTTTTATTCCTTACGACCTGATCGCACAGCTATAGCAATATGATTCCAACATGTTTTTAGAATTTTTAAAGTAAATGACTGTTCTTCTTCCTCTAAAAATTCTAAAAATTGTCCCAATCAATATGTGTATATGTAATATAATATAAAATATAATATGGCCATTTACTCTTATAAATGCACCAACAATTTCCGAAGAAGACGTCTTACTTCAAGACTTAAATTAGTAATACTAAATAATACGTAATATAGTATAATATAGTAATACTTAAATAAGTTGAAATCATCATTTAATTATGGGCCAGATATGATAAAATCATGCTTCCTTAAAAATTGTGTCAAATATATCTATTTGCCGTTGACGAAGCTATTTTATTTTTCTCTTAAACAGGATATATTTCCTTAAATTCTGGAAACAGTCGTTTATAATCCCTTTGCATAAGGATGGATTAAGGTTATACATTGAAAACTAAAGGGGAATTGCAAAAATTTAGTAATAACTTTATTAACTTTAAGAACTTTTTGAAGCTATTATCACAGATCAAACGGATCAACCTTCCGATTTCTCCATTACCAATTCTCAGCTCGGGTTTCGTAAAGAGAAATCTACACTAACAAATTTGCTTGAATGTGTAAACCACGTATCCATGGGTTTTAGGGAGAATAAGCATGCTGATGTTATATAATGCAAATCACTTCAAATCTCGCGCAAAAAATAGATCTTGCTTTTCAACCAAGATTTCTTCAATTGGTATCTTCTTATTTCAATAATAAAACACAACAGGTGTTCAGATTAAGATACAATTGACGTGTCTTCAGGTGTTTCACGAGGTCATCTTGGTTCGATTCTGTTTTGGTTATTTATTAATGATATTTCTTCCGCAATAGAGTACTCAAAACTTTTACTATATACGACGATGTAAAGCTGTTTAAAATATATACTTCAATTGATGTAAGGTGTTTGTTAGAAACTGACTTAAACAATATAGTTGGTATGACAGAATTAAGATGCCACTGAATCTAAAAAATGTAAGTCGATGTGTTTTTCCCGTAGATCTGTGTATTCCTCTTCCTAGAGGAGCTACTTAAGGAGCTGCTTCTTCTGTGAGCTGCGGACTGCGTAAGGGCTATGGGTCAAGCTCGTTTTCACATGTCTTCTGGATATGGTATATTCACATAAATGACCAAATCAATATGATCTGATAGGATCCTGTCCAACATCGAAAGTAGAATGTGAGTATGTGTTAAATCACGCTTCTGGCATTCAACCACTGAGTATGTCAAAAACTGTCTGTTTAACGAAGTAATCCTTTAGTTTTCTGATCTTTTGTTTGAATACTCGTGCAGTGGTGTCAGGTCGATCGCAGCATGTTTGTCCTATCAGCAACATATTGATAGCCATTTCGGATTGCAAGTGAATGTGATGAATAAATCTAGGCGTTTGTATCTCCACATGTCGCCGTCACATATTTAGCATACTCTTGCATGTGGTGCAGGCTTCCAACTTAAGTAGCTGGAAGAAAGGTCTTCTTCCTTCTTATTCGTTTCTTCTCTTGAAATATAAATTCGAACTTAGTTGTGAAATGACAAAAAGTAATGACGTATAATTAAACCTGTCGTTGGTTTCACCACATTAAATTGAAGTGATAGCGATCCACTCCGCGAGAGAACATCATCGGTTATTAAAGTGCATCATATGACGGATGAGTGTCATACCGGCGCTGCAATTGTCCATCATCCCAACGCTTGAGAACGATATCACGTGCTTCCCAATTCTCGCCAAAAATCATCACTGCAACTACATTGATAGTGGGAGCATTGAATTGTCTTGTATGGCCCTCAGAGGGTCATTTGTCTGCTCTGATAATGATTTAGTAACCAATGCGGTTTTGAAGAAGCGGAATCATATTCCAAAGTCGCTCAATTTAAGTCTACATTTACGACTGATCTTTTTCGAGTAACATTTTTTCGAATTTGAGGTGTTGATTGTGCAGCGCGAAATGTGTAATATTGGCAATTCTCCTTTTACGTTCTTCTGCACGTTCCTCTTGTGTTTGATTATCACAGACATTCTGACTGATTAATGCACGATGTGTACGTTATCCAAGGATCGATAGTCTAATAAGAGGCATTAGTCAAGCAAAACACCCACTCTAAAAAACAACACAATCCTCATCGACTTATCTTAGATTCGATCGTAATGAGAACCAGAATTCCCATACGATACGTACGTAGCTTTCATTCTGGTATTTTATTTATTTGTTTAGTTAGCATATGTTTATTAGCCTTACAAGGCTAGCCTACCTCATAAAAAAAAACTCTGAAATCGTAAAAGCGTTCTTTTGATTCCTAACGGATGGTTTATACATTTTATATACCATTTTTATACTCTCGTAACCTGATGCTACAGAGTATATTAATTTTTAGTATTTTAGTGTTTGTAACACCTAGAATTAATCGAGTTAGATATATATATATATATATATAAATGATCAGGATGAAAAGACGAGTTGAAATCCGAGTGGCTGTCGTTCCGTCCGTCCGTCCGTGCAAGCGACAACTTGGGTAAAAATTAAGGTATTTTGATGAAACTTGGTACACGTGTTCTCTGTCACCGTGAGACAGTTGGTATTGCAGATTGGCGCAATTGAACATCTGCCACGCCCACAAAATGCTATTAATCAAAAACAGATAAAGTGCTATAACTAAGCAGCCAATTAAGATGTACATGTGTTATTTGGCACAGAGGATCCTAGTAGGGCGGATCATAAGAAATTTTGTAAAAGTGGGCATGGCCCGCCCCCCAATAGGTTTAATATGTATATCTCGAAAACCGTTAAAGCTATTTAAATCACACTAGCTCCGAGTAAGTTCTACTGGTATCTCTTTATATACTGAGGAAATGAGTAAAACCGGATAATAACCACGCCCATCACTCATACAAAAGTTATGTTGAAACCTGCTAAAAGCGCAATAACTCGTTGAAAGAACAGTCCGTGTAAAGTTTTGGTGATGAGTGTGGCACCGCCCACTTTTAGGTGAAATCCCATATCTCAAGAACCCCTTAACCGATTTCAACAAAATTTAGGATGTGATATTATATTCCATTCTTATGTCACGCTGGGAAAATGGACGAAATTGGATAAAAATCACGCCTACTTCTCATATAACACAATTTTAAGTTTCATCTGATCCTTTAACTTTAAAGAAGATAAATCGAGCAGTATAAATCGAGGGGTAAATCCTGCCCCTAGCACCCATTTAAAAAGTCTAATAGGGGCACTGAGGTCCTAATATTGGGTATCTGATGGTTTGAAAAGTTATAATCCGATTTCGTCTTTACGCATGAGATGGCATATCCTGAAAGTACTATTTGCACAAATTTTGATTTTCATATCTTAATTGCTGATCTTATCTATTATTATCTTAATTGCTACTTAATTGGGGTAGTATTTACCCCTAGCCCCATATACCTAATATTTGGATTTTCAACCTTCCGGTAGACTTTATATCATATGCAACGATAAATCTGTTAGATATCGTAATTAAAGTAGGGGAATATCTTTCTATGACAATAATGTGTTTTTGTGTCAAAAATGGGGAAAATCGGGTAAATACTTCCCATAGCCCCCATATACCCAATTAAGGATTTTCAACCTCCGTGCAGACTTTGTGCCATATATAAAGGTCAGTATATGAGTTATCTCTTTGAAATTTAGAGAGCGCCTCTTTCTGATAACAGTGGGTCCATAGGCATTATAATAGATAAAATCAAGTAAGCACTTCCCCTAGCCCCTATGTACCTAGCATACGGATTTTCAACCTCTGGGTAGACTTTTTACCAAATATTTCGGTCAATATGTAAGATATCTTAGCAAAATTAAATGAACGTGTAATATCGGTTATACACGTTTATAATATACTTGAATAATGAAAGGAGTTAATGTGATCAGTGCAGATCTTCCTCTATCCCAAAAATGCCCGATATAAGAATTCCCGAATTTCCATCTGACTTTCAACCGTTTATGTTGGTCAATATATGTGATATTTTAATGAAATTAAGTGGATATGTTTTCTTAAACACAATGTGATTTCGCGCTAAATATGAAAGAAATTGGTCTAGACCATGTCTAAGTCGCTTATTCCTAAAATAATGATTTCCTTTTCTCTGGTTGACTTTTTCCTCATGTATCTAATATATTTATTAAACCACTTTGGTTGATGGTTTGGATAGTGGTATGCTAGGTTTGGCATATATCACTTTTGAGTTAACTTGGTAGATTTTAATATAAATATCTCTGACAGGAAGCAAAATATAGTAGAGAAAGTACGTGAACCTATGGCCTGTAAAATAAGTTACAAAAATACCAAATATTATTGTAATTCATTCATGGTTTCGCCGGATAAAGAATTTTCCACAACTTCTTTTAATATAAAGTTATGCCAGCACCTGAAAACATTTCCCCGCCTCTGATCCTTGCTCATTGCGAGAGTATAAAATGTTCGGTTACACCCGAACTTAGCTCTTTATCAACTTTATTGTTACTTTACTTTATCTGTTTTCGATGAATGGGATTTTGTGGACGTGGCAGATGTGCAATTACGCCCATCTGCACTACCAATCGCCTTGCGTTGACAAAGAACACGTGTATCAAGTTTCATCAAAATATCTTAATTTTTACTCAAGTTATCGCTTGCACGGATGAACGGACGGAACGACAGCCACTCGGATTTCTCGTCGTCGTCTTTTCATTCTGGTCATTTATATATATATATATGTATATATCTAACTCGTTTAGTTCTAGGTGTTACAAACAACCGTTAGGTGAATAAAACTAGAGTATATTAGAGCAACATGTTGCGAGAGTATAAAAATTTGTTATATTAAATAATATACCGAATTAAAATATTGTGAACAAGTAACGAAGGACTGATCATTAATAAAGTCGTGAGAAAATTTCTATGACACAATAAGGGAAGTTTAGGTACAGCCAGATATACGATACTCCCACAATGTGTATTGTGATATTCCTCTCACTGTATGGGATTAGGAGAGTGTCAATATCCATTTACCCTGTTCAGGAAAACTAGCGCATTTAATAATCTTACATATCCATATTTTGGCGTGGTTTTATTTATTATTTTAAACGGAATTAGTGGACATATTTCACTTTTAAACTATATTAAATGGTAACTGTCTATGGAAACACGTTAGAAGCATTAAATTTAACCGTAAAGACAGTACTGCTGGCTTGCATATTCGATTAGGTTAGGTTAAGTAATATGGCCGATCCTTGCGACAACGGTTAGGAAGGATCCCACTTGGAGACTTAAAATCGAAAAAACTGTTAAAAGTTAAAACTGGGCAGTGAAGGAAAAAGTGTTTAGATGTTTTTACCTCGCCTTCCCCCATACAACTTTGACAATTTGCATCCAACAGCCCTTACCGATCGTGTGCCTATTTGACAATGTACAATAAGAACTCCTACAATTACGACAAGATGAACCATACTAAGAGCAAGTAATTCAATGGGCTAGCTATGAGCGCACTATTAGCGAACTCAGGGCCAGTATTGCCTTCGGAATGATGCATCTACTGCTACCATGATGGCAGCCACCTTTGCCTGAAATAAACTAAATTGGTTTGGTAGCCTGAAGCAAGAATTGATGGAGAGCTTCCGATGGAAGACTCCTCCTCTAACTGTCCTACTAAGTTTCTATCCATTCGCGGATAAACTCACTGCGCCTCTTCTCCAGCTGTTCCGCCCCACCCACGTATCCCTCGCAGGTATATACATGTGTTATATGTGCCCATACATAAACCCGCGACACAATGATCCAAGTTATCAGGGAAGCAGTTGAATATACAGACGATTTCGCAATATTCTTCTCGGAAGCGAGGATAGGAACCCCTATCTCTTCCCAATACCACTTCTGCAGCAGTATAAGACAATCGATGTCTTCTTTACTCTCTCCTCAATGTTAGGCTTCCACGACAGCTTCCCATCCAGAATGATGATTAACTGAGTATTTCACTTTGTCCTCAGATTGCAGGCGAGAGCGCCCTAACAGGGAGAGGAACATCCGAGATTTTATACATTCAGGTAAATAAAACCAGTTAGTTTTATTTGGATTGACAGCTAGGCTACTTCTGTATGCCTAGTTGGATAATATTAATATATTTAATAAAATGATTCCCTCACGTATTAATTTTGCCTCTCTGGTTAAGTGTGGTTAGTAAGCCTGTTAATTCGTTCCCTCTTCCCTCACATATCCAATACATTGTAATTCGTTTTTGTTGAGTTTAAATTATAATTATAGCGGTATTAGAGCAAGATATCTCAATATTGCGGTAATATTTCGATTAACAGTATGTCATTCAGTAGTAAAAGGAAATGATATCGGGATATCCATTAATATAAGGATCCATTAATATAAAGAATTTCGATTCACTATTTCATCTAAGAAGAAATTTCGAATTCATATGTAAAATTATTTAATGTAAAATTTTGCAGACACCTACAAATATTGGCAAAATACGATAGTATTTAAAGTTCAATGCACCCGAACTTAGCCATTTTTATTTGTCTCTAATTGCATTTGTTTTAAAGAGGCTTCGGGGTCATTTTCTTTTTTTTATCAAAGAATTTGAGAATTTCTTTCATTAAAAACAAAAGTTGAATTTATATTAAAAATCGGAAAGGATCATGCGATGTTTGTTGACTTCTTTGACTAAAGTCCAAATCTTTTATATTCGAAGTTGTGGATTGAGTTCGTTAATATTTGAGTTCAAACCTCGGCCAAGACAAAATTTGGTTTGCCAATGGAGGTCGTCCCTCGGCAGGCAATGTTAGTCCTCCGCGAGTGTTTCTGTTAAGAAAATTCTCAAGCACACATCGCAATGTGAATCAGAACCTCGGTCAAGCATCTAGTAGAGATTATACGAGAAATGAAACAACCATCCCCCTGAGCATACATAATACAATCATGCATTGGAAAGACATATTATTTTAATAATACGAGGGACTAGGGACTAAGGCTCTCTGGAACTCAAAGTTTGTTACTGGTTCACTTGAGCATTTCACATATATGCTTTTCCACGTAAAGCGAGAGATAGAGAGACAGAAAGAAGGAGAGAGAATAAACAAGTATTTCAGTGCAACGTGTAATAAAGTAAACACAACGATAACAGAAATACATACATAGCCCGAGCCACAATGTTTTTGAACCTGAAGGTGGCGTCGATGACGGTGTACGCCGAGTAACTGCACAACGCTATAGATATGGTTGCTTGGCAGCAAAGCTTTGAAGTTCAGTGGATGAACTTGAAGCTTGATTGTGCATACGCACACGACAACGTTTAATACTCGACTGACTCGACCGAAGAGAACTACGCTCTATGGAACGCTCGCACAATTCGCCACACTGGGAGCAAGCGTAAGCATTCTGCTAAAAATTCATTCGTAAACACATATATGTGACACATACAGCCCAAAGTGCAAACTGCAGCATTGTGTTGATTGCCTGTAGATTCGCTCACGATGTTATCGCCACTGCTGTTGCTGCTATTGCATATCGGCATGTTACTGCCGCAATTGCTTATGGGTTTCGCGAAGCGCGCACACCGCAGTGAGTGTGTACTGGGTCTCCTCGAGACGTTAGTCTTATTATGACTGCGACAAAAGACGGTTGTTGCAATTAAACGTAGATTATTTCATTCAGCGGGTGTAATCTAAGCGGCCGGATATTTGCGAGTTTTCCGACCATTTTTACTTATTCTCATCGCGTACTCGCTCGCCTCTTTCCGCATTGTTTTCGTTTTTACGGTTTCGGTTTCGGTTTCGGTTTCGGTTTCGCTTTTTAAATTGCTTATTCGATAGCAATTGAACAAATAAAGTTGCGCGCAAATACATTTACAATTCTACGACGGTACCGACCTACCACTAATCGCGTCTCCATTTATTGGACCCATCGTAGCCTTGGTGTCGCCGCCATAGATGTTATCCGCGATGTGGAGTATTATTATGAGCTGCTCGTGATCAAATATTTCTGTTACTCTCATAACGGGTCGACAATAAAGTTTTAATTAGAAAATTATTAACTACATTCATAGGTATACATACATACGTAATGAATAAGTAAACAAATAACATTTTTGTTGATGTACAAATGACAAATGTAGTGCCTTTCCGCAAAGCATACTTTCAAAAAGTAAAAAAATTTAAAAATTAAAGTAAAGGTTAGCACTAATATTGAAACTTGCGGATGTAAATATTGAAAATAAACGTGATTTATTGAAGTGTGATCAGTTTACATTATTACTAAAACCTGTAAATGTGGATCGATTAGAGTGTAGTCGAACTTGAAGACTCAGCGTTTCTTTTAGAAACATATTTATAGCACGGTTAAGAAACAAAATGCATATTGGAAAAAAATGCATTAAATAATTTTAAAGTTATACAAAATATAAATTTCCAATATTTCAATTAGAAAACGTTTCGAGTCAAAAAAAAAATCGCAGATGCTAAACAGATTCAAGACTTCAATGTTGTGAAATTTCGATGAAATTTTCGGATATTTTTTTATCAATTCCAACAAAAAGGCTTCGCAACGTCGAATTTTGAACTTTTCGCAATATTATTGCTTACGTGAAGGTGTCACTGACACCCACCATCCAGCCAGTCTGCCAAGCTGCCAAGCCAGCAGCGCGCAGCAACTCTCTGCCAGCAATACACCCGCTGCAACAGCTACTGCGCCACTTGCATTCAGTGAACACTGCTAAAAGACTTTATTCGATCAGTCAGTCGGCTGGTCGGCTGTTGGCTGGTTGGCTGCACGATCAACTTCATCATCTACGTAATCATAATCATCACCATCATTATTTGTAATCAGTATCAACTACAGAAATAACAACAACAACAGCAACAACAATTGCAACCGCGTAACACAAAGTTTTGCTTTATAATGAACGAATAAATATTTCGCTGTTTTTGTTGGCCATCAACTCGCTCGCTCGCGTATAACAATCAGCGAAGTCCCTGAGCGGTGCTCGAAAGCGTTGCCGCCGTCACCGCCGCCGCCTTAGTCGCTAAGTTTTCTGTGAATGCCATGGCCACTGCAAGAGGAAGCGTGAAATGCATTTGCCATTTACCTCTACTCGAGCTTTTTATAATCTATAGTACCGACATACATACGCATGCACATATATACCTGTATATTTACATGTGTGTGTTCGAATATATGCAAATGTGTACATACATATATTTACTCAGATGTATGTATGTAGGTATATTTGTATAAACTTTATATTTGAATGAGTGTATATTTGTTTTCATTTTAGCGTTAATGCAAAGCAGACAATACAACAACAACAATAAAATATATTCGTGCGCCTAAATTAATCAGCACTTCGGAATAAAAAAATTTGACTAAATTCAAGCAATAAATTGTACAATATGAAGGTAATAAATATAAGAATGTGCCTCAAATAACTTAAATTAAGAAATGAATAATTACAAACAAAATATTTACGTATAATCTATAGGGAGTCAAAAAAATATAAGTAGAGTGTTTGTGTTTGTTAAAATGTATTGGTTTCTATAAAAAAAAGTGTACAAATGCGCGGGTATACTCATCCCTCTAGACAGCGTGTGTACATACATATATAATGTGAATGAATTCGGCTCGTACGATTATCGTCTACCCCAAGGGCAATAAACCTACCATTCCATGCAATATCAATACATCACATCGCATCACATCGCATCGCACGGGGTCAACGACAGAGTGTGCTGTTGTCTAAACGTTGCAGCGCGAGTGAGAGTAGAAGAGTACGACCTCTGGTGTCTCCTTACGTCACTGCCACCGCCACTGCCAAAGCGATTGACACTGCCGTATTACTTACTACTTTGGTTGTTACTGTTGTTGTCGTTGCATTCGTCACAACGAGTTACGGTACATTATTACGTTTATAATTGCACATACACATATGCATGTGCTAAAATCTCCTAAGTTTTCGACACTGTCTCTCCGACCACTGTCGTTACGGTTGTTGTTATCAAACAAATAAATATTCACGAATTGACAATAGTCAATATGTAATGGATAAATAATACACATGACGTAATAAGAAAGTAGAGGAAACTAATACGTAATGCAATTGAAAATAATACGAAATAATTATTTCGACTCTCGCATTATCGTTTGCAGGTTTTTGCATATATTAAGGATAATGCCTCAGCAAAGGGAGTGAATATTTACTTTCTCAAACGGTGAGTGCACTTAAGAGACTTCGACGCAAATAACTCCCACATGCACCATAAGAATTCTTACCATAAAATTTCAGAAAGCTGTAATAATGCATTTTCATGAAAAATCCTTTATTCACATATTTATTTAGATTTATATAGATATATTCGTCTGGTGTCCTGCCCTAGTTATTATAAGAGAGCCTCATGTACGACCCACTCAGTACTTTTCAGTAAGTGGTTGCTGAGTTGTGTTTGAGGAACGACTTTCAAAACACCGTAGTCAATATGAGTGACCGAAATTTGTAAAGTTCGATTACTATGTTTTTATTAATTACAATTGCCGTAATAACTGTTTATATGGAAAGTATCATCACAATCAATTATTGCTATAATAATGAGTAAGAATTACCTTCAAATACTTTATGTATGGTTAATCATATGCAGTAATCACAAACTGTTCACCGTTAGTCCTTTTATACTCAGAAAACTTGACTCCCTGGTCTCAACAATCACAACGTTTTTATTTTTATATTCTTGCAAAATGATGCAACGGAGTATAATAGCTTTGTTCCCATAACGATTGCTTTTTACACCTAAAACTAATCGAGATAGACATATATATTATATATACGTCTGTTCGTCCGGATACTTACCACGCCGCAAAATACCATTAATCTAAAAACTATAAAGTGTTAAAACTGAGCGACAGATTAAGATACAAAATTTGGTACAGGACATTGAAGTATGGGTTGTAGTATCTGCAGTTTAAAAGTTTTTAAAAAGCAGGTGTTGCTTCCTATTAGGTTTAAATTTTACATTTCTCACACACCAAATCTCTAAAGCTAAATCAACCAGACTTGCTGAGAAAAATTCTTTCTAGCACCTAATGCGAAAATGGATGTAATTGGATAATAACTACGGCCACTCTCCATATAAAGGTTATGTTGAATACTACAAATAGTGCGATAACTCACTAAAAAAACATGTCAGAAGCATTAAATTTCACAGCCAAGACGGTAGTTAGGTGAGATACTATATCACAGCAATTACTGATATAGCATTACTTCACCAATTTCAACTGAATTTAATGCATAACGTCATCCTGACTCAAGTATGTTACATTTTGAAAATGGGCGAAATCTCACAAAATCCACACCTACTTCCCATATATCACAATTTGAATTTCCCTCAGATTATTTCACTTTACGGTATATAAGTCAACCATCAATTCTGATATCGGAGTAAAACTTTGCACAAATAGCGCCCTAGAAGTATGCGATTTGCTGGCCAAAAATGGTCGAAATCGGAGAGTAACTTTTCAAGCCCCCATATATCGATTATATAGACCCCAGTGCCGCTGTGAGGTATCTTAATAATGCTGTGAGGTATCTTAATAAAACTGAGAGAACACCTTTTCCTGGTAATAATATGTCGTGACGGCAAAAATGGATAAAATCGGGTGAATACTACCCCTAGCCCCTATACACCTAATATAAGAATCTAAAACTTCCGGTTGGGTTTATACGGTATATATCGGTCAATATGCAAGATATCTTAGCAAAATTTAGTAAACTTATAACAATGGACATATCTAATGACTTTCGTTATTATAGCAGTCTTTATGCTGAATATATAGGTCAATATGAGAATTACTTTTATTAAATTGCATGGAAACATGTTCTCGAGTATACTTGAATAATCCTAAAAGTTAATCCATACAGTCCAGACCTTCCCTTAGCCCCTATATACCCGCTATAGGGATTTTTGAATTTTCAGCTGACTTGAAACCGTTGTGTTGTTGGTGGACGTATTTAATTATACTTAATATTTTTTAATATACAGTTTTGTCAACACCTGAAAATATTTCACCACCTTTGAGTCTTAAAAAGTATAAAATGTTCGGTTACACCCGAACTTAGCCCTTCCTTACTTTTTTTATTTATGAATGTAAATAGTGTGTGGTGACAAAAGCATAAACGATAATCAAAACGAGAATATATACATTACGAATATATGTTTACTGACCCCAAAAGCAAAAGTACCCAATATGCAATATGATTTTTCTGCTTCGGATTCGCTTATTTATTTTTTGCATTAATTTATTGACCCACTTGATGTCAAACAAAAAGAAGGTAAAATATTTTAATGCTGAATCGGGGTAAAAATTAGTGCATTGCACACAGGGTTAACAACTGGAAAGAAATTTAAAATAGTCTACACGAATAATAATATACACTAATTATACTGTGATAAGCACAAAAATTTCAATTCAAAAGTAACATCGAGTTTAAAAATTTCGGTTTCTGAATTCTTCTTTTAAATAAAAATCGAGTCTTTCAAAATAATAACCAAATAACATTTGTACACATTTCATGTATCATGGGTTATCGAATGGAATCTCTTCAATCAATATAAATTCCATTAGTTCAATAAAAATATATACATACATACATAATCAATTGACAAGTGGGGAATAACATTAACAAAATTGTAGGTTTTACACATTGAAATATTGCCCATGTACACATAGATATTTTGGATAGATTAACAATCGCTCTACTTGATGCTTTGAATCTGGCTGCCAAAATCACTGGGTAAAAGTGTTTACACCAAATATGTAATAAATTTCCTATATTTTTATTCTGTCTTAGTTAACTGTTGTGATTTAGAAATGGAAAAGTGAACTCACCAGATCACTTTTACAACTGTCACTTGCTCTGGCACACATATGCAGTTAGGCCCGTGCTTATATGCACACATGCTCGCCTAAACATTGCAATCGAAAATTCTATGCATTTCAGTATACTCATTGTCATATTTATGTACATGAGCTGCCGTATATACGGGTGCATACACACATACATATTTACATGTGAATGTGTATTCTATACGATGACCTAGACATTGACTAGTGCACTTGTTACGCCTCGTATTCCAAACAAAACGCAGTGAACGCAACAACCAAACCAAACGACGTTAGCAGCGCTAACAACACTAATAACAACTGATATAAACAGCAACAATAATTTTAGAACTGGGTTTTACTGTAAAAATCGTACAAACATAAAGTAGAGAACTGTTTAAGAGAGATACTGTTTCAGAAGGCGAAACAAGGTGGACGATGGAGGGATGACTGAGAGGGGTGGTATGTATATATTCTAATAGCATCTGGATTTGTTCCTGACATATTGAATAGGCCGTCACTTTGAGCATTATTTTGGTAATTTTTAGGAATTTTGGTGGTTTAGTTTGAACAACTTACAGTAGCGTTTCAAAATCCCGTTTCTTTCTGTCATCTTAATTTCTGTGGTCTCTCTGTGCACACAAACCGTATATGTGTGTGTGCGCTAATACGATACAATTGTGCTAGCCAGCTACACTCGACTTGACTTTTTAGAGCGCCTAGACTGTTTATCGTTACGTGCTTTTCCACAATGTCAACTAAAATACAGTTAACTTATGTTTCACTTCTCAAGGTTCTGTAAACATGCTTTGAAAAACTGAAATACTCACTCGCACTAAACATTATTGTAGTTGCTTATTTGTAGACTAGACACAAATAGCCATACATACACACACGCGCACTTATGCATAACTAAAAAATAAATGAAAATAATAGTAAGAATAGTAAGAACAGTAATAGTAAATCTATACTCGTGCATATGTATATGTAAGTATATGCAAATCTAACAATGAAAAACGTTATATTGCTACCAGTGGCACTGGTAGGGCGGTCGTTCGACCAGTTCGAAAGAAACTGAATAGTAACCAAACAAAATAATAATTTGGTAGCAGCATGGATGGACGTGAGTTGAGCAATAGCAATTGTAGCAGATCTAAGCGTTTCATGGTATGTATGTACATACATACATTTGTGTGGTATGTGCGTACTTGAATGCAGATGATGTTTTAGCAAAGTTTACCTGAGTGTTTGTTTTTAAAACGCGTATATTGTTAAATTTTATCCAGGGGAGAAAAAAAGATTGGAGAATCATTGAAAAGTGAACTCTACTTGTTTCCAATAAAACTAAGGCTTGCTGTAATATGAAAACTTAACAGTATTCTCAGATAATGTTTCAGCTAGAAACATTAAGGCAAGATTTACGGCACTGTTTATGAATAGGAGTTTATTTATTCAAACACACATTTTCTAGATGAAAATAATATATAAAAATATATATAAAATTATATAAAAATACGGACATGTTTTACACATATATTTATAAGGTTTAAATTTTGGATCTTTTGAATTTCTCCTCTAAGTGGAAATTATTAACAGAGCTTAGTTTTGTCATTATTCAAGTTATAATGCGAATATATTCTCTCTTCTTATTTCACCTTGCTTATGAATTTCTGAATACATATTAATGTATATGTATGTACATATGTATATATAATATTATATCAACGTATCAGCTTTGCCACAATGTATATGTGTATATAGGAACAGTTGTTTTTGAATCTTATTAAGTTGCTCTTAAATAAACATCAACGATGACAATATCTGTCATTGTAGATATTTAAAAATTATGCAGCAATTCGAACATACTAATTTCGGTGGTAATTTTTTGGGTCCAACATTATTATTTAGAATTACCGAAGTACATTTTCTATAATTCGATACAGTTGACCATTTATTCTGAAGCTGGTCCTAAAATCTTTCTTATTTTTCGTTATGAGTGCTAAGCAAATTTCAAATTCCTCATATGAAGACTAGGACGCTTAAGTGAGATTTTCTGTCCTCATTATTTTAATATACGAACAGATTGCTGAGAAAAACTGTTAACGCCAGAATTTTGAACAGAGATATAATAAAGCAAATGGATGATTATTCCTAAGAGTTTTGTTGGTATTCTAAACGACAAATAGTCAAACAGATATCAAACAGATTGATAGTTTGCGTTTTGCAACATAAATATTTGAAGCTCTGTCCTTAACCTTACATCCAAACTGTTCTTTGTTGTGTAGAAGAAATACATAGCCAACTAAATAATTTAAATGAGCGAGTGACTAAGTGTGTTTCTTTCAAAACGAATTGAAATCATAATTTTGGTTGATTGAAATTATATTTGGTATGGTTTTGTCTATTGACTATTGACTACAATTTCAATTTAAAATGATTAAATATATGATCCCATAAATGATCTCTTTACTCTCACTAGTTAAGACAATTATACGAGTACATACATGCATAATTATGTACACCTATGCGTATAAATACGCGGGAAATTGTTTGCGATTCTATAAATTTTTACATATCACATGCTGGCTAAGCATCGGTAACTAGAGTTCCAACAACAACTAACTAATATTAGATTAGTTGTTTTGGCATTGATGCGAAATGGTTGACCTTTCAATGTGAGTTGTGCGCTTAATTTGCATTTACCTGTTTTCGGCTATCTGTCTGTCTGTTTGGTGTATACAACGCATACTAGAGATGGAAGAGTTCAAGTCTGAGCTGCGGCAAGGTAAAGCTCGTTTGTAAGTTCTTATTAGGCTGGCAGCAAAATTAATAGGCAAACAAGTATTCGTTAGATAGACAAATTGGAGAAAAAATGGGTAAAAACTCGGCAAAGAACAAAATCTTCTGGCAATGGGACCCTAGAGAATGACTTTAATAAACAAAAAGGCGCAGATGGGAGAGCAATAAATAAAAATAATAATAAAACTTTGAAGTTGGCATGATTGCGGAATAAATTCTGGTATACAAACGTACATCTATATATGCTAAATGTATATCTATATATATCTATCTATATCTACATATATAGGTATATTTCGTTTGATTTTAGCTCAACTCCTAAAGGTACTACTATTGTACTAATACCACCTGGGTCATTACTACTGTTAAAACTCACTTATAACTATAATCACACATATCTGCATAAGTGCTTTGAACATGTGCGCCCCTTTTTCGAAACACAATTTACCTGTTCTTTTATTGAATTGCTAATTTTGTGGCAGTTATGGCATAGCTGTAGCGTCATAGCCGCGCCAACGGATAATCTAACACAGCAAGTGTTGCGCTGTTGTGCCTTGGCTTCTCTTTGTCAAGCATTCATCTAAGATATTTGAAAACATGACCTTACACAATGCCAGCCAGACAACCAGCCAGCGCACAAGTTTTATTCAACTTCGTAGTTCGAACAACTCATTTACGCTTCAGCCGCGACGAAGTGCAAAACGTTTGCTTTTGTTTTTGTGTTTGCGTTTGGTTTTGCTCTTTCGATTTCATTTTTGGTTGCTGGTGCACTACACAGCCGAAAATCATAATAAGGCCAAGGTGACTCACCTTGATTCAAACTCACAGAAACTTTTATGACCTCGAAAAAGCTTTAGCTTCGACTTCAAATTCAGTACCATTTTCGATTTCGGCTTCACGACGGTCCGTCCGGCCGTTCGCTTCTATTCGCGGCGTCATGAGAGATGCACGAATTTAGGCAGCAAAGTGTAACATAGAAAAGCCTTCTGTAGCTGAGAATCCGAGTTTCTCAGCTCTGATGTGTCTCGCTGCCTTTCGCAGATTCTGCGCTTTCTCAAGTCTTTTTTGGCGGGTTTCCTTAGAGCTTTACTTTTATTTTAATTAACTATTTTGGTTAACTTTTTCGTATTCCCCATTAAGTGTATAAGCAAAACTTGTTCAATATACATTTGCACATACGAAGCTAAGTTTATGCTTCTACATTGCGTGAGTGTTGTTGTTGTTGTTTTTTGTTATTAAAATATGACTTATTTTTGGCAGTGCGAACTTCATAAACAAATAAAAATGCCCAGTTCGCTGGCATTATCAGTGCTAAATTTCGATTGACATTGCTGCATATGTTGTTGTTGCTATTGTATAGTTGTTTAGTTAAAACCAACTGTTGTAGGTGCTTGTTGTCGTATGCAGGTCCTTGAACCTCCACATGAACGGCCGTGTAAACCTAAAATTTTTCGGCGCTGGTGCCATTAAACTACCATTGAGATATGCGTGCACTTACCTCAACAACTGTCCTTACGACTGCCTCTTTTTAGGTGATTACACTTTTGCGTATCGTCGTCACTTATTGTTATTGTTTTAATTATTTTTGGGCGCAACCGCAAAGCGATGAATAACTTGGAGAGGTAAATGACTGGCTTTTTGGGAAAATAATGGCAGTTCATGGCTTGTCAAGAGTTGAAACAAGGTTTTTCTGTTTTCTGTTTTCATAATGTATTGTTTCATAAATAGTGGCAAGATTTTGTATAACACAAAAAATATATATTTATCTTTTCATAGCCTTAGATTTCAAATTTATTATAATTTCAATTTTGTGTTCATAATTAGTTTTATATTTATATAAGTATACATAACCTAATGAAAAGTTCGAAAATATGCAAATAAAAGTCACCAAATCGTTCGATCCCACATTCCAAATACGCTATGAAAATGAATTAAGCGATGTAAGGCGCACACTTGAAAAGACTTGTAGAAATATGATTTGAATATTACATACGATGACGACATGTGCCAGAAGAGCGTAAACATCTAATCTAAAAACATTTGGTGCCATTTGCCATTAAAAGCCGAAAGCAGCTATTGTTCTGATACTATCGACCTTATCCCATGGTTCCTCCCAACAGTGGTCTGCAGTAGAATCAACACTCTAAGATTATTAAAAAGTGTTTTTCATAGCAATATTTAGAACTAAGTATTAGTAGTAAAACAGGAAATATTTAAAAAATAGCATGTTCCTATCCCACGATACGCCCTGTCTTGGCATTGCTGCATTGATCAGGAAAACCGGGGATACCAGGAGCTGTTTTAAAAGTGCTGAAAAAAGTAGCTGAGAAAAAATATCAATAAGCACATAGAACTCAACAAACAATAACACAAAACGCATTTCAGCAAAACCAAAAAATAACCATCGAAAATAAAACTAAAATCTAGCCTTGTTTTGGAGGGGTAGAGTACGTACGTACTCTCGTCGAGTGCCGACTACGTCATCCGAGAAAAAACATAGCAGGCATTCATACATACGCATGCGCGTACTTTCTGTGATGTCAGAATGTTGAGTTAGTTCAGCTAGAAGAGAGCTTGTTGTTTGAGTGTGGACAGTGAGAAAACCAATATGGCAATGAATGAAAATACGCTCAGCAGAAAGAGTTATTTTATAAACTTTGGATTATCAATGTAAATACGCATTTATCATCAGTGAGTTTTGTTTTTGAGTTCTCTCTTTCTCTGTTACAGAGTAGATGAAAATACTGTTGTGTGCACGTTTTTCGTTCTCCAACTCTCAAAACACTCAGTTTCAGCAAAAGAAAAGCAACAGTGAACAAATGCGCGGTACTATCTGCAACAATATGTTGCTGCTGTTTGTTGATGATGCTGCCAACATGTGAGTTTTTTTCTATTTTATTCATATTTGTGCTTTGCAATGTTTGTTTTTCTTTGCCTTCACCTATAGCCACTCATGCAGACCGAGCGCACAGTGTTTTTTTTTTCAACAATATACCGCTAGCACTAATTACTTTAAAAAATCAATGAGGGTTCCAAATGCCATTCTTAATATTGGTATCAACAAACAGTTTTTCTTCAAACTTAGCTTCTTAAAGGATTCATTGGAGTGTTCGACTTCTTCGGGTTTTTCCAATGAATAAACCCAATGATCTGAGATTGTTCCATTACTGTTTGACGGTCTCTAAAATTACGAGACAATTTTGAACATACCTCGAATAATAAGTAAATTGGTTTGCTCATGGTACCCTGGACACTTATAAAACAGATTTTTACAAAAAACTCAAAAATAATAAATTCTATTATCAATCGACTCGGAACTTGGAACAGTTACTTGAAAGTTTGTTATAAAATTATTGGCAGGTATAAGTTGATCTAATAATAGCTTCAGTCACCTTTTCACCGCTTTTAGGATTAAAGTAGAAGGAAAGTACCCTCGCTTAGAGTACCTACTTTGCTTTGTATGTATATATCCTAAAATTTCAGGAATTTGTCCCACAGTACGAACGCCAGAGCTGTATGGATGAATGCACGAACAGCACGTTGTACTCTTACTCTCAATGCGGTTGACTGGTATGTTCGCGCCTTCGTTTATATTTAGTTCAATGAATCTTACTTTTGTATTTGCGGACGATCTAAGCGGGTGAATGTGTCACAGAGCGGGCGGAAATGCTACCAATTGGGATGTAGCGCGGCACAATAGGCAGACAGCACAACAGCATGCCAACAATCCGGTGAGCAATGCCACATTCGCCTGCCAGGCTGACTGCCTCTTTAGTTATTTTGTCTGGCCTGATGGGTTGTGAGCGAGCTATTTGGATGTGAGCGAGCGCTCGCGTTATAATTTGATGAGGAGCGGAGTGAGTGTGTACGAGAATGTTAGTGAGTGAGCGAGTGAGTTGGTGCAATGACTACCATGATAATAATGATGATGATGGTTATCGAAGGTCTTTCACCCGAACTCGGTCATTGGCGTACATTTGCTTGTAAATCCAGAGCTTTTCAAAATGTATATGTCGCAATTTCTTAAGAAAGTTCAATTGCCCCAAACAACAATCACATTCACTGTCGGTTGGTTGGTCGGTTGGTTGGTTAGTTGAGCGAGCGATGCAAACGGGAAGGGTGTTCGGTGTTGGATTTTGTTCCTTTTGTAGTTGTTGGAGCTGCCTGTCAGGCCACGCGATTTGATGCATTTTGGAAAGGCAAAGACATGGCAGTCAATGCGTTGCTGCGGTAGAAGGCACCGATGCGGGAGTTGTTCAAGAAGTGGCTGCAGATCCGCGGAAGACACAAATTACATATACATATGTATGTACATATGTGCAAACGATGTTTAGATGCCTACAGATGAACATATAGAGTTTAGACCAAAGTTTTCTTTTTACTTAAAATTTACATTTGTCATAGAATACTTAATTTAATAGACCCATATACATACATATGTGGGTACTTATATATGGTGTGTACCAACATATGGAAATATCGTATCATACTACTTTAATTCGATGTTCTAAAAATACAGTATATAATATTATGATGATTCATTAAATAGTTCTTTGTGTTTACATTCACAAGTAAGTATAGTACGCCTTCCCTGGATGTGCGTCTTCTTATTTTCCTCCAACATCATTTACAATTTGGTAAAATTAAGGCATGTGAAATATCTTCAGCTGTCTGCAAAACTTTGTTAGCTTTATTCAAAATTGTCAACATATTTCCAGATTATTTATTATAATTTGTTATAATTATATATTTATATAATTTGTTATAATAATTTATTATAACTCTGACCGATTTGTATTATATAAAGTTTATACTGGAGTAAGTGTACTTAGACCTTACGTCTAAGCAGAGATCATCCATTTCTTCCACCAAATAAACATACCCACTTCATTTCATTAAGATACCTCGATATATAAGATATAAAAGTCCGAAAATCATTTCCATCTGGGTATTTGGAAGACATGGGAAAGTCTAAAACGAATTAAAGTAAGCTAAAGAAAATATTCTAAGTCTTTGTCGTTAAATTGTCTTACATTTGCACCGATGTATGTGGTGTCAAATCAAGTCATATTGGATATATGAGGGAATTATTATGTTATGATGAGAGAATTTAAGGAAGAAACCATGTCCGCTGAATTTCAATAAGATATTTCACATATTGACCGATATAGTAATGTGTATCGTAAGGTACGTGGTAAGGGTAAGGGTAGGTGTATAGTAAATAGTATATGTAAAGTTAACATGTAAACTGGATGTTCACTATATAGATATTTGGTCGATTTCGAACATCTTTTGACCAGTGCTGCCAAGAGACGTATGACTTTCAATATCTTTGCTGAAGCTTCAACAACCTATTGCAAATTAAAATAAGGTTTTTTAAGCACATTGAGAGTATGCGAGGTTGCGTTCCGAATTGCCCCATATTAAAGTGATATAAAGAGGTGAATACACACCTCAGTACACACACACCTCAGTACAGTGTGACTAGTATGAACCAAATTCGATTCAAATCGGTTTGAGTGATATACCTGGAAGTGGGCGGCACCTCCCCCATCGCCTAATCTTTAAAAAGTACTTATGTACGTCTTAGTTTTGATCTTTGCAGTTAGATTTAACTGTGTTGACGTTGTTCCTTAGACAGTTACGAAATTCATGCTAGTTTGGAACGTACCCTTTAATAAAAGTGAGCTTGGTTATTAAGCGACTTCAGCCATTTTCACTCTATAGCACGAAATAGAAAAGTGCAATGTTACCACCAAGTTTTGGTAGCATTAGAAGTTTATCAATAGTATAATTTTAACCTGTCGCGGCCACTATTACTTTTAAGAAATATTATAACCACACAAGTCCCTACCTATTATGAATGCACGCACCGCCCACTCTTCGGAAAAATTTCATACCTCAGGAACGACCTTACCAATTTCAGCTAAATTTGATGCATAACATTCCTCAAATTGTTATGTTACATGGTGGAAAATGGCGGAATCTGATTACAACCACGTCCACTTCCCATATAACACAATTTTAAATTCCATTTGATTTTTTCACTTTACGGTATATAAGTCAACCATCAATTCTGATATCGGAGTAAAACTTTGCACAAATAGCGCCCTAGAAGTATGCGATTTGCTGGCCAAAAATGGTCGAAATCGGAGAGTAACTTTTCAAGCCCCCATATATCGATTATATAGACCCCAGTGCCGCTGTGAGGTATCTTAATAATGCTGTGAGGTATCTTAATAAAACTGAGAGAACACCTTTTCCTGGTAATAATATGTCGTGACGGCAAAAATGGATAAAATCGGGTGAATACTACCCCTAGCCCCTATACACCTAATATAAGAATCTAAAACTTCCGGTTGGGTTTATACGGTATATATCGGTCAATATGCAAGATATCTTAGCAAAATTTAGTAAACTTATAACAATGGACATATCTAATGACTTTCGTTATTATAGCAGTCTTTATGCTGAATATATAGGTCAATATGAGAATTACTTTTATTAAATTGCATGGAAACATGTTCTCGAGTATACTTGAATAATCCTAAAAGTTAATCCATACAGTCCAGACCTTCCCTTAGCCCCTATGTACCCGCTATAGGGATTTTTGAATTTTCAGCTGACTTGAAACCGTTGTGTTGTTGGTGGACGTGTTTAATTATACTTAATATTTTTTAATATACAGTTTTGTCAACACCTGAAAATATTTCACCACCTTTGAGTCTTAAAAAGTATAAAATGTTCGGTTACACCCGAACTTAGCCCTTCCTTACTTTTTTTATTTATGAATGTAAATAGTGTGTGGTGACAAAAGCATAAACGATAATCAAAACGAGAATATATACATTACGAATATATGTTTACTGACCCCAAAAGCAAAAGTACCCAATATGCAATATGATTTTTCTGCTTCGGATTCGCTTATTTATTTTTTGCATTAATTTATTGACCCACTGCAGCACTGCACTGCACTGTATATAACTGCAGCACTAATCAAGATATAGGAATAAAACTTTGGGCAAATTGTATCAAGGTATCATTGTAACAAAAGTTTTAAGGAATGTGATCTCTTCGAATCGAATAATATCTTTTCCATGCCCTTGATACTGAATATATTGGGCCTCAGAAATTATGGCTATTTTTTCCGAAAATATTGGGCAATCCGTAAGATATCTTAGCAAAATTAAGTAAACGTACAATCTTTAATATACCATACTTTGGGCGGCGAAAATTAATGAAATCGATATACGAATTACTCCAGCACTACACCTACAGCACTTTACCTACTACTGCTACCTACTATATGACTATCGTTATTCCTGTAGACTTTACTCCGAATATTATTATATTCTCGAGTATACTTTAGTTTAATGTCAAAAGTAAATGTTATCTTCTCAGACCTTTCCCTAGCCCTATATAGTAAATTCCGACTTTCCAAATGACTTCAAACCGTTTATAAAAGTCAATTTGGGTGATATTTTAAAGGAATTAAGTGTTTTCTTTCTCATAATTTGATTTACTCTACATATTTGGTTTTGACTTTTGACTTTGACTCTGGTTGACTTTTATCAGAACCTCTTACCTAATATACAGAATATACTAAACTCAACCAAAGATACAAATGGTTGAGTTTATATCGCAAATATCTCCAAAGAAGATGTTGTGATGATTATGGTTGTTGTACCTTCCCACGGCACTAATATCATGAATATAATCGACTCTATAAGTATACTACCTAAAGTAAAAGTTAATAAGATGCCAAATATGATCGCAACCCATTCACAATTTTATACTCTTGCAACTTGTTGCAACAGAGTATAATAGATTTGCAAGGGTGCAAGCGATAACTTGAGTAAAAATTGAGATATCTTGGAAAAATTTGGTACATATATTTTTTAGCACTCTGAGGAGGTTGCTATTGTGGATGGGGGTAATGAGAATACTGCCATGTCCACAAAATGCCGTTAAACGAAAACCTATAAAATGCTTTTAACTTTTCAAGTGCCCAAATACCGAATATGTGGACTCAGAGCGTATGGCAAAAGTTTTTCCGAAATCCGTCCGTCCGTCTGTCCGTCAATCTGTGATTTATATTATTGAAATGCAGAACAAATTTTTGTCTGACAATATTGTGCCCTTATGTCAAAAATTATTAAAATCGGGTAAATACTTCCCCTGGCCCCCATATAGCTAATAGATAGTTTTAAAATTTTTGGTTGACTTTACACCGTTTACATCCGTTAATATACCTAATATGAGAATTTTCCAACTTATGTGTATAGCGGTCAATATGTAGGACATCTTAGAAAAATATAATTATTTAACGTATATTCTCAAATATACTACTCGTATGTTTTGGTGGCAAAAATTAATGAAATCAATATACGAATTTCTCCAGCTCCCATATATTACAAACAATGATTATCGTTATTCTAGTGGACTCTATGCAGAATATGTCTGTCTTATTCTGAGTTAACCAATATTGACTCCAAATGTGTTCCTGAACATACTTTAGTTTAATTCCAAAAGAAAATGTTTTCTGCTCAGACCTTCTCACAACAACTCAGAAGTTCTCTCAGAACAAAATTACATTGAGTATTTCGAATAATACTGTCATTAGGTAACAAAATTTATAGTTGTTGTACCTTCCCACAGCAATAATATCATGAATATAGATGATTTGTCTCCGACTAACTTTCTGAGAAATGACCTAAAGTAAAAGATCATATGATGCCAAATATGATTGCAATCTATTCACAATTTAGTCGAATAACAAATGCTAAATCCAACAACATTTGCAAAATTTTTTATACTCTCGCAACATGTTGTCCGTGCAAGCGATAACTTGAGTAAAAATTAAGATATTTTGATGAAACTTGGTCCACGTGTTCTTTGATATCGTAAGACGGTTGATATTGTAGATGGGCGAATTTGGACATCTGTCACGCCAACAAAATGCCATTAATCGAAAACAGATAAAGTGCTATAACTAAGCAGCAAATTAAGATATAAACGTGTTATTTGGTATAGAGGTCCTAGTAGAGCAGGGCATCTGTTCGCTAAAATTTTTGTGAAAGTGGGTATGGCCCCGCCCTCCAATAGGCTTAATATACCTATCTCAGAAACCGTTACAGCCGTATAAATTAAACTTGCTCCGACTAAGTTTTTCCCATTTTCGAATCTCCTCATATAATGAGCAAATTAGTGAAGTCAGATAATAACAACTCCCACCTCCCATAAAAAGGTTATGTTGAAAACTACTAAAAGTGCGTAAAATTTTGGTGATGGGTGTGGCACCGCCCGCTTTTAGGTGAAATCCTGTATCTAAAAAACACCTTAACCGATTTCAACATTATATTTGCATTCTTGGGTCACATTGTGAAAATGGGCGAAATCGGATAAAAACCACGCCAACTTCTCGTGTAACACAATTTTAAGTTTCATCTGATCCTTTCACTTTAGAGTAGATAAATCGAGCATCAATTAAGATATTAGAAAAAAGCTTTTCACGAAGAGTACGTTCAAGATATGCCATCTCATGTGTAGAAATAGTCGAAATGGGACCCAAGTCACCCAATATATAGACCTCAGTGCCTATGGCTGACTTTATACCGAAAATATCGGTAAATGCCCTAGACATCGTATAGAAGATCATATAGATTTGAAGATAATCTCTCCAAGATAAAAATGTGTTCTAGTGTCAGAAATTGGGAAGATCGATAAATACTTCGCCTAACCCCATATAGAGTTTTGTACCATATATTTCGATCACCATATAAACATACTATATCCGTACCATATATCCCTATGAAATTCAGGAAGCGGCTCTTTCTGATAACAGGGTGTCCGTGTGCATAAAATGGATTAAATCGGGTAAGCGCTTCCCGTGGTCCTCATACAGCTAATATAAGGATTTTTGTCCTTCCGTTAGACTTTATACCATATGAGTTATCGTTGTGAAATTCAGAAAGCATCTCTTTCTGACAACTCTGCGTCCGTGTGCCTAAAATGGATAAAGTCGAGTAAATACTTCTCCTAGCCCCCATATATATCACATAAGATTTTCAAACATCCGGTTCGCTGCATATATATATTTGTTTATATATCGTTCAAAATGTAAGAAATCTTAGGAAAATTAACTGATCGAATATTATTGAATATGTGAATATGTGAATATATGAATATGAAATCGATCAACGAATTACAACAAATTACACCAGCTCCCATATATTACATTATATTACATATAATAATTTTCGGTACTCTAACTTTCTTTATTCTCACTTTAAGCCTTATATTTCGGTCAGTGTATGGTTTATCTTCATAAAATTTAATGGAAACATGTTCTCTGGTGTAGTTTAGTAAAGGCAAGAGTTAATGCAATCAGTCCAGACCATCTCCTAGTCTAGTTATAGCCGATATAGTGATTTTCGACTTTCCAATTGACTTTAAATCTTACATGTTGGTCAATATGTGTGATATTTTAACGAAATTAAGTGGATGTGTTTTCTTATATTTTATTATTTATTCGACGTTTAAATTAAGGATATTGATATTACAATTAAACCTATAAAGGATTTTTTGGGAGTTCACACAGTCCGTAACAGGAACTCAACCATATTTGATTTAGTCATAACCTCTATCATTGTTAAAGTGCCGTAAATAGTAATGTATTAGACTAAAAGTAGAACGCACCACGTGTTATTAGGATTTGAATTTAACGGGAGTTGACTATGAGACCATTGGGTAGTAATCATATATTAAACAAGCAGCTAACTATTAATCATGCTTAACATAAAACTCGTATAGCGAACGAAAATGCATTACTTTACGGTGATGATGAAAGAATTTACTAGACAAACTTCTCTGTTCACTTATTTAAATCCACATAAATTACTTATAGTATCAGAGGACCTTGAGAGTTTCGAGAAATAACTACATAGCATTACCGGAAGCTTTGCATTCAAGTGATAGGTGAACAGATAGACGCTATCGTTAATAATTTAACTGAAATTACGAACCCGAATGCAGTCGAATCACACATGCGTATTGCGGGCGCTAGTAGACCCGACGTAAAAGCTCTCAGCTGTTGTGCCTCCCAGCGAATCAACCGTCGCTCGCTCGATGGTCGGCAAGCGGTAGCGGCAGTTCCTATTGCAAAGAGGGAAATGCCATGAAAAAGGTTATTTCTAAGTGTTTACAACGCTTGCATACAAACAATGCAACGCGAGTAAGAACAACTATACCACCTTAAAAACATCAAATAAACGTTTCATTGAAAGATATTTATACGCTTCAATAATATTTTCATTGCGCTTGTTTTCAAGTATGCGGGTAGGAAAACACCCGTCACCTCATCGCTAAATTGGTTAGTAGGGGTAATGCGGTGTTCATAAAAGGCTTCGGATCGGTGGCGTAGGCACGCACATTCGAATGCATTCTCACACCACTACCTTTTCGTAAAAATAGTTTGCGTTATATACGAATATGCAGCTAGAGGGAATGAGTTGCACTTACATATGCACCTACATTTGTATGTATGTAAATGCAGTAGATCGTTACGATAATTGAAACGAACTAAAACTGAGTGGAGCTAAAAAAATTTACTGAACTCATTTGAAATGCATGTGTAATGCGTAGATAACATTTAGAATAGAACAGAAAAAATATACCATGTTTACATTTTTATATATATGCTATTTACATATATATAGACTATTTCTATGTACGCCAATTAATGTATATAATGTTTACTGAAATATTTTGCCGAAGTTTTGAGAAACACGATTACGCCTCTTTGAATATGTTATTGTATGTATGTATGTTTGTACATATGTATGTATGCATAATTGCGAATAAGCCCATTATATATACATACTTCTATGTAAACTCACTAGGTTAGCGACGAGCTGCGAGCTTTTTGCAACACTAAACGCATATAACAAAATGCCAATACATAGATGCACATATGTATGTATCTATGAAGGGTGAGAGAGGAACAGGCGAATGTGTAATTGAATTGTAACTAGCACTGTGTATAGACCTAACAAATTTCTATTATCATTCGTCGTCTTGTTGTTTTGATTTTCTTGAGCTTGAACTGCATTTGAGTACCCAATAGGAATGTTCTCTACTAAACTATGAAATTTTGAATTTGTTGGTGAGAAATAGTAATTTAGAGAATCTTTAAATCAGAAAAAGTACAAATACAAAATACTAACATTATTCTCTAAAACATCAATATATCAGTAGGAGATTAGGAATAAAATAATTTTAAATAGCAGTACTCGCAAAGATATCATTTATATACCTGTAGATAAAAAACGGTTGAGTATTTTCTATTATTATTTAAATAATGAATTGAAGCCCTAAAAGAGATACGAAAGTTGTATAATTTTGTCAATAGAAAAACCGTATCCTATAGCAGAATAGAATATTAGAGGAACAAAATTTAAGCGTAATATAAATTTGGCCATATTCCTTAAAATATTTTCATTTCTTTTCATAGGTAGAGTGAACACAAATTAGAAACACTATGTACTTAACTAATCTCATTAGTCTATTGTTTTTAAAGTGATGGTACATATTATCAACCTACTGAAGAATGTTCATGTAGTTATTACATATGTACATAATACTTTTATAGTAATTTAATAATGATTTCGAGTTATATTGGAACACATTTTAATTTGATTGATTTAGCTTAAAAGTTTTATAAATGAATGTAAATTTGATTTTAAATATGAATTTATTCAAATTTTTTAAATAAGCTCTATTAAAATTTTACCAAATTCTTTCGTGAAGATCAAATAATGCTTTGTTAAATCTATCCTTTATTACTGGCTTTTTTAATAATTTCGTCAACATAAAAGTGTTTCTACGGGGTCATCTTATTCTAACGCACGATTGTTTCACTGCCGCATACGATGTTGGCATAGCCATTTGTCGATTGTCGTGGCCATCACCGTCACTGCCACGACGCGTTTGTTATTCATTTGCCATTGTTGTTGCCGGCCGTCGTTGAAAACGTTTTTGTTTTCACATTCGCATTCGACTTTTTAATGAGTCAATCCTTGAAATGTTTACTTCCTGATACGCATATGACTGAATGTGAATTTAACTATGACTGCGGCAGCGACTGCGACTGCCACTGCGACCGCAAATGAGAATGTGAATACATCAACAATAACACTACCATAAGTTGAATTGAGTCTCTGTTATGTATTGCTAGAGTATTGGACGCAATGCTTTTGTGCTTTAGATTGGGTCTCGCCAATTCTACTCGGCTTAAGCAGGTGCTGCAGAGGGGGAAAAGTAAGCGTATATTTAATGCATTAGACTGTTGAAGGTTGCGTATAATACTTATTGCTTTATTTCAAATTTACGGTTTATTATAGTTCTTAACTTCCTACAAATGCTCCAAAATTTATTCGAATAACTATTACTGAGCGTCTACAAATTTATATCTGTTTATGTTTATATTTTTTATAAAATAAGCTATTTTCTACTGTAAGCTCTCAAATGCAGTAAACTCTTCATATAATACGGGTTCCATTTTTATAATTTACACGTCGCAGGTTATAATCACGATATTTTTCCTATTTAACTATAATGTTTGTTGTTGTAGTTTATGGAAATTTGCTCATCATAAGTCATAACGGTTGAATTTATTTCTTACCGTTGATTTCAATTATTCAGTTCAGTTCAATTTAATTTTTTTTAATTTAGTTTTATTTTTTTAATGAAGTAACTCTGTTTATTTTATAGTTTTCTAGTGGTTGTGTTTGACAATTATGGCAAATGTTTTTTAGGTTAATTCTAGAAATATTTTTCACAATCCACACTTCGCTGCTTCTGGTTATGTTATTAAACAGTCTAGCAACGTTTTATGCCAATCGACCTTGAGGTCGCGCTGCGCTTCAGTTAGACACACTTAGGCACACTTACGCACAGTAACACGTTCTAACTGCGTACAATCACACAAATATGTACATATTTATTTGCACATAAAGCAGCTTATTCAAACGAAATTTTGTATTAACAAAAGTACAGAATACAGAATATACATAAAATACAGAATACAGAATATACAGTCTTCGGCTGTAACCAACCTCAAAATACCCTCCAAATTTATATATATACATATATATATATATAAAGTATTACATATTTCATAAAGTATGTAGGAATCGTGAGATCTTTATGAAAGAAGAACTATTTTCGTGAGCTGGTTTTCGAATTGAATGGTGTGAATGTTTCTGTTGTTAGACATTATTTAAGAGACAAGGTTATTTACACTGCCCTGCACTATACCAGAGGAATGCGAACCAAATTGATCAATTAGTGGTCGAGGAATATGCAAAAGTTTGAATATGTATGTATGTTCTGTGGATTTTGTCAAATATAGCAGAATATTAGTTTTCTCCTCAACTGTAACTTTTAGTATACGCTTCTAATATAATAAATAAGGTCCATAGAAATATACAAAATAAATAATTTAAAATAAAATTTTTTATTCGAACGAAAGCTGTTCCACCACCTTTGTTATTTGTTCGCTAGCTCCATTGAAATAAAAAAACTGTTAACAAATACTATCTAAAAGAACAAAAGATTAGGCCGGTAGCATACACATTAACATGTGATATATATTTAAATACTATATATATACATATACAAGGGATTACAGATGGGCTGTGAGACATGTAAATATTTCAATTTATTGAGAACAAAGAAAATTTTAAGCGAATTCATTTTTGTATTTACCTCATATGGTAAGTGCGTACTTATATATTTATGTATTATAGTATAATCTGTTAAAGATACATAAGTAAAGATTTTAGAAACTTATTAGGTTGACATTTAATTTCAGTTGCCGAAAAGCATGTATTCTATATAATATAGTAGTCTAAGTTACTTCCACATAAAATGCAAGAATTTAATCAGTTTGGGATACGCTCCCTTCAAACCAAATATTTCTCTTAATAAATTTTACAAAATTAGTTAAAATTCCCCAAATTCAAAAAATTGCGTACTTTTTTTCTAGCTATTGGAAGTATTTTGTCGAAGTATTTGTTTAGCTTTCATGGAGCTTTAATTGTATTATAATTTCTGTTTTTGTTGCACAAGGAGGAGATCAGTGAGATCACTGTGTTTCCTACTAACTTATATTGCAGGTTATAGACTCACGTACTTTCATTACTATATTTTGCTTCGTGTTCGAGATATTTATATTAAAATCTACGAAATTAACTCAAAAGTGATATATGCGATATAAACTCAACCCAGGTGGCTCAATTAAATATGTAAGATACATGAGGAAAAAGTCAACCAGATAAAAGTAAATTATATAAGGAATGAAGTGCTTAGAAGTTATAAGAGATGTAGACGTGGTTTTTATCCGATTTCACAATTTTCACAATGAAACAAAGAATGAAAACATGATGTCATGTACCAAATTTTGTTGAAATTGGTTAAGGCGCTCTCGAGTTATGGGACTTCACCTAGAAGTGGGCGGTGCCACACCCATTAACAAAATTTTACATGAATTCCTATGCAACCCTTCCCTATCATATTTGCCGCAAGATTTAATGTTTTAGACGTCTTCCTTCAGAGAGTTAACTGGTCCTTCAGAACACTTTCACTGGTTTCAACATAACCTTTGCATGGGAGGTGAGGTTGGTTATTATCCGATTTCACTAATTTTCTCAGTATATGAAGAAATGCTGGAAAAACTTAGTCGAAGCAAGTTTGATTGATATAGCTTGAACGGTTTGCGAGATGTATATATTAAACTTATTTGGGGGCGGGGCAACACCCACATTTACAAAAATGTTTGCCCACAAATACTTCGCCCTATTAGGATCCTCTATACCGAATAAAATGTTTACATCTTAATTTGCTGCTTAGTTATAGAACCTTATCGGGTTTCGATTAATAATTAATGTCTGATTACGTCCGTCTGTAATACCAAGCTCCTCATGATGACAAAGAATACGTGTGCCGAGTCTCATCAAATATCTATATCTAACTCGATTAGTCTGGTAAAAATATAGAACCACATTCATAATAAAATATTTTTAAACTTTTCGTCACAATGACCCACGCGATTCTCAGGTACTCAAGACTTTTAGTGTCTTGCAACCGCCATTATATTTATAATATATAAGCACTAGAGTGGTCCTTTAATGATATGAGCTCTCCGTCAAATGATAATATCGTGGATAAAGAGACGGTTAAGGTGGGTCCCAAGTACGTACATTACCCTAGTGAAAAAATTGAAGGAGAGCAAATGGCCAGAAAATTATTAACCTTATTTTCGGTTCTAAAATAACGTTATAATAATAGCGGATATAGCCAACATTAAATTTACATAAAATATGTGCTCATTCTTTCTTTGTATCATCTGATTGGTATGCATGAATAATATTAATGTTTGCATAGTTCTTTTAAAGGTCTTTCGTCTAGAATTTATCAACTAATAGTTTTATACTCTCGCAACATGTTGCAACGGACTATATTAGTTTTGTTCACCTAACGGTTCTTTGTAACACCTAAAACTAATCTAAATGGATAGTTGAATTCCGGTTGACTGTCTATCCGTGCAAGCGTTACCTTGTGTAAAAATTGAGATGTCTTGATAAAACTTGGCACACATATTCCTCGGCGGCATGGGGAGGTTGGCATTGGAGATGGGCGGACTCGAACCGCTGTCACGCCCACAAAATCTCGTTAAACGAAAATCATTAGAATGATATAACTAAGCTCCCAATTAAGATATAAAACTGAATTTGGTACAGAAATCACAATAGGGACATCTATGCGTTGAAAATTTAAAAAAGGACACGGTGCCGACTTTTAGTAGGTTAGTGGTTATCAACTAAACTTGATCGGGACAAATCTTTTCTACCTAATTTTCTTTTCTACTTTCTAATCTTCCTACCATGTGAAAATGGATGAAATCTTATTATAACGTCACCCACCTCCCATACAAAGATTATGCTGAAAACTAGTAAAAGTGCGTTAACTCGTTAAAGAAACATTTCAGAAATATAAAGTCTTACAGTAAATATCACACAGAAAGGATACATTGGAATACGCGTAGAAATTGGACAATTGGTGTGGCACAACCCACTTTTCGGTGAAATTCCATTTCTCAGAAATGGCTTAACCAATTTCGGCCCAATTTGGAACATAGCGCTGCTTTGATATCTTTGTGTTAGTTGTCGAAGTCGGAATCCAACTACGCCTTCTTCGCACATAACATGTTTTTAAACTCGATCTGACTCTTTCATTTTGCTGCCGTGATCCCCAAAATATGTCGTAGTTGAGTAATGACAAAAGTTTATGCAATCAGTCCCGACCTTCTCTTAGCAAATTATAAAGAATGTAATGATTTCTGACTCTTCAGCTGACTTTAAGCTTAAGAAATTAAGTGTTTTCTTAACCATGATATAATTTAGCGCTGAATATGAATAAGATCGGCTAAACCCCATTGGTCCAAACCCCTTGGTCTAAACTCCTTACCTCTAATATAATGATTTACGACCCTCTGGTTGACTTTTTCCTCATGTATTTAATATATTCAATTAAACCACTTTGGTTGAGTTTATATGGCATATATCTCATTTGAGTTAATTTGGTAGATTGTAATATAAATATCTCGGACACGAAACAAAATATGGCAATGAAAGTACGTGAGTCTATGACCCGAAATATAAGTTAATGAGGTTTCAAATTTGATTGTTATCTATTGACAATTTCGCCGAATAATGAATGTTGAAATCTTCCGCAACATTTTTCTACTCTCGCAACATGTTGCTAGAGAGTGTGTATTAGTTTTGTTCACCTAACGGTTGTTTGTAACACCTACAACTAAACGCATTAGATATAGACATATATATATATATATATAAATGGTTAGAATGAAAAGTTAAAATCCGAGTGACTGTCTGTCCGTCCGTCCGTGCGTGCAAGCGATAACTTGAGCAAAAATTAAGATATTTCGATGAAACTTGTACACGTGTTCTTTGTCAGCGTAAGACGGTTGGTATTGCAGATGAGCGTAATTGGACATCTGCCACGCCCACAAAATGCCATTCATCGAAAACAGATAAAGTGCTATAACGAAGCAGCAAATTAAGATGTAAATGTGTTATTTGGCACAGAGGATCCTAGTAGGGCGGATCATCTGTGGGTAAGAAATTTTCTAAAAGTAGGTACAGCCCCGCCCCCCAATAGGTTTAATATATATATCTCGAAAACCGTTAAAGCTATTTGGATCAAACTAGCTCCAAGTAAGTCCTACTGGCATCTCTTTTTATACTGCGAAACTGCGTGAAATCGGACGACCACCTCCCATACAATAGTTGTGATTAAAACTACTAAAAATGCGTTAAATCGTTGGAGGCACACGTTAAAAACATTAAATCTTACAGAAAATATAATACGGAGGGGTTGCATAGTAAACGGTGTAAACTTTTTATTATTGGTGTGGCACCGCCCACTTTTAGGAGAAATCCCATATCTCAAGAACGGCTAAACCGATTTCAACAAACTTTAACACATGACATCATATTTACATTCTTATGTCACATTGTGAAAATGGCCGATATCGGATAAAAATCACACCTACATCTCACAAAACCATTTTAAGTTTCATCTGATCCTTTCATTTAAAAAGCAAATAAAACGAGCAGCGGTCAAGATATGAAAATCAAACTATGTACAAGTAGTGTCTTCAGGATATGTCATCCTATGCATAAAAATAGACGAAATCGGATTATAACTTTTCAAGCCACCAAATACCCAATATTAGGGCCTCAGTGCCTCTATCTGACTTTTTATCGAAAATATCGGGAAATCTGTAAGATATTGTAATGAAATTGGCGGATTATCTTTCCATGATAATAGCGTGCTCTGGTGTCAAAAATGGGGAAAATAGGGTAAATACTTCCCCTAGCCCCCATATACCTAATTAACGGATTTTCGACCTTCCTGTAGACTTTATACCATATATAGCGGTAAATATGTAAGATACTATGATGAAATCGGCGGATTACCTTTCCATGACAATAGTGTCCTCCCTAATTTACTTGAATAATGAAAAGAGTTAATGTGATCAGTACAGATATTCCTCTATCCCAAAAGTGCCCGATATAAGAATTCTTGACTTTCCATCCGACTTTCAACCGTTTATCTTGGTCAATATGTGTGATATTTTAACGAAATACATGACATATCCACTTATGTTTTGGTAAACACAATGTGATTTCGTGCTAAATATGAATGAAACCGGTCTAGACCGTGGTCTAAGCCCCATATTCCTAGTATAATGATGTTATTTTCTCTGGTGTACTTTTCCCTCATGTATTTCATATATTTATTAAACCACTTTGGTTGGGTTCATATCACATATATCACTTTTAAGTTAATTTGGTAGATGTTAATATAAATATCTCTGACTGGAAGCAAAATATAACAATGAAAGTACATGAGTCTATGGCCTGTAATATAAGTTAGTAAGATACCAAATATGATTGCAATCCATTGAAAATTTCTTCGAATAATGAATGTTGAATTCTTCCGCAACATTTTTTAATATAAAGTTATGCCAACACCTGAAACCATTTCCCCGTCTTTGATCCTTGCACATTGCGAGAGTATAAATGTTCGGTTACACCCGAAATTAGCTCTTCCTTACTTGTTCTATTTTAAGTTTTTCAATAAACACATTTTGTTTTAAACGCCATCATTGCTTCCGAAGCAGATAATGAATACGCGGATCACAACTTGGTACAATATAAACACCGCAAATTACGCTCTAAAAGATGAAGAATGCACTATGTAGCATATTTACAAAATATTAATGGTTACATATTGGTAATATACATACATACATATTTATAAAAAGTTCGGTTGTCTGTGTTCGGTAGATATCGCATTATTGCAACTTTACGTATTTTCCTTGAGAAATCCATCATTTTATTGCCCGGACGTGGATTGCTTTGAAAGGTTTTGTCTGTTTAAAGAAGACTTATAGTGGAGATTTGCATTGCTTATTCCAGGTTTGTATTGCTTTCCTCCTGGAAGACGTGTATTATCGAAAATTACTGAAGAGCTCATACTCAGATACCAGAAACAAAAAATTTGCCTCATAACTTGAACACCTTATAACACAATTATTTTAGTTACTTTTTATAACATAAATAAAATGAAAATTATCAAGATGATAACGGCCGGAAATGCGGCTACATCAACCAATTTCTTAAGTTAATTATGGATGTGAAATGTCATAATATTTGTGCATTGAGTTTAAGGCTTATTAGAACAGCAATGCTTATTTCAAGGTCAGTACTCGTACTTCTTACAATATAACGAAATATTAATATAAAACAACGAAATATTATTTATTTTTATGTACACACCTTTTACATACATATATATAAGTACCATATATGTATTTATATCTATCATAGTTGATATAAACACTTATGAGTACTCGCACATAAATAATTTGTTGCTGTTATAATTGCTTCCGTTTCGCAAAATTGTGTTTGCTTTTGTTGTAATTACCCGTTTTGGATGTTTTTTATAATTTCAAGTCGAATAGTCAAAAATATACATATAAAGCTGTGAGCTCTGTTTGAGTTGAATGGCCAATTCGAGTTGGTGGCGGTCATCCTGCTCTGTTGCTGAGCCCCCTGCATCTCACTCCCTTTCCGCTCCACCACCAACACTGCAGTGTGAATGTACCTGCGTTGCAGTGGCACTGACAGTGGCAGTAGCATTGCGGCATTGGCGCAGGTGCTCAGCGCCCAAAAAGATGTGAGAAATAAAACTCGCACGAGTTTTGATTGCTGAATTTTTTCACATGTGAGCCGTGTACTTGTACGTAAACGCATTACGTGTGTGGTATTATAGACATATCTATGTATACTCAACATGTATTCATATATTTTTTGGTCAAATCATATGCGGTACAATTCCTGGAAAAAAGGCTACAAGCGCGTGATGAGTCCTCGATTAGGAACATGTGACCAATGGCATTTCTGATCTTTTTCTAAGCAACGAACTGTTCCATTTTGCTAGACCATGTCCTATCCAACCAACCAAGAGACTAATTGTACTCTTTTGTACCCGAAAATTTACATATCGTAAAATATTGTACAAAAGGGTAATTTCTTGTATTTGGTAAAATTGAATAGGAATATAAACAAATATTCAACTAATCCATCTCCAAGTATACCCTACACATATTCATTTGGGACTTATTAATACATAATTGTATTCTAAAGATATGAGTTGGGCATTAATTCATTCCCAATGTACCCCAAGAAAGTAATCCAGGTGTGCTCTTTAAAATTACTCGCACAATTTTTTGCAGGGGTACAACCAAAATAATGAAGCGGTGGTATAGGCTTTGTTGTTGTATTTACGTTTATATGTTTTATCATGCGATTTCAAAGGTGCAAGTCTAAATAACTGTTCATACATATTTCTTGTAATCTAGTTATTGGATGCAACCATGATCCTTATAAAGTGTACTTTGTTGATACATATTTAGATATGTATGTATGTACTAAATGTATTTACACTGTAGTGAAGCATTAAACTAGTGAGACAAAGACTAGTTTACAACTATGATTTCTTTGCTGAAATTGAACTAGTCTGAAAAATATCATATTTATACCAAATTTAGGACAATTTATTGAGGAGTAATTTTAGTGGACTTTGGAAATTCACCAAAAAAGATAGTTTTTAGTTGGTGTTCTATTTAATTCCACGTTTAAGATAAATTTTAAAATATTTATACATATATTTCAACCACGAGTTAAATTAACTCAAATTGTGAATGTATATTTTAAATGATATTTTTTTAATTCTTATTTTTTAAGCCAAAATACGTGGTTTTTAGCTATTTTGCAAAACCTGGCAATTTACGTGTGGTAGGACATCAAAGCTTAAAAAATGCAATATGTAGAAAATAAAATAATTGCCTGACTATTTGGGATTGTGGTTCGTACTAATTATAAAGTGGTTTATTTGTGAGTGAATTATTAGTGAATTTCACTTCAGGGTATTTTGATATGATTACTGTGTGAGTGAATGTGTCATGTTTGATGGTTAGCCTTTTCGTCAGTCCGTCAGTTCTCATCTCTAAATATATAGTTTCGATATCGGCCTGCATAAGTTGATACTATCCGTGTAATATATAAGCATATGCACATGTGCATAAGCTCTTAACTATATGATGTGTTCTGAGCTTTTTATTCAGCCATGACAGTGTGGGAAGGTCACCGCGATCATGCTCGGCTAATGCGGGAACAAGTAAACATGCACACGCACCAATGAATGCATAAATACATGGGCACATATGAAGATAAATATGCACATACATACATGTATATATATTTATATAAAATATACCCGCACTCAGCCCCTCATACCTCACATTTCGCCAATACATGTGTAAAGCATGACTCGCTTTTACCTAAAAATTGCCGTTTTATTGTTTGTAAACACTTGCTTTTACATGCATACACATATGTGCCTATAAATAAATAAATACTTATTTACGCATATGAAATCGAAAAAGCTTTCGTTCAAAGCATGTGCGCCTATTCGATATTTCGCATTTTCGTACTGAAACTATCTACTACTAATGCCAAGTATGTGGGCACATACATACATATATAAATATTTCGTTTCGTACCGAGTGAGCTTTGAGATCACCACTCGTAAACACTTTTGTTGAGAATGTTTTGCAAAAAGCAATTAAATACATATGTAATACATATGTATATGGATATTATATGTGTGTTTCTATATAAAAGAGAACAAGGAAAATATTAAGAAAACGCGTTAGAGAACGGATTTTGAATATGTTTCTTATACTTCTTATAAAAAGTAACGCAATGAAGTAATAACTCAAAGACGACTATGTTTATATAAGGGTATTTTAATTTTTGTATATATTAATGGTTAGTTTTGCAAACAACATCCATAATACTCTTATATCCACTTAATTACATGCAATTACAATCATATTTGGTATATCAACTTATACTGCAGGTCAAGGACTCACTTAACTTCAAGACCATACCTTTCTTTGCATTAGTACAAAATCAACCAACGGGACGCAATACACTACATACCCAATATATAATGATGTATAAGATAAAGAATGGAGATATTTCATGCTACGTCAAACCGCATTGTGCTAATTGAAACATTGTTTTCTAAATTTATTAAGATTTCACACTCACTCACCCATATCTACCTCAAACAAAAGAACAAAAATCATTACTTTAGGTATATGATGGATGAGGACCTAACGAATTAGCGGATTTATTCAATTTTTAATATCAAAAAACTAAATTCTGAAAACTGTTGCATAATAGAGGGGTGAAAATCAATATAATGGGAATATAGAGGTTAGGGTATGGACTGAACCGATATTTTCTATATGTGATACTAAACCATATCGTGCTTAAGAAAATACTTCCACTATTAAGATATCTCTCAAATTTACTCGTTGTTTGATTAGGGGCACTATTTGCGCTTAGCCTTATTTCGATGCCTTGTTGATGCATGTAAAGTTGTAAAGTTGAACCACCCATTGTAAAGTTAAAAAACTTAAAGGAATCCAAAGTGGTGTTCCATGAGAAGTAGTTTTAGTGTAGAGATTTAGCATATGTAATACAAGGATTATATAGTAATTTGTTACACAAATTTGGTTAAAATTGGTCAAGAAGTTGCTGAGATATTATGTTTCACATAAATGTGAGCATAACCGCTCTCACTGTCCAATTTTAGAGCAGATTCAGGACTGTTGTATTACCTTCATTGTTAAATTGAATACTCCTACCGCTTTTGGTTAGATAGTTACCTCACTTGTAGCAGTTTGAACATGACCGTTATATGGGGCGTGAGAATTGCCTTACCTAAGCAATAGCATAACATGACATTAATAGTTCGTGAGATATGTACTTTTAACATATCAGAGGGTCATAAATCCGACATCCATAAACCACCGTTATGGACCTATCATTACATAATATACTGTATAAGTATAGTACATTTTCATATAAGTCTGTTATAAGATATATGCAGAAATATAAGTGCTTCCATTACTATATTGAAATCAGTCATTAATTTTAACTAATTATTATAACGAATAGGCTATGCATAGGTCATCAAAATTAATTTATTCCTGCAGTTTGCAACTAAAAATTATTTTAGGAAAAAAACAATCAAAAGCGACAAAGATGAAAATTTGTCTAGAGCACAAAAGTATCTAGACGAATTTGTAAGATTCCTCGTTCAAAAATTACACTAAAACATAATGTCTTTTATAGGTACTACGTAGTAATTATGGATTTTCATCTCGTCAATAATATGTTTACACAAGAAATTTAGATAAATTAGATAAATTTTCGAATTATGACGTTATTTGTAAAAGTCATTCGCCACTAGAGCTACAAATAACTGTACTCTGGTAGTCAATGACAATTTATGAGATTTTTATGACTCTATTTTAACGTGGACGTATAACAACATCTAACTAACTTTTAACTTTTCTTACAAAGTAATCAACAAACTAAACTCCATCGCAAACTGCAAAAATTTGCCACTGTTCTTACTATCTGAAAGAAACTGAAAAAATAGATGTTAGGAAAAAACTGGAATAATAAAAAACTAATAATATGCAGATATATCGAGGATTGTCACATTCTTATAAAGAGAGAAAGTATTGAAAGACTTTTCACTTAACACCCCTGATATTGGCATTTAAGACAAGACTTTTGTCTTGTGCCATATTACCACCATATTTATTCGACTAGTTTTTCAATCTATGGAGAGTAAACTTGTATTATCGTGGTTTAGTATGCAATTTCTTAATTTTTATCCGCCGTATAAGTTCTGCAAAAATATAAAGAAGATCTTTATATTATCTTTCTATTCCTGACTTAGGGGTCGAAAGCAGGAAGCAGAGTCTGAGTACAGTAGCGTGGTATTTTGGTTGCGATGGGTAATGATATGGCTGCTATGCTGTAGAAGCAATCGGAGGTTTGCCAATGAATGCCTAGCGGCAGAATCTTAGGTTTAAGTTTGAATCGAACTCAGGATCTCCTAAGTAGTTTTGAAATACTAACCACAGCACTATATAAATGTATTTGGTACATTAAAAAAAATTTAATCATGTCAATACCTTCTTCCAACTATACGTACATAATATATTTTGTTTGCTTTTCTTGTTTTTTTTTTACAGTTTTCAATGAGCTCACGTTTCAATGCTGGGTTATTTAAACTTCTATAAATGCGTCCCCGAAGAGCTAAGGTGGGATTTGTGGATGTTAATGGCAAGACTTTACATATTCATGGAATTCGATGCAAAATAAAAATGCCAGTATAGCAGTGATGAAATTAAAAAACCAAATAAACAATAAAAATAACTAAAACTTGCAAAATTCCATAACTGCTTGGAATTAATAATTTGTTACCAAAACACCAAATTAACCAACGGTATTCGATAATTTACAGTGTGCTTTCGCGGTTTAGAAAGGTATGAGAAATGTACAGGCGGTTAAGAACAGATTGCAGATTTGAAGTTATAAAACAGAAAAAAGCGCACGAAAGCACATAAAAACTTATTAAGAATAATTTGTTTATTTTTAATAAAACCTACAAGGTAAAACCATTTAAAAACGACTGATTAACTGATAATGTATAGACGGCATTGTAAAATAATGTTATTAAAAAATCGTTATCCAACACTGCCTTTTTATAGAGAAACAGTATAACACAAACATTCTTCTGCGCGGAAAAACTTTAATACAAAATAAGGTGAGTAAATCTTTATCATTTTTCAAGTCGACACCTTTGCATAAGAATAAAAATTTTAAATTTATTGAAGGTAACACCTTCTGTCTGGGTTAGTGAGGATAACCGATCTACAAAATTTTCAAAGTTAAAAATCTGTCATGTGATTAAGTGTGTATGTCCTTGTGTACATATTAGCATTTAAATGTAGCTGCTTAGGTACTTGTTGTGCTCAGCTGGGTATAAGAGCCTCCACATTGAGGCTCCCACCTACTTTGACTTAACACTGGATATGTTTTCATGTAATGGGTATATTTATGTATGTACTTATGTGTATATTTATGTACTATATTTATGTACAAAGATATGGCGAAGTGAACCTTTTGAAGCATTGCCATCACTATTGACATCCTCATTGGGGCTTTTCAAGTGCAAGGCATGGTTAAGACTACCTTTGCTTTAGGTGTTATTTTAATATTTGCTGTGGAAACACGCCTTGAGTGCCAAAAATTATAATACAAATGAAATTCTAAAATTTGTTGCTAATAATATTTAATACTTTAGGCAGCTTTGGAAAATTTATGCGAAAAGCTTTGAAAGTAGTATTCAAGTACTCACTTCTACAATGCTTTACATCAATACCCATAAATATTTGGATATTTAGTATATTCTGTATGTGCCCGGCTGAGGGTGAAAGGGAAATGTTTGATTCCGCTGTTCAAACAAGCAGCAAACTCTTCGCTTTTCACGATTCGCGATTCACTTCCACTTCCCATTTTCATTTTTCACTATTTTCATAACAAGCACTCTTATGTTCGTTTTTCCAACAGGGGAGTGGTGAATTTTATGGCAACAATAGGCATCAGAAAGATCACTCTAAACAAAATACATGTATCAAAACTTGAAATCGTGAATTTTCTTATTTCCAATAGCAAAATGACAAAGCTGTATTTCAAGAGGTTGTAAGTAAACCTTACAAAAATACTTACACACATACTTACGTACATGTGTACATATTTGGACATGTTTGTCCAATGATTGAGTAACAAAACGAAAACTAGTTCCCGCCGGCAAATTGGCAATAATCTGCCAAACATGAACAGTTGCCAGCAATAACAACAAATTAGAAATGTGGCCATAATCGCGCTCGCCACTGCCTTAACTTCGTGTCAAATATTATTGCCAACCTTGACGAAATCAGTTTTTTCTGAAAGGAATTTCCCAGGGAAAGTATTGATTATAAACCCTATCATGATGTAAATGACTATGTCAACAGTGCTGCAAGCCAATTATACCCTCGGCAATCTTGTCTGGTATAAACATGTAAAATGTGCATGCCATTGTGCGAATCCATTTGTTCTTCTAGCACTACTGAATACTACAGTACCTTTTAATAATTGTAGCTAACATTATTAGAACTTTTTTTGCATTTCCATACTGGTAATGTTAAAAGGGGTATAGAGTCAATTCAAACATAACCTTTAAGCATTTATGATACGGTTTTTTAAGTAATCTACAATATTTTAGATTGTTTTCGAAATAACAAACAAAAAATTAAGCATTTAATATTATTACCAAGTGCTTCCTTCAGGGTATATACAGACCTTTCGTCGCTTGAAATATACGAGTGTGCGCGGAATCGAACTGAAATATACGAAATACCATTACTAATTTAACAGAATTCTATTCAATGTAATGTCAGTTATAAATTTAATTGTCAATTAAGGAAATTTCCAAGATAAAGGTAGATGTCAAATAAAGTTTTTACACCATGTATTACTGAGTGAACCTTGATTATGTATGAGAGAATATCTAGCTTTTAAAATCATAAATTTGGGATTAGTACGTTTATACTATATGAAAATCATAAGAAAGCTCGTAATATATATATATAAAATTTGATGATAAATTATGAGACATTTCATTATAAAAAAGTTTAACTTTCGAAAAACCACAAAGCCGGCCACGGCAAAATGTGTATTTTAAGTGTCAACAAACTCCGTCATAATTTCTTAACACTTTTTTTATTTTCTTTATTTTATTGAACGTGAAATAAAACAATCTCCAGCAATATATTTTTGAAGAATTGATGACAAATAACCATTCAAAAACCATATTTTAAGGAAAGAATGTTGGATATTTCTAGTTTAAAAGAACACAAATGTATTCGGTTTGAATTTTAGTTCACAGACTTTATTTTTAGTTTAATGTATAAAAACATATATACCTATGTACATTGGTGTGAAGAATTTCTGCGGCCTCTTAATGCCATTATTTAACTCCAAAACTTTTCTGTTATAAAAAAATTGTGTAATAGCCATAAATGTGATATAAAATAAGTAATATATATTTCACAATAGTTGGCAACATTATCACTTTGTCGATGTGTAGCCCGTTGGCAGACAAAATGCAATGAAGAAGAAGACTGGTATTGCTTTATGCATGCTCATTGTTGTTGCATTTTCTGCTGCAACTGATTAGCATTTCTATGTGTGGTGCATATTGCTTGTATGTGTTTTCGCTGTGCTGGTGGCAGTGGCATTAGATACTTGCTAGACAACTACCACTACGCTTCACTAGCAGTCGTTCCATTATTACTGCAGCGCATGCGTTTTAGTAGAAAAACCACTCGGCCGCACCACTCCGCAACATCCCGCATGGCTCATCGCTCATATGCAGTTGGTCGCCGAAAGTAGTTGCACATTTCGCTTTTCGCTATCGTCGGCCTCGTCCACGCCACCGCCACTGCCATTGTAATCGCCATAGTCGTCGTTGTTGTCGTCATCTTCGTCGGGCGTTACATTTTGTTGCACATCGCCAACAACTTTGGAGTGCAAAAATAAACACAGCCGACGCTTGGGCGTTCGATTGGCATTGCTGTTCGGGTATTGTTGTTGTTTCTAATGCTAGCAATATTTGTTTTGTTTTTTTGTTGTTGACTTTTTCTTATTGCATATCCATGTGCTTATGTATGTGTGTTTGTTTCTTTTGTATTTTGCTTTTCTTTGTTGCGCTTTGTTGTTATGGTTGCTAGTGTTGTTGCTAATGTAATTTTGCTATGACTATGAATGCTGTCTTGTTCAATTGCAATTGCATTGCCTACAACAACTCAGCAGGCAACTCACTCGGCTCGCTTCGTTTCGGCTGAGCTCAGCTCAGCTCACCAACTCACGTAGTTCAATGTTAACGAACTGCAGCAACAAACCGACTTTCACTTATAATGAATTTGGCTCTGCCGCGTTCGCCTGTGCAATGGCTCCGTTGCACTAACCCCCTTCCCCGAACGCTTTTGCTCATTCGCGAAGCGTACGAGCAGAGTGCATCGCATTAACTTGCATTGTGTGTTGCCGACTAAATGGAGTTAGCAATAGAAATAGCAGCGACGGTAGCAGCAGCACCAGTAATAGCAACAACAATAATAAACATATTGCAACGGGTTGTTTTTATTTTCCATAGTTCAATAACATGTTATGTAAAGTGTTTTCCTCGGTTTATCTGGTTTTTGATGTTGCAGTTGAAGTTTTTCTTTCAACGACGCTGCTTCGCTGTCGGCAACATTTTGCGGCAGTGGCAGCCAGTTGACGCTGCGGCAAGGCTGTTCGTTGCTTGTTGGTGTGAGCGATTACATACACACATACACACAACTACGTTTTCGTCTGTGCAAGCGTTGCATTGCGCGCTACTCGGTTTTACGGCATGTAATCTATGCAGGGCAGTTGTAATTTCATTTCGGAGTTATTGAACTCTAAGATTCCGGAAGAAAGGCGCTTCGAATTACGCTGGTCGACACAACTCAATTTTTTATCTGTTGTTTCTTTTTATTTTTTCCTATTATTTTTATTTCTCTCATTTTCTCATTGTTATGTGTGTGTAAAATTTTTGTTGCGTTTTGAATGCACAGTTATTTATTTGTAATATCCACGAGCTCACAAACAAAGTTGTGTGGCAGCAAATTTCAGCTAAGCATCCTAATCAATCATTACCGCTTCTCATCAGGCTTTGTTAACCCTATTGTTGGCACTTTTTGCTTTTCTACGATTTTCTACACAGGTCGACGCCAGAGAAGCGACACGTCATTTGGTCGGGAGGGTGTGATTTTAACTAGGTTTATAACAAATTAGATTGGTTTATTTTTTGATGTGCATAACTGAATTTTCTCCTTTATTTCGGACTCACGACAATTACATGTCCACCTACACACATATGTGTAAGCGAATGGGTATGCACATCTATATATTATAATATGTAGGTATATATGCTCACGTATTAACACTTTCGTTGAGAATTCCCATGCATTAATTTAATTATGAATTTACGAGGTGCAAAGACTAAACACACTTATACATACTTATGCATGTCCATACATGTGTAGCTTCGTTTGCTGGCACCGATAATTACTTAGCTGTGAAATATGATTATGCCCGCATTTGCATTTTAATAATTTGCATTATTATGATTGGTGTAAATATAAGTATTTTCATGTGGACAAACGGGAATTGCTTTCATTGTTTGCCAATTGTTTGCAAGGAAGCTTCACAATTAAAGTTTAACATGCCTCCAACAAGACTGAAACAAACCATGTCGATAGACCAACTGCAATTAAACACAATATGTATTATATGCAAATCAATATCAAAGCGAGCTAATAAATTATACCAAATAAGCATTTACCACTATAGTTTACCACTACACTATAGTTCTCCACCAAAAACAGAACCAAATTGTGCACATATAACCTTCCTTAAACTACGTCGTTCCTCCATGTAACGAAACCCTAAATGTAAAAAGGAAACTCCAATACAAATAAATGCAGTGCTTTTGTGAGATCACCAAAATTTATAGCAGCTCAATGGAAACGAACCAAGGAGTATAATTTAAGAACTTTTTCGAGAGTATTTGGCAGATAGATACTGTAGTCATAATGTTTCGGGCAAAATACTATAACAAACAAAGAGGGGCAAAAAAGAAAGTCCGAAAATGTCAACTAAATTATGAACAAACAGGAAAGGAAGAGCTAATTTCGGATGTAATCGAACATTTTATACTCTCGCAATGTGCAAGGCTCAGAAGCGGGGATATGCTTTCGGATGCTGGCAAAACGCTATAATAAAAAAAATTATGTGTAAGAATTCAATATTCGTAATTCGACGAAATTGTCAATGGGTTGCAATCATATTTGGTATCTTATTAACTTATATTACGGGCCATAGACTCATCTACTTTCGTTGCTATATTTTGCTTCAAGTCAGAGATATTTGTCTTGAAATCTACCAAATTAACTCAAAAGTGATATATGCGATATAAACTCAACCAAAGGGGTTAATTTATATATTAGATATAAGAGGAAAAAGTCAACCAGAGAAAAGCAAATCATTTTATTAGGCATAAGCGTCTTATGCAATGGTCTAGACTGATTTCTTTCATACTTAGCGCGAAATCAAATTCTGTTTAAGAAAACATATCCACTTAATTTCATTAAAATATCACATATATTGACCAACATAAACGGTTTAAAGTCAGATGGAATGTCGGGAATTCTTATATCGGGAATTTTTGGGATAGAGGAAGATCTGCACAGATCACATTAACTCTTTTCATTATTCAAGTATATTAGAGAACATATTTCAACGCAATTTTGTGAAGGTAACTCACACAGTGACCGACATATTCGGCATAAAGTGTGCTAGGATAGCGAAAATCCTTATATGTAGTATATGGGAGCTGGGATAATTCGTTCACCGATCACACATTTTCGGCAGTAAGCTATGGTATATGCGATATTACACGTTCACTTAATTTTACTAAAATATCTTACATATTGGCCGAAATATATGGCATAAAATTTACGGGAAGGTTGAAAATCTCTATATTAGGTATATGGGGGCTAGGGGTAGTATTTACCCGATTTTTACCACTTTTGATACCAGAGCACACTATTATCATGGAAAGATAATCCGCCAATTCCATCATAGTATCTTACATATTTACCGCTATATATGGTATAAAGTCTACAGGAAGGTCGAAAATCCGTTAATTAGGTATATGGGGGCTAGGGGAAGTATTTACCCGATTTTTCCATTTTTGATAGCAGAGTACACTATTATCATGGAAAGATAATCCTCCAATTTCATTACAATATCTTTCATATTACCGTTATACATATTTTATAATATATATAATTTTATGGTATAAAGTCTACCGAAAGGTTGAAAATCTGTTAATTACAAAATTACAACCAAAGTGGCTTAATTAAATATATTAGGTGTATGAAGAAAAACCCAACCAAAAGAATGTAAATAAGGGGCTTAAGGGCTTATAAGGCATAAGGGGCTTAGACTATGGTCTACACCCATTTCGTTCATATTTAGCGCTAAACCACATTATGTTTAAGAAAACATATCCACTTAATTTCATTGAATTATCACATATATTGACCGACATATTCAAAATCATTATATGTAGTAAGTGGGAGCTGGGGTAATTCGTGAATAGATTTCACACATTTTTGTCATTAAACTGTAATATATTACTACATTTTGCTAAGATATCTTACGTATTGACCAATATAAACCAAATAAAGCTAACCGGATGTTTGAAATTCTTATATTAGGTATATAGGAGCTAGGAGAAGTGTTTATCCGATTTTACATAATTTAGGCACACGAACACACTGTTATGAGGGAGAGATGCTTCAAAGTGATAATTCATATATTGACCGTTATATATGGTATAAATCCTAACGGGAGGTTGAAAATCCTTATATTAGGTATATGGGTGCTAGGGGAAGTATTTACTCGATTTTCCCAATTTTCTGCACAAGTTCACATTATTATAATGGAAAGAGACTCCTCAAGCTTCATTACGATATGTCATACATTTACCGATATATATGGTACAAAGCCTACCGAGAAGTCGAAAATCGGCATATTAGATATTAGATATTAGATGTTAGGGCTAGGGAAAATTTTTACCCAATTTTATCCAAATTAGGGTCACGAACACACTATTATGAGGGAGTGATGCTCTCTGCATTTTACAGGAATAACTCATGTATTGACCGAAATATATAATATAAAATTTAACGAGAAATTGATAATCCTTATCTTAGGTATACGGGTGCTGGGAGAAGTGCTTTGTTCAATTTTTCTCATTTTAAGCACGCGGACACATTATTACCGTAAAAAGATACTCCTCGAAATTCGTTGTGATATCTCAAATATTTACCGAGATTTTCGGTATAAACTCAGCCGTAGGCACTGAAGTCTTTATATTTTGTATCTGGGTTCTTAAAAAGTTATTTGCCGTTTTCGACCATTCTTATACTCTCTCAACATGTTGCAAGAAACTATATTAGTTTTGTTCACCTAACGATTGTTTGTAACACCTAAAATTAATCGAGTTAGATATGGCCATATATATATATATATATATGTAACGAAGAGGTAAGTTCGGCTCTAACGGAACATTTTATACTTTCGCAACATGCAAGGATCAAAGGAGGGGAAATACTTTTAAGTGGTGGTAGAACTGTGTATTACTATGTTTTTGGAAAAATGCAGTATTCATTATTCGACGAAACCGTGTACGGATGAGAATCATGTCTGCTATCTTATTAACTTATATTACAGGTCATAGACACACGTACTTTCAGTACTATATTTTGCTTCTTGTCCGTGATATTTACAATCAAATCTACTAAATTAGCTCAAATAAGATACATGCGCTATAAGCTGAAACAAACTGACTTAATTAATTAATTAATTAATAATTAATTAGAAATATTAGATACATGGGGAAAAAATCAATCAAAGAAACCGAAATCATTATATTTGGAATAAGCGATCTAGGCCTAGATTACGTCTATGTCTAGACCGATTTCATTCATATTTAGCGCGAAACCACATTATGTTCAAGAAAGCATATCCACTTAATTTCATTGAAATATCACACGTATTGATCAACTTATAAGGTTTAAAGTCCGCTGGAAAGTCAGAAATTCTTACATCGGGCATATTTGGGTTAGGGGATGTCTCCACTGATCACATTAACTCTTTTCATTACTGAAGTATACTAGGGAACATGTTTCCACGGGATTTTTTGAAGTTAACTCGCACAGTGACCGACATATTCAGCATAAAGTCTGCTAGAATAACGAGAATCATTATATGTAGTATATGGGAGGGAGTATAAAAATTCTTATAATATGTATATGGGGGCTATATGAGCGTATATGGGGGCCACAAGAGCACATTATTATCATGGAAAGATAATTTTCCAATTTCAATATGATATCCCACAAATTTACCGATATTTCGGGTAAAAAGTCAGATATATGCATTGAGGTCCATATATTGGCTACCTGGAGGCTTGAAAAGTCATATGCCGATTTCGACTATTTTTACGCAAGAGATGCTTGATGCTTGATGCAAGATGGATGTTTGATTTATCTACTTTAAAGTGAAAATATCAGATGAATACTAAAATTGTGTTAGGCTGCATAGCAATCGTTGCAAAATTTAGATGATGGGAGCGGCACTGCCCACTTTTAGGTGAAATTCCATATTTCAAAAACGCCTTAACAAATTTCAACCAAATTTGGTACATGACATTATATTTGCATCTTTATGTGACTCTGTGAAAATGGGCGGAATTGGATAAAAACCACGCCTACATCTCTTATAACATAATTTGAAATTTTATCTGATTTTCCCACTTTAAAGTATATAAATCAAGCAGCAATTAAGATATTGGAATGAAACTTTGTACAAATAGTGCCTTCCAGATATGCCATCTCATGCATATGCATCTCATGAAAATAGTCGAATTCGTCATATAACTTTTCAAACCTCCATATGCTCAATATAAGGACCACAGTGCCTATGACCGACATTATACTAAAAATATCGGTAAACCTGTGGGGTATTGATTTTGGAAAATTATCTTTCTATGATAATAATGTGATCTGGTGTCAAAAATGGGAAAAGTCGGGTAAATACTTCCCCCAGCCCCCATATACATAATATCAGGATTTTTAACCTCCCGGTAGACTTTATACCATATATTTCGGTCAATATGTAAGGTATCTTAGCAAAATTAGATAAACGTGTAACATTAAAATGGATATACCATAGTTTAATGTGGAAAATGTGTGAAGTCGGTTCAAAAATTATCCCAGCTCCCATATACTACATATGATGATTTTCGTTATTCTAGCAGACTTTATTTATGAATATGTCAGTCAGTGTGTGAGTTATCTTCACAAAATTGCGTGGAAACATGTTCCCTAGTATACTTGAGTAATGAAAAGAGTTGACGTGATCAGTGAAGACCTCCCCTAACCCAAATATGCCCGATGTAAAAATTTCTGACTTTCCAGCTGACTTTAAACCTTATAAGTCGGTCAATACGCGTGATATTTTAATTAAATTAAGTGGATATGCTTTCTTGAACATAATGTGGTTTCGCGCTAAATATGAATGAAATCGGCCTAGACCTGGACCTAATCTAGGCCTAGATGGTTTATTCCTAATATAATGATTTCCATTTCTTTGGTTGACTTTTTCCTCATGTATCTAATATATTCATTAATCCACTTTGGTTGAGTTTATATCGCAAATATATAATTTTAGTTAATTTAGTAGATTTTATTTTAAATTACTCGGGCGCGAACCACCCGATATAGTAATGAAAGTACATGTGCCTATGACCTGTAATCTAAGTTAATAAGATGTCAAATATGATTGTAATCTATTTATGGTTTTGTCGAATAAAGAATGTTGATTTCTTCCGCAACATTTTTTAATAGAAAGTTTTGTCAGCACCTAAAAGCATTTCTCCTTCTTTGATCCTTACATATTGCGAGAGTATAAAATGTTCGGTTACACCCAAATTAGCCTTCCTTACTTGTTACACATGAAATGGCATATCCTGAAGGCACTATTTGTGTTAAATTTCATTCCAAAATTTTAATTTGAGCTTGATTCATATACTTTAAAGATATTGAACCTATTAGGGGCCAGGGGCATTCCCACTTTAATCAAATTTTTTAAACACAGATGCCCCTGCCTTTATCTTATATCTAGATTATCTATACCAAATAAAACGTTTGTATCTTAATTTTTTTTTTAGTTATAACACTGTATAGGTTTTAGAATAACGGCATTTGTGGGCATATCAGTAATCCGATTACGCCCATCGGCAATACCAACCGTATTATGGGTACAAAGAACATTTCATTAAGATATCTTTATTTTTAATCAAGTTATCGCTTGCACGGACGGACAGACAGTCATGCGGAATTCAACCCATCTCGTGATCTTCATCAATTATATATATATATATAACTCTATGTCTATGTCGATTAGTGTTAGGTATTACAAACAACCGTTGGGTGAACAAAATATATGGTGCTATATTTTGCGAAAGTACATAAAGCAAGCATTTTGGAAGAAAGTGAAATGAAACTTATAGTACATAGATTTGTAACGAAAACTTTTTATTGAAATAAGTGAAGTTCTCTATAATATTTTCATTTTATATACTTGTCTTAAGACCTGCTAAAGAGAAAAATTAAAATAATGTGCCTCAGTATCGACCTGCCTTAATCCATATTTCATTATTATGCTGTCCCATCAAATGGCACAAGTTGAATAGTTTTGTTCACCTGATGGTTCTTTGTAACAACTAAAGCTAATAAAGATAAAGGTATATATATATATATAGGTATATATATATATATATATATATATATTATTACTGGATTACTAGACTAATTAATTTCCGGACGTCTGTAAGTCAGTGCGAGTGATAACTTGAGTAAAAATCTAAATATACCATATTAATAAACCTTAATTGCCCTTGGGATTTCGAGAAGATTGGTATTGCAGATTGGTAAAATTGGACTATAGCCACACTCATGAAATTCCGTTAATCAATAAATATGAAGTTCTATAACCGAGTTACAAATTAAGCTAAAATACTTGACTTCATACTAGTTAAGTTCAAAACTAGTAAAGAAGTCCCAAATATGAGCAATTACATATCCAATATGAAGGAAACTTGGTAAATTACATTCACTCGTCATTCTCATGCTCAGAATCAAAATGGGTTCGATCAGAGAACACGATAAGAGATCCGATGTGACACCAGCCACATCATCAGATTTTTTCACTTTACAATGGATAAATCAAGCATCAGTAAAGATTTCGGAATAAAACTTAACACAACTCTCTCTCTGACGAAATGCAGAAAATCAAAATCTTCGTGCCTGTGACTGACTTTATACCGAAAATATTGGTATATTAATGAAATTAAGTGGGCATCTTTGAGTAAAATCAGTTTGAAAGTACTAAATTTAGTACCCTACAACCAAATATAATGATATTCATTCAAAAATGAATGTGAAATCGGTCCATCAGTATCCGAACATATCCTTCCTTACTTGTTTTCGAATATTTTGGTTACTAACTTTTAAGTAATATTTATTAAAACTTCTGGTAAACTATTCGATATTTTTCTTACAATTCTTATGCTCCGTAAATGTCCGCGTCCTTAACAGTGCCGTATCGAGAGCACAAAACCAAATCCATTTAGTTGTGATAGAAGGGTCCACAAAATGGATGTTAGACGTTGATTGATTTATATACTTTAAAGCGAAAGAATCAGATTAAGACATTGGAATAAAACTTTATACAAATAATGTCTTCAAGATATTGCATTTCACGCGTAAAAATATTTGAAATCGGATTATAACTTATCATGTCCCCCGATACCGTATTTAAGGACCATAGCGCCTATGGCTGACTTTATGCCGAAAATATAGGTAAATCTGTAAGATATCGTAATGAAATTAGAGCATTATCTTTCCACGATAATAATGTGCCCTTATGTCAAAATTGAAGCAAATCGGGTAAACACCCATATACCTAATATAAGGATTTCCAAGCTCCCGTTAAACTTTGTACGATATATTTTGGTTAATATATAAGTTATCCCCGTGGAATTCAGAGAGCGTCTCTCACTCATAACAGTGTGTCCGTGTGCCTAAATTGGGCAAAATCGGGTAAACACTTCCCTTAGCCCCCATATACCTAATAAACAATTTTAAAAATCCCGTGGGCTTTATATGGTATTTATCGCCCAGTATGTAAGATATCTTAGCAAAATTAAATGACCTTGTAATATTTGATATATTCGAGTTTAATGCCGTATATGTATGAAATCGGTTCAAGAGTTATCCCAGCTCCCATATACTACATATAATGATTTTCGTTATTCTAGCAGACTTTATTTATGAATATGTCGGTCAGTGTGTGAGTTATCTTCACAAAATTGCGTGGAAACATGTTCCCTAGTATACTTGAGTAATGAAAAGAGTTGACGTGATCAGTGAAGACCTCCCCTAACCCAAATATGCCCGATGTAAAAATTTCTGACTTTCCAGCTGACTTTAAACCTTATAAGTCGGTCAATACGCGTGATATTTTAATTAAATTAAGTGGATATGCTTTCTTGAACATAATGTGGTTTCGCGCTAAATATGAATGAAATCGGCCTAGACCTGGACCTAATCTAGGCCTAGATGGTTTATTCCTAATATAATGATTTCCGTTTCTTTGGTTGACTTTTTCCTCATGTATCTAATATATTCATTAATCCACTTTGGTTGAGTTTATATCGCAAATATATAATTTTAGTTAATTTAGTAGATTTTATTTTAAATTACTCGGGCGCGAACCACCCGATATAGTAATGAAAGTACATGTGCCTATGACCTGTAATCTAAGTTAATAAGATGTCAAATATGATTGTAATCTATTTATGGTTTTGTCGAATAAAGAATGTTGATTTCTTCCGCAACATTTTTTAATAGAAAGTTTTGTCAGCACCTAAAAGCATTTCTCCTTCTTTGATCCTTACATATTGCGAGAGTATAAAATGTTCGGTTACACCCAAATTAGCCTTCCTTACTTGTTACACATGAAATGGCATATCCTGAAGGCACTATTTGTGTTAAATTTCATTCCAAAATTTTAATTTGAGCTTGATTCATATACTTTAAAGATATTGAACCTATTAGGGGCCAGGGGCATTCCCACTTTAATCAAATTTTTTAAACACAGATGCCCCAGCCTTTATCTTATATCTAGATTATCTATACCAAATAAAACGTTTGTATCTTAATTTTTTTTTTTAGTTATAACACTCTATAGGTTTTAGAATAACGGCATTTGTGGGCATATCAGTAATCCGATTACGCCCATCGGCAATACCAACCGTATTATGGGTACAAAGAACATTTCATTAAGATATCTTTATTTTTAATCAAGTTATCGCTTGCACGGACGGACAGACAGTCATGCGGAATTCAACCCATCTCGTAATCTTCATCAATTATATATATATATATAACTCTATGTCTATGTCGATTAGTTTTAGGTATTACAAACAACCGTTGGGTGAACAAAATATATGGTGCTATATTTTGCGAAAGTACATAAAGCAATCATTTTGGAAGAAAGTGAAATGAAACTTATAGTACATAGATTTGTAACGAAAACTTTTTATTGAAATAAGTGAAGTTCTCTATAATATTTTCATTTTATATACTTGTCTTAAGACCTGCTAAAGAGAAAAATTAAAATAATGTGCCTCAGTATCGACCTGCCTTAATCCATATTTCATTATTATGCTGTCGCATCAAATGGCACAAGTTGAATAGTTTTGTTCACCTGATGGTTCTTTGTAACAATTAAAGCTAATAAAGATAAAGGTATATATATATATATATATATATATTCTCTGATCGTTCTCTGATCGAACCCATTTTGATTCTGAGCATGAGAATGACGAGTGAATGTAATTTACCAAGTTTCCTTCATATTGGATATGTAATTGCTCATATTTGGGACTTCTTTACTAGTTTTGAACTTAACTAGTATGAAGTCAAGTATTTTAGCTTAATTTGTAACTCGGTTATAGATATATATATATATATATATATATATATATTATTACTGGATTACTAGACTAATTAATTTCCGGACGTCTGTAAGTCAGTGCGAGTGATAACTTGAGTAAAAATTTAAATATACCATATTAATAAACCTTAATTGCCCTTGGGATTTCGAGAAGATTGGTATTGCAGATTGGTAAAATTGGACTATAGCCACACTCATGAAATTCCGTTAATCAATAAATATGAAGTTCTATAACCGAGTTACAAATTAAGCTAAAATACTTGACTTCATACTAGTTAAGTTCAAAACTAGTAAAGAAGTCCCAAATATGAGCAATTACATATCCAATATGAAGGAAACTTGGTAAATTACATTCACTCGTCATTCTCATGCTCAGAATCAAAATGGGTTCGATCAGAGAACACGATAAGAGATCCGATGTGACACCAGCCACATCATCAGATTTTTTCACTTTACAATGGATAAATCAAGCATCAGTAAAGATTTCGGAATAAAACTTAACACAACTCTCTCTCTGACGAAATGCAGAAAATCAAAATCTTCGTGCCTGTGACTGACTTTATACCGAAAATATTGGTATATTAATGAAATTAAGTGGGCATCTTTGAGTAAAATCAGTTTGAAAGTACTAAATTTAGTACCCTACAACCAAATATAATGATATTCATTCAAAAATGAATGTGAAATCGGTCCATCAGTATCCGAACATATCCTTCCTTACTTGTTTTCGAATATTTTGGTTACTAACTTTTAAGTAATATTTATTAAAACTTCTGGTAAACTATTCGATATTTTTCTTACAATTCTTATGCTCCGTAAATGTCCGCGTCCTTAACAGTGCCGTATCGAGAGCACAAAACCAAATCCATTTAGTTGTGATAGAAGGGTCCACAAAATGGATGTTAGACGTTGATTGATTTATATACTTTAAAGCGAAAGAATCAGATTAAGACATTGGAATAAAACTTTATACAAATAATGCCTTCAAGATATTGCATTTCACGCGTAAAAATATTTGAAATCGGATTATAACTTATCATGTCCCCCGATACCGTATTTAAGGACCATAGCGCCTATGGCTGACTTTATGCCGAAAATATAGGTAAATCTGTAAGATATCGTAATGAAATTAGAGCATTATCTTTCCACGATAATAATGTGCCCTTATGTCAAAATTGAAGCAAATCGGGTAAACACCCATATACCTAATATAAGGATTTCCAAGCTCCCGTTAAACTTTGTACGATATATTTTGGTTAATATATAAGTTATCCCCGTGGAATTCAGAGAGCGTCTCTCACTCATAACAGTGTGTCCGTGTGCCTAAATTGGGCAAAATCGGGTAAACACTTCCCTTAGCCCCCATATACCTAATAAACAATTTTAAAAATCCCGTGGGCTTTATATGGTATTTATCGCCCAGTATGTAAGATATCTTAGCAAAATTAAATGACCTTGTAATATTTGATATATTCGAGTTTAATGCCGTATATGTATGAAATCGGTTCAAGAGTTATCCCAGCTCCCATATACTACATATAATGATTTTCGTTATTCTAGCAGACTTTATTTATGAATATGTCGGTCAGTGTGTGAGTTATCTTCACAAAATTGCGGGGAATCATGTTCTCTGGTGTAATTGAGTTATACCAAAAGTTAATGCAATCGGTCCAGACCTGCCCCTAGTCCAAATATACTCGATGTAGTGATTTACGACTTTCCAGCTGACTTTAAACCTTATAAGTTGGTCAACATGTGTGATATTTTAATGAAAGTATGTGGATATGTTTTCTTAAACATAATGTGGTTAAAAATAAATAAATTGCGCTAAAATAAATATAGTGTGCTAAATATGACTGAAACCGGTCCAGACCGTGGTCTAAGCCCCATATTCCTAATATAATTTCCTCATCTATTTAATATATTCATTAAACTATTTTGGTGGAGTTTATGTGACATATATCTCATTTTAGTTAATTTCGTAGATTTTAATATAAATATTTCGGACACGAAACAAAATGTGGTAATGAAAGTACGTGAGTCTATGACCTGTAATATAAGTTAATAACATATCAAATATGATTGTAATCCATTGACAATTTCTTCGAATAATGAACGTTGAATTCTTCCACAAAAAAATATAATATGCAGTTTTGCCAGCATCTAAAAGTATTTCCCCTCCTTTGATCTTTGCATATTGTGACAGTATAAAATGTTCGATTACAGTCGACCTTAGCCCTTCCTTAGTTGCTTGATTTGATTGAATCGGTTCAAAAAGGACAAAAGTTTACAATATAGCCAGCATTGTCTCAATTTCTCGATTCAAACAAATACGAGCCCATCTCTATGTTTGTGGGCAAGGTTTGGGTTCTTTGCTTATTTTCAATGTTTTGTCGCAACTCAGCTTTTTTACCAACAGCACAACTGCTCCGCTCCGTCTCCGCGCAAAATCCCCAATACTTCTCCGACATGCCACCATACACAGAGGCGTTTCAACTGAGGCTTCACTATTAATTATAGTGATTGATTTGTATTAAGAAATAGTGATATATTAAGGAGTTATTCAATTATGTAAATGTGTATGAATTCATACCAAATTTAAAATTTTGTAAAACATGATGAAATTATAAAATAACTAGGGTTTAGTTCTGATCATTTGCTTACTGAGATATGGTTCCTTTATTGCGTTGTGTATTTTTTTCGAATTTGAGTTTTTCGACGTTCCCTAATGTGAAAACTGCATTTATAACATGAAAAAACTCTTTTAACATTTTTGCCTCTATTCATTAGCTTTCCTTTTGTGGTACTACGGCACCATCTAGTGGAACATTTTCCAGTAAAGCTCGTTCCTTTCATTTCCCGATATATGTATACAGCGCCATCTAACCACAAAATTTATCGAAATCCAATGAGTGATAAAAAACATCAACGTACATTAATATCATGGATATCATTAATATCAATATGGATTGCATATGGACATAACCAGAAAAACGAAAAGTTATTAAGAAGAATAATTTTCTTTAAATAGGAAGTAGGCGATATTTTGACCAGATTTGCCCCATTTCAAAAGGAGGTGAGAAGAATGGTATGTTCCAAATTTGTATCAAATCTATTAATTATTTTGGTCGTCTTCACGCTAATAGTGCAATCTTTGAATCGATACGTTTGCATGCTGCAAAGATTTAGTCTTTGTGAAAAATACTGCATTTTTTTAACTGATTGTGAAATAAAATGTTTCCAGAATGTGGTTGAGATAGCTTAAGTAGTTTATGAGGTAGGTTCATCTTTTCAAAGACGTTTAGTGGCCCGTTGCAATGGTCGAGATCATCTTATTTGCAACATCAATCTACTTGTATTGCCAACTTTCATTAATGCATATATCTACGGATTGTTGGACACTGACTGACAGACAGACATTGTAAACTCAATTCCTCTCGTCGTTCTGAGCATTTAGATATACAGTTTTCCACAAAATAATAGGAGTGGCAATAACGTGGAACGTATTTGGCTGCATAACTTTTTTGGAACTCGTGTAAATGCCGCCGTACCATAACGGTACACATAAAGGAATACTAGCATTAATATTGGAAACTTTTTTCATTGCGATGATCTTTATTTTACTTTAACTTTGTTAGTTTACGGAGACATTTGCTATTGCTACAAAATAAAGGAGAGTTCGACATTTCCTTTATAAAAGAATCTTTAACCTAAAAAATATTCAGATATTCATATTATATTTATTGTTAATTTAATCATTGTATTTTTCTTCAGTGGGTAGAGGAATGCATTTTACATAAGAAAAGCAGGAAATGATAAAAAATTACGAAAACTAGGGAAAACATATAAGAAGATCCAAGAAATCGAAGAATGCTATGCCAAAATTTGGGAATAAAAATGGAAGACAAGCGAAAGCGCAAAACATCAAGTGTATATAATATAACAGCAAATGCGCCAAGGAGTTGTTTAAAGTCAAAGGGGTTGAGGTCATGCGCAGGCCTCCTCAGTCTCCTGGTCTCAATCCCATAGAAAACCTTTGGACCGATATAATAAAAAAGCATTGCTGAACAAAAGCCAACCAATTCGAGAGATTTATGCAAGGTAGTGAAAAAGGTTTGGGAAGGAATAGCAATAAAACGTTTTCAAGATCTCATAGACTCTATGTTCCGGAGGTGTGATGTCAATATAAAATTTTGTTTATATTTAATTGAAATATAAGAAGAAAAATAAGAAAAAATTTTATGTTAAAAATTAAGGGAATAATTTTTTGAAGTGGTCACTACTGTTTGTTTGTGGACATCTGTACATAATCTCATATCTTTCTCCATTATTTTAAGGCTTTACAAACAACCGTTAGGTTGCAAGAGCAATAATTTAGAAATGTGTTAAAATTTATAAGAAAATCTCCAAAAATTATTCAAAGGCGTCTTAAGAAAAGATATTAGATTTCTTCTTTGTTTTAATTATCCTTGGGCCGGCAGAAAAAATTTAACAAGAAAAAATTAGTTTAATTAATTTGGCCGAATAAAATTCCCTTCCGGTTTCGTAAGCCCGACTGTCTTGGGAACGGGGACACCGTCGCGTTCTCATTTCTCATTTTTAATAGCTTAATCTTACACCAAATCGCATTGTTGTAATATTTTAAAAAAATGTTGAAAAAATTACTTTAAATTCATATGTTTGTGTTACAAAGTTACAAAATACTCTATTTTATTATATTCAGTGAATATTTTTAAAATTAAAACTAAAATTACTAAGTTTGCTTCCGGTATTTCTCTTTTCAGACGATCCGACGATTCGATATCACCAAGCGCTGTTTGGAAAACTTGTTCTTATAAACATTCAGTAAATTTTAGTATTTGAAAAAAAGAAAAAAACACAAAAGTTATAGAAACTCCAATGACGTGATATTAGATATTTTCGATTTTTACTATTACATATATACAGAATATACAATTCGTCGGAAACTATATTCGTCCAAGATTTTTAATAATTATACATTATACACTTTGAAATTATGGACTATTTGTACAAAGAAAAAAATAAAGTAAGGACGTAATTTAGTGGTTAGCCTGATAAATAATATAAATTCCGTCGTAAGTAAAGTGCCTCCAATTTCTACAAAAATTACAATAAATAACAAAAATAAGAGAAAGTTAAATATAAACTAAGAATTGTTAATAAAATAAATAAGCGCTTTACTGAACAGAGAGAAAAGATAAATAAAATAACCTGAGTGTAATATCGTAAATTAATTTATCGGTTACACGAACTAACACTGCCTTACCAGCCAAATCGGTAGCAATCGTACCGTTCAACAACTACCTTACCGACTGGCAGAATAATTTTCACGACCGAACCACACAGACACACGCTGGCACTGGCAGAAGTTTGCAGTGGCTCTGCCCTATCGGCGATGCCATTTATCGATGACGCACTCCTCTGGTGTCCGGATAATGATGGCCGTATGGTTGGTGGCTTAGATATTGCCCCATGCATGCAAGTACGTTAAATATCACTAAGAGTAGGCTATATATTTTATAAGTATAATTGTCGATAATAAAGTGCAAATATTGACGTGCTTTCTCTATTCTTAACAACTTTGCTTCCGTTGACTTAGGAGGAAGCCGCCACTGGTAACAATAATGACAATGCGAACGAATCTACACAACTGGATGAGCGCAACACGGAGCTTAACTCTCTTGAACCGCTCTGCAATGAGTCTTCCGATGAACTATTCCGTCAATTATCTGAAAGCAATTTCGAAATCGAAAGCTTACTGTCGGACTTGGCCACAGTTGAGGTTAAAGTAAATAGCAATTTTATTGAATTGAATTTGAAATTAGCTTAACGTGTATTCTATTTCCCCGAATCCCTCTTTCATTTCAATTCTTCCTCATTTCTTTGCAAAATCGATTGAAGGAGGAAAACAACAACAGCATTGGAGAACAAGTAGTGGCCGAGAGCTTCGTATCATTGGAGGCCTCAGCTGTTGTAGCTAATGGAGTACTTAGTCCTGCCTGCGCTAATACAAATGGGTCAGCGGGTGGTGGGGATGTTGGTATAACGATAGAGGGTGCTGCCGAGTCCACTTTATTAGCGCTAACTTCACACTGCGAATCGCTCACTGCGAAACCGTTAAACCAAAGTCAAAAACCAACTGCGAGTGCGAATATTGGGCGAAGAGAAGACATAAGAGGCGGTAATTCTTATGCGAGCAGCAGCAATGAGAGTGTGCCGCATGCGCAAGAGTCAAATGCGCGACGCTTTTTAATTGCATCTAATCCGTTGCTCGCTGAAAAGTTACTGGCTAAAAGCATAATCAACACAGACAACAACAGTGCGCCGCTGAAAACGACCGAATTCGATGGTAAGTGCAAACATTTTATGCATTTAAATCTATAAGTTCTCATATAATTCGGTTGTCAAAAAAGATCTTTGTAGAGCTTGTCAATGCGAGCATATAGATGTGTAAATATTCGCACTTATACGTATGCTTGAGGGAATTTTGCAATATTTTAATTTTAATATGTTTCTCAGTAGTAATAGAATTTACTGAGCAACCCGATTGCGCTGCGTCTTCAAGACAAGGTTGAAGAAGTCGATATTCTTTGAATAACATATTGGACTGTTCGCTTCTCTATCGAGTATGTCTAGTAAAAATACTTTTTGGCAAAAGCTGTTGTATTGTATAATAGATTTACTATTGGCTCATTGGTTTGGCCTCATAGGTTTGGCCTATGAGCCAATAATAAACTTTTAGTAATACAAATTAGAAATTTTGAAGTAAAAAATGACTATCGTCCAAAAAAAGTTGTTTGGTAGTTCTCTTTTCAATGTAGTACCGATGTTGGCTTTATATCTCAATATTGTTTGTTACTTCTTCTATTATAATATTTTTATCATTCTTTGAAAGCAATAGCCCAACGGAGCGCACAAATTCTCATCCTAGTGATATCACCATTAGTATATATTTGTTTGTATTGTTGTCTGAGGGGAATCTTCAGAAGATACCGTAATATTGCATGCGGTATGCACGATTTTCTCTCTTTCGACGTTATAACGCGGACACAAAAAGTATACATGTGAGATGCGTTTTCACACCCAATGCCACAGAAAGGGCAGTCAGACAAATCGTAATGCCTATATTTGTGGAAGTATTTCCTAAAAATCAGCGTGCCCATCCAGGAACTGCGCCAAATAATAATCAGTTTCGCCATGCTTCCTCTATATCCACGCTCGCACATTTCTGATTAGCGCATATGTCTATCTAACCTTCGTCGTCTCGTCTCAATATTTCTACCACTATTTACAACTAGTTCGTCTTTCTTGCTTCCGCTCTTCTGTCGTTAGGCGTCTGTCGGTGCTTTTGGTTTTGTCAAAAATTCTTTTGAGCTCCATGGCCATTATGTCTGATGGCATTATACCTGTTATAATTCCAACTGCCTCATGTGACACAGTCAGAAATGTGCAGGTAACCCTGATTGCACTTAACCGAACTATTTATTTCGCCTTTTTCACATATGTTTTATGATGCAGTGTTGTTCTCCATATAGGTGCGGCGTATATTTGTATAGACTGGCTCACTTTGGCCAGGAGAGCACGTCTACTCTGACTAGGTCAACCAATATTGAGCGTAGCAAACTCTAGTTTTTTCCTACTTGTTATTAGCATTGCTTCAGTTTTTTGGCCTGCTAGCCGAAGCTTTGTTACGTACCTTCCAATCTTCCTTTAAAGCCATCCATATATTTTTATGCGTGTTTGCATAGACCCCGTATTTGGCTAATTTCCTTTACTACTACAGTTACTGCGATATCATCAGCATCATCTGCACCAATTATATGTATCTCCTTTGGTAAAGGAAGGCCTGACAAGCCGTGGTATAGTACGTTCCATAATGGCGGGCCCTGGCTGAGCCTTGTGATACTTAGTCCGTCACCACATAGTATATGTATCGTTTGTGAAATGTTCTTATTATAGGACCTTGCTGAACTACACCTACTGCTTTGGACTTGAACCAACTCGCAAAAGCGATACATGTTGATCGATTGTGTCTTAACCACATAGTAAGAGCTCCGAAGAGTTCTGAAAACATCGCTTAATTTGACTGAATAAAATTTTTTTGTTTTAATCCGCTTTATATAGTGAAATTAATTATTTATGAAAAAATTCCATGGGTATCGATTGGAATAAGTATTTTAAAACTAGAACATTAAAAGTTTTGAGTTAAATTTAAAAATGTACTTAACTGAGAAAGTTACTACATTTATAACCGGTTATCTAGTTTTTTTGGTCTAGTCTAGTCTAGTCTGTATAATTGAATTTAGACCTCAATAAAATTCAATTAAGCATATTCATAGCGAACCGGTGTCATCCTTCGCGTAATTACTGTTTCTTCATTACCGTGGAATTTTAGAATTAATTCGTAAAGAATATGGCCTCAACTAGAAGAAAATTTGTTTTTAACTCCTTACCGACTTCATGTCACGCTTGTATTTTGTATTTGTTGAAATCTTTTTCGCGATTTTACTATTTCAACTGATTTTACCAATTCCTAGTTTCGCACTTACATACATACACACGTACGCGATTCTGACCTTGAATAAAATCTGAGTTTGCTAAACCATAGGAGACGTAACTTCATAAAACTCTGTCTTGGGTATCACTACCACACTGTTTTCTTCGTTTCCTTTTCGCAAAGCAAATTGTTATATATGCATTTATATAATGAAGTCTATTTGACAGACCAACGTTTTGAAATCATAACTCAAATACGTTTCTAACACTTTGACATGATTTAGTTCATGCGCGGTAGGAGTGACGGGAGAAAGCAACCACCTTTTTGTAAAAGCGCGACGGAATAATATTCCACTACCTCGATATTGCCGATAACAGCAAATTAAATATAAACGCGCTAAGCGTTAGAGACGTAGTAGATGTCGAGGACGATGACGAAGAAGAAGAGGAAGGCGTCGCGGCGCCTACTTCGAACCACACTGACTGCCCCTCATAAGGCAACAATCCAGACAAGTCAAAGAACAAATAAGACGGCTGTGACGACCGGAGACATATCGAGACGCGCCAGACATCAAATTTATATCCCACACACTTCACAGTATAGCCCATAAACATATGTATGTATATACGAGAATGGCAGACGTGCTTAGTTTAGTGTCCTGCAGTCAACGCTCGTCAGTTTTATTTTGGTGGGATTTGGTGGCTCCTACGTATCTTTTGCATCCTTATCGTCTTGAATGGTTGGCGAGGTGGTAGTAGGGCCGATGGTCGCTGTGTATTGATGTCTACTCGGATATTTGTCTGCGAGTTGTAACAATGTCGGGTCAATAAATTCTCTGCGTGAGAATGAACGTTCAAGGTCAAAAGGATATTGCCTCTTTTCGTGTATGGTATGGTCTCGACAAACCCGCCAGACGGGTGTGTAACTTTTTCCACTAACAAATATAAATGTGGTGGAACAAAATGAGCGAAAATTTGAGAGAAGCAACAAACAACAAGCGTTATTGCCCTGTTGTTAATAAATGCTATTTTCCGCACTCATTTCACTTTCACTTATTTAGTTCTATATACTCTTTGTTGAATCGTACAAAAAAGCTGTCCGTCATGGGGAGGGTTTGTTAGAGAAATGGGCCATCTGTTCTCTTTTGATTGGCAGCGAAATTTGGTTGTTGCCTGTTGTTTGTTGCCTGTTGTTTGTTGCTGAAATGAGTTCACTGAAACAAGTTATATCGAAGGAGGGAATGTCTTGTTGGGGCCGAATAGGCAGCGATGATAAGTTTCATGCAATAGTATTGTTCAGAGATTTGTCTGCCATAAGCTAATGTTCTGGTAGTGAAAGTAGTCTATGTATAGTGTATCTATGTCAAAGTATGATCTATGTACTCAAGGCTTAGTCTGGGGTTGCATCTAACCGTTTTACAATTAGTACACCCTTTTCTGCTATACGCCTAAGTTTTCGCAGTCTTTCGCCTTTCTTTTGATTGTACATAATTGTATGTTTGTATGCATAGGGTACCACTTCGTTAATCATGCTCATATACGCTGCTTTTCAATGTGTGCGTTTCTGTCGGTGAGCGTTTTTACGATTTGGTGTGCTTGCCGTCATCGCTGGTGTGGGTGTATCAGACAGCAGAAGCTAAAAATGAAATTGTGTCCTTTTTATATACTTAGACACGGCGACGATGATGACGGCGATTGTTGGCATTGTGGGCCATTTGCCCGATGTGCGTGTACCACCACACCATCCACAAATAACAGTATGTAATATGTCGATATGTACGTGTATGCACCAATGTATACGTCTGTCTGGGCTACACTTTGTTCAATTTTCGGGCGGGTGTTTAAGTATATAGGATTTTCTACGTAAAATAAAAGTGAGAAATCATTGGATGGCTGCCTTGGTGTTTTCCGTAGACAGGGCGTCGCTTAACCTTGAACTTGAAATTTTATATTTCAGTCAACAAAACACAAAAACAACAAACTTGAGTTTTGTACAAGTGTGTTTAGATGGTGCTCCATATACATATTTATATGTATTTTGTGGGTAATTCTTCGGACTTTCGTATAACTGTTTATATACTTGGGCCAACAAATCCATGTCTGTGTTTTTTCGAACGCCACACATGATGGCATGCATTGGTACCAGATGGGCGATGACCGACAAGTTTGGCCCAAACTCTGAGAATGGTTGATGTTGCTGAACCATTGGGCCTTTATAATCTGCAAAGCAGACCTAATATGAACACAAGTAAAATTTCCTGCTTTGAGAATAGATTTGAGTTTGAGCTAAAGACATTAGATTTTACTATATAATAGACTACTTTATATATTTGTATTCTTATACAATTTACTGTGTAAGGGGTTATCTATTGCTTAGAATATTACATTGAAGACGTATAATTATGCTAACACCCTCGGTCGGCCGAATTTCGAACAATTCAGTCACTCAAATCAGTCAGATTTCTCAAAATATTTTACATGAGGAGTGGGTGCAACTACTTCCCTTTTTCCTGAAGCTATTAAACTTAGCTTTTGTCATAATATACAATACGAAAGAATTAAGAGTATTCGTTGTAAGTATTTTGTCACGCATACAGGTTGTTATAAGGATTGGATACTATATGGTTTTCAGCCCTTGGCTTAGCAATGGAAGAATGTTTTTTTAATGAAGATGTGGCTTTATTCTTCGACATAACGTCCATCTAGAATAATGCATTTAATGCCCTCCAAGATGTTGATACCTGTTTGACAGTGTGAAACTTCGAGACCTTAAAAATAAGTGTTTCTTTTCATCTTAACCTTCTCATTTGAGTTAAACATTTTTGCACCGAGCCACTTTTTAAGTTTACGGGAAAGATAGCATTATTTCTTTAATTGATCGGTTGTATCATAATGTGACCCAGCCGTAGCGTTGTGTTGGTGAAAAAACAACGCGGCATCCATCGCGCGCATAGTCTTTCGTGAATGATGTTAACTAACTCACTCAATTCCATTTTATGGTCACCCAAGAGAATTTCACGAATTTTCGCGATGCTTTGTGGCGTTATTGTCTTTCGTGGTCTTCATCAAAGGGTGCATAATGCTGTTATGAGACTTTGAATGTATTGTAGTTAAGGTTAGCACTCTAAGGCAAGGATAGAGATTTTTTGTTTGTATTGCGATCACTCGGCCAGGCTAGAGGCTTTTCAGCTCATAATAGTGAAGTGACTTATGAAATTCACAAACATATTTTCTCTGCCCTTAATAATATTTTTACTTCATTTATTGCATTACTGAACTTGCTTAATCTATCTTAATTAAGTTATCAGTTGATTACATCGTCGAATAAAATGCACGTCAGTTCTTCAGATAAGTAGGTAAAAGGAAATGCAAATATTTTTTAGTTACTGAATTCATAATACTTGGTATAAAAGTGGAACGATATATCCTGATACATTTTTAATATTTCTATATAATTTGACTTACAAGGACAATGGCTCGCAAAATCTTAAAACGATAAGCAAAATTGATATATTGATTTTGTGACAACTATAGTATAATCTATAATCTATTGTCAAAAACCAAAATTAAATTTTATTCGAAAATCGCAGAAAATCTCTTAAAACCGGCATAAAACTGCTTGAACCAAAACTTAAATAATATTTTAGCAAATTATATTATTATAATTTATATATTTATATAATATACTTATATATTTATATATTATTATATATATATTTATATTTAATTATACTTAAATATTGAAACATGTATTTAACGCCATCCAAAACAAATAGTTAGAAGCGAATATGTCTGGGCCAGCGCTTCGGATTCCAATATAACAAAACCCTGTACAATCGGAATCGGATTATGAACCAAAATGGCATTTTAAAAATAATTCGGGTTTTACTCTAAAAAATTTAGTAATAGACTTGGTTAGCTAAATAAGAAGGGATTTCGATATTAAATTACGACTAAGCCACACACATGCTCTCACATTTGCCTAACGCAAATATATATTTGTGGACCTAAATCGAATTGCTGCTTTTAAAACAAGTTATTGCGTCACTTCATAAAGAGAAGCTCTTAAGAATCTTCCATCTACATTTATATCCTCTCCGAACTTCGTTTTGGTCTGGTTCAAATTTGAAATTTTAGAACAATATTTTTATGTATTATTACTCCTCGACAGGGAATGCAAAACTTCCAAAAAATATCTGACGCATAAAATCTCGCAAAAACTTCTAAGAGCCATTCTGAGTTTTGAATCATGTCAGATCTTCCATTCATCCTATACGTATATCTTCTCTTCACTTATTTATATACATATATATGCATAAAATAATAATATGTACGTACATATGTCGACTTGTAGATGCTGATTTATATGAGTAAGTAGTCGTCAAAGGACACACACATATGTGTGCATGCGAAAATATAAAATTCTAACGGCTGTTCTTGAAAGCGGCTAATAACCTCCTCATCTGTGCGTACATACGTATGTAGACGTAAGTGTCGCCAGCGACTGTGCAATGCGAATAGGCGAATAGGCGAAAAGGCGTATTTAGCGAATGCGAATGCTCTCGTGCAATGTTATTCTATGAAAGTTGATATTTTCAAGGGCAATTTGATTATATTTAGTTGTAAAAAAGTGTATCAATGCTCCCATCAAATGCTTGTGGATATTCACATATATATGTGTGTATATATTTATTTATTCATATTGTATGTAAGAAGTATGTTCAGAAGTATTCTGTCAAATGCATTTTATCATAATACAACCTGAATCTGAAGTTATATATTGTCCCGATCTTCCAAAGTTTCTTTTGGAAATTTACATTTAGTTGGTACTATTGCAATAAGTGAACGAATTGTTGAAAGATTTGCGGATTTGATATTGCAATATTAGTGAACTTTTAAGAGAAATTTTTTCGTAGCGCAATTCATGCCACAATTGTGGTGAAATATCCTTGAAGTAATTAAGGTTTGATTAGTAATGTAATCAACCTAGTAATTAGTAATAACACCTTAATGTGTATGTTAATCAGGTTTTTTACTATTCTTCCTATGAATATCATGTTCTTGAATTTTATATAACAGTTTCAATTGTGGTTTTAGCAGGCCATTATTTTAGCCTTATCTTGAAAGGAGGGCAAGTAGTTATTCTTCGTTACTTTTTATTCTACAATCATTAGAAGACAGGTAGTAGTAAGATGCGTTATTTCTTTGTCGATATTACTTCTCTACTTCTCTTTCCTTTCAGATTTTCATATTTCATATTTAAAATTTCATATTTCGCACCATCCAAAATTTCCTTCTTCTTAATTTTATTACCAACTTTCTTAATTCGTTATTTATAATTTGTATAAAATGGATTTGGATATCTTACTAAGAAAGTTGCTAACTATTTTCACTGTATGTAACACAACTTACTACTTGGGTACTTCTAATAATCGTTATTTCTAGCCAATAGTTATTTCAAATATTTACATGTGTGTGTTCTGATATTTGATGCATTTACATTTCCAAACATGCATTGTATACATAATGTGCTATGGACTTCCATATTATTTTGAAACATAACACAGGTATTAGGGTCATTGGAGTTTGGGAAGGTTAAAATTCAACTCACATTTATTTATATACAAAAGGTATTCACAAGTCGTGCTATTTGCGGTATTTCTCGTATGTCCATAATGGTGTTTTGGTATTATTACAGTTATAAACTGACTACATTATTATTATTCATATAACAAATTTCTTATCCCAAACAACTATGGATTACCTGTTTTTTATATCGCATTTTCCATCCTTTAGCAAACCGCAGCAGCATTATTTTTTTTAATCATTTTCTCTCTATCTATTAGCTAAATGACAAACATTGGTATACAGAATAATATTTGGGGTCACTTAACACCCATGGCGTATGAGTAATGTTAGCATTTGTTATGCAGTAACAGTAGTTTCATGTTTCCATTCAACCCCTCTCTTAATTCTTTATTTTTATTTCAATCAAGGCACCTTTCTTAAACGGAATAACCCTCATACAGATACTTTGCAAGAAAATACTGTGTATATCTGGAACTTTATTATTATATTTACTTCAAATTAAATATCGAAGAACCCCATATTTTAAAAGTTAGCATTGTTGGGGATTACTTTTTGTTCACCGTAGTCGCTTTTACATTTGATCTCGACAAGTTCACGTCACTCAAGAAGGAAAACTAAGTTCACACGAAATTGAATAATATGCACTATCGCAACTTTTTTCCAGAAAGAAGATCTTTTAAATTAGATAGGTATGTAAAACTGATATTATGGATAAGTACAAGTTGTTCATGCGATTTCATCTTTGGATGGGCGGAGCTACAGGCATTTTTAACTAACTAACATTAAACAATGTATCTAATGAAAGTTGTTGTATCTAATGAAATTTCAAGTAGTAAGTACTATACTTTTGTTATCCTATTATACAGTTGTTTATGCTATTTAGAGGCTAACCGATGGATAAAATAACATCTCGTCTCGACAAGACTCTTAAATCAAAGAAATTCTTCCCACCTCTTACAGAATTTCATTTAATATGTTTTGCCTAATTATCCTCCATAAAACGCACTAAATTCCTACGAATTTTTTGTGTGTCACCATTATGTTTTGTATTATATACTAACTACAGAACATTTTAAATTATGACGTAGATGTAACAATTCGGAATTCATTAAATTAATTGCCTTTTATACACTTCCTGGGTTTTACCAAGCTCTCAAATGGTGCAACATGAGTACAACAAAAACAACTTTTAAATTTGCTTGGGTTTTCCAAAACTGGGCAATTTGGCATGTTACTTACAATATATTACCCAAACACTAATCAGAATTTTTGAGCTGATAATTTTTTTGCATCCGTACGTGGAATCGAAACCGGGTGTGCATCACCCACGGAGCTTAAACTCAGTCACGTCAAACATTTGGTAAAGAAAAAAAAAAAAACAAACTAACACTAACATAGTGTAAGAAAATGTGTCTGATAATCTTAGCTGATTTAATGTATAAACTGTTGAATGCAAGTATTTATTCGCAGTGGAAGCAAACTTTTGTTTTTAGTTTCAACGACTCTTACCTGTAGACATATGTACACTCACTCACACACTCTCAGACATACATATGTACATGCACATGCAGTCAAATGCATTTACAGAAAAGCAACGAGCAATAAGCAACTTAGGCTCTAACACTGATTGGTGTCAAGGTGTACCGCATAATTTATAAGTGCGTTTTGATTATTAAACTCAAAACTGAGTTGAATTCAGTTCGGCGAACACCCGAACACCCCGCATATTGTATCGCAAGGAACGTAAGCACGCATATGTTTGTTTGTTTGTGTGACTACCTCTATGTAGTGTAGGTAGTGTATATTTTTGTGTGTTTGTGCGTATGTTGCATTCAAATTCGCAAACATAGAATTAGATAGTGACGACGTTGCTGCATTAGGTTCTATTTTCAGAGCTGACGCTGGCTTCATCTTGCCGATATTGTTATTATGCAGACACAGGACTACTAAGCAGCTTCTTCACAGTGTGGAGGTTAGCAGTCTAATTCAAAGTAATTACTCTGAAATGTCACTAGTTTCAAATGTTTAACTCTTTAACATGTTACTTTTTTCGGTAATTGTGTAATAAGTTGTCTACTTATTCATCTATTTAAAAATTTAAAGTTTCTTTGTGAATAAATTTTTTATTTCAAAAAATGAAGACTTTTTAGATTTGACTTCGATAGACTCTGAAGAGGGGAGATATATACTTAAAAGCAACTTTGGTAAATAAAAAACAAGTAAGAAAGGGCTAAGTTCGGGTATAACCGAACATTTTATGCCCTACCAATGTGTAAGGCTCAAGGCGTTGAAAATTTTCAGCTGTTGACAAAACTTTCTGCTAAAAATATCGCGAATGTTGACATTTTCGGTATAAAGTCAGCCAAAGGCAATGAGGACCTCACATTCGTTATCTGGGGGCTCATAAAGTCTCAGCTCGCTTTTGACCATTTTTACATGACTGATATATACCATGCCAGGACTCCAGGATGTCTTCATTGGCCCCTGATATATATTATGTAAAGTGAAAGAATCGGAATGAACTTAGAATTGTATTATATTGGCAGTAGGCGTGGTTGTAGTCCTCTTTTGCGCATTTTTACAATGCAAATGGATGCATTCAAAACAATATGACAGGATAATCTTATGCATCGATTCCTATAAAGAGCTTCTCTACCATCTTTGCTGTACAATTTAATGCTTCTGATGTTTTTTTTATTTAGTGAGTTAATGCACTTTGAAAAGTTTTCAGCATAACAGTTGTATCGGGGATGGGCGAAGTTATCATCCGATTTCATCCATTTTCAGAATGTATGAGAAGGTGCTAGTAGGACCAGTTGACAAGTGTTTTGGTTGACACTGCGTTATTGATTTGTGAGATATGTACATTAAACCAATTAGAGGGCAGGACAAAACCCACTTTTTAAAAAACTGCAGATGGCCCTACCTACTGCGACGTCTTTAGCATACTGTGGGCGTGGAATAAGTGTACAAATTTCCATCAATATACCTTAATTTTTGAATAAATTATCGCTTGTACTGATGGGCGGATAACAGTTAATTCGCCTCGTCATCCTGAACATTTCGATATATATAACTTTTATCTATTATTTGTGGGTGTTACAAACAACCGTTAGGTGAACAAAACTATTTTTCTCTGTAGTAACCCGTTGCGAGGGTAAAAAAATAGCTAGTCATCATAATTTATCAATCAAAATAAGACGGGGTTGCCATTTGAAAAAGTCCGTATATAAATTTCTTTTATTCTTTATTTCTTTATTTCGTTCAAAGAATACTATGTACTCTTTTTCATCTTTTCGGAAAATTTCCATAAAATTATGCTCCTTTTATCTGAATAATTCAATCCCTTATGGTAGGGGTTTTAATATTTCCCGACGATTGATGTGATTATTCAACGAAAGGCTGCACATAAGATAATTTGTTGTATATACAGCTCTATTAAAATGTCTGTCATAGTTATTCAAAAGGCCATTTTTGCGTGCTGTTTTATAAAAGAAATGCTAGTCCTTCATCAGCTGACAACTTGGTTGGTGTACTATTACTAAAATTACTATTCGTTATTTGTCATCTATAAACAGATAGTAATCATAGATAAATCGGATTCCAAGGTCAGAGATTTAAGTTAATTATTTCTATACTCTCGCAACATGTTGTTACAGAGTATATTAGTTTTGTTCACCTAACTGTTGTTTGTAACACCTAGAACTAATCGAGTTAGATATAGACATATATATATATATAAATGATCAGGATGAAACAACGACTTGAAACCCGGTGACTGTCTGTCCGTCCGTCCGTTTTAATGAAGCTTATTACAGGTATTCTTTGTGATGGTAAGACGGTTGCTATTACAGATGGGCATAATTGCACATCTTCCACGCCCACAAAATGCCATTAATCGAAAACAAATAAAGTGCTATAACTAAGCTGCAAATTAAGACATAAACGTGTTACTTGGTATAGAGGATCCTAGTAGGGTGGGGCATCTGTGAGAAAAATGTTTTGTAAAAGTGGGCATGCTCCCCCCCCATTTGGTTTAATATATATATCTCGAAAGCCGTCAGAACTATATCAATTAAACTTGTTTCAAGTTTTTCTAGCATCTCTTCATATACTGAGAAAATCAGTAAAATAGGATAATAACCACGCCCACCTCCCATATAAAAGTTATGTTGAAAACTACTTAAAGTACGAAAATTCGCTGAAGGAACTAGTTAGAAACATTAAATCAGGCAGCAAATATGATACGGAAGTGTTGCGTAGGAATCCATGTAAAGTTTTGATCTTGGGCGTGGCACCGCCCCCTTTAGGAGAAATCGCAAATCTCAAGAACCCCATAAGCGATTTCAACAAAATTGTTATGTGTCATTGTATTTGAATCCTTATGTCACGCTGTGAAAATGGACGAAATCGGATTAAAAATCACGCCTACTTCTCATATGACACAATTTTAAATTTCATCTGATCCTTTCACTTTAAGGTAGATAAATCGAACATCTATTAAGATGATTAGATACCAAATAAATGGACCTCAGTACCTCTATTTGACTTTTTACCGAAAATATCCGTAAATCTGTAAGACATCGTAATGAAATTGGATGATTATTTTTCCATGATAATAGTGTACTTTGATATCAAAAAAGGCGAAAATCGCCTATATACAACCCCTAGTCCCCATATAGCTAATAGAGGGATTCGCAAAGTTCCGGTAGACTTTATACCATATATTTTGGTGAATCTGTAATATATCGTAATGAACTTGGAGGATTTTATTTCCATGATAATAGTGTACTTTGGGATCAAAAATGGTGAAAATCGCTTAAATACAACCCCTAGCCCCATATACACAATACAAGGATTTTCAACCTTCCTGTAGACTTTTTACCATATATAACGGTCAATATATGAGTTATCTCTTTGAAATTCATAGAGCGTATCGTTCTGATAACACTGTGTCCATGTACTTAAAATGGATAAAATCGGGTAAGCACTTTCCCTAGCACATATGTACCTAATATACGGATTTTCAACCTCCGGGTAGACTTTATACCATATATTGCGGTCAATATGTAAGATATTTTAGGAAAATGAAGTTATTGGATATACCATAGTTTACTGCCGTAAATGTGTGAAATCGGTGAACGAATTATCCCAGCTCCCTTATACTACGCATAATGACTTTCGTTATTCTAGCAGACTTTATGCCGAATATGTCGGTCACTCTGTGAGTTACATTCACAAAGTGCCTCTATCTGACTTTTTATCGAAAATATCGGGAAATCTGTAAGATATTGTAATGAAATTGGCGGATTATCTTTCCATTATAATAGCGTGCTCTGGTGTCAAAAATGGGGAAAATAGGGTAAATACTTCCCCTAGCCCCCATATACCTAATTAACGGATTTTCGACCTTCCTGTAGACTTTATACCATATATAGCGGTAAATATGTAAGATACTATGATGAAATCGGCGGATTACCTTTCCATGACAATAGTGTCCTCCCTAATTTACTTGAATAATGAAAAGAGTTAATGTGATCAGTGCAGATCTTCCTCTATCCAAAAAATGCCCGAAATAAGAATTCCCCACCTTCCATCTGACTTTAGACCGTTTATGTTGGTCAATGTGTATGATATTTTAATGAAATTAAGTGGATATGTTTTCTTAAACGCAATGTGAATTCGCGCTAAATATGAAAGAAATCGGTCTGGACCATTGTCTAAACCCTTTATTCCTAATGTAATGATTTGCTTTTCTCTGGCTGACTTTTTTCTCTTATATCTAATATATTCATTAAACCACTTTGGTTGAGTTTCAATCGCATATATCTTATTTGAGTTAATTTGGTAGATTTTAATATAAATATCTCGGACACGGAGGAAAATATAGCGACGAAAGTACAAGATTCTATGAGCTGTAAAATAAGTTACAAAAATACCAAATATTATTGTAATCCATTCACGGTTTCGCCGGATAAAGAATTTTCCGCAATATTTTTTAATAAAAAGTTTTGTCAACACCTGAAAATATGCCCTGAAAATTGCGAGAGTATAAAATGTTCGGTTACATCTGAACTTAGCCCATTCTTACTCGTTATTTTTAGAAATTTTTTTTCCAAATTTTAGACAAAAAGTGTATAAGTCTCGGTTCACGTTTTCATATCAAAGTATTACCTTTAACCCAAACTGCATCCCCTACTCCGAAAATATTCAATCTTTTTTTTGAGAATTACTCTAAGCCATTAGTTCATCCTAAACCAAAATTCGTTCGATTTATTGAATCTAAAAACGAGTTCACCTACACTTTAATAAATATCTATAAAGTACTTACCTTTGATATTATTTTTAATTTCTTAATTTTCAAAAATTTTCCATATAATTGTTATTTGATGACACATTTAGAAATCGCACCGAAAATTACTGATCAAATAACTGTAAGTGAAATTCTTCAGACAAATTTTAAAAGAGATTCTAATTATTTGATGGAAATTACAATATTTTGTTATCTAGTTATGTTATATTATTATATTAATAAATTTATATAATAATATATATATTATTATTATTATTATCTAGTTATGTTATAATGTTATGTTATAATATGTTAATTATAAACTATAGCTATAAAAGTTATAAAATAACCGATAGTGTGCTAATGTGAATTGAACTGCATACCTTTATACGAAGAAATTTTGGAAGGTTAGTCAAGTTTAAAATAGTAAGAGGCGAAAAATCTTGAGAATGATTCTGAAAATACAATAACCGTTCTAATTATTCCCTTGGCTAAGGAAAAGCTTTGGAACCTTTAAATTCAAACGAAAAATATACCAGTAATTAGATTAAGCTTTAGCTTAATGACTTGAGATCTTTTTCAACGCAGTCAGTGATATATCAAAGACGGTTCTGATATTCTCTTCAAAGTTGGAACATAATAAGTATTTCGTTGTACGCACTTTTGCGACTGATGCGAAACGTACGCTTACGAAAGAATACTCATTTATGTATTAGAGTGTTCGTTATTACTAAATCAGAGTTAAAAACCAAAATTAAAAAAAATTGTGCTGTAAAAGTTCATAGTAAATTACATACTTAAAAAGAGATGGTCAAAATTTCACGTTTAAACAAACTGAAAATCATATCATCGGCTATCCTAGCTTCTGCAATGAAGAATATGTCTTAATTGTTTCTACGCACTGTACTCATTTAATTCCCAGAGAGTGGAAGCGGCACTTTCCTCTCAATGAGGCAAAGTTAAGCAAAACTGTAGCGACGTCGGCCCACGGATGTGCGTGTGATCCGCCGTGTGTGTAGTGTGACAGTTAAGCAATGAACGCAAGATTCTAACTACTACAGTATTTTCGTGCATACAATACAGGACACATACATACTGACTATTTTGAATTCCACTATATATATGGTTTAGTATGTATATTTTGAAAGCGTGTTCAACAAAATTGTTGGCTTTAGAACTTTTGCTAGAATTTATTAGAACTTTACTAGTTTCGTACGTAATTGTAGCAACGGAGTCAGGATGTCCTTGAATGTTCGCATAATGCCTAGCCCAATGGCCAACTGATCACAACACTCAACTAAACTCTGAGTCAAAGCTGTGAGCTATTAGACGACAATAATTGATTGTTGTTGAACTTTTTCATTGTAAAAGTTGTAGTTGAAGGCTTTCAAATACGAATTCTGACTATGGAATACGGATTTAAGATTACTTCTATGCTCTGAATATGCGTACATAGTTTACATTTTACGTTTTATATATTTATTGTGAGTTAGAAATTATTTTCAAATACATATTCTATTACAATATTTTCTTTCTTCTCGTAATTGCGACAGACACATCCCATCTATCTGGGTGCCAGTGATAGTCTGAAAGAAAATCTGAAAACGTACGAGGCAATATCTCTAACTTTTTCAAAAATATTTTTTCAACACCGGTCGTCCTTCGATCAGCGATGTTAAACCTCCAATTGCTTTTCATTATATATTATTGGGAGGTTCGAGAAGATCTAGAAAAGAAAGTTGTATTTTTTTTTGAAGCAATGCTAGAATGTTAAAACTCGTTTACTCGAAAATTTTTTTTTTTTTAATTATGTTTTAGTAAAGGATCCTCTTATATATTATGATATGATATTAAAATAGTAAACATTGATTACAAAAATTATATAATTTTAATTTAATGTCAACGTTTTAGTAATATATGGATAAGGAGAACCACAACACCTGCGAGACAAATTTTATGACGTCTAATCATTTAATATCTTCATCCGCGTCCATTTTAGTCCGAAAGTATGTGAACTTTTAAGTTCTTAGCGGCTATAACAGATGTAGAAAAAGATTTCTCAATATTCACACGATATATGCTTGTATGAATAAGTTTAAATTAATAAGTTTTGCTAATCAGATAATTTTGAAAGAATTGTTCAAGTCTATGTGCACCGAACTCTCGATTAGACTAGGCAGGTATTCAGTTGTTGGATATCCTTGCCCCTGAAAGGAATTCCATTCACTTAGCTTGAAATTGTTCACTCAAGCCTTAAATTGATGGGATGTGAAATTATTTTGATAAATTAATTCATTAGTTACAAGAATAAGTTTTTCCACAACCGATTGTGTTGTGGATAGAATTTTCTTAGTCATAACATATTTTGCCAATACGTAATCATTGATACTTATAAATATCAGTTTAGTAAGTAGGTGTTCGACGTTCGGATTTCACAATTAAAAGCTATTAATGCAAATAATAGAATTAACCAAGGCGAATCATGAAATTCCCAACGCCCTACTCAAAAGTTTAAAAAACCCCAGCCACTTCGTTATTTGTTTAGTTGAGAAAATCCAAATGCCCCACTGATAGTGCAACAAGACGAGGTACTAGAATTATCGTGAGAGCTATAAAGTAAGTGTTCAGCATAACGAAATCACGGTAGGTGCATTCGGTAGTTGCAGCTGAAATAGTTGCTCGAACATCACAGCTAGCAGATGACGCAGCAGCGTGTGCCAACCGACTGTTTGGACCCGATAACACGGCATTAGAGTATTGCAGATGAAGTCGAGAGAAAAGAGAGACTCCAGAGAATAGCGAATTGCAATAGCGCCAACCGTGAGCAAGTGCAAGGCGGTGTGCGAGCAAAAATTAGTAGACGGCGAGAAATTCGATTTAGCTATGCGCGATGAACTTGTGTTCGAAACACGCACATACACGCACACACACATGCACGGCAAACAAAGTGTGTCCAATCCATGCTGCCCTCATCCCTAACGCAACATGCACTCAACCGGCGGTCTAAGCGACTGTTCGTCTATTCGTGCGACTTTTCGCCGTTACCCCCCTCCGTGTGCATGCAAACATATACTGCAATCCACACACATACGCAATCTCTATTGAGTGCTCATGCACATTCACGTTGATTCAAATACATAAGTTTGTATGCGAGCCTGTATGCATGGAGGTATGTACGCGGTAGCACCATCAACTAATGCACACGCATACAAGCGCATTGCGGATCGTTGTTGACTATTGCCTCTCAAGATACAGCACATAATTCACTTATACATGCATTCATATGAACCGAACGCAACAACAACGTGTATGGTATGCGCAGCCTTGAATTAGTTCGCTGCACTCGCGTGACGATATATAGCAAATGCCGAGTGGTGGAAGAAGCAGCGAGTTAGGATGAACGGCGGTATCGGTAACCAGCCGCACACACAATCTCCGCCCTGCCCAGCACTGACCCCCATTCATACAAACTGCCGGCCTGTATTGCATATAAGTATGTGTGAGTACAAGTATGTATGTATGTGGTTAACGTCTTCTTTCCTTTTGCTTTTCGTGCCTTTCCTCACCTTTCGCCATTTGCTGTTGGCGTCGCTGCTTGCTGCACAGCAACGAGTGGATGGGCGTCGCATGCTTCGTTGCGATTCGTTGCGTTTGTTTTGGTCGGATTGGGCTGACTTGTTAATGGCAGTGACTGAGCGACTGCAACGCGTTCAGCAGTGGCAGCATCAAGTTAGGCGATTACAATCTTAAGTTTGGTGGCTGTTCTTTTTATTGTTGTTTCGCTGTTGTTGGATTTTAAAGTGTATTGTTTGCGCTAAAACATGCGTTGACAATGTGGCAGCTTAACTGCTGCGACTCCGCTCAAAAAATAGCTGTCAATGTCCCATTTAGACTCCAGCCTTTCAGCATTTTATACTGCAACCTAACTACTCTGCTGATAGCTTGGTATAAAAGGACAATCAAAATGTACATCAACATACCTGCATTACGTTTAGAATATCATATATACTTAGTATTATTACCCAATTGTATTAGATTCTTAAGAAATATCGCTTTTGTCACTTTTGCATTTCATAAGGCGACTTCAAAAATTGATTTGAAGTTAAACACAACAACATGCATATATAATGGGTAAAAAAACGTGTGGTTCAGGTGGTGTGGTTCAAGGGGAATTTATTTTCTTAATTTGTGGAATAACACTTCTCAAAAATATCCCTGACTGAAATCTTTTTAAAGCCATATAGCCATATAGCCCTATATTTGCTTTTGTTTTTCTATTTATGTAATTGGATGACAACATCGTCAATCTTTCTAACAAAATATTTACAACTAAAAACTTGTTAGTTTAGTGTATTTGGGTATATAGTATTAGTGTATTAGATTATATTTTCAATTTAAGCCTTAAAACTTTTTAGTTTTATACCCTTATATATTGCAGTTTTTCTTTTATTTTTACTTCAAATTTGTGAAGAGTTGACAACCTTTGTCACAGAAGTCTTCTTTAAATACATATGTTTTCTTTTATTCTCAATGCGTAATATTCTATTTATTTCATCAATTTTATTGAATAAAAAATTGTTAGAAGTTGGTAACTTTTCAAAAATATTTTCTTTAGTCTGTTGAAAATATCAAAAAACCATTTAATTCGTTTCAGTCTGAATGCCTGAATGTCTTCTTATCATACACAATATAGAGAAATCGCATTTGGACAATCGAAAAATGGTCAGACAATTAATTTATTGCGGCGAATACGAATTCCAGAATAGTGGTTGCCAAAATGTTCGAATAGAATTGTAAAAACCTACAAGTAACACATCTTAGATTTTTCACTCATACATACGCAGACGAACACTTTTAGAATGAAAGAAATTACATTAAGGATGAAATAGAATGAGGAAGAGAAGGGGCAAAACATTAGGCACTTGATTAGGTTTGCTTCAAATATTCTACTACTAAAGCGGCCAAATGTCTCAAAAAAGGCTCAAATCTGCTATAGAACGCTGCCGTGTTTGGTTCCGTTTGTCGTCTGCCTATGTAAGTCGGAATTTATATCTATGTCTGTCGATCTGAATTCTTTGATAATTGTCCAAATATTTGCCTGTCCAAGACCGCAATTTCCCTAGTTTTTATGATGTATTATTAATGTACCTGAATTGTACCTGATTTTTATATATTTATTTTTTTTTTTTTTAATTATTATAAGTAGTTTGGTTAAGCATTGTAAATATCATGTGGGTGAAAATAGGCCTCCCGAACCGGACACCCAAAAAAGATCGGTAACGTGCCTACATTCCAACCTCAGAAGGTGGTGAGCAAAAGCAATTCATATAACAATTAACTATTCAATTAACTTTTGCTTCTAAAATATGCCAGAAAACTTTCAATAATATTTTCCATTAGCAATACCCTTTCACAGGAAACGTTCCTATTTTAAAGTCCTTTTATTTAAAGCTCTGTGCTGAAAAAGGAGCAAAATCGATCAGGTGATCTCAGCTGTGTGAAAATATTGAAAACCATGTGATAGTTTGGTTACTTGTATGCCTATTCAATGTAGTAGCGAACTCGTAGCGAATTGTAGCCAACTCGAATGTCAGAACATAAGAGAATCGGCGATAAGCTGCCAGAATCAACCAGGTAGCGAACCTAGTAGTTGCCAGAATGTTCGATTAATGATCTGTTGGTAACGATCTACTATATAAGGACTGCCGGAGTGGCAGCAAGACACAGTTCGAATAAGAGTGTTGCTAAGTTAATTATAAGTGCATTTTAAGTAATCTCGAAAGCGAGTAACAAAGTGTTAAGGTATTAAATAACAAATAAAGAAAATTGTATAGCCATTAAATTGTGACTTTAATTGAACAATCCAGTGATCGAATTCAGGGTAGAGTTTCAATGTGAACGATTAATTTAGAAAATCCCTTAGAATGTATATGTCATATCAAAAGAGAATTTTGTTGTTAACAACTTTTAGATAAGGTTAAGAATATAATAAGTATAGGAATCGTCAATTGTTCACACAAGAATCTGAAATTTAATTTTCCGAAATTTTCCTCCAGCGTAGAGTTAGAAAAAGATGTATATATTATATCACATGCATTATAATAATATATCACTTTTTTTGTGTAGATTGTGTAGGGTTTTTGTGCAGAAACCGTTTGTTCTTGAAACACTACGGGGACCGAAATAAATTAAGATATCCTTAATAATAACATTTAAGACAAAGCTTTTGCTTTAGCTACAGTGTTAGGAAGTCCGGTAACTAATGAGTGTGTTCGCTTAGGTTCTTTAAATAGTTAGCTTCTAAAGGTGATATAATCGACTTCCATTTAAGGAAGCAGTCTTCCTTTTATCGAACGCTCTATTGCAATATACCAGTAGGTGATTGAGATATCCTTAGGAGCATTAAGTGCATTCAGGATTAAGATAATCTATTGCTTATCATCACTTCTCCTTTCTCTCTATCATACAAAGTTTGAGGTTTTTATACCAGCTATGGAGAGCACACTATACCCATCACATATTAGATGTACTTTCAAACAGCGTTCGCTCTTGAAAGAATTTTGGTATAAGTAATCTATGTATTTGAGGAGGAAAAATTACAGTTTGATTAAATCGATTTAAATGATAACCATAGAAACTCAGGACTAAAAGAATTATTCGGGGATATATTATGCAGAGGAAAAATGCGCGTAAAGAGTAAATATATAACAGGTACGCATACATACATACTGAGAAACAGAGAATTTTTAGAATGTGATTGTGCATCTAGGCCTAGACCTAGAAAAGGAAATTCTGCTACCGTTGTTGCTGCTTTTGTTGTTAAAAGCTTTTTTTGTTCAACAACGCAGCGATCGTTGAGACTATGTCGATGTGTTAGTTGTTGTTTCAGTTTGAGTTGTTGCTCTTTGCATCTGCAATGCAATTCATTATATATTCTCCTTCCTCGCAATTAAAAAATATGCGTAAGAAAACATTAAATTTGCGCGAGCAAATGAGAACTGGTCGGATACTTGCTCGGACGGAGGGTTGTTAGTGTGAGCTACAGTGCTTGTGCGACTAATTTAGCTTTGCACTTCATTAGTAATCTTGTCGGCGCGGCGTCACAGGGTGTGCAAATATTAGCGTACTCTCGAACACCCGTAAACCCACTCGAGCAAATAATTGATAAAGCTCCGACCTACCGCAACATAAGCAATCGAAACTGAAAGTTTCTAGTAGACATTTAATTAAAAGCACACAATAAGCTGAAATGATCACTCTTATCAGAATCAGTCGCTATTACAACATATGTATGTCTTCATCAGTTATAATGAGTGAGATTTGGCAGTCAGTACTGCTTTAGTACACCTTACGCATAAACGTAATACTGACAGATATGGAGTTCTGCATGCCAAAATTTCTTGAATCAAAAAAGAAATCGAATAAAGTACCCTCCTCCCCTCCCTCTCTTAATTTTTACATATAGGTATTATATATGATGAGCTATTTCACATATACATGTGAAATCGTTTTAAATCGACTATGACGCGCAACACTAATTATATTATTGTTTAACTTATTGCAGAGGGAACTCCTTATTTGAAGAAATCTGCTTGAAAAAATTAAATATTTTTTTAATCACTGCTGCTGCAATGGAAATGATAGTATTATTAAATTTTTCAAAGGAGTAGTTAATATGCCTCCTATATCCTGACGCGTATATACAGTCTATATGAACTTAAAATGCCAAAGGCTTTATACGTTAAAAGTGATGGGCAGTTTTGTTTGTATTGTGACCAAGATGCACCAAGATTCTTTAAGCATTTTTCATAAAGTGTTTAGAATCGAGTTTGTGTTTTTTTTGCTTTGCAACATAGGTACATATGTTTCAAGTGAGAAGTTCTTTAATCAGGGTCCAGAAAACGGAAAAAATAATATACTTTTTATTGTTGTTTCACAGGTATATCAGTAGTTTAGCGTGTCTCTTTCCGCCAACATAAATATGTCAGTTCAGCCGAGCGAGTAAGATATTATCTGTTTTGAATAAGACTACTACAAAAGGAAATCGAGCTTTTTTTGTAAATGAGACCTGGAATCAATCTTAAGAACCGTAGCTAAATTCACATTGTTGAGAATTTTTCTCCATCAAAACACAACGGGCTTAAATTTAGCAAATGTAAAGAAACTTTGCTTTTGTTTACATACAGCACATCATTTACTTTCTCTGAGTCGGTGATTCGATATTATTCGCTGTACATTTCGATTAACAGAGAAGCAGATTATGTACATCTTGTTAATAAACATGCCAATTTTCTTATGCTGTTGTTTGAACGATGTGATTTGATGTTTTAACGGAGTTGCAGCGTTCTTTTGCAGCTAGGTTGCAAGACATATGACAATTGTTAAACGGTTCTGGAATGATGTGTGTACAAGCTGAACAATATATGTCGTGGATCAAACCAATCAGTTGTTTGGAGCTTTTAAAAACAGTATTTATGATACAAAAGTATTTTAAATTTGCTTTCGCACCAATCACAAAGTAAAACACCTAATTCTCTAATACTTTTTCTCAAAGAAATACCCTCTGTAAATTCCAACTCCATAAACATCGACTGACACTCACGTCAAATGCACAGCAAATGCAGCAATGAATTTGTTATTTAAAATTGTGCAGCCTTGATCTCATTCGAACTTCCGAGTGCTACCACTGCACCATAACAAAGCACGGCTATAATGGTCACCCTGTTTGCCGATTATGCGATGCGAGTCGACAATTTGTGATATTTTAGCATGTAAACTGTTTATTGGCACAGCGACGGCAGTTGGAGGGGAAAGGACATGGTGTGCACCATATTATAGGGGCATACACACCTTAACACTTCAACGCGCGTCAATGTGCTGCCTGCCGCTGCGTAACTGCAGCAAATAAAAAGCTTCAAAACAACAAGCTACAAAAACGCACAATGAATTCTAAAACACACAAACAAAACTAAACCAAACAAGTAAGGAATAGCTAAGTGCGAGTGTAGCCGAACATTCTATACTCTCGCACTTTTCAGGGATCAAAGCCGGGGCATATTTTCAGGTATTAACAAAACTTTATATTAAAAAATGATGCGGAAAATTCATTATCCGGCGAAACCGAGAATGAATTACAATAATATTTGGTATTTTATTAAATTATTTTACAGGTCATAGAATCATGTACTTTCGTCACTATATTTTGCTTCGTGTTAAGGATATTTATATTAAATCTACCAAATTAACTCAAATAAGATGTATTCTTTATAAACTCAACCAAAGTGGCTCAATTAAATATATTAGATAAATGAGGAAAAAGTCAACCAGAGAAAAGGAAATCATTATATTATCCACTTAATTTCATTAAAATACCACATATAACACTCAAGTACACTAGAGAACGTGCTTGTGCTTGTGTACAATTTTATGAAGACAACTCACGCACTGAAAGACATATTCGGCATAAAGTTTGCTAGAATAACGAAAATTATTATAAGTAGTATACGGGAGCTGGGATAATTCGTTGACCGATTTCACACATTTTCGACATTAAACTATGGTATATCAAATATTACACGCTCACTTAATTTTGCTAAGGTATCTTACATATTGACCCATATATACTGTATAAAGTCAACCGGAGGTTTGAAATTTTTATTTTAGGTGTATGATAGTTAGGGGAAGTATTTACCTGATTTTCCCCATTTTTGACACATGGGCATGGCAGGGCAGGGCAGGGCAGGAAAGGGTTTTCTTAGAATTTCAATAAAATACGTAAACATTTGATATTTATGAAGTCCGCTCGGTTAGATTCCGATTTCGCGCATTTTCACACTGTAATATGAAAGTGCAAATATAAAATGGGAGCACATCAGTATTTGTTGAAATTTTTTGAGTCATTCTGAGATATGGGATTTCACCTAAAGGTGGGCGGTGCAATACCCGCGGCCCAAGTTTTACACCAATTACACCGATGAAGCCCTTTAATACAATCTTGGCTGTGAAATCTAATGCTTCTGACTTGTTTCTTCAGCGAGTATCGCACTTTTAGTAGATTTAAACACATCCTTTGTATGGCAGATGGACGTGCTTATTATCCGATTTCATTCATCTTACCAGTGTATGAGGAAGTGCTAGAAAGACTTGTTCTGAGTAATTTCGCTTTATATAGATTTAATGTTTTGGGAGATATGTGTATTTAACCTATTAGAAGACGGAGCTAAAACCCACTTTTTAAAAATTTCCAACCCACAGATGCCTCTCCATACTGTGATTGTTGGTACCAAATTTCATGCCTAAATTGTGAGCTTAGTTGTAGCAATTTATAGGTTTTCGTTTAACTCCATTTTGTGGGCGTAGTAGTTATCCGATCCCGCCTATCTGTAATACCCATCTTCTTGTATTGCCAAGGAACATGTGTACCAGATTTTATTAAGATATCTAAATTTTTACTCAAGTTTTCACTTGCATGGATAAACGGACCGACAGACGGACAGACAGTCACTTGAATATAACTCTATATCTATCTCGATTAGTTTCAGGTGTTACAAAAAACCGTTTGGTGAACAAAACTTTTATACTCTTTTGCAATATGTTGCGGTAGTATAAAAGACTAAAAATTAACGAAAATGTGCAATTGAAAAGTGTTTTTCTATCGAGTGTAACATTAGAATGCACAAACACTGCATGGGTGGTGGTCGGCGGCCGGGGTGCCGTCAACATAGAAAACTTAACGCACAAACAGACGAATCAACATTCTGTCAGCCGAACCGACTTATGGACAAGCGGATGGCTGGACGAGTAGACGATGAGGGAACGGCTGTTGTGTTAGAATGTGAGCGTGCGGGGGTGGGTGGTGGGTTGGAAGGCCGTCCGAAACGAGCTGTTTTGTCGTTTCGATGACTGCTTTGGCATGCACCGACAGCCCACTTACATATTAACACACACACACTCGTATAAGCAATGAAAGCAATTTACGTGGCTGCCACACTAACTGCCCGACTGCCTGGCTGGGTGACTGTCGACTGTTGACTGTCGGCGACAAGCGGGATCGGCGGTGCAAACGGAGCGCATGTTGTCCATGTCCCCATTTGAGTCAAGTGACGTGCTATCTGTTGCCTTCTCTCAGAACTTTGACTCTATCAGTTGAATGTCGTCGCTGCTGCCGGCTGCGACGGTGACTGCTTCTGGTGGTGGCGACGGCGGTGGTGAGGGTTACCGGTGTTGGCGCTGGCGCTGCAACTAGCTATGGTCGCGTCTAATGCCAATACCCCAAAGCACTGCCATTGCCATGCATTCATGCATTGTTGTTGTCGCAACTAGTTGTTCGCTTTATGTATGTTCGTATGCATGTAGGTGCATTTATTGCCTGCATTGTTTTTTTGCGATAATAGTTGCTATTGTATTTGTTGCAATTTGTTGTCACATTTTACGAATTCAATAGTTGGATCACTAATTGATCTCACTGTACGCCTTGTGCGCTCCTCCCGCCCTTCGACGGTCCGTTCAACCGTTCGAATATGTATTCTCCAATTATGCAGATACATGTGTATCCACATGTGTACATGCACACATGTACATACATACACGTGTGTGCAATAATAGTATGCACATACAAATCACCATATACTTGTGGTTGTCGCCGTCACTGCATGACATTCAGTGTCACTGTGTCTATTATTATTATTTTTATATTTTTATAATTTTGCCACTTCTCCGCGTTTGCTGTAGTTTCACTTAATGCTTGCCACAAACAATAACTACAGCAGCAGTATATGTATATTTACTTGGATTGTTGCTATTGCTATTTCTGTTGCTATTTCTAATAATCACATATACGTTATACACACATGTCTGTATATGTGCGCCTTGAAAATGAAAATGCAGCCAACAAACTTTACAATTAATAGTAAATCTACATATGCATATGGATGAATGTGTGTAAAAAGTCGATGGCTTAGACACAACGGCCAGTGGAAACGCCTGACTGGTTGAATTTCTCCTACATTTCTCCTTCGAGACTCCCCACCCTACCGCCTTTCGGCTCCCCAAACACGGTTGTTAGTAGCTTGGATGGTTAGCTGCTTGACTGCTTGCTTCATTGCTTGGGTTGGTTGGATTTGCAAGATGTCCGCGTGTTGGGCACTTTCCCTCTCATTGCTTTCCATTTATTACGCGCTATTACAAGTTTTTCCTCTTTGCTGAGACGGCAAGTAGGATGCTGACGGCGAATCGCAGTGTCTGCTATGATAAGTATCTATCCATATACACATATATATTACTATACTCCTTGCATGCTTTTTGGTTACTGGCTCATTTGCCGCTATGAAGTTTTTTGGGAAAATTCGTCGTTATATTTGTGTGAAAACGCTTCGCTAGAGGTTACTCATACGCAGACGTGTCCCTCACATTTTTAAGAGACTCGTGTTTGTATGCAAACTGTATAAGTTTGTCGTGTGAGACTCAAAAATAGTTTTCTATATGTAGTTATCGTTCAACAAAAATAAGTTACTGTTTATTAATGTATGTATATCAACAAAATAATAATTGGTGGAAACTCTTATCGTTAAATCCCTGTGGAGGTGTAGCATTTTAACTGAAGAATCATATAATCAAGTAAAGAAAAATTGTAAGGCTTTATATAGTTTTAGCCGTTCTTTAGTTTACAGAATTGATGAACGTGATTTAGTTTTTACATGCAATTGGAAATTTTCCTTTTTTTCTTTTTTCCAATTGACTTTTTTTCATATTATTGACTATTGAGGTTCAAGTCCATGAGTAGGCAACGAACTCTCTCCCTAAACTAAAAATATATTAAAAATATCATTTAATTGTTTCTAGTGAGGTACCTAATCCTTAGCTTTTTAACTTAACTATTCAAAACACTTATTTAAAAATTTAAAAAAGTTTCGAAAATCATAAAATTCTTTGTTTTAAAACTCTTGTATGGTAACCAAAAAGTGTAAATGAAATCTTTGTAGTAGTTATGATATTGGAATTTTACTTTCTAACTAAATTTTTCTAATAACGAAAAGTATTGAGTATCGTATGTTGAATATTTGTCATGTAATATATCTTTCATGTGACAGATCGGCTAGTCCTAAACTCGAATCTTCAATTCTCTATCTATTTACAACTTAATGTTTTCTTTTATCTGAAAAAAAAAATCAAACTAAATTTATATGTCTGACCGTTATATATTATATATATGATATCCGCTCAAATTGATTTTAGTATTTCCGTTATACTTTCGTTAAGATGTAATCAGATGATCTGTTGATGATCAGTTCCAGCCTCTGATTCAGCTAATTTCATTACTTTACATATAATAATGGATAGTTAAATAAGAACGAATTGACCTAATATATATTAATTTTTAGGATTATTACCTTTTAGCAGTGTGTTTTATTTTTAAAATTACGATATAAATAATTATATATTTTTTGTCGTTCAACTGAAGAATTAATGGATTTCATAAGTAGAAGAGCAATAAGTTTTGTGCATGAAAACAATCAAGGATCGATATCACTCTGGACCTATTCAATATACTTCACGTTCATAATCAAACTAAATACGAGTACAAACTACATACATACATTTGTAGATATACTTAATTGCCAATGAACGTGAATACAAAGTACAATGAGTCCTAAATATACTTGGGTACATATCAAAAACTGGGTCAGTAGATTATCGTGTTTTTAATTGTGTTTAATAAAGTTAAATGGAAAGCCAATTTGACTAACCAATAAGTTCACACGTATAGATTAGAGAGCCCAATTGTCTGTTTGGAGTTTCATTGTGACTTTCCGAAGGCATTTGCCAATCCACCTAACCGGCCGACTAGGCTAGGAGGCCGCCAAGCGCACTCGTCTGTTTGTTGTAGTTGCTGCTTGGTGGTTTTGCATTTCTATTTTCCAATAATTTCTCGAAAAATATGTTTGCATCACTATTAGTTTCGCTTTTTATTAGAAGCAAAAAAGTTTACGATTTCATGTGGAGTATTTGAGTTGCACAGATTTTGTTGCTGGCAGTGCTTTTGTTTACAACTAACTAGCTGACTTGCTGATTGGTTGTTCAATGTTTTGGCTGATGACTCGGTGGCAGGTTCATGTTTTCCATTTCCACTTTGGTATGCGAGCGTGTGCGCGAAATTCACTTCACTTTCATTATGAAGCGATGCGATACAACCAGTTGCAATTCTACTTTGGCGCTGACTTCGTGTTGCTGTTGTTTTCTGCTGTCTGACTGCAGTTTACTACGTTGCAACAATTTCACTGGTGCCCCCCTTCTGCTCCTAGCCCACACTGCACTCTGTTGGAATAGTCATCACCAGCATCAGTCGGTGAGTTTTCATGCCATCATGCCATCATGCCATTATGCCACGTTAGCTTGTTACCAACAACAACAGAAACAACAATGATAATAACGTCGACAATCAGTAATGAAAAGTAGTTACACAGCAGCACAGCAAAAGCAAAAATTCACTATCGCTATCACCCAGCGCCTCTTTCGTCGCCTCAATCATCTTAGCTAATTTTCATGCAATTTTACTTTTATTTTGCTCTTACCGCTGTTGCTTGTGCAGGCATTGTTGCTTTCCTTTTTCATATTCATTGCAGTTGAGTCGAATCGCAAAACACCAATGGGGACAGCTGCAGCAACAATAACAATTGCAATATCATTAGCCCAACGTTCCAACGAATAAAATGTTGGTGTTGCTGTTGCCGTTGCAGCAGCAGAGAAAAACGAAAGTTTTCTAGTCCATAATGTAAATAGAAAGTGCAAGTGCAGTAACCAATTGAAGTCACAGTTAACCTATAAAAATAACTAGTCATTATATACATATATATATATATACATATTTGTATGAATAAATGTATTTGGTATGTGTTGGACTTGACTTTACAAATGCAGCTGGAGGCAGGCTCACACGGATGCACACAGAAATGACACTACGAACATGAGGGAAATTTTAGCCCATAACTAGACTTGTGCAACTCAGCTATTCGAAACAAGTTTGGCACTCACTCTTGAAATGCATACAAATAAATTTTTTATGTAATTTATATTTTTAAAAACAAATGTATTTGTTAAAGCCAATTTTTTATTTTTTTGTACATAAGTATAAATTGAATTCGTAAGATCCGTTCGAGAATAACTATATTAATATATTTTTTTAGATCATTAAAATCAAAAATTTTTCCTGCATCATTTGCGTAATTTCTTTGTTATTTGCGTTAATAGCGGAGATTGGGAGTAGATAAAAAAAGCGATTGCTAAGTTATAAGTAATAAAAAAGGCAATTTTATAAGCCTTCGTAGTCAAGTATATCGATAGGTTAATACCATTCGATGAGCCGTTTTACAATCGGTATATCTTTGCGAATTATCGTATGGAATAATTATCGTAATTTGGAAGCGAAATAAACGTTTGGACTACAGAGCAGTATTTTTCAAAAGTATATGGAGCTCGACAATTCGAAAACCAACCTAAACAACGTTTAGCACACACTAATCACCATTTCGATTTTCTTCACTTCACTTGACTTTAAAATTTATTCAAACGTTAAGAAGAACATTGAAATAAAAATCTATAAATGTGTATACATGTATCCCCGCCACGTGATAAATTCAACTAAATTTATCACAGCAGTCCAATCAATTATTAGAGCAGAGGTTATCTCAAACAGTAAACAGGGTTATTACAAATAAATTATATGAATATTCATTTCTTAACATGAGGTGAACTGATAACAAAAATGTATGCAAATATGTTGTTGTTGTTATGGTAACGGCAAAACTGTTCACCAAGTAATTTTAAGGAAAGCTTTGGAATTGACAGTCCTTGACCTGAGAAAAATTGGAGACCGCTCCGGTTACGTAGACCCAACTCTTGTGGAAATAACTTATTATTATGTTATATTATGAATATCCGAATACACATATTTCCATTCGAGAGATTTTACTAATTTAGGATTTTCTACGCGAGAGAACATGAGAACACTTACTTTAATTGCATTGACCTTGAATGTTATGGGACTGAAATTGTAAAATGGTTTGATTAGATATATGTTTTCACATTTGCAGCTACCACTATTGAAATAGCTGCTGACATGTAAGCAGGCATTTACACATATCATTGTGTAAGCCTTTATAAAATTACTGTTGACTGTTGCATTTTCGATAATTTTTTGTTTTGCTTTCTCCAATTTCGCTATGATTTCTTAGAGCTCATAATAAAATTTCAAAGGTCTTCTCCTCAGACGGTGTTAAAATGTTTTCACAAATAGGTGCATGTACAATATAACATGCGAATAGGTTCGTTATGTAGATGTACATAGTTCAGTTGGAAAGAGACGTAAACACATTTTAGAAATGGCTGGGAGTATTTTTTACAATGTATCGTTCAGTTTACACACTTTGCAAATTTTGCTTTTGTTTTTATTTCACTCAGTGCCGGATGGCGGTCAATTGTATACGATTGGCGTGGTAAATATGGTTACGAATTACCAAGCTCTACAATTTGCAAGTAGCAATGTCATTGGTAAATGCATAAGCGAATAGTGAAGTAAAGTTACATTGGCATTGTCTTGCAAAGCTGCGAACTCATCAAAAAAGTAACCTTTAATGAAAAACCAAATACAATATTTTATTTATTTTTTTGTTTTTTTTACACTTATGTTTACTCTTTATAGGCAATATTATCCATATGAGTTGTAATACTTCATAAAATTTTTTGTCATATAAACAGCTTTATAACCCTCCATGAAATATTTATATGACTATCATTAACCCTAAAAATACTTGTATTATACATACAAATATTTATATAATACTTGAGGTTAAACTTTTAAAAGGAAGAGTCTACCATTACTCTACTCAAGAGGAACGTATTCTCGAAAGGGCAGATTACAACCTTGTGCTAAATTAGTTTTAAATATATGTAAGATTTTATTACCTATCTTCGCTCTTTAAAGTTCTTCACCACAAAAGTTGTTTCGTTGGTTAAAATTTGGTGCATATTAATAATCGGGTATTAGAAATGGTGGGACCCATACCCCTCTTAGTGCTCTAATATTGGCGTTTTCGCTGTTATTAAGATTTAAATATCCTGACAATTTGTATGGACTACTAAATTTTTAAAGCAAAATATTTAAATGTTTGTTTTAATATTTAAACTCATTCCACTATTTAAATATTAATTTATCATACGTAGAACAAAAGACTTTATTAGAGTTTTCAGTCGAGATTAGCGTAAGGACAAATAAAAGACAATGAAATGCGTTACTGTAGCACTTCAATTCTAAGAATAAATTCTTTAAGAAACATGTGCGATTTCACTCGGAGATTCGCAATCACTTCTATACTTTTCGTAAAATGCTATCAACACATAAAAGTAAGCGAGATAGATATAGAGTCATATATATATCAAAATGATCAGGATGACGAGACGAGTTGAATTATTTGAAAAGTTGGCGTGATAGGCGCGTCCTAATAGGTGTAATTATATCTCACAAAACCCTAAAGTTATATCAACCAAACTTACTGAGGGCAAAAAGGTAAGCACCCACCCCCTCTATATTGGTTTTGTTGAAAATAGCTAAAAGTTCGATAAATCTCTAAATAAATGCGTCAAAATATTAAATTTCACAACCAAGATTGTCCTTAAGGTTTACGTAGGAATCGGGGCCACCGCAAAAGTAGCAAATTTGGTACATCATATTATCCTGACGTTTGCCACAGTGTGAAAATTTATGAAATCGAACTACAACCATACCTACTTCCCATATAGCAGAATTTTAAATTCCATCTGATTCTTTGGTTTTACACTGTATCAATCAGGAACCAATGAACATATGGGAACAAAACTTTGCACAAATAATGCCTTCATTCGGACTATAACATTTTAACTGACTACATGGATACCGAATTTGGTGCAGTGCCTGTGGCTAACTTTTTACCGAAAATATCTGTTTAATCAGTGAGATATTTGAATGAAATTGAGAGAGCAACTTTTCCTAATAAAAAGGTGCTATTTTGCCAAACCTTTCCACAGCACTAATATCATGAATACAGAGAATTGTGTTAGTTGGATTGATTTTAATCTAAATATCTTGGATATGAAACTTAGTGATTATATGACGCACAATATTAGTTGTTGAGATTCCAAATATAATTGCAATCTATTTATAATTTCGTCGAATAACGAATATTGAATTCTTTCACAAAATTTTTCAATATGAAGAGTTGCTAATATCTGGAAGTTTTTTCCGGGCTTTGATTCTTGAAAATTGCGAGGGAATGAAATGTTCGATTTCACCCAAACTTAGACCGTCCTTCCTTGTTTTTTATAAAATAAAGTTGAGCGTACCATTTTATAAGAAAGACCGAAAAATTATATAGTTTTCAATAGTGTGCTACCTTAACTGAAATAATTCTAATGACTTCTGCTGCATTTTTTTTTTTATATCTATAGACGAGTGTATTTGGTGAATATATATTTACATATAAATATTTGACGACACGGTAGAAAGAGAACTACGCGTATGTTATATCGTAACAGGTCATTCACTGTTGAATGTTGTCTCGTTCATGACTCACTTATATAATTTCTTCTCAAATCTAAACAACCAAAATACGAGTCAAAAAATTTTCATATTCGTCGACTGTATATATGTGCATGTGTAGAAGTGTGATTACTACAAAATTGTGATTACTACAAATGCGAGTGCGTATGTGTATGAACAAAATCGAGCGCAGTCAAGTCAATAAAGTTGTTAAGACATTCAACCGGAAAGGAAATGGGGAATGAGTAAGAGATGTCTGTCTGTTAACTAACATCTCCATAGACAATTCTACATCCGCAATATATGAACTCTTATTTCCATTCCAACTTGTAACTGTATATGTAAACTATATGTAAACAAACATAAAAATCTATAGAGACAGCCATAGAGAAAGTTACGAATATGGTACATTTAAGCATTTTCAGAATGGTTAGGTGCTTGGAAATAATATCAAACTGTGATCAGTATGAAGCGATTGGATTCTACTGCCGTCACGGTAATTTTATAGGAAGCTTTGAAAGTGAAAATCAGGGAGAAATCCCTTCCAGATAATAAATTTGGTTAAAATATACAATATCAAATACAATACACAATATACAATTACGTTTGTCTATAATTATAATTTTTACTCGGCATGTACCCTTAGACACTCGTTTGAGATAGAAATTGAAAGACTATTAAAAAAGTATTGCAAACAAGTAAGAAAGGGCTAAGTTCGAGTGTAACCGAACATTTTATACTCTTGCAATGTGCAAGGATTAGAGGCGGGGATATGTACTCAGGTGCTGGCTTAAATTTATATTAAAAAAAGTTGTGGAAGAATTCAACATTCATTATTCGACGAAATTGTCAATGGTTGCAATCATATTTGTTATCTTATTCACTTATATTACAGGTCATAGACTCATGTACTTTCATTATTATATTTTCGTGTTTTCGTTTTCGTGTCAAAGATATACATATATATTGAAATTTATCAAATTAACTCAAAAGCGATATAAACTCTATCAAAGTGGTTTAATGAATATATTAGATATATGCGGAAAAATTCAACCAGAGAAAAAGAAGAGCTTTATATTAGAAATAAGCAGCTTAGACCGTGGTATAGACCGATTTCTCTCTTATTTAGCGCGAGATCACATTCTGTTTAAGAAACCATATGCACTTAATTTCAGTAAAATATCACACATATTGACCAACATAAACCGTTTAAAGTGAGATGGAAAGTCGGGAATTCTTATATCGGTCATTTTTGGGATGAGGAAGATCTGCACTGCACGTTCACTTTATTTTACCAAGATATCTTACATATTGCCATTGAAATATATGGTATAAAGTCTACCCAGAGGTTGAAAATCCTTGTATTAGGTACATGGGGGCTAGGGGAAGTGCTTACCCGATTTTATCCATTTTAAGCATGTGGACACACTGTTATGAGAAAGAGACGCCCTCTAAATTTCAAAGAGATAACTCATATATTGACCGTTATATATGGTATGAAGCCTACAGGAAGGTTGAAAATTCTTGTATTAGGTATGTGAGGGCTAGGGGTAGTATTTACCTGATTTTCACCATTTTTGATAACAAAGTACACTATTATCATAGAAAGATATTCCTCTATTTTCATTACAATATTTTACACATTTACCGATGGAGGCATACAGATAGAGGCACTGAGGCACTGAGGCACTTCCATTTATTGGGTATCTGGGGGTTGAAAAGTTCTAATCTGATTTCAAATATTTTTACGCATGAGATGGCAATCTTGAACGTACTATTTGTTAAAAGTTTTATTCCAATATCTTGATTGATGCTCGATTTACCTACTTTAAAGTGAAAGTATCAGGTGAAACTTAAAATTAAACAAGTAGGCGTGGTTTTTATCCGATTTCGTCCATTTTCACAGCGTGACATAAGAATGTAAATATAATGTCATGTGTCAAATTTTGTTGAGATCGATGAACCAAAACTTTACACGGTTTCCTATGCAACCCTTCCGTATCATATTTTCTGCTAGATTTCATGTTTCGAGCGTGTTTGTTCAGCGAGATATCGCACATTTAGTACTTTTCAACATAACTTTTGTATGGGAGGTGGGCGTGGTTATTATCCGATTTCACTAATTTTCTCAGTATATGAAAAGATGTTAGAAAAACTTAGTCGGAGCAAGTTTCATTGAAATAGTTTCAACAGTTTTCGAGATATATATATTAAGTCAATTGGGGGGCCGTAAGTACACACAGAAAGCAGTACTACTCTGATATGTGTATATTATATGAGTTTTATAATGCCAGGAATAATGTATGTAGAAGCTCGAAAAAGGTACTACTAAGTTCAGATTTGAAAATATCTTATTTCAACTTACTCATCTTTTTGCATATATTTGTCTCCATATGCATATTTGATCATCCCTTTCTCAAATAATAGTATTTATCGGGGTCGTTGGTTCGTTGATGGTCACTCGCCTGTCACCCTAGTTTTGTTAAACTTTTTTTATATTTTACTTTAAGCCTTATATTTCACATTTTGGCATTTACCCAACTCCGACAAAGGAAGTTGAACTAAACTGAACGGTTACCTTTACTTGGCTTAGAAGTATATATGTATTGCCTTATTCACTACTTATCAATGCACTGGTGAGCGGAAAACATCCTTATCGCTCCACTAGTGTTTTTGCAAAACCTCTCAGGCCAACCAATTCGCAAATGGAAATATACATATACACATGTAAATATATATTTAAACCCAACTGCAGACACCTATGTGGATGAGGCCGAATCAAAAATGAGGGTAAGGAAGAGAGAACATTGCGTGTTTGAAAGGCGAACTAATCTCTACTCGGGCGCTAGTCAGTCGTTAACGGAAAGTGAAATTTTTCACAATGCTTCTGTCGTCTTCGTCGTCGTTCTGCGCTAGCCAAATGATGCAGCAACAGCAAAGACTGTGGAACCTAGACGTAAAGTTACATTTACATACCCTTAAACATGCCTTATTTGCACATGCCGATGGTAGAGCACAGCGAAAATGGTAATAACAACAATAACATCATCATCCTCACATACATAAACAGATGAAAATACATATGTGATGTAAAAATGTACTCTGCAACAGCACCAATAAAAAGAGAAAGACGATTACATAGTGCAATTTGTCGGGCTCCCTAAAATTTGTGTTATTTTTCATTATTGGGAGGTTTAGGTAGATATGTCATGTACATATACACATACTGGCTTTGGTGATAACTTTTCAACTATGCCCCTCACTGCTTGACTTTTTTGGATTCGTCTGGTAGACTACGACAAGAAAGCAACAAGGAGAACAGAAACTCTACCATTGAGAGAAAATACCATGCGAACTAACTACAGAGCGAAAATTCCAAAGTCAAGATCTAATAGGCGACCAAATAACCTTACCACCAGTCGCAATTTTATATTTTTACTCGGTCGTTAAGGAATATTTTTATATATTCGGTCCAGTTCCGAATAATAATAGTCCATATTGATATAGCTATCGAAGTTAGCTATAAAGGTACTGGCAGTTACTTCGACCTTGTTCACTGATGACTCCGCTGTCTCCAAATACACCGTATGTACACATTTAATTGTAATGCAAATCTTCAAGCATCTCATCGGATCATTTAGCCAATTCTTATGACAAAGTACTGATAGGGAATTATGGTTAGCTGTCTTTGTTTTCTAATTATATATTAAGATTCAGTTATTCTTTAATTATTTATGTTTTATGAAAACAACTCTCTCTCACCTCTAATGCACAGAGCAATGCTCGCTGTATTTCTTATATATTTCCTTTGGGTGTAGAATCGGTGCAATATTTCCGAGTACATAAACTGAACTTCCGCCTCCACTTCAAATGTAGCCGGTTGTTGCAAGTTCTGCTGAACCTGTGCCCAAATTGTATACTCACCTCTTCGGCCTTCCCTTTTGAGTGGCGCGCTTCACACACCCATCTATAAAGTAATCGAATGAAGTGGCAACAGTAATGAACCAACAAATACACAAAAGTACTATATGTGTTAATGTGTGTTTCTGTTAGTCCATATGTACATGCTTTCGTACATATATACATGCATATATATTTATGGTTACTTGCACACAAATGCAAAATCATTTAAATATAAAATACCAAACACTGAGGTCCATATAGATGTGCATATGTATTTACGTATGTGTATGCATCGCATAAAGTGGCTTCAGCCCAGTGGGTCTGGGTCGATTTAGCGCCACTGCCACCTAGCGCTGTACGCTTGCGACTTCGTTGATGTTGTCGGTTTTTCTTAACATATATGCAAGTTGCTTTGCGTTTGTGTGCGCCAACTGCGGATAACGTCGTCGTCGACGACCGACGGTGACAGATATGGCATGCATTCAAATAAATTTAAAGCTTTGAAACCAACAAAAACAAGGAAAAGCAAGCAACAACGGAAAACGGCTAGAGCATCGCGAGCTACACAAATTTTGCACTTGTACTCTGATGTTTAGCGGATGTATTGCCCCCCGCTCTTCATTGCTCCAATTCACGATTTCCTCTCACTTGTATTTCTATGTACATTGGTGTGTGTATGATCCCCTTCTCAATTTTATCAATATAGGAATTCTCTAACACAAGAAATTATGAATTTCCTCTCTGTATCAAGCTCTCCGTATCAGCTGGTATTGTTGAACAGTGGTACAATTAATTGGAGAATCAAAATAAATGCACAGTTTTATTTTAAGTTCATTCATTAGTCAAAGAGTGGAAGTTTTGTAATAAACGTCGTGAGACTTTACTTACGATGCATTTCTTGCACTTGTCACTGAGGTGTGTTGTTGAATAAGATATTTTCATTGTATTAAAAGAGAACTTGTAACCAAATGTGAGTTAGTAAAATACAAGTCAACGTATGTTTACAAACTAAAAAGCTTAATATATACAAAAGTTACCTTTTTTATTATTATGAAATATTAACTTATACATAGTCTACCGAGTTGTTAAATGATGTTTAGTTGCATCTCACAATGGGCCTAATGCAGCCTTAAATGCAGTCAGGAGTTCTTGCGTCCCCCTTTTTCAACAAACGAACCAACTTATACAAACATACATACATATATAATGTATAATAAAATCTAGAATATAAGTTGAAAATGTGAATACTTGTATGTACTTATTTGGGCAAATTTTTATCAAGGTTTACAACGTTACTTAGATTTATTATTTACTTCTATAGTACTTCTAAATATAATAAGTACGAGTGTTCTATGGAAAACAGATGAAAGCATATCCAGTGAAAAGCTTTTAAATTATACGTTAACACTGTTTTTTTAATTTCAATCGTTGCTCGATAGATGAAAAAAGGTATGCAAAATAATAAAATTATAATTTATACAATATTAAATCATATTTCACCGTTACACTTCAATGAACTTTATATTAGTTTTTTATGAGCGACCTCAAAATTAAAATATTCACCGATATTGCCACTATTATTGTAGAATTTCAGAAAAAAAATTTGAAAGTGTCAACCAAAAAAAAAATTGGTAGCTCCTATTAATAGACTTGATTCAATTTACTGGCCCGCTTGGCAATTTGCTTCAAAATTACTTTCAAATTCAAATTTACCATCAAAATGGGGATTTTTATGTCACACATTTTGCAGTAAATCTATTTGCCGCTTTAGATAATTTAGAGCATTTTTCTCTGTCTAGGTCTACTGTATTCGAATTTGTTTACTTGCTCCCCATTTTCTTGTCAAATTCTCCAAAATTCTTCCTCCTCCACTCTCGCCACACATCATTTCACAAGCAAATACGTAAAAATATATTTATAAATATGCAAACTCACTTTTATATATGAATGCCACTGCTTCATTTTGAGTACAGCGAATGTTGGGCATTCTGATTGGGGTTTGCCATATTTGCCAACACATACCCAGTTATGAAAACCACAAAAGTCGGCATTGCTCTCGGCTGGCGCTCATTGCTTGCTGTGCTACGAAAATGCATGCTTGGGTGTGAGACTGGTGGAGCGCTAATACGAGTGTGTCTAGACTTTACCGTGTTAGCTGCAAATATAAGTATGCACAAGTATGTCTCTATATTTTAGTTATTTAAACTTGTGTATATGTGTGCATTGCCGTAGACGCATATATTTATTCTCGTGCAAATCGGAAAGCTTCGTCGTTGATGTTGGCGCTGTCGTTGGCGTCGTTGCCGTCATCATCCCAAACACATGAGTGTTGTTTTTGTCTGAAATGCGATTGCGTACATATGTGCCACTGTGTATACACAAAGTGTTTCCTTTACTCTGTTGTTGCTGTCGTTGCCATTGCTGCCATTGGTACCATTGCTGCCATTTCTGTTGCTGTTTTCGTTGTCGTCGTCGGTGAATCGTAGCAGTTGCTTGCTTGCTGCTCGCTAGCTACAGCGTTTTGTTACTTCGACTGTAATCGACTTAGAGTTTAAACTACAATTTCAGTTTCGCTGATACCGTAAGAGATAACCGACGTTTGCGTTCGACATAATAATAATAACAGAAAAATTGCAATACGCGTATGGTGTCTCAACAAACTTGCCAGCAAACAAACTGAACGATTTGCAATTCGCAAATTGCGATTGCACTTGTAGTCAAACTCAATATACAATAAATACATATATATATATATGTTTTTAAAACTAGTTGTATTTGTAAATACATATATGAAATTAAAATGAGATTTATTTAAGTTAAAGTATCTTGTCTGGTTTCTGGTTTGTTTAATGTGGATTCTATGAACGCCCGGATGCACTGTCGCGGAAATAAAAGTGACCAATAGCATGTTACTCAGATGTGGTTAAAACGTATACTTACTTGTCAAAGTATAAAGTGACTTGCTCTGTTCTCATGATAATTCAATTCCACGCGTGAATTCCGACTACCCGTGTGTGCATACTATAATTGGTGAAGTCCATCCTTGCGAATTAGACTGCGCCTGTTAGGCAAACATCTACTACTGGCATACTAAAGTGAAATGAATAGCACCAACTGAGACATGCATTCCGAGCAAAAGAAAGAAAATTGGCTTAGCGATCGAGCAAGGATGCAAAAATTTTCAAATTAAGTGTTATTTACATTTTTTTACAAATAGTAAACTTTAAAATGTGACAATTTCACTAAATAAATGCTAAAATATCGTGTATGTATATTTTATTCTTAGAAATGGTATTTGGCGTTGCTTAAAGATTCAACACAAAAACACGAATAATTTTTCAGAATCAAACGTCCTATCCAAATGTACAAAACTAACAAAATACCTCAAAAATTGTAAATGCTGACAACTCTCAGGTACAAAAAAATTGCAAAAGTAACAATAGTGACACCCAACAGTGCAACACAAATTTTAAAGTAAAATAATTCAACTGGAATTCATATCCGAACATAAGTAGATGTTAAATTGTTTTTAATTATCCTTAAGAGATAACTTAAGAAATTGGGAACTGTTTACTATCAAATATTTAAACAAACATTAATCTGGGAACTATTAAAAAATTGGAAACCAAAAATATTGTTTGGTGTATAAAATATTAAAAATATGTATACGAGGGTGAAGTGTTTTTCTGGAATATTAATATAGTTGATGAGGAAAAGTATTATATTAGAAAAAGGGAGGCAGCAACATAGTTACCAATCGGTGCTGAAACGCGATCTTTGTATGGAGAAGGAACAATACCACAACAAATTAATCGCATTCAATGGCAAAATTGAACATCGTAAGCCATTGCTTAGCAAAGAAAACTACAACACAGTTATAGATAACCAGAAAACTGCTAACTATTAGAAATTGTAGAGAAAAGAATTGGCAACGGAATTCACAGTTGGAGGAACGCAGTACAATTCAAGTTTCATAATGATTATGGTGCAACATCTGGTCACAGCCAACACAGCCCACTCGCTCGTCAGTCAGGCAGCATTGTCCTCTGTTGGTTCCTCATCGCCCATTTCCTCATCACCACCATCCACGCTCAATGTATCCTCCTCAGTGTCATCCCTATCGTCGTCAGCATCTCTAGCGTCGAATGCATTGTCTTCACCTACACGTTCACCCTCGCCGGTGGCACTGTCCCAACAGAGTGTTTCCCCATTGGCATCGCCCACGATCGCCACCATAGGCGCCAGTACAAGGAGCAGCTCGAATGATGAGAAGTTATTAAATTGCTGCATTCCACCTGCAAAACAGGACAAGGAGGACAGAAGTTTCGAACGCAATGAGCAAACATGGCGCTCCTCCAACAACAGCAGCGGGGACCAAATATTAATTCGTGCCATAGAATCACATAAGTCCACAACGCAAATGAGAGGCAGCTCTCTGCCAGAATCAACATCCCCTGCCACCAACGACAACAACGATAGCAACGTTTCAACTGCATCCAGTCCGCAGCCTTCGCCGCCATTAGCTACCGCCGAATCTACTACCGAAAGCAATAGACGGCTATTTAGCTGTCCCGAGAAATTTACGGTACTTTACAATCATTTGCGTCAACATAAATATTCCACCACAAGCACGGAGCGCTCGTCTGCCGCATACGAGCATAATCGTCACAGTAGTTCGCCAACTTCTAAGGAGCGTGAGACGTTCGGCGAGTTAGGGCAGCAGGTGCGTCGCACGGTAATCACAAGCAAGTGTCAAAGTAATGGGGAAGCTTTGGCAACGAGTGTATATGATTTGCCCGAGCGTAGAAAAAGCTTAGAAAGACAAACCAGCAATACAATAAGTGCAATGCAGGAGGAGGATGAGGATGAAAATATCGCTGCGGAAGAGGATGGCATAGCCTCTATGGATAACTATAGCGAGGAGGAAGAAGAGGATGATATTGACAGCCCATTAGACCTTTCGGTAAACGCAACGACGCTGCGTAATCGCGATCGTACGTACTCAGAGACAGAATCGGAAGATTCGGGCTCTGGTGTAACGGAAGGAGAGCATGCTCAACTTAAAGCAGAACAAAGATCAGCATACAAGAAGAATTTAATGAAACGATACTGTAAGTGAAAAAGCGTTGTTATCAAATATTGGATTAAGAACTTTCATATAGTATTACATATATTATATATTATATTATAGGAATGTAATATTAGATCTGGAGGCCATACATTCAACAGCCCTATTGAATTAATAAATAAAATATTAACAAAAGACCCATTAAATATTATAGAGATTCCATTCCTGACTGTGTTATTGGACCTTTATATTTTATCATATATAAAATTGTTTATATGAAAATATCATAGGTCATGTGGCCTTCCGTTAGTGAAGCAAGGTGAAATAATTACACAGACATATTCCCAAAGTTTATCAATTCTATCAAAAAGCAGAAGAGAGGGGTTAATGATCATCTAAGTTATCTGATTAGATGGTCTCGCAGTCTTTTGACCTCAGGTCGACTGAAAATTTACTAAAGAAGTGCCAGTCTTATTGACTCGAATAATTTCAAACAAAGGACATACTACTAAATTATAAATTTTATAAGATTATTTAATTTTGATAACTAAATTCTATTATAGCAAACTTTATGAAAAAAATTTAGTTCGTTTTAGCTTTTTAAGATTAAGATTAAGTGGTGTTCGTCATCTTTTGGCACAGCTGTATGCGCTGTATTAATATTAATGCGTCTGATCTACTTAGAACTACTCGTAAAAAGACAAAATCATTTTCTCAACTTATAAAATTCTTCTTTTTATTTATTCCTCTTTAATTTCGATATGGTACTGTGCCTAGCATATCAGTATATATTTTAAAGCTTTCAACATTTCGAAATAATGTTCATATGAGCGTATGTAGGTATATCGTACAATAGTTGCTAAATTTAAAGTTTTTCTGCACTTCCAACATTGTATTCATTCGACACCGCGACTTAAGCATGAATGGGAAAATAAATAAATAAGTGAATCGAAAATTTTCCAGCTAAGCAGGAAAATATGACGAAATCACTGAATTTGCCAACCACCGACCGACGAATCACCGTACCCAACAGCCAGATAACCCCATAGTGGAATATAGGAGCAGACCGACATCCAGACTATCAGCCATTCAGCCATTCAGCCAGTCAACAGACCAACTAACCAGCAACAATTTCGTACTTTTTATGTAAAATAAAACGACAAACTGTAGGAAAAAGCACACAAAATGAAACAAAGCAAAACAATAAAAAAAAATAATAACAGACAAAATTGTAGTTTGAAATATCGTAATTTCCGCTGTGAAACTAAGGCTTACCGCCGTATTTTTAATAGTCACACACGTACTTGCACTTTTGCATGTAGAAACTATTTAGCTTTGTACGCATGTGTGTGGATATAACTTATGTATGTACATCCATATATACATAGATGGCTGTTCAGTTTTACTTTTGGTGGCATTCGCAACTGAGCCGCATTAAACGAAAGCAGCAACGCGCCTCTCTTTAATAACTCCACAGAAACGTGGTGCTGCCGTTATTCATATATGTATATATACTCAAATATTTATATATATATGCATACATACATAAAGCTTGCGAACATACTTACATAAATTGGTGTTGATTTCGCGCGTTTCATACGCGTAACAGTTTCCTAACCCACCTCAACAATTTTATCGATTATTTTAGGTAGTAAACAAAATGCTGTCAGTCTTCTTGGTAATGTCTATTAGCAAATATGTATACATATATATATGTATATATACATAGTACATATATATGTATATATACATAAATATGTATGCTATATATATATATATATGCATATGTATGCAAATTATTAAGTCATGTTTATGCTAGTGTCAGAAGGTTGGGCAGTGGGTTAGCTAGTGCACAAGCCGTCATACAAACTGAATATATATATATATATAAGTTGTAAGAAGTAAAATTGGATATACTCCGCAAATAATTAGGGCATTTCAATGAAAAATTCGGGCAAATTTGTTTAAAGTCTGAAGGTACAGAGAAAATCATACTTTGTCCAGCTATTATCTAAATGATGCCAGCCCTTCATTGTGTGAGGGATTTAGATATTTCTCAAGACTCATATTAAGTCACTTTCAAAGTGGATGAAGCCAAGGTCATTGTAAACAATAAAGTAGGTCTTATTTATGTTCATGAAGTATCTCCAAACATCAAGTTTGTCCTATTTTAGTGCAACGAAAAATGACTATTAAAAAGAAGTTATAAATCGTTATAAACGTATATGAGTAGTATGTGAATACACATGTAGACACAAACATATATGATTCTGGTTAAATATTTTAGTATTATAACTATAGAATGGGAAGTGCTCAAAAAGCATACACATTGTCTATCCAAATAAGAGTTTATATGAATACTAATGTTTTAATAAAAAAAAAAATTAAATAGCAAATCGGTATGAATCTCAATTCTCTCTACTCGTTGTTCAGAAATGGTATAAAGATAAGTAGAAGTAAATCCGGAGTTACTTTCACGGAATCAAATGCGATGTTTTTGCTGCATATCTCAAAGTGGCGGTAAATATAATAAATACTGTTTCAGCATAATTCAAGGACTTTCCTTAATATATGGGTAAATATATATATATATATTTTTTTTTCAAAAAAAAAATTTAAGTAAAAGTCGCGTCGCCATTCATCTCCTGCCAATGTATTATCTCTCTGCATGGCATGTTTTTGTTCAGAAATAAACGTGAAAAATATATTATCAAATTAGTCCGGAATCTTTGATTGGTAAATTGGTACACGACATCTAAAGAATAATTGTATCATTTACATATGCTTTTCAAAATAACTAAAACTTTTAGATTTCGATAAAGAAAGGAACTAACTTCGATTGACATACTATTAACAACCAGTCGAAAATTACGGTTTAAATTTAAATAATTTTGCAACTCTATGAAATAATTTTTTAAATTAATTGTTACAAACATTAAAAACTTATTTATGTTGTAGAATGCCTAAATTTTTGCATATTCATTAAAGTTGGTTTTAAGAAATTGGGCTATCCTAATGTATCCTAACATTCGTACATTCGTCGATTACATTATATCTGGTGTGCTTATTTTCATCGACATTTTCCCTCCGAAGTTTAAATAAATAAATGTACTCTCAGTCATGTGTGAGTTTTTCTGTGCGTATTCCGTTCTGGACAAAACGAAGGCAGTAAAAGTTTGTGTGCCACTTGCCAGCGCACATTACAGGCAGTAAACTGCGTTTGTTGGCACATTGGCAAATTTATCGTGCATGTGCCTGTGCTACGCTGAAACTGAAAGGAAATGCGTTCACTGAAATTACTAACTAATGCACAAATGTAGTGTATACGTGTACACGTACAAGCTTATATACATACTATTTACCATAATCTGCGGAATATGTACAACGTCACTAACATCACAAAATGAAGCAAAATACAGCAAGAAATAGTAAATTTCAGTTCACGACGCGACCAACGTCGACGGCGACAGCGATGCTATAAATGCTGGACTTGATCTATATAACAAACTAAAAAGCGGGCTAAGAAGACAACCATCCAACAGACTCTCTGAAAGCTTGCCTACCAGTCGGCCCATCAGCCTGAAACTCAGTGAAGTATGTATTTGTATGTATGTTCTCACAAAGAATAAAGGCAAAACAAAAACAAATGACAGCAGAGTTTGCAGGGTAATCGTTTGGAGTGGGTTTGTGTGCCCAGAAGGTGAGAAAGTGAAAAAGGCCTACAACATGTCAACAACAAACACTTTACAAGAGCAATACCAGCAATGGCGACAACTACAAACACACATATATATCACCACACACATGCATACCCTATATAAATGAGCTTATATACAAGATGGTAGTTTGGTGATTGGTACTCAGGGCTTGAGTGGGCTCATTGCCTTCCTGACGCGACTTCGGTATTTTATTGTAATTGTCTTATTGTATTGTGATTGTCTGTGCCGCACTGCTGGTACTCACAATGTAGAGATGTTTGGAGAAATGTACTGAGTAATATTTTCACCAGACTATAGGAAAGTCAGCTAGTCACACTGAAAGCTCGCTGCCAACTTGGAAGCCAAGCCGACTAATGCTCAAACATAACAAAAATTTTCTTGAGGTAGGTTGGGAGCATTATATAAACTTTTGCTTTTATGATATGTATGTATGTGTTTGTGTTTGTAGTCATTGTGGGCCGGTGTTAGATAGCTTTTATGGCCCTAGTTGGATTATTTATTTATTTTCTGATATAGTTATTTGATAGTAGTGAATAGGGTGTCCGCAGCCTAAATAGTTGGCAATTCAGTGTTATTCTTTACTTCTTAGTATAGTTAGTCATCGGGTATTCTAATGTGTTTTGACTGCGACTGAAATCTCCTACCGACTTCCTTGCTAGCAAAGTCTACATTAATATACATTGATTTAATGCTAAATATTTTAAAGTTTTATTCTTTTTTATTTAATAAAACAAGACTTTCTCACTAATTGACCTGTGATAATAAATTTTAATTATAATAAATAATTTCCTCACTAATTTTCCTCCTAGTTAATATACTTATGTATAATTAGTAATAATAATTGAAATTCACTCGACATTATCTAAAATATGGTTATGAGAGTAAGTAAAGAAAAACCATCCTTACAAACGATGGTGAAATTCCAAAACACATTATAAATATCGAAACTTTATAAGTTTGCTTTTCATAAATTTGAAAATCGGTTTCAAATTGACCTTTATAGCATTGCAATCAGTTTTTAATATTCTCACAACATGTTGCAACAGAGTATAATAGTTTTGTTCACCTACGACGAGACGAGTTGAATTCCGAATGACTGTCTGTCCATCCGTCCGTCCGTCCTTCCGGTTGTGCAAGCGATAACTTGAGTAAAAATTAAAATGTCTTGATGAAAGTGGTACACATGTTGTTTTGTAACCATAAGAAGGTTGGTATTGCAGATAAGCGTAATCGGATAAATGCCACGCCCACAAAGTGCCGTTAAACGAAATCCTATAAAATGCTTTAACTAAACTCCCAATAGAGATATAAAACTTAAATTTGGTACAGGGAATCCTAGTGGGAGGGGCATATGTGGGTTGAAATTTTCTGAAAAGTAGATATGGCCCCGCCCCCTAATGGGTTCAATGTACATATCTCACAAACAACTAAAGCTATATGAATCAAACTTTCTGACCAGGATGGTACATAAATGTTTCAAAGGAATCGGTGTAAAAATTGTACAGTGAGAGTGGCACTACCCATCTTAAGGTGAACTTTTATATCTCGGGACCTGCTTTTCCAATTTCAACCAAATTATATTGGTGTGTGACATTAGATACATCCTTATGTTACGGTGTGAAAATAGGCAAAATCGGAATACAACCAATTAAATTTCTAATGATTCTTTCTCTCTACATATATAAATCAACTACCAATAAAGATACTGGAGTGAAATTTTGCACGGAGTATATTGAGGGTATTCAAGTCCCCAGATGCCGAATATGTGCAATATATATGCGTAATGTGTAATATTAATGGGAGGTATAATAAATTGCTTTCAAATTCGTATGAGGATAAAAAATTTATATAAATATATACAGCATTGGTCAAAATTAAAGCACGACCTACTACGGTATTTGAAATTACTGTTACTGAAATTACTTAAAACAAAGAAATGAGAAATTAAAACATTTTGAATATATTATTTTTAATATATTCATTTATAATAAAATAACATAATTGTTATTATTTTCCACTGATTAAAAGTTTTACCTTTTAAAAGTTAAACCTAAAATAAAAGTTATTTTCTTTAAAAAGAAAATTTCTTTTTAAAGAAAATTTCTTTCTTTTCTTTTTCTTTTATTTCTTTTAAAAGTTTTACCTAAATTATTTAATAATAGTCCAAAATTCAGTGGTCAAATCTATAGTAACCCTTTTAATATTTTTTAGTAAAGTATGTTCAGCTTTAAATGAGTCAGTTAAATATTTACAAACATATTGGGGTGCTTAACAGGACTTCTCCTAAACGCATTTCAACGAAGTTTTGTAAAAATTCTCATTTTTGCAAGCGATTTGATAGTTCAAGTTTCAAGACGGAAAAAAGCATTCCCACAGGATAACTTTTTCATCAAAAAACACCTCGTATATAATCCAGTAATTACTTCCGACAAAAAAAATTAATTTGTCTATTTGTTTGTCGGTTAAGGAATGTATATTTGGCAGACGGCCCATTGAAGCACGGTTGTTTAATCAACGACCGTCCAAGTAAACATGCGTCTCAGCAAGAAATTTAAGTAAGGAAGGGCTAAGTTCGCAATTTGCAAGAATCAAAGGAGCGGAAATACTTTCAGTATCAATCATATTTGGCATCGTATTAACTTTTACTTTGGGTCATATACTTATAAAGTCAATCTAACTAGGACAAATCGTCTTTGTGTAATATTACATTTTCATAATATTAGTGCTGTGGGAAGGTACAACAGTCATACGTTTATTCACCGAATTACATAATATTATACGAATATTCCCATTTAATTTTATTGAAACATCTTTTTTGAAAATATTTGCGATATAAACTCAACCAACGTAAATCATTATATTAGAGGTATAGGGTTTAGTTTAAACACTTACTTTTTTAATATTACACGTATTCACATATATAAATGGTTTAAAGTCAGCTGGACAGTCGGAAATCACTATATCGGGTAAACTGGGGATAGGGGATGGTTTGAGCAGACAATATTTATTTTTGGCATTAAACTAAAACATGGTCGAGTTAATTTTACTAAGATAACTCACAATTTTACAGATCTATTTGGCATAGAGTACTAGAATAACGATAATCATTATATGTAGTATATTCAAAGATTATACGTTCATTTAATTTTGCTAAGATATTTTACATGTTGACCGATATACACGGTATAAAGTTAAGCAGAATTTTTAAAATTCTCATATTAGCTATATGGGCACTAAGCAAAGTAATGGCCGGATTTTATGAATTTTTTGCATCAGAGCACATTTTTACAAGGAAAAGATGTTCTCTGAATTTCATTAAGATATTGGTGCTTAAGTTATGTACTGTAAAATGAAGGAATTAGACTGAATTTAAAAATCTGTTATATGGGAAGTAGGCGTGGTTGTATTCCGATTTCGTAAAGTGTAATTTCACGTACCAATTTTGTTTGGAATTGATGTAGCCCAGTCCCTGAGATATACGATTTCACCTAGGAGTGAGCGATGCTGCACTCATTGTTAAATTTTTCCACCAATTCCAGCGAGCACTTTTAGTGGTTTTCAACATAACCTTTGTATGGGAAGTGCGCGTGGTTATATTTGATTTCACTCATTTTCCTAGTGTGCGAGGAGGTTGTGGTAAGACTCGTTTTGAGTAATTTTGGTTGATATAGTTTTAATGGTTTGTCAAATATATACATTAATCCTAATAAGGGGCGGGGCCGATCCCACTTTCAAACCATTTTCAACGCATAGATATCCTCCCTGCTATGATTCTCTGTACCACATTACAGTTTTACATCTTAATTGGGAGCTTAGTTAACGCATTTTATAGGTTTTCGTTTAACTACATTTTGTTGGTGTGGCAGTAATCCGATTACGCACATCTGCAATACCAATGTCCTCTGAGTACCAAAGAACATGTATAGAAGGTTGCGTCAAAATATCTCTTGCACGGGAAGGCAAAATTAAAGAATTGCAGCAGTTATCCAAAATAATAGACTTTCTGCGAAATATTAGCACAGAAATATATTTATTGATGCAAAGATAAGGGGAGTTGTAGTTTTGTTCATTGAATTTCTGAATGCCATGAACTATTTTGGTGAAACTTTTAAAATAAGAAGAAAGTAATAACAATTATTTTATTTTACTATAAGTGAATACATGACCATATAAAATAAATTAGAAGTTTTTATTTCTCATTTCTTTGTTTTAAGAAAAACAGAAACTTCAAAAAACATACAAGGGTGCCTTTGGGGGGTCTTGGCCAATACTGTATATACATACATATATTAAATAGTATGTATGAACATACTTATCATATATTTGTAGGCAAAGAAACATTTAATAAATACATTTTTATCCGGAAGGTACGAAGAATTGTTTATACCTATATACATGTATACATACTGAATATTATAATGTATACGCTTTTATTTATTTATTCACTAAGTAGGCGTTGAGCGAAGAAATCGTATAAATGAGTGTGAAATTTCGAGAAATCTGAGTGAACGCCTCTCAGGGTTCTTTTCAAACACAACTGAGTATGGTTGTATGTACAATTATATATTGTATGTGCATACAAGTCAGAATATAATAAAACGTAATCAGCCGTGGTATCATTAAAATGTGGCAATAACAACAATAATTAACATAAAGTTCCAAAAAATGCAAAAAGAAACTCTCCGTCCGCATGTCTGTACACATGTACAGACATGTATGTATGTATTTATATTATCCGAAAGACCTTGAACTTGAGACTAAATTTCCAAAATGCGCGCATTCGTTCACACTCGCGCTGGCAACCGAACGGAACAACAAAGCAACAATTAAGCAACAGCAACAGTACCTGCGTTGACTCCGCTGCTACCACCACCGACGATTTATCGAAGAATCCAACAAAAAATTCACTTTATTTTCGATGGCGCTCTTCGGTCATACAAAGTCATTGTACATACATACGTATGTGTATCATACATCTGAGTACGTATGAAGACAATTGGAAACAAGTGCTCCCACATGCAACGTTATGACAAGCCAGTGGCTCTTCAAAGAACAGGAACTATATTTCAGCCAAAGCAAATGTGACGACAGCTCTGAGCTATAGCCGAACTCCCACCAAACAAAAACATTCATACGAATAGATGTACTTATAACCGAAATTGTCTGCCTATTTGTTTGGTTCAACAGTAATTGATGGAATAACTGACAGAATACAAACAATGCAGCATTTCCTCTCCTCACCATACTGTAGCCTAGTACACACATGCCATTTGAGTTAGCTGCTGTTCCTGTTTGTTGTGTTCCCTTTCGTTCCTTGTTTGTTCGAAGAAATTTCAATATTTTTTGTTGTTGTGAACACAGAACTCCTGTATATTATAAATAAATTAGTTTCAGTCAAGCACCAATATGTAGGAGTAACAAATTTTGAGGCGCACAAAGCGAAAAAAAAAAAAATTGCATGCTTTGTTGCATATATACAGATATATAACACACACACGCCTGCACATGCAAATACGTAATTCTAATCGCCTAACGTGTGTACGTACATACGTACATTTGTTGTGAATGCACATAATGAAACAAGCTAGTGCCAAATAATGGATATGGACATAATGCGGAAATAGAAATGTAAACGAACATTATATACCACGCGAATATAAAAAATATAAATAGAATTAAATACATTGGAGCTCGAATTATCTATAGTAAAGCCGTTTGGCTTTATTAAATTGAGGTTGTTATGAGAAATAGGCAGGGCCGTAGTTCAATTTTTCCGGTTTTAAACTTTTTCCGAATACGAATTGGAACAGGTATGTACCAATTGTGTACAGAGGACGTTGCGCTTTACGTGGGTACCTGCCGTTGTACAGCCCAACTTCACGGTGTTCAAAAACACAACGGATCAATACAATGCGTCGATCAGCGCCCCGTTAATAATAGCTTTCGCTAAAACCAACGGTACCGATCGGCATTGTGGAATGACACAATAACCACCTTGGTGGGGTTCGAGGCCTATCTAAAACCTCTGCCTTTCTATGGGTCGGGCACCCGGTTGCAATGCAACTCCACACTGAACTGTACCGCCCCAGACTGTTCTAGCCGCATTCAGGTATTAAACCACAGCCACCACGATACTCCCCGAAGGGCCTACCGCAATGACCAGGATGGAGCGACAAGCAACTCCACCGGGCCCCTGCTCCCCGTGGCACCAGAATTAAGTCTCCGGTCAGACCTTGTAGCCTAAAGGCTACTACCAGTTGAGTTACCCATTCATCTCGACTGGTGGCATTTGCAGCTTGAACTAAAATGCCGCTTTAAGTGTGTGCATAATACATTTAAAGTGATATAAACTTAGTTCAAGCTAAGTAATATAGCACTATTTCTGACATCGCTAAGCCTATAGATTGAGCAAAGTCTATTTCAAATGCAGTGCATATTGTGGATTTTAGTCGCCTCGTACGACAGGCATGCCTTACCGCGGGTTATTCTTATCCCCCGACCCGCAGGGGGACCAATTGTGTACAAATAAGTGTAGCATATTCCGAGAGTGTAAAGGAAAACCAAACACTATAAAGTCAGCGTTCCTATTTCTCTATTTTTCTAGAAACTCCAAATTTTAGAGTTAGTTATTAGAGTTATTAATAGTTCAGATATAAACCCAGGCAAAAGACACATATTGTTGGTAAATTGAAGCAAAGAACACCCACCTTATTCAAATTAAATAAAGTTGTAAATCTACCACCTCAATAATTGCGCATAAATAAATATACATATATTGTAGTGAAATAAATGCCTCAATAACTGTTATACAAAATACTCTTTTCCTAATTTTGCTAAAGAAGAATTGATGAAGTTACTTTTTTGTTTTTAATAATGAAAAACATGATTGCGCTGATACAAATATTTGTAAAGCTACTAATAGAGTTATAGGGTCTTTGTGACTTGATGATTCTAAATATGTAAATAATAAGCCTATTTCAATTAGGTTGTTATCGATTTTTGAATCAATTATACACCCATGGAGAGTCATAGATTCAAAGGAGGAGAAGTGATTCTCCCTATGTTCATATAACTGTTTAGCCGTTCGAAGATCGGCTGATAATTCTTATGGCAAGGAGAAATCTTTATTCATATGAATAATTTTCAAATTCATTTTTGAATCCACCACCCACAAGGTAAGGCAACCAGTAACGTAGGCAACAAATTCGACTCCTGCGGGAAAATGGTCTGATCGAATGTGCATACGACCCTGTGTATAAATAGTTAACTATAAATAAACCAGTCAGTCAGTTGCGCACGTGTGATTGCTTCAAGTGAAACAAAAATTTGTATACTATACACATGTAAAATATTGCAAATACTTGTTCAGGTTTTACAGTTTTCTTTTTACGTTCCTCTGTCTCCCGCTTCTATGGTTGTTATAAGTTTCGATGTTGACTTTTTGTTTTTACCGCTGCTGGGTTTTTATTCATTGACCTACTATCCAAAATGTGATGCAACCGAATCGAGCGCGTTAAGTACAACAAAGTTTAAGACACAGGTAAAGGGGTAATGGCAACTCATGCAGCGAAAATAAGCACCCGCAACATACACAGCACAGAAAAAACCTCTGTAAAAACAACAATTGCAATAGCAATGGCAATAAAAGAAATAACAAAACAAAGGCAATCCATTAACATCAGATAAGAAAGCCACGAAACAGGTAGAAGAGGTGCTTGTAGTAGCTAAAATGGGTCATATTGGCAATAACAGACAGAGCGAGGCTTAAACAGTTAGATACACGAAAAAGTGGGTGTGCCACTACAACTCTGAGAATTTTTACGCTCCTCAATAGCTATTTGTCGAAAACATTTAAAGGTCACAGTTCGAGCCAAATGGGTTGCAGAGACTCCATTTACAGACTGATAGTACGCTGCGTATGTGCAATAAACATTTCCGCAACAAGTATACCCTCAGTAAACTGCATACATATGTATGTATATATATATGTATGTATATATATATGTATGTATATATATATGTATGCTCCATGACCATGTGTATATGAAATGTATATATTATAACAAGTAGGTAAATCGTAATTTGCAAGAATCAAAGGCGGAGAAATACTTTCAGTATCATTCATATTGGCATCATATTAACTTTTATTTTGTGTGATAAGCTCATAAATTCAATGTAACTAAGGCAAATAATCTATATTCATGATATTAGTGCTGTAGGAAAGTACAACAGCCATTACTTTTTACATACTTTTATTACAGAATGATATACTACTTATATATATACTAATCTAAATTTTCTCAATTAATTTTGTTGAGACATCTTCTATGGAGTATTTGCGATATACTCAACTAATATATATCAATAATACTCAACTAAAGCGGCAAAATTTAATGTATTGTATATATGAAAAAAAGTCAACCAAAAGAACGGAAATCATTATATTAGAGGTATGGAGTTTAGACCAAAGTTCACCGCCAAACCATATCATTGTTAAGAAAACACTTAATTGCTTTAAAATAACACATACATTGACTCAGTCTAGTAAAGCTTTCTATCTATCCATTATTTTTGCATTAAATTAAAGTTTTTATTTAGCATAGTAAGAATGATCCGATTTAGGTCAAATATGGACCGTTTTGTTCCACAGCGTGTTACTATTTTGAAGGTAATTTCTTAAAGAAACTGAGACAGTCGATTTTCACAAGCTTCTTTTAAAACGAATTTTTCATCGACAATGCCCGGCTTTAAGGTGGGTGCCTGTGAACCTCCCAATCAAGCTCCCGAAGTAAAACCTTACGTTATATAGAGTAACGTCATCTAATGGCAGCATAATGGGTTTCTTTTTACTAGACCTAATATAAACGGTTTAAATTGATTGACTCTAGGGGAAGGTCTGAGCATATAACATTTACTTTTGACATTAAACTGTAGTAAGCTTAAGAACATATTCCATAATTTGGCTGACAAATTCGGAGTAAAGTCTCCTAGAATAACTTGTAACACTAGGCTAGGGGAAGTATTAGCCCGACATTATAAATTGTTGGCATAAGGACACATTATTACTAGGGAAAGATGCTCTCTGAATTTCATTTAAAGATCTCACAGATTGACCGATATTTTCTGTTTAAAGTCAGTCACATTCACTGAGGACCATATATTAGGTATATCTGTTTTTGAAAGTTTTATTCAAATATTTCCATTGGTGCTTGATTTATATACTGTAAAGTGAAAGAATCAAATGAAATTTAAAATGTGTTATACGAGGTGTGTTCAAAAAATAACGGAAAATTTCGTTTTTAAAAAAAAATATTTATTCATTCATCTACATTAATGTTTTCGCCTTCAAATAATCTCCATTCGATATTATGCACTTATGCCAGTGCTTCTTCCAATCGTCGAAACTCTTCTCAAACTCGATTTTTAGGATAGACTTTAGCTCCTTCAGCGATGCGCTTTTATGTCATCTATACTTGTTAAACGACGGTCCTTTAAGGTTTTCTTTATTTTCGGAAATAGGGAAAAGTCACACGGTGCCGAATATGGAATGTTATTATATTTCATCCATTTTCACATGATACGAGGTGGTACTGGAAGGGCTTATTCTAAGCAAGTTTTGTTGACTTAGCTTTAGTGGTTGGTGAGAAATGTACATTAAACTTTTTAGAGGGGGAGTCATACCCACTTTTTAGAAATGTTTAACCCACATATGGGAGTAGTTGTCTGTATCAAATTATAGTTTTGTATCTAAATTTGGTGCTTAATTATAGACTATATAGGTTTTCGATTAATGGCATCTGTGGGTGTGGCAATTGTCCGATTCTGCTATCTGCAATATCAACCTTCTCATATTGCAAAGGAACACGTGTACCAAATTTCATCAAGATATCTTAATTTTTACTTAAGTTATCGCTTCCACGAATGGACAATCAGACAGTCACCCGCAATTCAAATCGTCTCGTCATCATTTATATATCATATATATAACTCTATATCTATCTTTTTCAGTTTTAGGTGTTGCAAACAACCTCTGTTGCAACATGCTGCGAGAGTATAAAAATATAATTGTTAATATAAACATTGAATTAAGCAAATTAATAACTTTTCCATTTGTAAGCCTCATCCAAAAATTTTTAGAAATATTTTAAGGAGCTAAATAAAAATTTTAGGATAGTGCAAGAATTTCTTTCTATATCTCAAATTGTTCGGATGAATATGTCTAGCTCACATCTTTCGATTAAAACTTTAGGAAAAAATTAAACTCGTCAGACTCGGTAGTTTATTCAATTAGATTAACAGAAGTAACATATTTCCAGTCAATACATTTCTTTATGTTGGTGTGGTTGATTTTGTCGGATGTCTTCTGGAAGGAAGAAAAGATATGTTTGTCATTTCTTCGACCTTTTAGCCGTTTCACTTTACAGAAGTTGCCAACTGTTGGCCGTGACGCTTTTTACCGCATTCACTACCGTAAGCGGTATCGATTTTGTATTGCCATTGTAGCACAAACAACTATTTACTTACTGCAATCAAGCATTGCTTATAAATTTATGCACATAGATACATACAAGTGTACATCCATATCTACTAACACAGACTTAAGTACATTACGTTTGCAAAACATACGGGTCCACCCGCACCAGCAAAACATAAAGAGCAATGGAACAAGGATTTATAGCTCAAGTGAAGCGGGAACAAACACTCACAGCCAAACACATAGTCCGCAGTTGCGTGTGTTAGTCTAGAGAAGTCAAAGAATGGGTACACAACTATGAAGCAACCCATCACAACTTACTCGAACACACTGGGCTATTGCACAGTAAAAACAACAAGAGTTGGTATAAAGCGAACAACAACGACAACAACAACAATAACTACAATAACTACAATAGTGGCAATAAAAGCATAGTGTATGTAAACGCACAGCGGCGGCAGCGTAGCGATTGCAAAAAGCAAAATAACAACATGCAATAATGCAGCCAACAAAGCATAAATTGTGAACGACGACTACTACTATGCCGACAAGCCTTGACCTGATTTCTCTTCCTCTCTCGCGGCCACACGTTCGTCGTATGCACATTGCTGGCATTTATGTATTTGCATGTATGTATTTACACATGAATAAGTACATTTGTATGAATGGATGTAAGTATATAAGTTATATACACAAGTGTGTGCAGCACTTGGGCATATTTTCATATTAACAATATGATGAGCATATAAACGTATATGTATGCATAAATGCAAATACGAATATATTTGTATTACATCGCTTCCATGCAATTATCCGGTTGTGTTGCTGCGCTGCATCTCTCAGTTGGTTTCTGCATGAGTTAGACTGCAGTGCAGCGGAATTGCATATCTCTACAAGCGCTATGCATCGCAGTCATTCAGACAAGCGACCCAGGCTCATCGGCATATACAATGTCCACGCGCTCTCACTATAGGCACATTACTCAACAGCTAGTGATCGTTGTTGTAGCGAATATCCACCACTAAGCCAATTGCTTGAATGCAATCGCAGGCAGTGCTGCATTGCAAGAATGTTGCTGTCGGCTAAAGAACTGTTTGTCAACCCCCAAACATTTCTCGCTTTGCTCGCTTGCATTTTCATGAATTCGCTCTGCCCAAGCGTGCGAACAATGGGGTGATTAGAACTTTTATTGAAAAAAGAAACCTTTGTAACAAACTTTGTAAAATTTAATAGCTTTTTCTTTTCTCGCAAAAATGTTGTATTTGTTCTGTCCTATGCACAGGCAGTTCAAATTTAATGTTTCTTTCACAAACTTTTTTCAGGTTCGTTTGTTTTTCAAATGTTACATTCTAACCCGGAAAGAGGGCAACATTTTCTATCCTTCTCAAAACGTAGGAGTAAGAGTTAAATTCCGGATATTTTTGATAGCTATTTTTTTAAATCAAGTTTTCACTAAATAAAATTAATCGGTCAGATGTATTAAGCTCGGTAATGGAAATTGCGAATGTCTTGATGGATTCATCCTCATCCTCACCTGAGAATGAAATTGGGATGCTAGTTATTGGAAGAGATTCACTACGTAGAGTAAAAAGATTCGTAGAAGAGGTTGTAAGGTTGATAAGCATTTTTTCATTATATTCGTAAATTACAATTTTTATTTTTACAAGCAGTTATTTGTTGGTCTTTTCCATGCAAACAATTATCCTACATGAACGAAAACAATAGAACGGCTGATCCATGATGTAATCTTGATATGTAATGACGCAACAAAGAGAAAGAAGAGGAGAAAGAAAACTATTTAGGTATATATTGTTTTTGTGGAAACTTTTGTAGTTTTACAATCATTCGAATGATTTTAATTGTATTAAAATGTATAATATTGAAGAATTTCGCGATATTAATATTTCAATTTGTTTTATTCAAAACACACATTAACTGACATATGCTTGATAAAGTAACCTTGTAGAAAACCGCTTATAATATTTTAAGCTAAATACACGTACGTATCAGACATAAATACATATTTACAATGTATCCTTTTATGTTTTTTCGAAAATATGTGTATTATCTATCGATATCTAGAGATTTGCTATTTACCGTCTGTGCATTCAATTACTCGCTAGGAATATTTAGGTGTGTTCTATTCGTCACTGTACCACTGTGCGTCACTTGCTGCGCTGCGTTTCGTTTTTTAGTCATTCGTGTGCGCCTATTTGAGAGCGTTTGTACCACAGCGAAGTGTAGTGGCACCGATAGAGAGTCAAATTATTTAAGTTTGATGGCTACTAATACCAAATCACAGCATCAGGTGATAGAGAATAATGAAAATACACTTTTACTTTTAATTTTCTTCGCTGCACTTCAATGCACCGCCGCTTTGGTGGAGATGATAATTGCATACAGTTATTGCTTTTACTGCTTTTGTATTCGTTTTTGTGACAATACTGGGGAAAGCAAAGTGGCATGTGACGACCACGCTCACGAAACCCGTTTCACGACCGTGATAAATTGCATGAAATTCTGCACTCCACTGTCACTTTTGCTTGCGCATTTTCTCAATTTCTTTTTGTTGTTTGCTGCAATTTCGATTTCATTTTCATTCCGCTATTCGCTTTTCCTTTCTTCGTCGCTTGACTATTTGCAATTAATTTAAAAAGTGGTGTCCGCGTCATGCTACTATGCTATGTACAAACGTGCTTGCACGTTGTTGTTGGTGTGCGATTGTGTTTGTATATTGCGCTATATGTTTGTTGTAGGCTTGCTGACTTGGGAAAAATAAATATTTTCACAATTACTAATTTAGTCCCAGTTGACAGTTGTTTGGCTAGTTGTTAAGCTGTTGGCTGGCTGCTAGCAAACCGGGTCAATGTCATTGTGGACTCGCTAGTCACAGCAGAGGTGCATTGTTTTTGATTGCTGCTCGCTTCGACGCGCCTCTTAGCTTGGCCGAGCGTAGTTTTAAAATGTTCATTATGGACGGTGATGACGAGGCTTAGAAGTTTCTTGAACACAACAAGTTTGTTAGGCGAACTTGAACTAGTAGTATTTTAATATAAATTATGAACGGAAACGGAAATGGGTTTCATATTGGGTAAATTTTTCTTCTTACACAAATAATATTTGCCCAAAGTGTTTACTGTTATAAATTTGTCTATCTTTGTCATCTTATCATATGTAGAATATACAATGTACTTATGTATGTTCATGTGTAAGGCTTATAATAGTTGGAATTCTTGAGTTTCTATGGAATTGTTAATACAACGTTACAGCATATTTCCGTGATGCATAAACTTGCAATTTGTATTTCCACCTAACTTCAACTACTTCTCAAGTCGGGAAACTCCCGTGACCACAGTAGGTGGGCGCAGCCCAGTCGTTTGCCACCCAGTAACCTGCTGCCACATGTGAGCACACGCTTTTCCCAATCAAACCGGTTAAATGAGAAAAAAATTCATCAACTAGTTGCTTTTGCACATAAGTTTATACCTTTTACTATAAAAACAAATGAGAATAAAATTTTATTGCAAACATGCATATCACACAACGTTTCATTTATTAGGAAAATCACTAGTAAAATTTCGGAGATGAAAATATTTGACTATTTATTTTCTATTATTCTATTATTATTATTATTTCTTCTATTCACAGATACGGAAATACCAGTTATAAAACAATCAACAAGTCCTGGTCCTTTGTTGACACACCATCAACATCATCATCATCAGCAACAACAGCAACTGCAGCAGCAACAACCATCGCATCAACAACCACAGAGCAATACGTACGCGGGATCTCCAAGTGTTATACACATAAAAGCCGAACAAAGCGCTGTACTTTCTCCACCACACCACCAGCAGACAGTCCAACAACAACAACAGCAGCAACTTGTTAACGGCCTGTCACAGCATGGCGGCCCACTCTCAGGGTCAGGTGCAAATAACCAACTCCAACCACTAGCAATACCACACCGGCCATTGCTACACAATCTGCTAAGTGGTGGCTCGATACATAATTCACATCATAGGACCTACGGATCAGCTACAACAGGTAGGAAACACTCTCTTATATGTGATTTATAATTTAGAGTCAAACCAAAAGTTTGAGCTATTTCATCTCACACGTAAACGAAAACTGGAGTTCTTCATTATAAAAGGCAAAATAATACTTCATTTAACAAATATTGTATCTCAAAGGTTCCTTTCCTCCAAGTCCTGCCGATAGTGGAGTCTCTGACGTGGATAGTTCTAGTTCTGGAGGTCAACCGTGCAGTGATGAGATAAAAGCGAGGCTTGGAATACAAGCTCATTGTCACCCGCATGCATCTCATATACCGTCAGGAACATTTCTACATCCCAATCTCTATCAAAATTCAGCATCCTTACGGAATATATGGAATCGAAGTGTAGGAAGTAAGTGAATACAGTTTATAGGACTTTTATTGACACACTAAAACTTCTTGAGCTGAACTTAAAAGTGAAAAGTGAAAAGATGAAATGTGTACATATAAAACGCCATTCTAGAGAATCAAACAATTAAACGTTTTGCATATTTTGACGACTGTTCAAAGTTGAAATAAAGTTAAAGGAGTTATGGTAAATATTGCCCAATAATTATATTTAATTCCAAAGTAAAGCCTTCATTTAGTCCGGTCATTTGGCTCACTCCACCCATTAATAATGCAAACTCCTTGCCGGTTGAATATATTCTCGAAGTTTACATGGCTAATTCATATGAAATTTTAAGAAACCTTCTGTTAGAGATTATTAAAGATTATGAAGTTCTCAGTTTCAATGTATCTGCTTACAAATGAAGAGATTATTGAAACTATTTTACATTGTAGGTATATTCAAGAAACCAACTGCACAGACATTTACCTATAACGCTTTACTTAGCTGTTAGTTTATTTGCTGCAGTGAGCGCATGCGTAAATATAAGGGTCGCTGTTAAGGAAGTTTTTGGTTGAATTATAACAATTGTTCATAAGAAGACATTCTTATTATATTAAGTAACTTCGTATTTATTCTAAATTTTTGGTACTGGCGTTGAAAATTGTGAGTTTACGAATTCGAATTTTTACGCCATGCAATATAAGTGGCAGTAGCAGCTCCCAAAATGCCTGCATAGTATTTAGCAACAAACACAAATACAAAACCAGTGTTCACTCATCGCTCACTAATATGCTTTCACACGTTTGTACATATATAACATATCTCCCCCTTCCAACGTTGCCTAACGTTAACCGCTAATCTCCAGTTATTGCAAAAACGCTCACTCTTCGCCTCGTCGCATACAAACGCAGATCGCTGCATACTACGGCAAATACTTGTGCTTGTATCCGAATGTGTATGTTATGTATGCGATTGGCGCTTGCGTCGACGATATATGAACGACGATAAATGGCATGCAATCGCACTGACGCGTCGACACCCCTCCTCCAACATCTTTTCGTATAGCCGCACAAAATCAAATGCATAAATATGTAAATGTATGTATTCGTGAGTATATGTGGACATCGCTTGCGTCAGTTTGTATATATTCCCATATGAGTACTGGCTATATATGCATTTTGCTAAGTTTGTCGTTTGTTGTTTATATTTTTGTACGTATGAATGAATCTGTGGTCATCGACACATTGCCTTTGCACGAAATCTGAAGGTCACAACTACAAACGTTCAACGGCATAGCAAAACGAAGTGATGCAAAGTGAGCGCCAAAACAAAAATGAGAGTAACGCGGTGTGAGCAAATGACGTTCAAAAGAGGAGACAGTATGCCAGACTAGCCCCCTAAAAATAAGGTATCTCTTTGAATTTTACACATTCGCAATCGTGAACATACACACTTTCGTACTCGCATTCGGTTGTTTATAGCAAATTTTATAGTCAGAACAGGATGATAACGTCTAAGTAAGACATCAAATAGAATGTGACTACCTTTCTTTAAGCTATCTTAGAGGCGGTTTTACATCAAAACAAATGATATTAAACAAAATAAATTAAATTAATAATTTCGCAATTGTGCCTTAAATATTTATAAGTACCTGTTACATCACCTGTTTACGAAATTAACTTAAATTTGATTTTGAAAAATTGAGATAATACATTACATATACTCTTTTAATCCATACTCGATTCAATACAACTTTTTAAACATTTGCTTCATATATTTATAAAGTTAAACCGAGTAGTCGTCTTTGTGTTTTAGTTGTCTTGGCCTCACCTTTGAACACATCAACTAACTGAAAAATTTTTTTATATTTTCTCTGCTGGGATAATATTAGGGATGTAAGTTGATTCTGGAATATACTTCCTAAAAATATTTCTTATATACTTATATTCATTTATACAATTTATATTTAGTTACTTTTAGTAAATCAGTTAATGAAAAATATGAAAACACATTTCATAAATATATACTTGCATAAAGTATTGTTAACAATTAAAGATATAGGCAGTTCAATTACTACACCTCGATCACGAATTGTTTAATTTGTTTCTTGGTACAAGTTCCTAGAATTTCCTGAAAACAGCAAACATTCCAATATATTTGAACTATTCAGATTACTGCCCTTTAAAAGGTGCGAAAGTCAACTTCAATTAAATTCAATGATCATCAGTCGAAATAATAAAAAGAAATGTTTAAATTAAATGTCATGATCTGAGAGAAATGAAAAAAAACTCCGCAGTTAATGTTAATACCTTGATGGACAAAATTGGACCATTGCAGTTTCAAACTTCATGCTTAAAACTAATGCAGTACGAAAACAACCGCAGACGTCAGAAAGATTAAAATTACTGGTGAGGATAATACAGCATGTTCGTATGTGACTCAGTTCAAAAATTGGGCAATGCGCGTTCCACCAGCCACTTTTAGTTCAAATCCCATTATACAGGTACTACTAAACCAAATTTAACGAAGTTTTGTATATAACATTGCCACAAAATGCTAATGTTACAGATTGAAAATGAGCGAATCAGACTACACTGTACACTACTGCTATATACTACTGTGTACTACAATCTACCTTGCATTGGACATACTGTATTTTAGTGCCTTAAATGGATGAAATCAGTCCATACTTTCCCTAACCCCCTTATACCTTATGTAATGGCTGAGTTAGATATGGATTAGTGAGTCAGAAAACCCAAATCGGAAAATTTTGGATGATAATATTGCAATTAGCATAATGTGGTTTGATATTCAATCGGATGAAATCTGTTTATTCTTTTCCCCTTCCTCATATACTTTTTTATATATATACATATAACAACATATATAATATAATGCAATGAATTTCATTTATCAATGTGAACGCAAGATAGCTCAATAAAATTAATCGAGAATATTTCGATTACCATTATGCAATTTGATAATATATAGTAATGAGGCTATAGCAAAAAATGTCAAATATAATTGTAACGGGTTCACAATTACATCTAATAACGAAATGTTTCATGTACAATATTTAGACGTTTTTGATTCTTACAAATTGCGCGAGAATGAGATTCTTACAAAGCTGTACCCGAACTTAGCTTTACTTGTTAAACGATAAAATAACTACTAATAACCTTTCCTACCTATATATGTCAAAAATAAAAATTATACTTTTAGTGCCAGATGGTTATTACATACCACTTGGGAGCAGCACTAGTCCATCCAATAGTGCTTCTGTGAGCAGCAGCAGTGGCCCGAATAGCGGTGTAGTCGGCACCCTGAATAGTGGAAATTCAGCAGCGTACTCAACGTCACCCTATTTTACAACACCTTCCCCCCCGCGAGCCAATCCAAGTCTAACGCCACATCATTCCCTGCACGCACACCAACAACATCTACACCATCGCCAGCATTCCACGCTAACGAACAGCCCAGCGACCGCGGCTGGCGGTGTGCTGCATCAACCGAGTGTGATTCAGCCAACAACGTCCAATGTCAACTATGATCTCTCGTACATGCTGGAGCTTGGTGGTTTTCCACAGCGCAAAGTGAAAAAACCACGAAAGCCCAAAATCGAAATGGGTGTAAAGCGACGCAGCCGCGAAGGCTCCACAACATACCTGTGGGAATTCCTCCTGAAACTTTTGCAAGACCGCGAATACTGCCCTCGCTTTATTAAATGGACCAACCGTGAGAAGGGTGTATTTAAACTGGTGGACTCAAAAGCGGTGTCTCGACTATGGGGCATGCATAAAAACAAACCTGATATGAATTACGAGACTATGGGACGTGCATTGCGGTATTACTACCAGCGTGGCATACTGGCAAAAGTAGATGGCCAAAGGCTGGTGTATCAATTCGTGGACGTGCCAAAGGATATTGTGGAAATCGATTGCAATGGAGTGTAAAAGTATTGGACGCACATATATATGCAGAAAAGCTTATAAAACCACGGAACAATATTTAAAGGGTAGTGCATTCCATTGAGGTGAGTGTTACCATATTCGCACATATATGCATATATATGTATGTATGTAATGATATAATTATATTATGATATAAATAATATCACTCAGATCTTTTTTTTCCGTTTCTGGAATTTTCAGAACACATCACATAACTTACAAATGAAATGGATTTCGTGGAATGTGCAGACAATAGAAACTTGCTCGACATTGTAGCCAATTTTCGAAAATGCAATTCTGCATAAAATTCGCGGAGTACATGAGTTATAAGGAAAGCATGGATGCATACTTCAAAGAATTTGTATTTATTAGATCTTTTTTATGTTAATAGTAGTTATGGTGAATTATTGTAATTTTGTGTAAGGCTCGCTAAAACTAACTGTACATTTTAGATACACAATGATATGCAAAAATATGAATATTTATGCTTAAGGACAGATATGTTGAAAACAAAGTGTTGTAATATTTTCAAATTGTTATTAATTATTAGTGAAATTAAAGAATGCAGAAGAATGATGAAAGTGATGCAAGGGACATCTTTAAGTATAAATCTATATAAATATTATATAAATTGTATGTATGTACATGTATGTCTAGCTAAAGCATATGAATACTATTAATTTGTTTTTGTTGCTTATTTTATAGTAAACTCTAAATATTATGAACACCATAAATATACTGTAATATTATGTAATATACATATATAAGTCATGAATGTTGAAATTTATTAACACTAGTTTTACTGTCCGTAAATACTATGCCTAGAAATGTTTTCTTTATTTTGCTTTTGAATTTCTAACTTTTACATGGAGAACAATAATAATAACAGCAACAACAACAACATAAATATTCTCTCTGCTTACCCTCGAGATGAAAATTTCGCTCAAACCAACTCAATTGCTTGCACTTATTAAGACGTATACCGTAAACTGGCAGCGAGCAAATTGGAGTAGAAATTATTTACTAATTATTCGAAAAATATTGGCAATTTGTTAACTAGAGTACATAAGTGAAATTCAAAAATACAATTTCGCACCCAGATGCAAGTCTAAGGATACTCATATTACGTAAACCGAGAGCATAATTTGATTTCCGTTTTCATAGAATTAGTTTAAATGACAGTAGTACAAATTAAATTAGTTATTGGTCACGTGTGACCATAAATTCTAAGAATATGTGTATACCCAAGTGCAAGTTGACGGTGAGGTAAATAAACGGTAATCGTGCTACAGTGGGAAATTAAAGAAATTTAACCTACGGCAATGTAATTGAAGCGAGCAATAGGGAAATAGAAAAGTTATTCGAAAAGCTCAATAAATAATAAATTTTGGAAAGATAAATGTGATAAATCGTGATATTGGGATTTTTAAACTAAATATTAAAAATATGAATGGAATATAGGTGGAACTAGGGGACGTTTTACGCGAAAAGTAGTATTGTGTAGAAAGAAACGCAGAGAAAACATGTACGAGAATATGCATAATTTGCATTACTATAATTTTTCGTCACATTTTTCTGATGTTGTTGTTGTTATATGAATTAACTCTTTTATTACTGAAATTCAGTATACTTTGAAGATTTTTTGAATATTTCGTAAAAGGAACTAACGTATTTGCATTTTTGTTGGACTCGAGTATTTACCGTCAAATGTCACTGCCGCATGCAAAAATAGCAGTTATTGAATTTTTGGAAAACAACCTAAAATAATCTTCCAAACTAGTAAAGGACCAAGTCCTGTGGCCACTGCCCGTATGTGCAATTTACACTTTTTTATTAAAGTAAAGAAAAAAAAACTTAATAATGTTAATATCATTTAAGTATTGTTTAAGTTGAAAATACAAAAATTAAAAACCTGCATACTACATATGTATGTACATGAGCAATATTCAAAGTCATTTTCGATTTTTTACTGAAATTTTAAAGAATTCGAACAATTGTTTCCTCGTTAATATTTCTATTTCAAAAGTTCATTTTTGTTTTAATTTAGATTGTGCGTACACTAATAAGTTGATAGTATACATATGTATGTAGTTTTTTTATTGTGACAACTTTTTCTTATTTAAAAATAAAATTATTATTTCAATTTATTTGCGTTTTATTTGAATTCGAAACAATAAGCATTTGAAAATGGGTCTATCAACGTCATTGAAATGAGACAGCAATTTGAACAATCTCAAAGAAAATTAGTACTTCTTCACCACGAATGATTGAAAGCAATCAACAATACTAAGAATATTCACGAATTATCAATGAAAAATGAACGAATGGTGATATGGAAAATACGAGCAATCTGTACAGAAAATGAATATTTGAATGTAACGAACGCGAAAAGCATTGGACAATTTTGGAACATGAAATAATTGTCAGATCAGCCACGTGCCCAAAAACGTCATATTGACGTATGAGTGATGGGAGAGGGGACCATGGTGGTGGTAAATATTTTAGCATACCAACAAACATATTCATTTGCAACAAAATATCCTTCAAAACTAATTTGAAAGTCCAGTATTATTTTCTTTGTATGTATGTTTGTACCTAAATTTATTTTTTTATGTTAAGAAGCCATAAAGTGTATTTATGTAAATATAGCAGACGAAACAATGCAATTCTTTGCATACGAAAAACTATTACAAGATTAATTAAGAACTCAAGAGTATAATAACAATTTACATTAGCACAGAAGCGCATATGCATATACATATACACATATTAAATATATAAAAATTCAATTACACACTCAATTACTTATCGAGTTCACCCTAGAGTCAGAGCGGTAAGTAAAATGAAGTTTGTCATGATGGAATAATTAAAAAATACCTCCCAATTTACGCTACGACCAATACATACGTACAAGTTTTTCAATAAATAATATTTAGAAAATATAAATGAAAATGCAAAAAGAAGAAATATTTATATATCTATAAATTAAGAGGATTTTAAATAAATATTTATTAGAAAGTAATATAAATTGAGATACCTTTAAAAATATGTGTGACGAAATTATAGTACGTTATTAAATAAATTTAACAAATTACAATACCACATAACTAACAGCTAAAACTTACAGATACCTCAGGTTTGAGGTTTCAAAATTATAAAGAATCAATTTGGAACCAATACATTTGAGTATATGAGAATAGAGTGTGTTTTATCGAAAACTCTTTAGCATACGTACATATATTGTATATCTACCAAATACATTCAAAATTATGCATTCAATTTAACGTTAGTTTGCAACAATATATACATTCTTACATAAGTGAAAGATATGTTTAGAAATGAAATGTACAACAAAGTTTAGTAAAGCATAGTTCAACCTTCAGAGAGTCTACATACAATTTACCTTACCAACTAAGAAATGAATGTGTATTTATGTATAAGAAATTTTTAAGCAACCATATGGATCACTTTGTTCATTTTATTCAAATTTACGCAGAAAAACACAACGAAACTGTCACTTACAAATCATTAACATAGCAAACTGCAGATCCTAAATGTTCGAAAAGTTCTTTGTTTGCTTAGTATAGGAAAATTAGTAAAATTTATTTAATAGAAATTTATTAGTTTATAAAATATGATTACTACGAGTAGCCGATGAGTTTTTGTAACGATAAATAATCCAAACAAAACTGTTTGAGGAGTCTGAAACGCTACTGAAGGAGATATCCTTAAATAACGGATTCGAAAAAAGGGAACGGTAGGTAATATAATTGGCGAGACATTTTGTCGACACCCAAAAGCTTCATTACAGATCATTGTAGATTTTCAAATTCAACTACCAATATAAATTATATGATTATATGTTGGTTTCATTCTTGTCATTTTGGATGTTAACTACTGTTCCCGAATTACTCAAAGTTTTACATACCCTTTAGCTCTTATAAGGTTTAAAGAAATTAATAATTGATTGTTTTGAAAAGAAATATTCATTTGAAAATCTTATGTTGCGTTAACAAAGATTTGATTTAAATTTAAGGATAAATAGACATATAGATTAGCAGTATTTTCAACTTGCACTTCACTTACACTTTGTTTCGTTTTTTTTTCAATTTTTCAACTACGCAAGCGTATAATTTCCTCCTTTTTAACAAAATGTGATCGTGGAAATATGTCAGGCACCAAATTGAAAACTAAAATTTTATCCAAGGAATTTTTTCGAAATTATAGAGATTATTTTAAATATGAATATAAGTAAAATCGATTACTTTTATCTTAGTATAAATCCGACTTAATTTGTCTTGCCCCGCAGGCAATTTATCAGTCATTTTTCAAATACAATTTTGATGCAAATAAACTGCTATATTCAAACATTCTTTGGATGATAATATTTAAAACCAATAAAAGCTTGAAGTTGCAACTACATAAAAGGATATAAAAATGTATGTGAATAAGCTAAAATTCACAAAGGATGAATATAACAAGTATTATAGATTTTTATAGTAAATCGCAATGATGCCGAAATTTATTAAGTATCATAAATTTTAGAAATACTTATGTAAGTATTGTAATTTGCATTCCAACGATGAATACGCAACATTTTAGCAAATTTTTTGTATGTTTCATCGCAAAAATAAAAATTATTTTATAAAAAATTAAAAGCTTTCATTTTATTTCTGTATTAAAATTATATCATTGGTTTAGGAAACTACTTACGTAAATATAATATATCCTAATATGGCAATTACCAGCTGCAATTCTTAACGTCCAGATTTGACCCGGAACTAGACTATACTTTTGGACCTCTGATGTTGATGTCGTTTTCGTTCCCCAAATAATTTTGAGGAACGTTGCTGGGTTGACAATCCTTCACATAGAACTAACTGTCGAAAGAACGGCTCCGATGTTGATAATTTATAACTGACTTAACATTTTATGGATTGTGAAAAATTCGGTTTGTTAAACTGAGTTCCCTACTCATCAAATCTGAATATTACAGAAAATGTGTGAGGGTGTAAGAAATAACGATATAAACGTAAAATTTAGTGGTGCAGAAATAGATCAATGTAAAAATTTTATTATAAGCGTGGCGCCTTACTAACTTCACAACTAATTTAAACCAATTTTGGTACATAACATTCTCATAACACCCTCTTAGTTCGGACCAAAACCACATTTGAATGCTTCCGTTGATATTATACAAATTCTTTACTAGAATATGATAACTCTAACCAAAATCACTGGCTGGAGAAAGATTTTTTATGAAAAACTCTGAACCTATCACTCCACTTTATGCCCGACCTCGGAAAAAAAACACTTAGCTAAATTGTTAATATTTTCAAAGAAAATTTTTAAAAATATACACAATCACTTTAAAATATGTTCGCAAATATTTTCATACTATTTATGCTTTTGGAAAATATATCTTTGAAAATATTCTACGCTTTTTTCAAAATTTATTTGAAATTTGAAATTTATTTATTAATTTTAGTAAAGTAACCATTAAAGTAAAAAATTTTAGCAGTCGTCTTCAAGTGCTGATGTACCGTTAACGATTATAACGTCAAAGTTGTAGACAATTTCGTATATTTATATACATATGTATATATATACATGATTTTACTACTAATTTTAATTAATTTTATTAAATTAACGGTTGTTTTTAACACCTAAAACTGATAGATGCAGAGTTATATACATATATATATATGATCAGGAGGACAAGACGAGTTGAATTCCGGATGTCTATCTGCCCGCCTGTCCGTGCAAACTTGAGTAAAAATTAATACATCTTGATGAAACTTGGTACATATGTTCCTTAGCATTCTGAGGAGGTTAATATTGTAGATGCGCGGATTCGAAACATTTCCACACCCACAAAACGCTGTTAAGCGAAAAACTGTGAAATGCTATAACTAAGCCACAAACTAAGATACGGAACTGTATTTTTATACAGGGCATTGGAGGTGGGAAGGGCATCTGTGGTCAGTTTTAACAGTGGATGTGGCACTGTCCTCTAATAAGTTTAATGTACATATCTCACAAACCACTGTAGTTATGTCAAACTGAGAATGAGCCTTCTAACTTTTTCTTATACAATGTGAAAATGAGTGAAATCAAATAAAAATCACAAACAAATAAAAATCTCACACTCTATATAACGGTTATGTTGAAAACTACTAAATACTCACCAAAAAAGCATCCCAGAATCAATAAATTTTACGGTGAAGATGACATGGAAGGGTTTCAAAGAAACTAATGCGAAAATTGGACAATGTTGATATGGTAATGGTGGATATGGTATGGTAATGTGGTAACGCCCATTTTTGAGTGAAATCTTATATCTCGCGAACGTCTCTATCGATTTCTACTTATGCATAACATTATATTTACATCTTTATGTTACAGTGTGAAAATGGGCGAAATCGGATTACAACCATGAGTACTTCTCATATAACACAATTTAAAATTCCATCTGATTCTTTCACTTTACAATATATAAATCGATCCCCAATGTGGAATAAAAATTTGCACGAATAGTGCCTTTAGCTTATGTCATTCCACTTCTAAAAAAGATCGAAATCAGATTACAACTTTTCAAGGCCTCATATACTGAATATGTGACTTCAGTGCCCATGACAAACTTTTTACCGAAAATATCGGTCACTCTGTAAGATATATTATTAAAATTCAGAAACAATGTCTTCCTGACAAGAATATGCCCTTGTGTTAAAAATTACTAAAATTGGGTCCGACATACCCAAGATAATGCTTCCGATCTTGAGTCTTTCCAGCTGATTTTAAAGCGTTTATATAGGTCAATATGTGTGATATTTTAATCAGATTAATTGTTTTCTTAACCATAATGTCTGCTGAATAAGAATGAAAACAGTCTAAAGTTTGGTCTAAACCCCATATTCCGCATATAAAGATTTACGTGTCTAGTTGATTTTTTCCTCATATACCGAATATATCAAATTTCGCCGGTTTGATTGAGTTTATTTTGTATATATCTCAATGGAAGATGTCTCAACAAAATCAAGCGAGAATATTTTGAATAGTATTATGTCATTCGTTAACAAAAATTATGGCACTAATGTGATGAATATAAAGATTTGCGTTAGCTAGATTGATTCTAATATAAATATTAACAAGTAAGAAAGACTCCCGCAATGTGCAAGGATCAGAGGCGGGGATATGCTTTCAGGTGCTGGCACACTTTATATTAAACAAGCAAGAAACAGCTAAGTTCGGGTGTAACCGAACATTTCATACTCTCGCAACGTGTAAGGATCAGAGGCGGGGAAATGTTTTCAGGTGCTGGTATAACTTTATATAAAAAAAATGTTGCGGAAGAATTCAACATTCATTATTCGACGAAATTGTAAATCGATTCCAATCATATTTGGCATCTTATTAATTTATATTACAGGTCATAGACTCATGTACTTTCATTGCTATATTTTGCTTCGTGTCAGAGATATTTATATTAAAATCTATCAAATTAACTCAAAAGTGATATATGCGATATAAACTCAACCATTATAACATTAGGAATAAGGGGCTTAGACCATGGTCTAGACCGATTTCTTTCATATTTAACGCGAATTCACATTGTGTTTAAGAAAACATATCCATTTAATTTCATTAAAATATGACATATATTGACCAACATAAACGGTCTAAAGTCAGATGGAAAGTCGGCAATTCTTGTATCAGGCATTTTTGGGATAGAGGAAGATCTGCACTGATCACATTAACTCTTTTCATTATTCAGGTACATTAGGGAACATGTTTTCATATTCCAATTTTGTGAATGTAACTCACACAGTGACCGATATATTAGGCATAAAGTCTGCTAGAATATCGAAAGTCATTATGTGTAGTATATGGGAGCTGGGATAATTCGTTCACCGATTTCACACATTTTCGGCAGTAAACTATGGTATATCCAATATTATTCGCTCACTTAATTTTGCCAAATTATCTTACATATTGACCGAAATATATGGTATAAAGTTTACCCAGAGGTTGAAAATCCTTGTATTAGGTACATAGGGGCTAGGGGAAGTACTCACTCGGTTTTATCCATTTTAAGCACACGGAGACAGTGTTATCAGAAAGAGATGCTCTCTGAATTTCAAAGAGGTAACTCATATATTGATCGTTATATATGTTGTGAAGTCCACAGGAAGGTTGAAAATCCTTATATTAGGTACATGGGGGCTATGTGAAGTGCTTACCCGATTTTCCCCATTTTTGACAAAAGAGCACATTATTATCACATAAAGATAATCCTACAATATCATTACGATATCTTACAGGTCCACCGAAATATATGGTATAAAGTCTTCCGGAAGTATATTAGTTTTGTTCACCTAACGGTTTTTGGTAACACTTAAAACTAATTGGAATAGATACAGACTTATATATATACATATAAATGATCAGGATGACGAGGCGAGTTGAATTGCGCGTGACTGTCTGACCGTCTGCCCGTGCAAGCGATAACTTGAGTAAAAATTTAGATATCTTAACAAAATTAAAATATCTTAACAAAACGCATATTCCCTGGCACTCAGAGGAAGATGGTGTTGCAGATGGGCATAATCGGATTACTGCCACGCCCACAAAAGGCCATTAATTGAAAACTTATAAAGTGTTATAACTAAGCTCCCAATTAAGATATAAAAACGAAATTTTGCGTAGAATATCACAGTAAGGAGGGGCATCTGTGGGTAAAAGCATTTTAAAATGGAGGTATTGCCCCGCCCCCCCAATAGATTTAAAGTACATATCTCACAAACCGTGAAAGCTATATCAATACAACCTGCTCAGAGCAGGTCATTCTGCTACCACCTTATACAGTGAGAAAATGACTGAAATCGGATATTAACCACGCCCACCTTCCTACACAAAGGTTATGTTGAAAACTACTAAAAGTGCGTCCACTCGCTGAAGGAAAACGTCAGAAACATTAAATCATACAGTGGAGAAGTGGAGTGGTGTGGAAGCAGAGCTTAGAAACTCGTGTAGAATTTGGACAATGGATGTGGCACCGCCCACTTTTAGCTGAATTTGCAAGTGCCAGGAACCGCTATGCCATTTTCTACCAAATTTGGTTCAAAACATTACCTTTTCATCTTTATGTTACATTGTGAAAATGGACGAAATCGGACAACAGCCACGCCTACTTTCCCTATAACCAAATTTTAAAATTGATCTGATGCTTTCACTTTACAGTAATAAAACAAGCACTAATTAAGATATTGGAATAAAACCTTGCAAAAATAGTGCCCTCAAGATATGCCCTCTCATGCGTAAAACCGGTCGAATTCCACAAAATCGACAAAATCGGCACATAATATAAGGCTATGTGCGCCTCGGCTGACTTTATACCGAAAATTGGGTAAATCTGTGAGATATCGTAAAGAAATTCGATAATTGACTTTTTCTCATAATAGTGTGCTCTTATGTTAGAAGTGGGGAAAATCGGGTAAATACTTCTAACCTAGGTTCTTCTAAACCTAGCCCCCATATACCTAATATAAGGATTTTCAACCTCTCTTAGAGATTTAAGTTAGAATTTATACCATATATTTCGGTCAATATATGAGTTATCACTGTGAAATTCAGAGAGACTCTCTCCTTCATAACAGTGTGTCCGAGTGCCTAAATTCATCTGACTTTAAACCTTCTAATTTGGTCAATATGTGTGATATTTGGAAATTAAAATGGATTTAATTAAGTGGATATGTTTTCTTAAACATAATGTGGTTTAGCGCTAAATATGAATGAAATCGGTTTAGACCGTGGTCTATGCCACTTACTTCTAATATAATGATATCCGTTTCTCTGATTTACTTTTGCCTTATAAACTCAACATATTTAATTCAGCCATTTTGGTTGAGATTATAACTCATATATCTCGTGTGAGTTGATTTGGTATATTTTAATATAAATATCTCGGACGCGAAGTAAAATATAGTAATGAAAGTAATTGAATCTATGACCTGTAATATAAGTTAAAAAGATCCCAAATATTGTAAACCATTCACATTTTCGTCAATTAATGAATGTTGAATTTTCCGAAATATTTTTAGTATTAAGTTTTGCTAGCAATTGAAAGCATTTCCCCACCTTCAATCCTTGCACATTGCAAAACTATAAAATGTTCGGGTGCACCCGAACTTTACCCGTTTTACTTGTTTATTTCACAAGGTAACATAAGGATGCAAATGTTATATCGCGTATCAAATTTGGTTGAAATTGGTTAAAACGTTCTTGAGATATGGGATTTCACCTAAAAGTGGGCGGTGACGCGGGTCACGCCCATCGTCCAAATTTTAATCAGATTCCTATGCAGCCCTTTCATACCATATTTTCTGTAAGAGATAATGTTTCTGATTTTAGCTTTAACACGTTTTATTGTTTCTGCAGCGAGTTAACGCACTTTTAGTAGTTTTCAACGTAACCTTTGCATGGGAGGTGGGGGTGATTATTATCCGGTTTCACTCATTTTCCGAGTATAGGAAGACCTGCTAAAAAAGACTAGCTTACTTTGCTTGCTTGACCAAATTTGGTTGACCTAGCTTTAACAGGTCGTGAGATATGTACATTAAACCTATAAAACCTATTAAACCTATATTATATTAATTAACCTCTTAAACCCTATTAGAGACGGGGCCATGCCCACCTTTACAAAATTTTTTACCCACAAATGCCCCGTCATACTAGGATCCTCTATACCAAATAACACTTTTATTTCTTAATTTACTGCTTAGTTTTGACACTTTATCTGTTTTCTATTAATGGCGTTTTGTGGGCGTGGCAGTAATCCGATTACGCCCAACTACAATTCCAACCTTCTTATGGTGACGGAGAACACGTGTACGACAGAGTGTGTTTCATCAAGATATATAAATTTTTACTCAAGTTGTCGCTTGCCCGGATGGACGGACGGACAAACAGTTACTCGAATTTCAACTCGTCTCTTCATTCTGATTATTTATATATATGTATCTCTATCTATCTCGATTAGTTTTAGGTGTTACAAACAATCGTTAGGTGAACAAAAATAATATAATCTATTGCAACATGTTGCGAGAGTATAAAAGAATTGGAAAAAATATAATTTGTAATAATTAACTTGCACACATGTTAATTAATATTAAATAAATATCTATGTATATACAGTGCCTTACACTATAAATGGGGCACCCCAAAACTATTTGATTTTTTAACTTAAAATATGAATGGTAAGCAAAGCATGCTAATTTTTTAAAAAATTATTGTGCGTTCAATGAAACTCACATTTGAAATGGGACAGTTTCTAGAATTAAGAAAAAAACTTAAGTCTGCGGGAGTTCAATATCCTGTGGATTTTCCTTTCTTATTTAAGACCTCATAGGGATGGCGTATACTTTCCACAAGATTTTTGCATACCGAAGCTTCTATTTGGCTCCATTCTTCTTCCACGGCGTTCTTCAACTATGATTTTGCTTTAATGTTTCTTTTGGACAGTCTTTTTTTAAGTTCTGCCCATAAATGATCTATGGAATTAATGTCGGGCGATTGAGCAGGCGTACAAAATACTTTTGGGTAGTTTTGGGCATTCAAGGATTTATACTTTAGGTTGTTGTCTTGGTAAAACATAAAACAGTCACCAATTCCAAGTTTCTCCACGCTGCTATGAACATTTGCTTTCAGAATGTCTACATACCCTTTACCATCTAACACTCCGTCAACAAAATGCAGTTTTCCAACCCCATCCCCCGACATACAACCCCAAATAATCAGTATGTCACCCCCGAATTTCACTGTTTTTTTTATGTTTTTGTCGTCCAACTCTTTACCAGGTATTCTCCATACGAAACGTTTGCCGTCCGATCCAAAGATGTTAATTTTGATTTCGTCAGTAAAAAGAACCTAAAGATAACTGAAATTCACACCAAGTTTCATGAATCAAGCTTTAAAAATGCTTTACCCTACGCCAAAAAAAAGTCCTTATCTTGATATTTCAGAACAAATTCCATTCTTTCTTTTTGGTTTTTTTTTATGATATCAGTGGTTTCCGACGAGGTTTTCTAGCGTTAAGTTTATTTTGTCTAAGCAATTTGCGAACTATTTCTGCAATTACTTCAACTTTCTTGTCTTCTTTTAGCTGTTTTTGTAACTCTACACAGATATGCTTTATTTTTAATTATTCGCAACAAAAACCATTCACTTCGGTCGCTAATTTTTCGTTTTGTACTTCTGTCATTACATAAAGTACGGGTTTTTTAAAGCGCTGAATGAATGTTAAATACAGTAGATTTTTTTCCTACAATTTCGCCTATTTCCCTTATAGATTTTTTGTTTTCGTATTTATTAAGAATAATTATCTTTTCTTCAATTGTAGAGCGAGGCATTTTTCAAATTTTAGTCGCTGATAATATTATTCTGTTGCCAGTTTAAACTACTAAAAGCATTTTATATTTGAGTTTAGTTTTCAGACAAAATAACAATACTACAGCGCGCCGCGTTAACTGACCCATTTCAAATGTGAGTTGCATTGAACGCACAATAAATGTAATTTTGTTAATTTTGTTGTTGTTATAGCATAAATTTTGTTCTATTTCTTCATGTCAATAAAAAATATATGTTTTATTTGAAATAAAAAGGAATTTTTTAAAAAATTAGCATACTTTGCTTACTATTCATATTTTAAATTAAAAAATAAAATAGTTTTGGAGTGTCCCATTTATAGTGTGAGTCATTGTATATAAAGCACTTATGTATATCTATATATAGTGGAATAAAATGTATACGGATTAACAAATATAAAACTTATTTAATAGGGAAATGTTCCAATTGTAAACAAGAAATTTTCTGTTTGATTTGGTAACGTCATATCTCACAAACACGGAGCAAATAAGGTAAGACCGCGTTTATACATGACGACTTTTGTTATTCATTATCGGGAAATTCTCTTTTAGTGTTACCTATTGCATTCATACGGGCGACTCGAGTTGCTAATTTTCTACATTCTCTCCACGTCGCATTCTCAAGTCCTTTTACACTTCGTTTAAGCGGTACGCAAAATTTTTTTCAGTTCCTAATTTTTACCTTCATTCACCATTATCTAAAATATTTCTATTATATAATGAATATTTGTATGCATATTCGGATATTACAAAGATAAAGTAGATGATAAAATTCAATCTTCCGATAATATTGCAAAAAAGTTATTCATCCAAAACCGAGCTCAATTGCAACCATGAAAAGAAATTCAAAATAAAAATGAATGCCGAACTAAGTAGCAGCGAACTGTTACGAACCGCCAAACTAACAAAACTGTTATACTCAAAATTATTATATATGTATTTACCGCAATCAAAAATATGGATGTTTGTATAGTAAGACGTCATTCACAATAATTCAGGAAAATTCCCAGAGTACGATTTCAATATGGAGCGGTATACGATTATAGCCCTCGGCTAGGGGATGCAACGTAATTGTTTCACTACAAACTTATTCATGAAAGTAGCATAGTTATAGTAAAAGGCAACAAATTTACTCGTTGCAAATCAAATAAGAAATTACCCTATGTTATATCATACAAAGTACAATATTGTAATTTAAGTTTATCTCCCTAACACCAAGCCATAAGTGGCTTCTATTATGCTTCCACTTGTTACTGCAAGTCTTTCCAAAATAATGGAGAAGAAAATACATCAGTATTCACAAATCAAGTTTATTTAAAGCAAGCAACTGTTTACCTACAGAAATTAATTTTTATTTTCTAATGAAGATAGGGGAAAACAATAGTTTGTGGTTCTTAAATAAATATTTGTAGCTAGATCGATTAATATACATATAGCATGCCTTTGGAAGATTCATTATATATAATGAATAAACGGACTTGATAGAAAAGACATAGTTACGAGAATATTACGCACTGGTATTGATTTCAGTTAGCATTTAAAAAATATATTATGTTTGGAATATAAATTAATATATATAAATATCGCAAATGTCAATAAAACTTAACGAAATAATATTTTTTCGGATCACATTAGGGTTTAGGCAACTCTGGTTTAGTTTTGAACGTTGAAACCCTGAAGACATGTGTTTTCTCCCAATGATGCCGTACTTTGCTACTCAGGCATCGTGTTAGTATACAGTATTGAAGACGGTTTTTAAATAAAATTCTTTCAAAGCAATTTGGTTACAAATTTTTAAAGAAGACCATTAAGAGCATAAGTAAAGAAAATATTGATTGCACTAAATCAATTCTGTAACTTGAGAGTTTTTAATTCTAATTGCAAAATTTTAATATGGCATCATTATGTCTCAGCATCCCTGTGTTTCGTGAAAAAATTTCTTTTTCGTGTTTCGTGAAAAAAATTTTCGTTCCTATTTTTCTAAATTGTGCTAAAAGTGTAAAGTGGAGTGTATTTTCGTTGAAATTATATTAAATTTCTGCATAACGAGAATTTATAAGTGCTAATTTTAAACTTGTATATTAGCAAAGTAAAGGAATTGCACAGACAAATGGAATTACACTGAATAGTATTCGGGGAAGTTGTGACGACTTTGTTCATGATTATTCTCCTTACACGCATACTCCCTTCCCTGTTAATGGTAATACAATTTTAGCCTAAACTCCTTAGCCTGTGCCCCTAGTTTTGGCATGAAAGTTTAAGAATATTTGGCCTATGTTCTGGTTGACTCTGTTCCCAGTAGCGTTGCGTTTATTAATATACATACACGCTTACGTTTCACGATACCAAGTAGATCGTCCATCTGGTAAGTTCAATATAGTATATTGATAAATTAACATATATGTCAATGATAGAATTTAAATTATATATGCAGACTTATAGATAAATACCTGTACCTTAACAATAGCGAATTCAATTTTGTTGTCAAAATGAGTAGTTGCGGTGCTTCAGCTGGACCTGGACCTTCTGATAAGGACAAGGACTCACATTGGTACTTCAGTGCTGAACAGCTATCAAACTCACCAAGTCGACGACAAGGAATAGATCCCGATGCAGAACTCTCGTATCGCCAAATGACGGCATATCTTATTCAAGAAATGGGACAGCGTCTGCAAGTGTAAGTGCAATTTCGTAAACTAATAACTTAAACTAGCAAAAAGTATTAATGTGTATTGTTGAAGAAATGTGTTGTTTTATATTTTGTTTATAAATTTGTGTTGTGCACTTACAGTTCGCAGCTTTGCATCAATACTGCCATTGTGTATATGCATCGTTTCTATGCTTTCCATTCTTTCACTCATTTCCATCGCAATAACATTGCGGCTGCGAGTTTATTCTTAGCTGCTAAGGTCGAAGAGCAGCCTCGAAAACTTGAACATGTTATAAAGGCTGCTAACAAGTGCCTTGGTCAGTCAACATCCTCCACAGCAGATGCGTATTATATAGAACAAGCGCAAGAGCTGGTTTTTAATGAGAATGTGCTGCTACAAACTCTTGGATTTGACGTTGCTATTGATCATCCCCACACTCACGTAGTAAAAACTTGTCATTTGGTTAAAGGTAATACAACTTAAATATTAATGTTTTAGTAATATATAAATTATACTTTTTTATATTCAGCATGCAAGGACTTAGCACAGACTTCCTATTTTCTGGCGTCTAATAGGTTTGTTATATTTTTTAATATGTTGCACAAAGGGGTACACCATTATTACTGCGGTTAAATCCTAAAATCATAAATGATAATTGATTTTAAACCGAAATCTGCATTTTCTATATAGCCTTCATCTGACATCTATGTGCCTACAATACAAACCGACTGTAGTTGCTTGCTTTTGTATCTACTTGGCTTGTAAGTGGTCACGATGGGAGGTAAGCATACGAAAAGTGTGTTAATTCCTATGGACATAGTTGAAAGTGTTTATAATTGAAACAGATTCCACAGTCAACCGAAGGAAAACATTGGTTCCATTATGTAGATAAAACTGTGACTATGGATCTTCTAAAGCAATTAACTGATGAGTTCATAGCTATTTACGAAAAGAGTCCATCGCGTCTCAAATCCAAATTGAATTCAATCAAAGCCCTTGCTCAAAATGCAAGCAACCGAGTGATCAATAAGGAGAAGAAAGGTGCACCAGAGGAGTGGAAAATGGGGGATATGATGAAAATGTATGCACACGATACACCTGGTAGTTGCGGAAGCAATAGTAGTAACAGTAATCAGCCTTATGCTACAACCTCTCTAGGCGCTGAACAAACACAGCAGTCCTCCGCGTTGTTGCCCCCACCACCTCCACAAATGCAATTGTCGCGAAAAGGTGATTTGCATTCCAGCCAACATCGCTCCCATCACAATTCAACGGCTCATCATTCGAAGATCAATTTTCCCCCAAACGATGTTCTTGGTAAGAATATTGCATTTATTCCCACTTTTTTTTTAATAGCAAAGGTAAAGGTATTTCAATAGGCGACTCAATTTCTAATTAATTACTAGCAATAGTTGTGCAAAAGTTTATACCGGACTTTAATAGGAAATCTGTAAATATTCCTAATAGCTGTATTATGTGTTTTGAATATTTAATGTACTTAAATCATTGTTATTATAGACTTTTTTTTATCCGTTGAGTCTTTCCTATGAGTATTTCTTTGTTACCTTTTTGTTTTCACTATATTTATAATGGAAGTATTCTATCTTTCTATCTAAAAACTAAAACTCCATAATGTCTATAAAATGAGTAAATTATATTAGTTGAAAATATTTTACTACTTTAGGACTATGAGATCATTTAAAAATCAGCCTTCACTCATGCATAGTATTCTAGTATTTTCATACATAGTCTACGTTGGGTTGAATTCACCGATGCAATTCGACCGCCGCAAACATTAGATAGATTCTCTTAAAATCTTTCAAGCTTTCGTGGGCTACTTAAACGTTATGACGCAAGCTTGTTTTTGATCATAAGTCTTAATAATTATACACAATATAATAATATTATATAACCTGTATATATTATATAAATATAACCGTATAACCGTTTCTACCAAATCATTAATATTTCGTTATTTAAAAAAAAAAGAGATTTTATTTAGCTATTTTTCGATACAGACGGACAAATTATATTTTGACTTTTACATAATGTATTCTAGTGTCTAAATATTTTTAAAGTTTGTATATTTATGACATAATTCCAGACCATAAAAGCAGTCACAAACAGCCGCCGTTTAGTGGAGTTGTTAGCCGCCCACGAGATCATTCACAATCGTCGCAAGGTCATCAACAAGCAATGGTTCCAGGGAATTTGACACGTTCAGGTCTTTCATCATCCAGCGGACGATCTTTGAGCACTATACCCGGGCAAAGTCTGCCACGTCAGACTTTGCAAAGTCATCAATTAGATGTGAACTATCATAAATCTCGTGAAAAGGGTAACATTGTGAGTTCATACTCACATAATGCGTCATCACAATCGCATGCTGGGCATAAGGCATCACAAAAACAAGATCCGAATCGAGTGATACAGAAGGAGCAGGCTGTTGTCAAAATGACCGAACCTGGAAAAGGGGCCAGTAATAGTAGTAGTAACAGTAATAAAATATTCCCACCTACTTCCTCAATGACGACTATGCCACAATATGGTAACAACCCTTCACAGCTGCAAAGCAAGTTGGATATGGGTCAAGATATATCACGTAATATAATGCATGGTCAGCGTTCTTATGGAGTTAACAATGGGTCTGGAAATGTACCGATATTAGGTAGTTATCAGCCACCGCATGCACGGCAAAGTAGTAGTAGCTCTAGTAACAACGTCAAACACGATTTATCAAAACACGCATCCGTCCACCATCAACAGCATGGCAAACAGTCAGGTATTCCAACTGAATCAGTCTATAGCACTGGTACGCATGAGGTTCAGCAAACAGCCGGACATCTACAGTCGCATCCCACTGCCGGCTATTTGATTGCTCGGCCGCCAGAAGGTGCACACAACGAAGAGGCCAATTCTACACAGTTACCATCAGTGCATGAGATATTACAACAGCCAACGAATGCTAACCAAACAAAGACCTCTATGTTTAGCCCCGACTGGAGTCAACAACAACAACAAACACAGTTATTGTCTTCAAGCACTTATGTTAATAATAATATTTCAACTATCGCTGTCGGCGATGCTTATAATTATAAATTGCCATCTAACAAGGAGGGAGAGCGAGAGAAAAACGATCGCGATCGTATAGACGCTAATGCCACAGCACCTAAAAAGGACCGTAACCGTGGCACACATCCCGGAATGGATATTGCGAGTTCAATGCTTATGGGTGTACGACCTAATACTTCGCAGACACAATTTCACCAACAGTTACAACAACAACAACAATCTTTAAAAATAAGCATGCCAAAAAGATCAGACTCGAGCATTATTGGCGAACTTTCTGGTAGGATAAGTTTTTTCATATTTCTACAACTTTTTTCTTAAGCCTTGGGGTAATTATTCATTTTTTTTATAGAGTCTTGAACTGTTTCGATTTAAATAATTTAATATTTGTGTTATAATATTCACACACTTTGAATTTTTCAAGTTTCGCGAGAGATATCAATTTAAATAGTCCCCATTTAAAATTGTTTATGTTCTTAGCTCCTGGAAGTGGAGGCTCTATTGTGGTTGAGGTTAGCCTTTTTGAGCTAAGTAACTTGTCGGGTATGAAACTTTAGACATTTTATGAGACACTAAAAATACAGATTTGCAAAAAACAAAACAAAGTTGGACTCAGGAGTAATTTTTTATGACTTGATTTTAATTTAATATATTAATAAATGTATTATATTACATTATATATATGAAGATATAAATCAAATATAACATATATTTGTATATTACATATAATATATATATATATATCATATCATATATATATATATTCTATCTATTATTCTATTATTCTATTCGATTCTATCTAGATTATTTTTAAATCATTAAATTTTGAAATTACGAATCACAAGTCAAATTTTGTAATTTACAGGTATGAATGCCGGTATCAAACGTCCCAATGAAGGTGGCTACAAACAAGAGGAAGAACAAAATAAAATTCGGAAACTTGATACTCAACCTACATTGTCTTCGTATAATGAACCAAAAGCAGGCGATAGTAACAAACTGCATTTGGTAAATGGAATAGAAACAAATCCTGATATGGTAAGGAGCTTGTTAAAAGAAAGCCTTTGCCCTTCCAATGCTCTTTTGAAAACGGAGCAGTTGGGAGCACTTAGTTTACAACCACCAGCTGAACTTTTCGAACCATCTGTAACATCGGCTCCGGATATGACCGCTCCATCTGCTGAGTTGTTTCTAAAATCGATGAGCCAAAATAGTGGAGCTGAACCCTCATCTATGGAAATAAATGATTCCGGCAGCAATAAAGCAGAAAAGAAAAAGAAAAAAGACAAGCATAAACATAAAGAGAAAGATAAGTCGAAAGATCGTGAAGAGCGGAAAAAGCATAAAAAGGATAAAGACAAGCACAAGGAACGTGATCGGGGCGAATTAGAAAGCTCAGGACATGTAAAGATTAAAATATCGAAAGAAAAAATTGAAGGAACTTCCGAATGTTTAAAAATCAAAATACCAAAAGAACGCATAATAAGTGATGTGAACAACAGTACGAGCAGTGCTAACAATAGTTCTACAGATAGCGGTAGCAGTATGCACCCAGCACCAGCGTTAAAGATTAAAATCAGCAAAGATAAATTGGAAAATTATGCGACAGAGTCTTCGACACATTCATCCTTACAACAAGCGCAGGCGCTGACACAAACGGCAACTGGTTTTTATTCGTCCTTCGTAACACCTAATAATGCGTCGACATCCACGTCCCATAGTAGTAGTGGTAGCAGTAGTAGTGGAAAAAAAAAAGATCGTGACCGTGACAAGGATCGCGAGCGAGAGAAGGATAAAAAACGGGCAAGCAATGAAGGCATAAAATCGAATGGAAGTGCATCATTTCATTCGGCAATGATGTTACCAGGCGGTACAGGGGGTCCACTGCTTTCACATCCGCCACCAACAACTGTCGTGGCGCCGAAAAGCCAAAACGCCAACAAGGTAGGCAATGTACACTTATAATCGAAATTGGTTAATTGGTATTGGAGGTCATTAACACACCCGTCACTACTATTCTATAAAAATACTATTTATCATACGCAATCCATGAGCACTCACGTATTTATATTGGTCTTCACAATTCACAATTCAAATTCTATTGCGTTTTTATAAGAGGTACAATTTTTATAGCTAAGCATGAAAATACTGAGTACAACATTTTAATAAAATCCACCTACATATGTATATATATAATATAAGAAATATGGGTTACACGATTTAAAAACACACATAAACTATGTTATCCATATAGAAGTTAAATGTAAACGGGTCTGCAATACTAAAAAGCCATGTTTTCTATATCGAACAGCATTTCAGCACTAACATAGAGCTTTAGGTGTCAAGTATATGTTCTTTTTTTTTATTTTAACCTTCACTGTTTCACCAATGAAACAAATAAAACAGTCACATAAATGAACAAATAATAAAACATGATTCTTCATGTGTACTCAAATGGTGTAAGAATTATAATATTAGAATTATAATAGTATGTATTCTAAAATACACAATGAAACAAACTAATCCTTGTGGTAATGGTGTTTTATGATCGCCTTTATGGCGTGTTCTTCCAGAATTGTAAGGCATTAGCTTGAATCCATTTAAAATGATTTTACAGATGCAACTCTTATCGAATAATATGAATCAGCTCTTCGGAGAGTCGAATGATGATGATGATGACGACTATGATGATAATCAAAGTGTTAATCAAAAAAATTATAAGGATTATCATAAAAACAGAGTTCATAACACGGACTCCTTCACATCCACATCCAACAACTCTGCGGGTTCTGTACGTAAAAGCACCGATTACGGGCAAAAATATTCGCAATCACATCATATGCAACGATGATAAATCCAATCATCATGTAAAATTGGTAATAAAACGATATCACACAAATAAGGAAAGCATACACATTTCAGTTTAGTTACAAACTTTGCTTCCAACAAAGGCCTAAAAGGTTATTCAATAGGCGGCCCTAGTTATAATCCTTCAGAAAGTGCAAGCTGATGCAAAGACAAGGAAACACATACATCAGTACAAAAAGAGGCAATTTCGAATTATTTAAAATCGAGTTTTCTGACTGCCATGCTTAAGTACAAATAAATAAGACCGACTTAGAGATTTAGTTCTAGTAATGCTCACTAAATATTTGACTTGCTCCGCAAGTGTCATGCTATTTACATATTTATAAGTTTTTTAAATTGTTCATTGGAAACAGAAATGTATTAAAAAAATACAGTATTGGTATTGTTATGGACTCTTTGAACTTATTTTAAATTTTCTTTGATTTAAAATTAGTTTCATACTTCTGAAATATTAAATTGAGAGTCCTATATAGATACATAAGTGCTAACTGCATGTGGAGGTGAAATATACGTAATTTCATAAGTCCAGTGTTATCTTTCCATTTAATTTGTGGTCCGTATCTTATTATTTGACGATCGAATTCCTAATTTCCATTGAATGTGGAATTGTATGTGATTTATACAAAACGAAAAATGTTACATTTATCATTAAATTTATATTCTCTTTTACAGTTTTAAAAGAGGCGTTACACTTGGCAGGACTGGCATATACACGCTGCACATAAGTTGGCTTGCAAAATATTTCACACAATTTTCGTACATTAAGCTGCTACATACGTATAAGAAAACAAATGAATAAATTCTACAAAAAAATTAAACTAAACTTTATAAAAAAAACGTAGAGCATATTTAATTTAATGTTCGGCCAAGTCACCAACTTCGCCATGAAATAAAAAAATATAATGAAAACAACAATATTCACATACAATTTCATTGCTATATAATAGATATTGCGTTATAGAGCCATATACGCGCGCAAATTCAATTGACGCATTTACTACATAAATTACTAAATACGCTGGAGTAAAGGCAAAGCAATTTCATTTAGTCAGCGCTGTTCCTCTGCCTTGTAATATTGTTCAGAAACGTAAACACTTTTTAGAAAAAAATGGTTTGGTGCGCGGAAGTGAAAGTGTTTTGAAAAGTGATTATAGTTGCTATGTGTCATACGTAATGAGGTGAAAACCGTAAAAATCTCGCATGTAAAGATACCGGAAGAACGTATTTAGTATATGGGCGATTTTGCAGAGATGCGTATAGGCAAATAACTAAACATATATAAACAACATCAATATTGGTCTAATTTACTTTTCACTTTAATTGTTTAGTAAAGCAATCGTCCTTAACTGAATTTTTCATCGTCGAAAAAATTTTATAGACAATGATTAAATATTCAATTGAACGTTTTTGATATTAATAACATGAATGAAGAATGTTTTACGATTGTAGCAATTGTTTCTTTATAATACTTAGAACTCTTAATAATTTCGTATTAGAAATGTAAAATATATGAATTTTGTTAAGAAGGTATATAAAACTAATTGGAATGAAGAGTTTTTTTGATTACCAACTGTAATTCTATACTTGTAAAATTAATGCTTCAATCAGCGCGATGAGTTTGTATTAAATTTCAAAATTTTACACAAGAAAATAATTTATTACGCTAATATGTTTGATTTCGGAAAATAAGTTTATTTTGCAATGTAAGTGTTTATTTAATTTCTATTTTCTAAAAATAATAGTTTTATTTTTTTTATTGTGTTAAAATTTCTTTTCAATAAAGCATTTAAATAAACTTAAGTTAGCTACTAGTTAGAGTAAAACAATTCGAGATTTAGTTTTTTCTTTTTGCTACAACAGTTATGAATGCAATATTTTTTAATTCAATCCTCTGTTGTTTGCAGTTCTGAATTAATATTTGGCGATCGTAAATTTATCATTATATTTTCATACAATATACATAAGTGATATATGTGAGGCAAATATATTTTGAATTGTTTCCGATAATGCTGAATTAAACCCTGCCTTGGAATATATGAAAAAGCTGAAACGAAAATACAAACACACAAATACATTTCAGCTATAAACAAATGCGCTCACACAAAAGTTGTGTATATATTCAAATTTTCCTACCACATACATACAAACAGATGTATGATTATTACAAGTAATTCAAATCTCCCAAATACGGTCATCGTAAGTTTAACTTACTTTAAATAAGTAGCAATTGAAAGCAAGTAAGACACGTAGTAAGCATACATGTGAGAATAAAAACAAGCCAATACAAACAATTTAATTTATGATAATAAATGGAAAGCAGTTCGCTATTCAAACTAACAAAATGTTCATTGCAATTCTATTTGCAGTTACAAAATCTAAGAGATCGATTATTGAAATATTTTCCAAGCCGATAATAAGTTCTATTTATGCATGGACAAAGATTTTGCGAAAATATAAGTATTGTTGTATATAAATTAGAAATACAAAAACATATTGTATACAAAAACAATTGTAATGGAAATTCATATAAAGGTTATTATATTATAAAATAGCACGATTATAGCAAACATAGTTTTAAATAAAGTCGGCGAGTAAAAGGGATAGCGGACAAGACCGTGGCTTAAGCTTATCGTTGTATGTAACAGTATAGTTAAGTCTTATCATTAAATCCTATCGTAATTATCATTCACAATTGTATAATAATGTATTAATTTTAGTTTTACAATTGTCCTAAATAACTTACACATAGAAGCAATAAACAAATTTCATTTGGCCTTTCATAAAATCATACAAAAATACGAAGGTTGCGTCTAATTTTTCTAAATAAACAAAAAGTATATTATGAAAAATATTAAAAATAAATGATTGCTGCATTATATTCAGATGGAAGATATCTAAAAAATTGTGTAATTATTTGCAAGTTTTGCAGTTTGGAAGAGTGTACGCTCTGATTTGGAGTTAGAGATTTGAAATTAAAATTGTGAAGACTTCTTGCAAAATTCCTTCAGATATTATGTTCTCTTCAGAGAGAATATGTACTTAATTTTGTTGCTGGCTGAACATAGATTTCAGATATTTCGCTTGTCGATATTGTTGTCCAAAATAAAGCTTTCGGCTTGAATTTGAATTTTGTTGGTACTGTATACTTCGAGAGCGATACAAGAGTGAAAATGAGTGAGTTGATACAAGTGTTCCTTAGTACTCTGAAGAGATTGGTATGGCAGATGGGCGAAATCGGACTATTGCTACGCCCATAACTTGCCGTTTATGGAAGAAATATAAAGTGTTAATCTTAATTTCATTCGATTATTTCACTTTACAATATATAAATCAAACTTAAATGAAGATATCGAAATAACACTTTGCATAAATAGAGTATTTAAGTTGTAGCACCTGATACTGACTATTACTTCCCCTAGCCCGCTATACATAATGCAATGGTTTTCAAACTTCCGGTTGACTTTACACTTTTTACATTTAAAATTAAGTGAACATACAATATAATCTTAGATATAGTACAGTTTGGTGCCGAAAATGAGTGAAATCGCTACCAAAATACCCCAGCCATCACATAATACAGATAATATAACGGTTTTCGTTATTCTACTGGATTTTACGCCGAATATATCGGTCAATGTGTGAGTTATATTACATTAATAAAATTACATGTAAACATATTCTTACACACTTTATTTAAATGTCCAAAGTAAATGAAATCAGTCTAGACTTCCTCTATCCCAAATATACTCAATGTAGAGATTTTCCTCTTTCACCAATATGTGCTATATTTTAATGTAATGAAGAGCACAATACGGATCACAATACGGTTTAGCGTTAAATAATCTCTTCACACGTTCGTCAAAGAAAGAATATTGAATTCACCTACAAATACACTCTCGCAACATGTAACAAAATGAATAGTTTTGTTCACCTAACGGCTGTTTGCAACACCTTAAGCTAGTCGAAACCATATCTGCGGAGCTATATATATCAAAACAAAGGCGGGCTAAGTTCGGGTGTAAGCGAACATTTCATATTCTCGTAAAGTGCAAGGTTCAAAGGCAGAGAGGTCCTTTCAGGTGCTGGCAAAACTTTATATTAAACAGTAAGGAAGCGTTAAGTTCGGATGTAACCAAACATTGTATACTCTCGCAACGTGTAAAGATCAGAGGCGGGGAAATGCTTTCAGGTGCTGGCATAACTTCATATTAAAAACTGTTGCCGAAGAATTCAATATTCATTATTCGACGACATTGTCAATCGATTGCAATCATATTTGGTATCTTATTAACTTATATTACAGGTCATAGACTCATGTACTTTCATTGCTACATTTTGTTTCGTGTCAGAGATATTTATATTAAAATCTATCAAATTAACTCAAAAGTGATATATGCGATATAAACTCAACCAAAGTGGTTTAATGAATATATCTGATATATGAGGAAAAACTCAACTAGAGAAAAGGAAATCATTATATTAAGAATAACTGGCTTAGACCATGGTCTAGACCGATTTCTTTCATATTTAGCGCGAAATCACATTGTGTTTAAGAAAACATATCCACTTAATTTCATTAAAATATCATACATATTGACCAACATAAACGGTTTAAAGTCAGATGGCAAGTCGGCAATTCTTATATCGGGCACTTTTGGGGTATCTCCACTGATCACATTAACTTTTTTAATTATTATAAGTATATTAGGGAACATGTTTTCACGCAATTTTGTTAAGGTAACTCACACAGTGACCGACATATTCGGCATAAAGTCTGCTAGAATAACGAAAATCATTATATGTAGTATATGGGGGCTGGGATAATTCGTGGACCGATTTCACACATTTTCGGCAGTAAATTATGGTATATCCGATATTACACGTTCACTTAATTTTGCTAAGATATCTTACATATTGACCGAAAGATATGGTATAAAGTCTACCCAGAGGTTGAAAATCCGTATATTAGGTACATGGGGGTTAGGGGGAGTGCTTCCCCAATTTTATCCATTTTAAGCACATGGACACACTGTTATCAGAGAGAGACGTTATCTAAATTTTAAAGCGTTAACTCATATAGTGACCGTTATATATGGTGTAAAGTCTACAGGAAGGTTGAAAATCCTTATATTAAGTATATGGGGCTACGTGAAGTGCTTACTCGATTTTCTTCATTTTTGACACAAAAGCACACTATTATCATGGAAGGATAATCCTCCAATTTCATTACAATATCTTACAGATTTCCCGATATTTTCGATAAAAATTCAGATAGAGGCACTGAAGTCCTAAAATGGGTATATGGTGGCTTGAAAAGTTGCAATCTGATTTCGTCTATTTTTACGCATGAGATGGCATAGCTTGAACGTACTATTTGTGAAAATCTTTATTCCAATATCTTGATTGATGCTCGATTTATCTACTTTAAAGTGAAAGTATCAGATGAAACTTAAAATTGTGTTATATGGGAAGTTGGCGTGGTTTTTATCCCATTTCGTCCATTTTCTCATCGTGACATACGAATGTAAATATAATGTCATGTGTAAAATTTTGTTGAAATCGGAGAAGGAGTTCTTGAGATATTGGGATTTCTCCTAAAAGTGGGCGGAGCCACGCCGATCACTAAAACTTTACCCGGTTTCCTATGCAACCTTTCCTTATCATATTTCCTGCAAGATATAATGTTTCAAGTCATAGACTGCCGTACTTTCTTTATTATATTTTTCTTTGTGTCCAAGATATTTATATTAAAATCCACCAAATTAACTAAAATGAGATATATGCGATGTAAACTCAACCAAAATGGATTAATTCAATATATTAGGTATATGAGGAAAAAATCACCCAGAGAAACGGAAATCATTAAATTAGGTATAACGGGCTTAGATCAAGGTCTGGACCGGTTTCATTCATATTTAGTGCTACACCACATTATGTTTAAGAAAACATATCTCCTTGATTTAATTAAAATATCGCATATATTGACCAACATAAACGGTTTAAAGTCAGCTGGAAACTCGGAAATCATTATATCGGAGCTAGGAGAAGGTCTGGATTGATTGCATTAACCTTTGACAGTACTCAACTACACTAAAAAACATGTTTCCATGCAATTTTATGAAGATAACTCACATACTGGCCGACATATTCGGCATAAAGTCTTCTAGAATAGCGAAAGTCATTATAAGTAGTATATGGGAGCTGGGATAATTCGTTAACCTATTTCAAACATTTTCCTTATATTCCTTATTTTTTCGCAGGAGGTGGCATATGTTAAAGCACTATTTGGACAAAGTTTCATTCCAATATCTCAATCGGCGTTTGATTTATATACTTTTAAGTGAAAGAATCAAATTAAATTTAAATTGTAGCAGACGTGTGCCATCGTTATCGCCCATTTTCATAATATAAGGATAAAATAAGGATAAGGTAATATAAGGATACAAATATAGTGTTATGTACAAAATTTGGTTGAAATATGTAAAGCGGTTCTTAAGATATGCAAATTCACCTAAAGGTGGGCGGTGCCAAACCCATCGTCCAAATATCACACGGATTGCTGTGCTGCCCTCCCGCACCATATTTACTGATATATTCAATATTTCTGTCGTGTTTCCTCAATGAGTTAAATTTTCGTATTTTTCAATATAACCTTTGTATGGGAGGTGGACAAATTATTACTGTATAGGAGGTAGCGGAAAGGCTTGTTCTGAGCAATGGTTGTAATAGCTTTAACGATTTATGAGGTATATACATTAAACATACCGCTAACATACTATGCGATCATTTGTACCAAATTGCACGTTTGTATCTTAATTTGTATATATGTATATATATACATCTATCTCAGTTAGTTATAGAGACAAATCACCTATATTCTTAATATTAGTGCTGTGGGCAGGTAGAACAAATTACATAATTTTATTCGACATATTCTTATTTAATTTGTTGAGGCATCTTCTTTGGAGATATTTGTGCTATATACTCAACCGAAGGAACGAAATTCAATATATTATGGGGATATTGAGGAAAAAGTCAACCAGAAGGACGTAGGTCATCATCGTAGTTTAGACCAAGATCTACCCCGATTTCATTAATATTCAGCGCTAAACCATATTATGTGTAAGAAAAGACTTAATTCCATTAAAATATCGCACTTATTAACTTATATAAAAGGTCATTATTTGTTCGTATATCGATTTCACTAATTTTTACCAACAAACTACAGGATATTCTACAGTATATACTAGACCACAGTATATGTTAATTTAATTTTGCTACGATATCGAAAATATTGACCGCTATAAAAGGAATTTTGACAATTCTCATATTAGATGTGTGAGGATTAGGTGAAGTATTGTCCTGATCTTATAAATTTTTGACACCAGGACACATTATTACCAGGAAAAGACGTTGTCTGAATTTTACTAAGATATCTCGCAGATTGACCAAAATATACGATATAAAGTCAACCGGAAGTTCGAAATTTTTTGTATTAGGTACATGGAAGCTGATTTTATCCATTTTCGGCACAAGGCCACATTATTATCAAAGAAATATGCTCTCCGAATTTCACTAATATACGTCTCAGAGTGACCGAAGTTTCGCTAAAAAGTCATCCATAGGCACCGAGGTCCACATATTTTTTGGCAGAAAATGGCATACCTTTAGGGAACTATTTATGTAAATTTCTATTTCGATATCACAAGCACCAATTGAGTTACATACTGTAAAATGAAAGAATCACATTGAATTAAAAATGTGTTATATGGGAAGTACACCTACTTATTCCGACTTCGCTCATTTTCACACTGTACAATAAAGATATCGGAGTGATTCCATCCACCAAATATTGTTGACATCGGTTAAGTCGTTCCTGAGATATGCGATTTCACCGAAAACAACGGTTCCACGTCCATTGTTAAATTTTTACATGTACTCTTATACACCACTTCCATCCCATATTTACTGTAGGACAGCGAGGTAGTAGTAGCTTTTAGTAGTTTACTTTTAGTAGCTTTAAATGGGAGGTGCATTTTTGTGTGGGAGGTGCGCCTGATTATCATCCGATTTGACTTATTTTTCGAGAGTATGTGGAGGTACTAAAAATACTTATTCTGAGCAAGCTCGGTCATTATAACTATTACGGTTTGTGAGATAAATACATTAAACTTATTAGGTGGCAGAGCCATGCCCACTTTCTAAAAATTTTCGACACAGTTGCCCCTCCCTGCTGTGATTCCCTATACCAGTCGACACATCTTAATTTGTTGCTTAGTTTTAGCACTTAATATTTTTCGCTTATGGCAGCAGTCCGATTACGCCCATCTTCAACAGCAACCTCTTTAGAGTGAAAAGGATCATGCGTACCAAGTTTTATTAAGACACTCAAACTTGAGTAAAAAGTTATCGCTTGCACAGACAGATGGACAAACGGACGGACAGACAGTTCTGAATTGATCGTCATTCTGATTATTTATAAATATATATCTCCATATCTATCTCGTCTAGTTTTTGGTGTTACAAACAATCGTTCGGTGAATAAAAGTACTCTACTTTGCTGCAACATGTTGCTAGAGGGTATCAGGTGGGGAAAGCTAAATTCGGTTTTAACCGAACATTTTACACTCTCGCAATTTTCAAGGGTCAAAGCCTGGAAAATGCTTTCATATATACTTTCAATACACAAAATCTTATACTAAACAAGTAATGAAGTATATAGACTCACTTAGTTTATTCACTATATTTTGCTTCGTGTTCGGGATATTCATAGTAAATTCCACCCAATTAACTCAAATGGTATAAACTCAACCAAAGGGGCTAAATTTAATATATTGGGTATATTAGAAAAAAATTAACCAGGGAATCCAAAATCATTATATTAGGGATATGGGGCTTAGACCAAGGTCTTGACAGATTTCATTCATATTCAGCTCTACACCACATTAGGGGAGGTCTGGACTGATTGCAGAAACTTTTGAGATTACTCTATTATACTCGAGAACATATTTCGAAACTATTTTATGAAGATAACTCACACATTGAACGATATACTCACCATACTATAGTATATCCAATATTATAGGCTCACTCAATCTTGCTAACATATATTATATACTGACCGATATATACGGCATAAAGCCAACCGGAAGTTTGAAATTTTTATATTAGCTATATGGGAGCTAGGGGAATTATTGATTTAATTTTATCCATTTTTGACGCAAATGTGCATTATTATCAGGAAAAGATTCCCTCAGAACTTCAATAACATATTTTACAGATTAACCGATGTTTGCGGTATAAAATCAGCTAAAGGGACTGATGTTCACACATTCGGCATCTGGAGGTTTGAAAATTTATTCTTCGGTTTCTGCCATTTTTAAGTAAGAAATGGCATACCTTGAAGGCACAGGAACAGTTTTGGTCCGATGCCTTTATTGGTGCTTCATTTATATACTGTAAAGTGAAATAATCAGATGGAATTTAAAATTGTGTGTGTGATTGTAGTTCGATTACGGCAACATTCACATTGTGACAAAAGAATATGAGGATAATCTCATGCACCTTAAAGCGGGCGGTGCCCAATCCACTATCCAATTTTTTCACTGATTTCTATGCACCATTTTTTTTGCCATTAAGGGCGTGAAATTTAATGCTTCTGAAATTTGGTATAGGAAAAAACTCGATTAGTTTTGGATAAAATTGAAGGTTTTATTTAGCATAGTTAGAATAATCCGATTTAGGTTAATATGGACCTTTTTCTTCCGATAGCTTATTGCCATTTTGAAAGTAATTTCATAATACCACGGTCGTCCCTATTGGCAAAACCTGGTGCCGTCGATTTTCCATAGCTTCTTTTAAGGCGAATTTTTCACTTGCAAAATCATTCTCCATAGACAGAAACAGGTAGTAATCACTTGGCGCCAGATCCGGACTATAAGCTCCTATGATACTGATGATACTACTGTGATACCACAATTAATCTCCTTTTGACCAAACTGGGCGCTTCTGGGCGATTGCTACCTTCAGACGGTGGAATTGTTGACAGAACTAAGAGTTTGGCCGTATGGGAGCAGCTCATGGTAGATGATTCCCTGCTAATAACACCAAACACAAAGCAAAACCTTTCTGACCGTCAATCCTGGCTTGGCCATCGCTTGCGCCAGCTCATCGCAATTCCACCAATACCGGTTTCGCTTGACGTCATCGTAGGCGACCCACTTTTTCCAGTTTTCATCACCAGTTATCATCGCTTCAGAAGTGGATCGATTTTGTTGCGACTCACAGATGGAAATTCGGCCTATGATTTTTTTTGCATTAACTTGTGTGGTACCCATATATTAAGTTTTTTTTGTACCCAGCCTTATTTAAATAATTCCAAACAGCTTTTTAGAGCTATGCTCCTGGGCAGTCGAAACAGTACTCACATGATGGATCAACTCGACGAAAATTACCGGAACGGAATCGCCTTTGTCGAAGAAAAACTGTGAACTATTTTTAAGGGGATACTTCATAAAATTGCATGGAAACATGTTCTCTAGTGTAGTTGAGTACTGCCAAAAGTTAATGCAATCAGTCCAGACCTTCCCCTAGCCCGTATATACCCGATAGAGGAATTTCCGTCTTTCCACCTTACTTTAAACCGTTTATGACGGATAATATATGTAATATTTTAATGAAATTAAATGAACATATTTTCTTAAACATAATGGGGTGTAGAGCTGAATATGAATGGAATCTGTCTAGACTTTGGTCTAAACCACATATCCTTTATATAATGATTTTTTTCTTAAAATATCTCTTTGGTTGAGTTTATATCACAAATATTATTTGAGTTAATTGAGTTGATTTTAATGTAAATATTGCGTAATAATGTAAATATTTACAAAGCAAAATGTAACAATGAAAGTACATGAGTCTATTTGCTATAAAATAAGTTAGTAAGACCAATATATGATTACAATCCAATAACAATTTCGTTGAATAATGTATATTGAATTCTTAGGCAAAATTTTTTTATTTATTTAATACAAAGTTTTGTCAACACATAGAAATATAACCCCAGGCTTTGAAAATTGCGAGAGTATAAAATGTTCGGTTACCTTAGTCCGTCCTTACTTGTTTAATATTTGCCAACACGTTTTGTTTTGTTTTGCCAACACCTGAAAATATTTTCGCGCCATTGAGCCTTCCAAATGGCGAGAGTATATTAGTGGTTGTTTATGATTTCAAGCTCTCCATTTGGTTTTAAGTGAAATACGGAAATTGTAAATAATATCGTATAATATCTAAATGTTACTAATATTTTTCGTTTATTGTAATGAAGCTATTATTTAAATGGAATGAAAACATTAGCGATTTATAAGGAGGATTATGCTCAACTCAAATAAAATACTCAATATTTATAATCTGCCTTCAGACACCTATAAGCAGATTGGACTAGTTCCCCCATAGGTAGGCCTAAACATTATGGTTTCGCTTCAAATGAAGGTCAAGGGGCCGATGGGTAAATAAACAATGATGATTGATTACATAATCTGTTTTCGTGAGAATTAAAAAAAGAGAGCTGGAGTTCGAGACATATTCTCAACTTCTGAATGTTTATATTGTAGTTACGTAACGAAAATGTAGGATAACTGGAGTTCATTTAATTCATTAGGTATCGACTACAACAGTTTATTTATTTTTTCCAAAATAAGCTCTTTCAATAAAAGAGTCTGTCAAAGTAAGATCATCTATTCTTTAAGATATCGCTGTCGTGTTTCATTGTAATCTGCAAGAGTCATATAAGCCTTTTTCTAACTGTATTCCTCTGTTTGCTGCCTTCTATTTGATATGAACTATGGCTCTTGATGACGAAATTTCGACCTCGAATGCCTTAAAGTTGTTAGTACGCAACTACGCTTATCCTTTCATCTAACATTATATTTTCCTGTTTTGATCTTCCACTAGTAATTCAACCGCACTTGACTTAGATCCAATACCTACAATGAACATGTCATTATATGGATAATACAAGTAGAGCCGAATAATTAAATAAACGAAGCAAATATAAATGTTTTACATAAAGATATATTTTTATGAAACAATTTACCTTTGATAGTATTTAAAACTCTTTTAACAATCTGTTTTTAATCAATCCAATCAATTAATCAATACTGTTTTTGCTAACACAGAAGGGGTGAGACAGCTGCTTAGTTAACAAAGTTTTAATAATTTATTTATTTGCCCAATTATTTCTTCTTTAAAACACCATATTTATGACTAGAACCTGTTTCGGAGGTTTTCAACATTTTTCGAACATGTCTATTCTTTTCATAACTGTTGTAAACTTGATGCTGATATAAAGTTTTTTAGTAGCCAAAGCAATGGTCTCACCTTTTTGATTTGAATTAGCTTTTTTTTTAAGAAATCAAGTTAAAATATATCAAATCATCCCTGTTTTTGGGTCATTTCTTATTCAACAGCTTTAGTCCGCTGACATGAGAACCGAAAAAAAATACCAATTATCAAACCTCATCTTGACAGATAGAGCTGTCCCCAGCCTATTAACAAGTTGGACACACGTTGAAGAAGTGCAGAATATAGTTACCAAACTGAAGAAGAAAAAAAGGACAGATGACCTGCGCAATTAAGTTGTTGCGAAATGCCCATAACCGTTATTACTAAGGCACAAATTAAGCCAAAAAACTCAAAATTGGTGCAAGGGATCACATTAGAGCAGTTGTGTTAAAAATCTTTTGGAGAAGTGGCAGTGACCCCACTCTCTAATACGTTTGAAGTATTATCTCACAAGCTGTTAAAGCTATCAAATATAAATAAATATATCAACCGATCTAGCATTTCTTCATACATTGTGAAAATTAGCGAAGTAGGTGAATTACTACGCCAACCCCCCTTACAAAGGACCTCAGTGCCCACGGTTAACTTTATGCCGAAAATATCGGTTAATCTGTGAGATAGTTTAATGAAATCAAGAGAGGAGGGCGTCTTTTCCTGATAGCAATATATCGCGGTGCTAAAAATTTATAAAATTGATTCTGTATTTCCACTAGCTTCAATATACCTAACATAAGGATTTTCAAACTTCCGGTTGACTTTGTAGTATATCAGTCAATATGTATATATATGTATATGTATATCATTCAATATAGATATATATACATATCTTAGCAAAATTAAGTAAACGTATAGTTTAGTGCCGAAAATGGGCAAAATCGGTCCATGGATTATGCCGGCCACCTACACTGCATAAACTTTTCTTTGACTTTGTACCTAATGTGATTTATCTTAATAAAATTGTGTGGAAAGTATATGCAACCAGTCCAGTCCTACTCCTGGCTCCAATGTACCCAATATAGTGATTTTCGATTTACCAGCTGACTTTATGCCGTTTATATGGGTCAACAAGTTCGATACTTTAATTAATATGTATAAAATGAATATGTTTTCTTGACCAAAACTTAGATTAACGTTAAATATAAATGAAATCGCCCCAAACCTTGATCTGCCTCCATATACCTAATATAATGTTTTCTGCACCTCTGGTTGACTTTCCTTATATACCGAATATATTAAATTTTGTTAATTGGTTGAATTTATATTACGTATATCGATGTTCTAGATATCTCAATTAAATTTAGCGAGAATAATTGGATTGATATCTCGATACAATTAAGCGAGAATATTTGGATGAGCATTCTGTCATCCGGTAGTAAAAATTAGTGATATCGGTATGTACCTTCCCACAGCACTAATATGACGAATATAGTGATTTGTGTTGGTTAGCTGTAGTAATGAAACCATGTGAGGGTATGACCCATATTAAAAGTTAATAAGATACCAAATGTGATTGTAATCCATTTACGGTTTCGTCAAATAACGAATATTGTATTCATTTGCCACATGTTTTGATATCCCACTCTTTGATTTGCGAGAATATAAGATGTTCGGCAACACCCGAACTTATTCCTTCGTTACTTGTTTAGATGCTTTGCATCGTTTTGTTGAATCTTCTACCTTAGTTAACGGTATGTAGTATTTTATCACTTTCGCAGCGATCGACTTGTCGCGTGCTCACGATGTGACGTGGAAAACCGGCTGGAGGAATCCTCATGGAATTCCCACATGCTGTTGCTATCGCTCTCAATACATACACGCTCATACAACTCTATTTCATGAGATTGTAGCGCATGATTCATGAGATTTTGCGACAATTACTGGTATGTCAAGATTCTCTGAAAGTGGGATTTACACTAAGAAAAGAGTCACCGACATTGTCAATACATATATGTAAGTATGTATTTGTACAAGATGCTGGCATATATTCATATTTAAATATAATTCAAGTCAGTGGGGATAGTTTTACTTGTGTATTTATTTGCATATACAATTGAACCAAGTGCTCATTATTGGTTGGTAATTGAGCATTTGTATGACCAATGGTTTTAAGTTCTTAAACTGTGTGTTATTTAGAAGGAAAAGGCGGAAATTTTTTGGAATACCGCAATTGTGTGTGTCGAATTCTTAAATTAACATTAAATTTAAATGCTGCCTAAAAACTCGTTCATGAGGATAGAGATATGCTCGTTAGAAAAAATCTATCGGAGTTATTATACAACTTTATACATACCATATACATTTGTACATAAAAGTAAAAAGTTAATTGATGTTGGATATAAGCTTCATTTTTAAAATGTATGTACATATTAAAGTTTATTATTCTATTAAGTTTATTAGTCTATTATTTTTTATATGAAATTGGAGGTTTTATTTAGCAAGTTAGAATGATTTAGGTCCAATATGAACCGTTTTGTTCAATAACCTGTTGCCATTTTGAAGGTAATTTCATAATATCACTCTCGTTCAAACACTCTTCTCTATTGTCAAAAAACAGGGACACTCGATTTTCACAAGCTTCTTTTGAAGCGAATTTTTCACTTGCAAAATCATCCTCCATAGACAGGAATACGAGTAATCACCTAGTTCGGACTATAAGGTGGATGCTTAAGGACCTCCCAACAAAGCTCCCGGTGTTTCTAGCGAGTTACTCTCGATGTGCGTGGCCTAGCGTTGTATTGCTGGAACACAAGTCCTCTCTTATTGGTCAAAGCTGGCCGCTTCTGTGCGATTGCTTCCTTCAGATGGTCCAATTATTGACAGTACATTTTCGAATTAAGAGTTTTTTCGTAGGTGAGCAGCTCGTGGGAGATGATGAAAATCATCTTGAACGTCAATCCTGGCTTGGTCATCGATTGCGCCAGCTCACCGCTGTTCCACCACCATCGTTTTCGCTTGACGTTGTCGTGGGTGACCTAGTTTTCATCACCAGTAACCATCCACTTCAGAAGTGGATCGATCCTGTTGCGATTCAGAAGCGATTCGCAATTGGAAATTTGACCCGCGAAGTTATTTTGCATTAACTCGTGTGGTACCCATATATTCAATTTCTTTTTGTATCTAGCCTTATTCAAATGATTTCAAAAGGCGTTTGTTCAATATTTAGCTCCTGGGCAATCGAAACAGTTCTTACATGATGGACGGACTCGACAAATTCCATTACTTTATCGATATTTTCGACAATTGACCTTCCAGAGCGTGGTGCATCTTTGGCATCAAAGATTCTTTGCCTATATCGAAGAAAAGCTGTAAAATGAGGGTATTTTCTCATTGCTGGTGTCCATCTTAGATGCGTTGATCTTAAATCTCAAAATTTTGTTTTTTAGTACAAAAATTGTTTTTCTAACGCTATATAGCGTAACCCGATCACACTTATACAACGCAAGATGCAGATTACTAAAGCCATCTATTGGAAAACTAATGGACTTCTTTTTACTAGATATAATTTTATTATTTACATCTGATATTTTTGGAATAAGATTTAATAAAAAAATGTTTAGTTTGGGTTTTAGCTAACTTAAGTGATTTTTTGTCAGATCTTTTAGAATCCACTATATTATTACTATGTGGTTATCGTTGTAGTTATTGAATTTTTTCTTTTAAATTTTATACGTAACATACACTGCAGTGAAACAACGAATTAGTAAAAAAAGTACTAGATTACTGTTGGAATTTCCTGACTGAAATCCAACTAATCGAGATCAGAATAAACTGAAACCAATTATAGAAGCACTCATTAGTGGGTTATTCCAAGCGAGAAAGCCGATTCCAACACAACGTGACACACGATCTGTGGAATTGTAAGACCTAAGTCTAACAATTAATATTTCCACTATTTAAATTTTATTTAATAAAGAGGTTTTACTATGTTGTTAAAAATGTATTTTCCTTTATTTATTGTTTTTAACTAAAAATATGATACTGATATATTTATGGGCTAATGTTAAAAATTGCGATTTCGTAGGACATCGTCATGTAAAAAAATACCACTTGTCTGTATGGAAAGAGACGGTCGGCTAACTAGTTGACCTTGTGGTTCGTACTAGTTGTAAACTAATTTCAATTAGTTGACGTCGGGGTAAATGCACACATACGTTTCTATGTAATGTTCAATAAAAAACAGATTCTAATGTTTTGTTGTCTCAGCATAAATAGATAAGTCAGCGAGTTAGTAAAAGAACAAAACGCACTTGTTGCCTCTAATTATCTCAGTGTGCAAATAGTAGCATTATTTAAATCGTGAAGTGAGATATCTCATAGTAAATTAAAACCTGCTTAGAATTACATTGCTTTTTATAAATGGTCTGCTCAGTTTGTTTATTCGCCACATGACGACAAAGATTTCCTGAAGGTTCATAGCCTGTACATACCAACGTACATATCACTTCCAATTAAATGGCAAACGTAAAGTTCTTAAATTAACAAAGTTTAATGTTGTTGGCTGCAGAAAATACTGCATGAATCCGCTCACCGTGCGACTCAGTTGTAAAATGACAGAGTGCGCTCCAGAGCAACGCTTAAGCCGCAGCTCAACAGCAGAAGCGAATTAGTTGGCTGACTAACTGTCGGCGGCGATATTTATGAATTATAAAACCGCAAAACTACTAAGTCACCACTTCAGTCATTTGTTTGTTGCGCGTTCGAGTTGAAGTGGTGTTCTCTAAAGAATAACGCGTTTGCGAATTTAACCAGCGTCTGCAGTAAACGTTCAGTACCAAATTTCAATTCTATTAGAAAATGGAAATAACTGCACATTAACTCCCACAGGTGGATAATACACCGTAATCAAAGCAATTGTAACTTTACGGTCCAACACTCCTTTGTACTTACATATATAAGTGAAAGTGAAAATGCCACTAGATACAATGGAACGTCAGAACCAAGCCATGAACGAAAATATTAAGGACAAACACGGCCGTCCCATTAAGCCATCTGCAACGTTCACAAATGCTGGATTTACCAACGATGAGCATGGTGCAGAGACGATATTTCGGCGCAAAAGTGGAAACGCCAATGGTCTACAGTTGGCGGAGAGCGGTAATGACAAAGATGCAAATCCTCCGAATCCACCCCCTATGGACTTCGACGACATCCTGCCGTTGATAGGAGAATTCGGGAAATATCAAAAAATTCTATTCCTTCTGATGATACCCTTCGCCACATTTGTAGCATTTGTTTATTTTTCGCAAATTTTCATGACACTCGTACCAGAGCAACATTGGTGTCATGTTCCAGAACTAGAAGAGCTGACTGTCGAAGAGAGGTAAGTTCAAAAATTACAATACGTTTTCTTATACAAATGAATTGCGTATTAAATAGAGAGTCGCATATGTTTTAAAACCTATACCACATGATATACGAGTTCTTCGATTATTATTATTCAATTTATTGATCATCTCTGGCTAAAATCAATCCCATTGTTGGGCAAATAATACCATATTGATATATAAATAGTTTTGAAAACCACATTACTAGTGGGATTAAATTCGGATGGAGAATGGAATGAGAACGTAGAATAGTTACCGGATTACTTGTTGTAGATCGAATAAAGAACAAGGAAAGAATAAATTTTAAAGTGATCACTTGTTAAATTGGTTTAGAGAAATAATCGAAAAATATGAACAATGGCACATAATATATGTCATAATGTCAGTATGTAGTTATGTATGTAGATTAAAACCACACTATACATATTAAACCTGTTGTAGCTATCAATAGTTTAATTAATAAATACGTAGTAATGCACACATATGTATGTGAGTAGGAACGTAAGCTAAACGGAAATTTATTAACACTGGCTAGTCCATTACTTTACTTCTTTCAACAATATTGGGACAATAATTACATATAAGCATTTTAATTACGGGTTGTTGCCGGAATGCGCGCATAGGTCGTGCTCACCTCCCTCACGTCACTGCGATATTTAAACAAAATGTTTTCACTAAAAGTGAAATTTTATCAAATTGATGTCGGTCCTCACTCGTCGGTTCCTCACTCAGTTAAATCTTTTTAATAATCTTTTCTTATAATTCTTAAAAATAAATTTTAGGTCTTATTGTAATTAACAAAATATATAAAATTGGCTCTGATTCATTCTGAATTCATAAGATATATCAGACTCGCTTTCCGCAGGTGCAATTAACGTGACAAGACCTATCTTTATATGGGACAAATGGGCAATGTGGATCCTCATATATAAATATTCGCTTTCATAGATATTATGTGCAAAAGTTATAAGTAAAAATGTAAATAGAGCATGTAACGCAAATAGTTCACGTTATGCAAACAAAATAAAGCGGAGCGCTAATTAAAAGCATTCCTCCTTTGCAATACAAACAATCTGTAATTGAGCACATTATTAGTATAATACGCACGCATCAATTTGTGCATTTAAATGTATTCCCTTTGAATTTCGAAATATTCCATTCCAAATTAACACAGAACAATTTTCTTAATAATAATAAGTCTAGACAAAAAGTAATTTGAAGCAGATTAGTATATCCTAGCCTTTAAGAGCACTTTTACCTTTATTAGCTGTTTTTAGTTCAAATTTTTTCTTTTCAAGGCGTGATTTTTTATCTCCAACTGCTCCCTTTATAACTTCCCATAGGTATCTCATTTAGATTTCGACCTACCACTCAAGATATTTAATGTGATTACCTCTAATCCAATCCTTAACGACCCAGAAGCATAACTTGTGATCATTACCTTGCTGAATTGTTCAATCCAATGGCAAGTTGTCTTGCCTAGGATTTGAACAATCGGACTTGTCGATGTAGAACATCCCCACACCATAACTGGTGAGCAATATGTTTTACGTTTTACGTTTTTGTTTTTTTGTTTTTGTGTAATTGATGTTCAATTCTTGCAATGGTCTTCACATGTGGTCTTCACAAATTTATACTAAATATACTTCATATACTTAATCTAGGCCTTTATTCAAACAATTTTTGGCAGTCGCTGATTACAGTTTGTGCCGATATTTTGCCACCATAATTGCGTTAATGTTCCATAATTTCCCTAGAGGTAAAAACACATTTACCGAAAAATTTACCGTAATTAAGTGAGATTACTTAATTATGTGAGCACTTACGTTTTGACTTTCGGCAAATGAAACTGTTCTGCCTTAAAATGTAATTCTACTACTTTATAATTTAATTAAGTGCTGCTAAGTAGTCCATCGTAAAAATGTTAGGTCAATAAAGAAAATTCCTACATCTTTCTATCAAATATTTTAGAACATGAAGTGTATAACGTTTTCGAGATAGACGGACGAGTACCATAGCTATTTGAAAGTAGACGTTTTGTATGAAAAAAATATTATTGGAATAAAAAGCATATTTTAATAACAAATTGCAAACTCTAATTATTATATATGAAATATGAATTATTATTTTCAAGTTATTATGTTCAAATTAGAGAACGAGTAAAATATTACTTTCTGTTTTACATATACGTATATATAAATATGTATACATACTTTTTATTATTTAATTACTATATCATTGCATGTAATCATAAGCATACATAAGTGTGTGTAATTATGTTTGTACATATATGCTTCTACATATATGCTCAATAATCACAGACCAGAAAGTAATTAAAAGTAAGGAAGAGCTAAATTTAGGCAGATTCGAATAATTTAAACTCGGCATTTTTCAGAAGAATACAATTAATATTATATAATTCCAGTATTGGTTCAATTCTTTAAATTATAAATATATTTTAAGAAAAGATTTTAAGTTTAACATTATTAGGAAGGTACAAGGGAATGTAAATTATGGGAAATATACAATATTATCTTTATAATTTTCTAAGTAATGAAAGTAAAATAATGTTTTATAGTCCATTCGGGCAAATTATTTCATTCAAATGTGGTTTTTCTCATCGTTTCGTTTTACATATACTTTCCCTATTTGCTTCATAACATTCTTTCCACTTCATTAATATAAAATATTAGTAAGATAAGTCCAGAATAATTCTAAATGAAATAAAACATAAAACATATATATTCATTCATCATACAAGCCGTCGTCATTAAACACATAGCAACAAACAAACTGATAAAGACTAGATGAAAAATGTGCATTGTAGGGTTTCTTTTAATTTAGATACGACTTCCTTATAAAATATAGAAAATATTTAATTTTTTCCCCGTTAGTCCCGTTAGTTACGCCTCCGATTCTATCGCAAACATCACAAAAATTTACGTTAACCTTCATTACCGATATGTCGTAATATATGCAATAACATTCGCCCAATTATTGTAATCTCTTAAAATAGATAAGACCAGATAATGGTTTTAAAAATTTACATAAATTATAACTACGTGGTGGCATTTAGAATAAAGCTGGTGTAGATGTAATAGATTTCTTTAAAATCCAAGCAAGCGCTTCCATTAAGACTACAAATACGAAATACAGCTAAAGTGAAAATTGCTTTGTCAATGCCATTTGGTGGTGTTGGCGCTGGCGTTAACTATGTACTTATTAAATCGCGATCAATCGGGTGTTGTACACGAAAATGCAGTACAGTAAAGCTGACTTAAGTAAATTATTTGGAAATATCATGGAAATTCGACTAACCGAAGAAGACAGTTTAATCATTTTTAAATGTGTCAATTACCGCTTCGGATAGGTGCGGTTACTCCTTTTTATACTTAAATACCGAGAAATTATAGTTCTAAAATATTACTGGGTGGACGGGGTTCACTGCGGAAGTACATAACATACATACATAAATTACCACTATATATATTCATACAACTTAATCTGTTCTTGAATTATTATACTTTCATATTTTAATTTTATTTAATATCATCATAACATTGGACTTCTTTTATTGTGTTGTTCTGCGACCACCCTCATATCTCATAAAAACTATACTGGGGCCATTATATTGGAAAAATATTCAAGACGAGTTTCGTAGTGACATTTCAGAAGCTAAAATTTTGTGTACTCTCGCAACATGTTGGATTGATAGTGTAACAATTTTGTTCATAAAGCAATTACTTGTAAGTTACAAACATGCTACAAGTTGTACCACTATAAAATAACCGATATAGATTTGCCAAGGCCGTTTGTCGGTACAACAAAATATTTGATAAAAAAAAAGTATATATATATTAATCTTGGTACACATCTTTCTTAGGACATTAACTCACATAATATCAATAGGAAGATTAACTCATTCCACATGACTTTATACAGTATATATCCGTGAAGTCGACCCTCTTCATGTAACCCCTTTCAATTGGTATACTGATTCCCGTATAGCCTGTCGGCTTAAAAGCGAATAATATGCAAGAAATTACGAGTTAGTCAGCTTTTGTGTGACACATATTATAAAACATAGTACATACATACATATTATTATAAGTATTACTCGGAAGCAAAATATTACCAAATTGCTTGCCAAAACACATAAAAGCGCTGGATAGGCTTTTATGTGTGCGGATCACATTTATTCAGCTAAAATCCATGTGGATGTGGATATGTGGATATGGACATGGGCCAAGCGCTGCTCAAGTTCATTTATGCGCTATGTTCTATATTCCTAGAGTCAAAAGTATTCGATGCTAATATGTAAATAATTAATTTGGTTTGGGGATGTATTATATATATCCACGTCTTTTTGATAAACATTTTTGTATGCTAGATATAAAAACAGCAAGCTATAAAAACTGTCAGCGGGCAACTAACTGGCAAGTGTTCAATTCCAAATTCAACTGCCCTCAAGTGTATAAACAGTGTAGATATGTCCTAATGTTTTATGTCTTTTATTCACCAGTTCACTTCTACATTTATTTGATTTTAGAGGCAAGAGTTATTTTCATGCGCTTGAAATTTTATGCAGCATTTCATTATCAACGATTTCTGAATTGCATCATAGTTCCACAGAGTGATTTCCGAAACACCTGTTAGTAAATTTTGGAATTTTCGTAATCACATTCCACAACCGTTTTAAAGATTGAGCTCGCTTAAATTCGCCATTTGTTCAAGGCTTCTCCGCAAAGATACTGTTGCAACCAACACAAGTTTAGAATAGTGGGAACTTTGTTGGGGAAAGATTAGTGTAAATAAACGGATTGATAATTGCTTGCATGAGTTGCCATGTGAACAAATGCAAATGTATATGGTAAAGGTGTTGTAACTCCACAGTTGTATGACGGGTCATCCCCTCTCGCATTTAATACTTTGATGTACCATGTACATAATATGTGAATGTTGATATTTACTCCGAGGTGTATGCGATTTGTGGAATGTTCGCACATATGGTTTTAGCAATAATTGTGTAAAAAAGTAATATTGATTCAAGCATCCAAGAGCTAGTTGGAGGGAAACATTCACAAACATTAATTCAATATTGGTATTGATTTAACTCGCATTTCACGAAATGGAGTAACGTTTAAAAAAAATATTTAACGGTTAACAATCCCTTAAAGTCTGCTGGACCGCTGAAAGAAGTTGTTGATATGGGAATATTGAAATTTTTAATGTGTGTTTATATGATTGACAATTTATGATACCTGGATAAAGATATGGGAAACGTCGTATCATATCTTACTCCTCTATTATATATGGCAATATATGGCAATATTGACATATATTAATATTGCCAATATTAATCAACTTAAGTATCTAACGCATTTTACACTGCACCATTTTCAACTGTAAATGAGAAAGGTCAAAATAAAAATCCAAAATTATTGGCTAATTAAATGATAACAAGAATGGTTGGAAATTTTCGCCAAAAGAGTAAAATATGCAAACATTATAATTAAGGAGCGTTTTCAACATTTATATATAATAATCAATTTGACTATTAATTGTAGAACTGGCGAATCTTATCTGATTAAAATTTCATTTCAATTTCAGCAAGCGCTGCTAAATTATAAATAAATATTCCAGTACTTTATGCTAAAATAATGGCTATCTCCATGTGTACTTGTGCAAATATAGACGCTCACAATAGTTCAAGCAATTCATGTGTCTGTTTTCAAGGTTGGTGGCATTTTCAGTTGACGCAACTGCCGTTAGAAAGTATTTAGATTTTCCACCGCTTTATTATACTCTCGCAACATGTTGCTACAGAGTATATTAGCTTTGTTCACCTAACGGTTGTTTGTAACACCTAGATGATATATATATGAATGATCAGGATGAAAAGACGAGTTGAAATCCGAGTGACTGTCTGTCCGTCCGTCCGTCCGTGCAAGCGATAACTTGAGTAAAAATTAAGATATTTTGATGAGACTTGGTACATGTGTTCATTGTCGCCGTAAGACGCTTGGTATTACAGATGGGCGTAACTGGACATATGTCACACCCATAAAAGCCATTAAAATATATAATATTGGGAACAGATAAAGTACCCTAACTTAGCAGTAAATTAAGGTATAAACATGTTATTTCGTATAGAGGATCCTAGTATGGCGGGACATTTGTGGGTAAAAATTTTGGGAAAAGTTGGTAATGTCCCGCCCCCCAATAAGTTTAATATATATATCTCATAAACCGTTGAAGATATATCAATCGAACTTGCTTTGAGTAAGTTTTTCGAGCATCTCTTCATATACTGGGAAAATGAGTGAAATCGGATAATAACCACGCCCACCTCCCATACAATAGTTGTTTTGAAAACTACTAAAAGTGCGTTAACTCGTTGAAGGAACACGTTAGAAACATTAAATTTTGCAGCAAATATAATACGGAGGGGTTGCATATAAATTAGCGTGAAGTTTTGGTGATGAGTGTGGCACCACCCACTTTTGGGAGAAATCCCAAAAGTTTGGGAGAGTCCCAAAAGCATTCTTATATCACATTCTGAAAATGGACGAAACGGGATAAAAAGCACGCCAACTTCCCATATAACACAATTTTAAATTTCTGCTGATACTTTCACTTTAAGGTAGATAAATCGAACATCAATTGAGATATTGGAACAAAGCTTTCCACGAATAGTACTTTCAAGCTATATATATAAAATAGTTGAAACCGGATTATAACTTTTCAAGCCCCCAGATACCCAATAAGCGGACCTCAGTACCTCTATCAGACTTTTTACCGAAAATATCGGTAATTCTGTAAGATATTGTAATGAAATTGTGGTATTATCTTTAGATGAGTGTACTCTGGTGTCAAAAATGGTGACAATCGGGTAAATATTACCCCTAACCCCCATATACCTAATATAAGGATTTTCTACCTTCCTGTAGACTTTATTCCATATATAACGGTCATTATATGAGTTTTCTCTTTGAAATTTAGAGAACGTCTCTTTCTGATAACAGTGTGTCCATGTGCTTAAAATGGATGAAATCGGGTAAGCACTTCCCCTAACCCCATGTACCTAATATACGGATTTTCAACCACTGGGTACACTTTATACTATATATTTCCGTCAATATGTAAGATATCTTAGCAAAATTAAGTTAACCTGTAATATCGGATATACCACAGTTCACTGCCGAAAACGTGTGAAATTGGTCTACGAATTATCCCAGCCCCCATATACTACATATAATGATTTTCGTTATTCTAGCAGACTTTATGCCGAATATGTCGGTCACTGTATAAGTTACCTTAACAAAATTGCGTGAAAACATGTTCCCTAATATACTTATAATGATTAAAAATAAATATAATAAATATTGAATATAGAAGTGGTGGATTTGCGTTGATTTTTATGGCGGAGTATGCGAGAATTTTATTTATGAGTAGTTTGTTTTGTGCTATTTTTTTGGGGTATGATTTGTTTAATATTGAATTTTATTTAAAGTCGACTTTTATTTCGTTTATATTTATTTGGGCAGATCTTCCTCTATCCCAAAAGTGCGCGATATAAGAATTACCGACTTTCCATCTGACTTTAAACCGTTTATGTTGGTCAATATGTGTAATATTTTAATGAAATTAAGTGGATATATTTTCTTAAACACAATGTGATTTCGCGCTAGATATGAAAGAAATCGGTCTAGACCATGGTCTAAGTCGCTTATTCCTCATATAATGATTTCGTTTTCTTTGGTTGACTTTTTCCTCACGTATCTTATATATTTATTAAACCACTTTGGTTGAGTTTATATCACATATATCAATTTTGAGTTATTTGATAGATTTTAATATAAATATCTCTGACACGAAGCAAAATATAACAATGAAAGTAGATGAGTCTATGGCCTGTGATATAAGTTACTAAGATCCCAAATATGATTGCAATCCATTGACAATTTCTTCGGATAATGAATGTTGAATTCTTCCGCAACATTTTTTTAATATAAAGTTATGCCAGCACCTGAAAACATTTCCCCGCCTTTGATCCTTGCACACTGCGAGAGTATAAAATGTTTGGTTACACCCGAACTTAGCCCTTTCTTACTTGTTAATGAGTATGTTTAGTATAGTAATAACGAATTATGTGTTAATAAAACATGTTACTACGAACAGATTTATAAGTATATAGCAGAATCGCTTACACTATTCGGCTGAGTGCATGTAAGCGCACTTTTTTGGCCAGAGCAGCAAGGTTCTTTATTGTAAAATATCAAGGCAACTAACTTTTAATCGAAATTTACCGTATTTAATTTTGACCAAATAAGCCATAATTTGCTAACAACCTAAAACCGCACAAGTGTCAACAACAAAAAAAATAAATATATAATATCTGAACCACTTGCAGCAAGCTGCAACTACAACAATTTTATTGAAGGTCTATCCGCTTGTCATTATTATGGTTAACTTTATACACATTACAAAAACTTATCTATATTAAATCTGACGTAATTTAAGATGGTTGTATAGTTCCACAGCATTTTTATAATTATGCGTAACTTCTTGCACAGAGGATTTGTAGTTGTGTTCCGCTAACTGTTGTTTGTAATTGCACGATCTTATTATAGCATTTGTGGGTTCGAGCAAACTTGCTTCGCATCGATCAAGACCAAGAAGACATATACACAACTACAGAACGGGTAATTTGAGTGAAAATTAATATATAATAAATATATAAAAATAATAAATACTATTAATAGATATTTTTTCGTAATTTTTTAATTCCTCTAAATTCTTATTTTATAATATGTTATTATTATCTTCGAAATCAAAATATCGTAAACTTACATTGATTTACAAGTTGTCATTGAAGCATATAAATGGCAAACAAATGTTGAAAATATAAAAAAATGCGATTTCAAGCAAAGATTTACATACAAGTTTTACATTTTTCGCTTCCTAATATCATTTTCTAGTCTACAATGTACGTTCATATATACGAGTTGATATATATAGTATGTATTACGACGAGTTCCATAGCGTTTGTTATAATATTGCATTGAGAAACCTTTGAGAAATTTTATACAATTTTGGTTCCAAATTTTTCCATGATATCTAACATTCGATTCGAACTTAACAATTCCTTAATAGTTCTTCTTAATACATTTCAGTAAGTGCCCATTTTTGCACTAACCCCACCCTATAGCTAACACTACTAACTTGGAACTAGTTCACTTTGTATATTGAGGGCTGGATAACAGTTGGTTTTTAATGCACTCCCAATAAAAAATTTAGAACCATATTCAGCAAACATTCATTAAATTCGATACTTGACTAACCAATCTCTAATCTCTCTCTCTCTGCTATTATTTAGCCAACATCTGTTCATCGATAGTCAAAAATAGAACATGCACATTCGTTACATAGTAAATATATAATTTGTGTATTTAATTCAATTCTATTACTCTGTGCAATCAGATTTACTTAATTAAGTATACATAAATTTCCTCTATGGTATTGTTGTACTACCAATATTATAGGTTGGTTGGACCATTCGTAGATGAAAAAAGCATTATGCCCAAACTCTCAAAGCTTGACAACCACAGTTGAACATTGGCATGAACATATTGAAACACGTGTGTAACCACTTGTGCGCTACAGCACCTGTTAAATGCGGAGATTGTACCTACATTTTGGTAAATTCACATGGTCAAGCAAATTTTTTTGTAAATCACGGCAAAACTAATTCCTCTCGCTTCATCAAGGTCGAGTGTTTATTCTCGGTCCATTGTTCAGACACATGTACATATGTATGGATTGACCGGTCAAACCTAAAAGCGTTACTGCCGCTCACTATTCTTTTTGGTGGCACTTGCATATATACTATATATGTGATGATGGTGTACATACATATTTATAACATGCGTTGCGTGTATCGTGATTATAATAATATACTCATTAATTGTTTTGTTCATTAAACCTATTTCTTACCAATTCTTTTATTATCTATGTTTTGCACAGATTGGCGCTTTCCATACCGAAAATGCGCGGAATTCGCGAATACGACAATTGCAAGATGTATGATGTGAATTATACGGAAGTTTTGGCCAAGGGCATGCGCAAGGCTGTTCCGAACTGGCCGGTAGTAGCTTGCCGCCAAGGCTGGTCATACAACTTCACAGATTATCCATACCCCACGGTGGCAACCGAACAGAATTGGGTTTGCGAGCATGATGCGCTGCCTACTTATGCCCAATCGATATTCTTTCTAGGCGCTATTGTTGGCGGCTTACTGTTTGGGTGGATCGCCGATAAATTCGGTCGTATACCTGCTTTAGTCGGTTGCAATTTAATTGGTTTTGCAGCTGGAGTCGGTACTTCGTTTACTAAAAATTTCTGGCAATTCGCCTTGATGCGATTCTTCGTTGGATTCGCATTTGATAATTGCTTTACAATGATGTATATTCTCGGTAAGTATTATATTATAATTCCGTTATAAGTGCAAACCTTGAGCCACTCGAAGTAGTAGTGGATATATGATCTTCTTGCAATCATAGGTGTCTTCTTGTAAGAATCATAGGTGTGTGAAATATAAACCTTCTATATGTTTGCAAAACTTCATCGTAAACCAAGTAAGGAAGGGCTAATTTCTAGTGTAATCCAACATTTTAATTCTTGCAATTTTCAAAGGCTTTTATTAAAAAATGTTGCGTAAGAATTCAAAATTCATTATTCGACGAAACTGAGATTGGATTATAATAATCTTTGGCATCTGATTAACTTATATTAAAGGTCATAGACTCACGTATTTTCACTACTAAATTTTGCTTCGGGTCCGAAATATTTATATTAAAGTCAACCCTACTAACTCAAATGATGTTTGTAATGACTCAACCAAAAAGGCTAAACTTAATACATTGGGTACATTGGGTACATTAGGAAAAGGTCAACCAGAGAATAGGAAACTATTACATGAGGGATATAGGGTTTAGACCGGTTACAAACCTTGTCTAACACCGGTTTTACCGGTTTACACCGGTTTTAGACAAGGTTTAGACCGATTCCATTAATATTTTGCGCTAAACCACAATATGTTTAAGAAAACATGCCCACTTAATTTCATTTAAATATCACACATATTGACCAACGTAAACGGTTTAAAGTCAGATGAAAAGTCGGAAATTCCTATATCGAGTATATCGGGGGTATGGGAAGGTCTGGGAAGGTCTGGACTGATTGCAGCATATCATATTTTCAGAATACTTGATAATATGTTTCCATGCAATTTATGAAGATAACTCACGCATTGACCGAAATATTTGGCAAAAAGTCTTCTATAATATCAAAAATCATTATAAGTAGTATATGGGAGCTGGTGAAATTCATTGACCGATTTCACACATTTTCGGAATTAAACTATAGCATATACAATATTCTATGTTCACTAAATTTGCTAAGATATCATACATATTGACCGATATATGCCGCACCGGAAGTTTAAAATTCTCATATTAAGTTTTTGGGAGTAGGGGGTAGTATTAATCCGATTTTATTCAGTTTCGGCATCACGAACATTCAGTATGCCGGAATATAAAGTTAACTGGAATTAGAAAATTTTTATATGAAAGTATTGACCCGATTTTACCCATTTTTGACACAGGACACAGTATTATCAGGCAAAAATTTAATGTATTTTGTTACCATATATTCTGTACCTGGAGGCTTAAAAAATTATATTTCGATTTCGACACTTTTTAAACGTTAGATGACATACCCTAAAGACATTCTTTGAGGAAAGTTTTGCTTCAATGTCTTAATTACTAATTGATTTATATACTCTAAAGTGAAAGAATCATATAAAATTCAAAAATTGTGATATATGGCAAGTAGACGTGTTTGGATTCCTTTTAAGTCCATTTTTACACTGTGATATAAGGATGCAAATGTAATGTCACACACTAAATTTGTGTGTTGATTGATAATTGAAGAATTGATAAAGTAGTTCCCGAGGTATAGGTTTTCACCTAAAAGTAGGCCGTGCCACACCCATTGTAAAATTTTTACATTGATTCCCTTGAAGTCCTTAAGTGCCAACTTGGTTATGAAACTTAATGTTCCTAGCATATTTCTTTAGCGAGTTAACGCAATTTTAGTAGTTTTCAACATAACCTTCGTATGGGAGATGCGATCGAGTATGGGATATTCGATTTCACTCATTTTCCCAGTGTATGATTAGATAGTAAGAAGACTTGCTCTGAGATATTAGGGGGATATTAAATATTAGATATTAGGGGCGGGGCCATATGTACTTTACAAAATCTTTCAACCTGCAGATGTTTCTCTCCACTGCGATTCTCGGTACCAAATTAACTGGTTGCTTAGTTTCGCTTAACGATATCTTGTGGGCGTGGCAGTTCTTCGATTCCGTCCATCTGCAATGCCAACCTTCTTATGGTGACAAGGAACACCAGTACCAAGTTCCATTAAAATATCTTAATTTTTACTCAAATTATCGCTGGCACGGCTGGACGGACAGTCACCTGGATTTCAAGTCGTCTCGTCATACTGATCATTTATACTCGTACATATATAACTCTATATGTACACATATCTAACTCTATATCTATATCGATTAGTTTTAGGTGTTACAAACAGTCATTAGGTGAGCAATACTGTTATACTCTGTTGCAACATGTTGTAATTATAAAAAGTGGCGTATGAATTCAACATTTGTCGCTAGACAAAATTGTGAAACGATTGCACTCGATTTGGTACTAAATCAAAACATGCAATAGGGAATGATCATTAGGTATCGAATATCGGTATCAAACTACATTATGTTAATCTCTCTCACTATGTACTGTGCAAAGTTAATCGAAATTCGAAAAATACAAACGGATTTTAACCATTCTCGAAAAAAATTTTATTGTGTAGCGGTGGGCGTTATCATGCCAATTGAAAAATGTTAGATCGTATCTATTACTAAATTTTACTTCTTTGGCAAATTGTTATCGCACATTTATTAGTTTCGAATAAGCCCGGGAGGAAGGCTTGGTTTATATCCGATTTCACTCATTTTCCTGCCATAGCACAAAATCTCCCGTAAAGCTTGGTTGATATATATACCTATCTTCAGTTGTTTATGAGATACTATATTGCATTAAACCTATCGCAGACAGTCGAACATCTAGAAATCAGTTCTTCTCACCTTAATTATTTTAATATACTTACACCAGGCAGAAAAAGTCTGCGTACAAGGTACTAACAAATATAACTCTTTGAAAAAAGGCTTTTATATAATATTTATAAAATCCAATTTATTTTATATTCATTAAAGGATATTATATTTGTAGTTTTATGAAAATAAAAGTGATTAATTTTTTAACAATAACTTATAAACAAAACAAAACATATAGACGACTAGAAAATCCATTAGAAAAAGTCTGCGTGCAAGGTACGTAAGTCGAACAAAGACATTCTTCTTAAAATGTAATAGGAAGTCAGCTATCCTCATCGTTTTAAAACTTCCGCTAGGCGTTTTGGCATGGAATCAACAAGCTTAGTGGTTTCTGTTGAAGGGATTTGAAGCCATTCCTCCTGCAACACATCTTTGAGCATAGCGTTTGAGGTAATTGTGCGTTAGCGTATTTTTCGTTCAAGTGAATCCCATTGGTACCTTTGTAATTAATAATCACTCCTTGTATGGAATAATGTTTTCTTCCAACAATCCGACCGATTTCACGGTATGTTTTCCCTTTTTCGAAGAGTTTAACCTTTAAGAAGAGTATAATTTCCCCTTCAGAAGGGCAGGAAATTAGCCGACTCCGATTCCTTTGGCCAACATTGCATATTACAATATTAATAACGAACTGAATGAAACAAAAATCTTTTCAAATTGCTGCTTTTACTTTTTACTCGTTTTTTTTTAATTGATATTTTTTGTACATTTATCGTTAAAACAATGTTGCCTGATTTTAATTACTTTAAATCCTATCAGATTATGCATAGACTTGCAATAAAGCACATGATGTGACTTTACTCTGACATTTCATATATAAAAGTTATTTTTTAACAAAAGAAAATAAGACATAAGCGTGTACGCAGCCTTTTTCTGCTGAGTGTATATATGTACCTATATAACCGTATATCTATTTCGATTTTATAATAAATTAAGTGACGTCGTAGTCACACTATTTTTAAAAATCATATTCAGGTCGATGACAAACTCCAAGCGTATTTATTCCACGAAAAACGTTTTTTAGCTACCATTAGCAGTTCGGAGTCGACTTGCACATCTCGCCTTTTGTTGCTCAACGTCAAGGCGCACACCAAAAAAACGGAGGAAAAATCTGCAGAGGTCGATGCAGTGAGACTGACTAAGGGAGTATTCATCGCTTACAGGCAAGTCTGGAAGACATCCAGACAATGTTAATTTATTTACTAACTAACTTGAACTTAACTGACAGTTCGACGGTTTAACTTTTTTTGGCGCCGACTATATGATAGATAGTTATTTGGTTTATAATCAAGTATGAATTTCCCAACCTCTATTACGACAACGATATAAAATGAACAATTACTGAAGCGTTAAAGTTAATTTAAGTTCATATTCAAATAAATTTGACCTTCAAGTAAATAGAGTTTGATAATTTAATTTGTGTGAAATAGTAACCCGTAAAGTTTTCAGATTGAAAAATAGTAAAACTGTTAGAGTAAACGCTAGGATATTATTGAATTGAATATTGAACCTTACCCTTGATAAGAATTAGAAACAGCAATGAGGGCACCTGAGCTATTCAGACGATGATTATGTTATTCATCTGACCCTTGCCCAATATTGAATGAAATTTCTCCAAGACTTTGGTTCGAATTTCGGATTCCATTGTATTCCAATTGAATGAGGAATGAAAACATTTATTATAATTCTAAAGTAGTGCTTCGAATCCTGATCAATATCTCTTTTGCTTTAAAACATGCACTAACCTAACATTTTAAGGGTATTTTTTAAATAAATACAAATATTTTTCACTAGTTATGAATACGTTTTTCGTGTTAACTTCTCACTCAATTGGACATTTAAAAATTTTTAATACTATTATCCATTACACCATATCCATTAATTAATGTAAAAATACTTGGTATCCAAATGCAAAATATATAAAGCGAATAAATGAGTATATTAAATTTTGTTTGTACTTTCAATATTTCATTGCAGTTCTAGAGTATGTTGGCCCTAGGTATCGGACGTTCGTCGCGAACATGTCGATCGCATTATTTTTTACTGCCGCGGCATGCGTTTTACCTTGGATAGCATATTTTATTGCAAACTGGAAGCTATTTGCCATCGTTACATCGGCCCCTCTAATTTTGGTTGTACTAACACCTTTCGTAATACCAGAATCTGCGAGGTAAATAATAAATATCCACATGCACTTAATTGAGTTATTACATTTTAATAATTGACGATTTCTTACAGATGGCTTGTATCACAGGGTAAAGTGGATTCGGCTGTATCTATATTGAAAAGACTCGAAAAAGTTAATGGAAAACACGTACCCTCGGAAACATATCAAATCTTTAGTTCCAGTTGTTTGAAGTTGAAGCAAGAAGAAAACAAAAATAGCAGTTATTCAATTCTGGATCTATTTAAAACCCCTCGCTTGCGACGAACCACAGTTCTACTTATTGTCATTTGGATGGCAATTTCACTGGTGTTTGATGGTCATGTACGGAATGTGAGCTCCCTGGGGGTAAATGTATTTTTCACCTTTACTGTAGCTTGCTTCACCGAGTTTCCAGCAGATTCCATACTAACAATCATACTAGACAAATGGGGACGACGATGGCTGGCGTGCGGTTCTATGGTTGCCAGTGGTATTTTCAGTTTGTTCGCTACACTTGTGCCAACAGGCATCTACTTCGCTTCCTTCGCCATTATGGGTCGCTTTTTTGTCAACATTTCATACAACATTGGATTGCAATATGCAGCTGAGATCCTACCCACTGTTGTAAGAGCTCAAGGAGTTGCTTTCATTCACATTATGGGTTATGTGGCGAGCATAATAGCTCCCTTTGTTGTCTACTTGGAGAAAGTTTCACCAGTTCTACCGCTTGTTATTTTGGGTGTTCTAGGTATCATTGGGGGTCTGTTGGCTTTATTGTTGCCAGAAACTTTGAATCATGATCTACCTCAAACACTAACAGATGGCGAAGATTTTGGTCGAGGTCAGAGTATTTGGGATTTTCCATGCTTGACAAAAAAACTGAATGAGCCTAGGAGCTTAGAAGAACGACAACAAAATTTTGTCCGTCCAACGCAAACAGGTGCTTCGCTTCGATCTTCAACTCGTGGTGAACTGCGATCGAGTATATTAAGGAGGTCCGTGAATTCCCGATACTCATCAAAGCTTTAAATTCGTTCTATTAATTATTTAAGTTACAATAATTAGCAATAATTTATCATGTGTAATTGAAGCAATGCTTCCTAACTATTGGTCAAGAAGTTAATTGAGTCCAAAAACTTGTGATATTAGTAATAATGACATGCAAACCTATGTACATATATAACATATGTAACGAATATACTATAATAAAGTAAGATTGTAGCCAATGGAAAAAGGGTATGAAATATTCAATAAAACATTTTATGGCTGAGCTTATAAAATATCTAATAATCTTCTAAAAATTTGTTGATATGTATGCTTATAAACTTAGTATCCCATATTTCAACTGTATATTTTCATTCAAACTTTCAAAATGTGTGAATTTTGTTATTTTTTATTAAACTATGTATATCTATTTAAATATATGTACAAAAATATTTATCGCCTCTTCCTTCCCACAGCTGCTTTTTTCCCAGGTGCTCGCTGGCCACGTCCACCCTTAGGCTTCCTGCCGCCTTTGCTACCTTTTCCTTTCTTCCCTTTTTTACTTTTCCCAGCAGGGTTGGCCTCTCTCCTATAAAACCATTTAGAATTTAATTTTTGATAAATCCAATACATTGTACATCCACAAATCACACTTACTGAAGCTTATCCTCATTCTTTTGAATGGAAATCGCTTTCTCAATATCATATTTTGGTTTTTTGTTTAATACACTCTTTATTAAGTCAAGATTAACCTCTTTCTCGGGCTGTGAACTGATATGTGACATTTTCCGTTTCGCGCCTGGTATCAATTCCTTCACTCCAATACCACGAGCCCGCTTTTCCTTGGGTAATTTAACTTGGAATTTTCCCACAGATGCCGTAGAAGATTTAGCAACAGTAACCGCTGTGAGCAATTGTCCAGAGGAGGCGACTTCTGGTCCAAAGTAGCCACCTCGAGGAATTCCAACTTTCTTCGCACGAACAATATTTTTCATGCGTTGTATTTCATTCTTTGCAACTTTTTCATCACGCAAATCAATTTTCTTCTGAAACATATCTTCATTTGGATCAACATTTTTTGGTACTTCCAACACCCATTCCTTTTCCTTTTCAGCATTCGCTCGTTTAAAACCATATGTAGGTACCCATTTCTGTACATCATCAATAAAAAATATATTATATAGTTATATTCTAACCCAAGAAAACGTAAAATTTGGAACTTACATCGAGTGTTGTATCGTATTCTTTCTTATCCTTCTTCTTCTTCTTAATGCCCTTTTCTTTTGCGAATTTCTCCCATTTAGTAAGAGGTTTTGGACCAGGAACTTTCCGTAGTCGCGGCAAAACAGTGGTTGGTTTTGGTAACTTCGCCACAATACATTCGTCTATACGCTCTGTAGGTAACTCCCAAATCGAATTAATCAGCAACTGTGTATTATCACGTGTAAGCTCAAGCAAATATTTTTCCCGATTATTACTGCAAAATTTTGAAAATACAAACAACTTTTCTATTCATTATAAATTTCATACCTAATTTGACAGGCTTTCAAATCGTTTGGGTCAGTGCAAAGTAAAGATCCGACATCTAAATGTACTTCCAAATGTTTATCTACAGTGATTGGTTTGTACTTTTCCAAAGCCCGCTGTTGTTTTTCTAACACTTCCTTTACAATATCCATATTTAATATATTTTATAGATCATTTATCAAGACGATTTTATTATTCGCAAACACAAATAGGTTCTTTCTCATAAAAAAATTGAAATTATGATTCCACGTGTGTCATGCACACATGCACTTATAAACAATATTTAGTGTTGGACAACGTTGATTGGTAATGGTAATAATAGTATTTATACGCTCAGAGACTTATTTTCATAAAGTCACAAAAAAAAAGAACTTATAGCGGGAAAACTTTAAAATAGCATCCCCCAAATAGGGGTTGAAATAGGTATGGGCGGATAGAGGAGGCTCTCCAGATTAAGAATATATATTAATATAACCGCCGCAAGCTTATAGTTTTTAAGATATTTGCATTTTAAGTAAAAATTTAACAAATTTAAATGTTAAATTTTTCGAAATATAATAAATTTTACTCTTCACTAAATATTTTCTATGTACTTTATATTTTATTAATTTTTGTAAAAATAGCTTTAATTCAACATTTTAATTTTTATTCAGTTTGATTTATTCAATTTATTGCCCGAATTCGGCTTATGCTGTTCTAAAGCCCACCCCTCACAGCAATTGTAACGAATTCTAATGGTGATAATCGTCATTTTAATTGAAATGTCTTGCATATGTACATATGTAAGGACAACTGGAAAAAAAAACAATTGTAACTATGTATGACAAAACAAGAATACCATCCAAAAATATATGGATAAGATGTACATATATGTGCAAAATTAATGAAGAATGAATATATTTCATATTAGTTTATTTTCATTATTTTCTTTATTTTCACACCTTTCCATACTCAGAAACCTTTTGAAAGAGGAAAGACTGAATGTGTATTGTTGGTTTAACTATATTCTCTAAATTAAATTAAAAATGCATATGAAACTACAATTTAAAGAGCATACATGTTTTGTTTACATTTCGCTACTTTTATGCGCAGTGTAGATATCCCATTATAGGTGATGGAATAAGTCGTTGTCAAAAACACCTGATGATTGTAGAAGCACACAAATGTTTTCATTGTTAGACCGTGTTCATGCACGAAGACTTTTGTTGCTCATTGCCGGCAAATCTCTACATTCGCTTCATTCCCTTTCATTTCCCATTTTCAAATCCTTTTACGCTTCATTTAATCGGTGCGCAAAAGTATTTTTCATAAGCTAATTTTTATTGTTATTCACCATTTAATATTTTATATTTATATATTATTATGAATATTTGCGTATTACATGCAAAATATGTATGACAAAATTCAATTTCTTAGTATATTGTAATTAAGCGTTTGAAACTGAGCGCAAATGCACCCACGGAAAGAATTTCAAAATGAAAAGGAATGCCAAACTACGTAGGAGGGAATTCTTACGAACAAGAACACAAAGTTCGCACACCGACAATCTACAAGTCTGGGCAACAAAAGCCTTCGTGTATGAACGCGGTTATACTTGTAGGTTTGATTTTAGACTCAACTTTAGAGTTAAAGAATTGTTCAACTCTCAAGCCACTGGAAGTGGAGAAAGTAAATCACATACTCACTTTCGAGAGCTTATTGGATCGAATACCTTTGACCAATAATAAAGGGATATACAGCTCTCCTGTCAAATACAATTGGGAGGGTAAATCACCTACCTGACCTTGACAGTTGACTGGATAGGGTAGATATGACATTTATCAACTAGAAAGACTGGAACGACCACATTGGAATGCGAAACGCGAAATTTAAATGTAATTGCACCAATCTTCTATGATATGCAGCTTAGGGATATTAATTTGCTATTGAAAATGACACGAACCATGTATTAATTGGCAATAGACAAGTTTAGTTCACTTAATTTATTATTGAAAGCTTAAACACACGTTGTTTTAATATACTATGAAATCACAGAAAATATATATAAATATTTACTTTATACATTAAGAGGTCAATATATAACAATTTTTAATTGTAATAAATGTTGTGAGTTAGAGTTAGTTTGGTCAAATCTGGCAACAATGCGAAAATGAATAAATTGGGCATCCCTTTTTCACTGGTTTGTATAATGTTTAACTGACTGCTACGTAACATATTTCTCAGAATTAAATAACATATCAATTGCCATGTAAACAAATTATTCACGTGCACAAGCCCAAACAGTATTATACATTGAAAGTATTATTGATAAAGTACACGAATAATGGCTAGTGATTCAAGGGGGAAAGTGCCGAAACTGCAGGGATATCACTTCTACAAACGCGAATTGTGTCTATATTTTGGAATATATTTTACCTACCTCATATATGGATTATGGACTTTGTTTGATTTGCGTGAAGTCTTGCAACAACGTTCACGATATACACGTGACCCCTTCAACTACGAGTTGGATATTTTCAATAATTATGTCCGATCGAACTGGTATTGGTACATCTTACATGCCGTAATTGCAACAGCCTCACGATTTTTTTTCAACCCGGACAATATCGGATTTGCTTTCGCATGTGTATCAGTTCCATCATTGTTGAGCATCCTTCCGTTCAAAATGAACTTAATTCTTGGCACAATGCTTTTAATTTTTTATTTAGTGTCATACATCGGGAATAAAAAATTTATATGGTTTGCAACAGCATTATGGGTAGCAGTACTGAATATTTTAGCGTTAAATATCGGAAACTTTTCAGACGAACAGAACATTTTTTATACATTTAGTGTAATACTATTTTGGACTTTGTTGCGTTGTTGTAGTTTTGCACATTTTTGTGCCGATTCAAATTTAAAAAAGAAAGACCTTTTAGGATTATCTAACGTTACACACTTTCTAGGATATACATTATATTTTCCTACTCTTGTGAATGGTCCATTTTTGGACTACAAACGATATATTGTCATATTAAGAGATAGAGGGGAAACACATGCATTTTTTAATGGATTTAAATATCTTGCTTATGAAATAGTTCGAATTTTTTTCTGGTGGCTTGTTTTGGAGCTTGGAATGCGTTACTTGTTTGTACATTACATGGCTATGGAAACTGACAATGCCAAACTTGTGAGGTCACCTTTCGGGCGACACGCAATTGGTTACTTCTTAGGTTTGCTTTTTTTCATGACGTACTTCGTAAAATACGGCTTGGGAATTGCATTTTCCCGTTACGATGGAATGCATCCTCCAAATAAGCCACAGTGTATTGGTCATGTTCATTATTATTCGAATATGTGGAAACATTTCGATCAAGGTCTCTACGAATTTCTATTTGATTATATTTACCACCCACTAGTTGATGAAAATTATTCTAAATTCGTGTCTACGGTGCTCACATTTGCATTTGTTTTCATGTGGCATGGTTGTCAAATCGATATTCTAATCTGGACAGTAATGAATTTCTGGTGCTTGATATTGGAGAAGTTATTGAAGAACGCTATGCGTTCAACGTTCTATAAAAGTTGGATTGAACAGAAATTGGGTCAACAAATGTCACAACGTTTTCAAGCAATAGTTTTTAGCCAACTTTTCATAGTGGCAGCGTTTGCAAACGTTTTCTTTATAGGCAGTTCCGAAATGGGCGTATTTTTAATAATGAATGTATACGGGAATGGTTTTGCGAATTATCTTGCACTATCATGTTGTTGCTACTGTTTCTTTCAATGCTCTGAATTAATATCTATGAAACTTTGGAAAGAAAATGTGAAATGGAAAAGAAAAGCCAAAACAAATTAGCCAGTTTGTAAAAATTTAGTTTAATAATGACAAAATAATTAAAAATTCTAATTAAAAAAATTGTAAACGTTTATTTTATACAACCGAATTTGGAGGGCAACAACATTTTTTTGTTCATACATGTAAAACCTTAAAAAAAAATGTTAATTTGGTATTTGTGGCGCCGAAAAGGAATACGGAGTCTTGCAACTTAGTGTGGTGAAACTTATTGGGCGCCATTGTATGTGCTTAATTCGATTTGAATAACGTCTATGGGATGTCACTTTAGCAGTATTTTTCTATATTCACTGGAAATATTTTATGGCTACAACAATAGTATCGTTTAGTTGATATTTGGTAGTGGTAAATGCACTGGTTTGATATTAGACAACCTCTAGCAAGTAGGTATATTATTACTCTTCTCATTGCAAAATCTCATATTAATATTATTTTATCACTGTTTTTGCTGCAAATGTTAATATGTACAAAATGTCTCAATTTTATATTATTTATTATTTTTAACAAATGTTTTAATTTTTATTTTGATAGTAATAAAATTGTAATACTGAATGCGTGCTTTGTATAATAAAACAAGTAAGAATGGGCTAAGTTTGGGTCTAACCGAACAATTTTATATCCTAGTAATTTTCAAAGATCAAGAGAGATCAAAAGATCAAAGATCTTCAGGTGTTGTCAAAACTTTTTATTAAAAAATTTTAGATAAGAATTCAAATTTGATTACTAGGCGAAATTGTGATTGGATTATAATCAATTTCGTATCTTATTAACTTATAATATAGACTCACTTATTTAAAATGACATATGTAATAAACTTAACTAAAAGGTCTAAATTTAATTTATTGGGTATATTAGGAAAATGTCAACGAGAGAATCGGAAATCGTTATATTAGGGATCTAGGGTTTAGACCAAAGTTTGATTCATATTCGACGCTAAACCACTTGTAGAAAGCATGTCATATTCTCCAACATAAACGTTTTAAAGTCAGGTTGAAAGTCAGAAAATCTTATATAAAGTAAATTCGTGGCTAGGGGAAAGTCTGGGCTGATTCCAGTAACTTTTAGCGTTACTTAAGTATACTCGCGAATATGTTTCCACGCAATTTGTGAAGATAACTCATGCACTGCTATATTAACGAAACTCATTGTATGTATGTAGTATATGGGAGCTGGTGTAATTCGATGTCCGATTTCACACGTTTGCTAAGATGTTTTACATATTGATGGATATACATGGTATAAAGCCAACCAGAAGTTTGAAATTCTTATATTAGGTAAGGGTAGATGACCCGATTTTATAAATTTTAAGCTAGAAAAACCTTTCTTGAATGAGTTTGGTTAATATAGCCTCAGTGGTTTGTGAGATATGTACATTAAATCTATTGGAGGGAGGGGCTAATCCCGCTTTTTCAATATTTTTTTAACTACATATGTTCCTTCCTATTGCCATTCCCTGCACCAATTTTTAGTTTTCGCTCCTAATTCGTTGCTCAGTTTTTGCACTTTATATGTTTTAGATTAACGGCATTTTGTGGGCATTGCAAAACGTTGCGAGAGAATAATACTCACGATATAAGAAGCATAAGCTCCTTTTAAACTTTTAAAACTGAAAAAACATTAAATTTGATTTGATGAATGTCAAAAATTTTCTTTAACCATCTTAATTTAAATATCAAAATATGTTTGCAAAATTTTAAAAATAAATCAAATTGAGACCATTTTTCATTCTTTGCTGCGAGTTTTTTTTTACAATGAACAGTATTAAGCAGATGCCCCATCACTAATATGCATAAATATTTCACCTATTGATACATTCTGTATTTGAAGTGAGGTAAACTCAGCTGTGAACGAATTTGATAATCATATGGTACCGATTTATTTTTTTGGCAAAAATGTATGCTTGCGAACTGCGAACTGCGAATCGCAAATTATACAATAATGAAAATTAACTGGATGAAGTTGAAATGAGCTTTCTAATTAAACTCATAAAAAATTTTCTACAGAAAATGATTGCGCTTTTATCGTTTGGCCAGAAAACCATTACAAACAGTCTAAGTATATATATTAAAACCAACACTGGACGAACGTTATCCGTGAATTTAGAACCGCAGTGGGACATAAAAAATGTTAAAGAAATTGTTGCACCGCAATTAGGTTTGCATCCCGAAGAAGTAAAAATCATCTTCGCTGGAAAGGAATTGAGTGACGCAACAACCATACAGGTATGCAAACTATCATCATACAATCTCATTAAAATAATGACTTAAGCCATTTTTAGGAATGTGATTTGGGTCAGCAAAGTATATTACACGCGATACGGAGTCGTCCTCTACCACAGCGGCAACGCTTAAAATCCACAGTAATGGAGGAGGAACCCCAAGATGTTATTAACATATCTACTTCTACTGGTAGAGCAATATCGTCCCCTCCGGAAGAACCATCTAAACCTTTATGTGAAACATTAGTAGATTTACAACTACTGAGCGAAGAACGTATAAATATTACTGAAAAAGGTAAATAAAATAAAGTGTTCGATATTTAAGCCTATAGTAATCGTAAATTGCAGATCGTCAACGTACGAAGGCTCACTTCTTTGTACATTGTGCCCAATGCAATAAGCTGTGTAAGGGTAAGTTGCGTGTTCGCTGCTCACTTTGTAAAGGAGGCGCATTTACGGTGCATCGTGATCCAGAATGTTGGGATGATGTATTGAAACCACGACGCATAACCGGTCATTGTGAGAGCCAAGAAATTGCGTGCTTTGATAATGAAACGGGAGATCCGCCACATACAGATTTTTATTTTAAATGTGGCGAACATGTCTCTGGTGGAGAGAAAGATTTCGCTGCTCCTTTAAATTTAATTAAAATTAATATTAAAGACGTACCTTGTTTAGCGTGCACAGAAGTTAGGTATGTTTTCATGTATATTTATGCGCTGTTTTATAAGTTGCAAATAATTATATTGCGTATATTTAGTGAAACTGTTCTTGTCTTCCCCTGTGAATCGAAACATGTCACCTGCCTAGACTGTTTTGAGCAATATTGTCGTTCACGACTATCTGAGAGACAATTTATGCCGCATCCCGATATTGGGTATACGTTACCATGTCCAGCTGGTTGTGAAAACTCTTTCATAGAGGAGATTCATCATTTTAAGCTTTTGTCGCGAGAAGAATATGCAAGATATCAGCGTTTTGCAACAGAAGAATATGTATTGCAGGCTGGTGGTGTACTGTGCCCGCAACCTGGCTGTGGCATGGGGTTATTAGTGGAACCAGAATGTAAGAAAATAACCTGTCAGAATGGATGTGGGGTAAGTTGTGTTATTGGATCATCAGAGGACTTTAATAATTTTTTATTTTTATTTAAGTATGTCTTCTGTCGCAATTGTTTGCAAGGATATCATTTAGGTGACTGCTTGCCGGAAGGTACAAGCACCATCGTCAGCGGACCTTGTGAATATTCTGTCGATCCAAATGTATGTACTTTATGATAATTAAATAGATAATAGGTAAGTACTATAATATTATAATTATTTTAATATAGCGTGCAGCTGAAGCTCGTTGGGACGAAGCAAGTAAAGTAACGATCAAAGTCATGACTAAGCCATGTCCGAAATGTCGTACCCCTACTGAGCGAGATGGCGGTTGCATGCATATGGTGTGCACACGGGCCGGCTGTGGTTTCGAATGGTGCTGGATTTGCCAAACGGAATGGACTAGGGATTGCATGGGAGCGCATTGGTTTGGATAAAAAAAGCCAAGTGTACACGAGTATATAAAAATATATTATGTTATTATGCTATGATAAAATTCGTACGTAGTATTTATGTAAAAACTATATTTGAATTCGTACTGTTATAAGATTTTATGAACGAACTTATAAAGTTATCATTGCATCAATTGTTAAAATCAAAATAATTAATAATAGGCAAAAAAGTTGAAGTGACTAACAAACAATAATAAATTTGAGGGTGAAAACTTTTTTATAAACTGTAAGAACGAAACTGATTAAACGCGTGTATATATAATTTAGTAGTGATAAATTCATAAAGCATTCCTAAATATTTGGATAGTCTCTAATAGTCTTTGTGCTTAGATGTCTTTACGCCATTCTATTTCTGCCCCAGTTTTTAAAAGGAAAGTTAAATGAACAAAATTGAACAGCGATTCGGTATTTTGCATCACATCCGCATTCGTTAATTTGATTTATTAAACTTTTCTTTTAAAAAAATATAAATGAATAAATGGCGATTTTTTGAGACATGTATTTTTACAATAAAGTACGGTGTTCCATAATCAGAACCCAATATTTGAAACGAGGTAAAATTCAAAGAATATCTTACCTTTCATGGAAGGTGAACGTATTGGATTGAATACATAGTTCAACGAGTTGAGAAGATATCTTCAGTTTTTTTATAAGCGGTTTTACCCTCATTTGTTAATAGTAAATTAATCTCCATTTTATTTATTGGTGTGCTAAAATTGCATGTTCCTCCAAAGTTTGAAGAACTTTAGAAAATAAAATTTGATCTCAATGTAGACTCGATATGACCCTGTTTGGCGGTAAGCGCTAGATTAACAGTCATCGAAGTCACTTAACGGTAGGTCCAGGGGACGAGCTGTTTCTGGCGGGGTCGGACCTTAGGGAAAGGGGTTAGTTTCAAGGGTTCAAGGGGGCAGTAATATTCTCTCGATGTCCCTAGGGTGCGGTACCGCTTCGAGTATGTGACTGCAGGGATGATTTCCGCAAAAGCATCCTAGCAGGAACTGCTTGGAGTGGTGTGCGTTGTGCTCCATGACCGGAGCATACGGTCCTCACTGTGGGGATGTTCGATAAGGGGCATCAAGAGGCATCCTGTGATTGTCCGGAGTGCGGTGTTCTGACAAGTCTGGATCTTCCCCAGGTGCGTCTTGCTGCATCCAGGCGACCATATTGGGGCTGCGTAGTTTAGGCCCGGCCAGCCGATTACCCTGTAAGTTGTCAGCAATGTTTCTTTGTCCTTGCTCCAGGTGCTGCCTCTTGACGACTTGAGTGAAGGAGTGCAGGAGTGCAGATTATCAAAGGTATCACCCAATATTTTTGGGTTGTTAACTGTCGGAATTTTAATGTCACCGAGAAAAATTTGAGGTCTAGTCTATACTCCTTCGTTCTGTTACAGAATATGGTTGCTGTGGATTTCGCAGGGGAGTGTGTTATGCTCCATGGAGTGAAGAAGCGAGAAAGGTCGCGGAGATAGGCGTTCACTTTCGAATATATGTTATCGATTAAATTGCCCGTCGTCAATATCGTGCATTCGTTGCGCTGGAGGAAGCAAAGAATGTGTCTTCTAGTAGTGTTGGCGTTCTGCTAGACTCAGATGGTGTGTGGGTCGGGAGTAGCAAGGCCTCAAGTGTCTTCACTACTTGGGAAAAGAGAGTTATCGGCCGATAACGCTCGCCTATGTTAGTCGGTTTTCCAGTTTTCAGTAGTGGGATCACTCTTCCGATATTCCACATATTCGGTACGTGAAGATTGGCCAGGGAAAAGTTGGGAACCTCCGAAAGGTATTTTACTCCCGTCGAGCCTTGTCGTTTTACCATTAATACGTTTATGCCGTCGGAACCTCCTCGTCGGGGAAAGCATGTGGTGCGCAGTCTTTTGCAACACAGCTTATGCACCGAAGGGTGCAGTATAAATTGCCAACTAAAAAAGCTTGGGCACTTCTTCGGGTCTGAGGAGGCATGACTGTTAAATTGAATTTCAACCTGGTCATCAAACTTCAAGTGCTCTGCCCATTTCGTCCGCTTATGTTGATTTACCAGTTGTCGAATTTCCAAATTGAGATCAATTGTGCGGGGATCACAGGGATCTACCTGGCGCAAGGTATTGCAGTCGTTAGCTAAAACTGCCGGTTCGGTTGGGAAATTTTGGGCGGATTTCCGCAATTTTTCCAGCGGAAATGAAACTTGAGGTAGCAGCAGCAATTAACTTGCGGAATCGACGTTTCCCAATGATTACGTCCGTAGGAATGGGTGGTGCGGTGAAGATGTTCTCCGTGAATTCTGTGAAGGCGACCAAGTTAGCTTTGCTAAAGTAAACGAAGGTACTGTTGGCCACAGAAACAAAGTTGGGGGTTTTGCGATTGAGAGTTAGCATAAGTCGCCGGGTTAACTATTTATCAGACCACCACTAGTAAAGTTAAATCAGACGAACTATTACATGTAGCCATTATTAAAAAATCGTGGTGCGCATTAAAGTCGCCAAGTACCAAACAGTTCTCACCACGAAGTAGCGCATTTATATCGTATTTATGTTCGGGTGATATCGTGTTGAACAACATATTGTATAACTAGGGGGATGTATATATTAAATATTTTGCACTCGACAACGTCTGACCGGATAGCTATACCTGGACATTCTAGGCTAGACCTTTGCGATCCATATCGTTAGCGATAAGACGATATTGCACTGCGTTATGCAGAATAAAGGCTAGGCCAGTACCGTTATTTCGCTCTCGATCTTTGCGAATGGCGTTGAAACCTGCACACCTCAGAAGACCTTGGCGGCTGTTTAACAGTTTTGGTTTTGGTTTCTCGGATCACAGCTATCAATATAACTTCCCGGCTCATGAAATGGGCTATCTCCTCGATTTTACTCGTTGCAGTTCAGTTGTAAATTTCTTGTGTGCCGCGGTAAAGCTGTTGTGATGGGAGTGGTGTACAGGTGGTATTTGTTGCAGCTGCAGTACCCGTGAAGACGGTTGTCGCATTATGGTGTTATTGGGCAACGCCATTTAAGGTTGTTCCGGGGCAGACTCCTACAGCAAGGGGCAAAGAGGAATGACATACTCCACTCACGTGTGGTGCGCAGGCCGAAAAAAATCGGGAAATGACCCCAGACAGAGCAGGAATTGAATTTTGCATAACTTGTGATCCATTCCCTGTGTACCTTAAGGCCTGAACAGGTCTTCAGATGGCTCCATCCAATGTATGTATTACACGCAACCAAGGTGGAGTTTGAATGTAGTCTTTTGTTGCATACGCAGCAGAAAATTTCCTCCGGGCCCCGACTGGACTCAATGTCAGTACAGATGAGGAGGATATAGAGCAGCCCTGTTGCTAGGTGTTGCTCTGATGATGACAACATTAAATCATTAATTGTCGATATGAACAGGGTTAGATCCTCGAAATAACAGCCCTTGGCCGGATAAAAAATCCGGGTCAATTCCTGTATCGTACAACCGGCTGTTGTGGAAATTGTTCACTTGTTCACACTTAGTATGTGTGACAATTAGTATGTGTGACACTTAGTATGTGTGACACTTAGTATGTGTGACACTTAGTATGTGTGACACTTAGTATGTGTGACACTTAGTATGTGTGACACTTAGTATGTGTGACACTTAGTATGTGTGACACTTAGTATGTGTGACACTTAGCATGTGTGACACTTAGTATGTGTGATTACCAGCCGGGAGGTCTTTGTAAGCAGCCAATGTAAAGTTTTTGAGTTTCTGGGAAGGAAAAAGATCTTTTCATAAAATCCACTGCCCATTTAGAGAATACTTAAATCGTGATGCTCTATTTGGTAAATTATATTGACCAAATACTGCGATAATAACTAATCAACGTCCTGAAAATTATATCCAGATGAAAATGTATGTAAAAAATTTTATTTGAAATCAAGTAAGGAAGGGTTAAGTTTGGGTGTAACTGAACGTTTTATAATCTCTCAATTTTCAAAGATCAAAGCCGGGGACATATTTTCAGGTGTCGACAAAACTTTATATTAAATAAATAAAAAATGTTGCGTAAGAATTCAACATTCATTATACGACGAAATTGTGATTGGATTACAACAACATTTGGTATCTTATTCACTTATATTACAGACCATAGACTCACGTACATTCATTACTATATTTTGCTTCTTGTCCGAGATGTTTATATTAAAATCTAACAAATTATTTCAAATGAGATATACACGTATGTACTATAAATTCAACCAAAGTGACTTAATTAAATATATTAGGTACATGAGGAAAAAGTTTACCAGAGAAACGGAGATCATTATATTAAGAATAAGCGGCTTAAGCCACGGTCTAGACCGACTTCATTCATATTTAGCGCTGAACCACATTATTTTTAAGAAACATATCCCCTTAATTTCATTAAAATATCACACATATTGACCAACATATAAGATTTAAAGTCAGCTGGAAAGTCGTAAGTCACTATAACGGGTATATTTGGGCTAGGGAAAATTTTTGACTGATTGCGTTAACTTTTGCCACTAGCCAAGTGCACTAGAGAATATGATTTTATGAAGATAACTCACACACTAACTGACATATTCGGCATAGAGTCTGCTAGAATAATGAAAATCATTATATATAGTATATGGGTGCTGGGGTAATTCGTTGGCTGATTCCACAAATTTTCGGCGTTAAAATGTGGTATATCTAATATTATACGTTCACTTAATTTTGCTAAGATATCTTACCTATTGACTGATATATATAACGTATAAAGCCAACCGGATGTTTGAAATTATTATATTAGGTATATGGGGACCAGGGGAATTGTTTACCCGATTTTACACACACAGAAACACAGTCGTCAGAAAGAGATGCTCTCTGAATTTCATAGGCATAACTGATATATTGACCCAAATATGTAGTATCAAGTCTAACGGGATGTTCAAAATCCGTATATTAGGTATATGGGTGAACGATTTTATCCATTTTTGACATAAGTGCGCATTATTACCATGGAAAGATAATATTCGAATTTCGTTACGATATTTTACAGATTTACCTATGTTTTCAGTATGATGTCATAGGCCATAAGCACTCTGTTCTTTATATTTAGTATATTGGGCTTGAAAAATGATATGCCGATTTCGATTATTTTTACCCATGAAATGGCATATCTGGAAGGCACTATTTGTACAAAGTTTCATTCCCATATCTTAATTGCTGCTTGATTTATATACTTTAAAGTGAAAGAAAATTCTGTTATATGAGGAGTAGGCGTGGTTGTTATCCGATTTCGCCCATTTTCCCAACGTGACATAGTCATATATGATGTCACGTACAAATTGTTATGTTTTGGTTGAATTTGCTTGGGGCGTTCTTGAGATACGGGATTTCACCTAAAATTGGAGGGTGCCACACCCGTCGTTCAAATTTTTTATGAACTCATATGCAATCCTTCCGTTTCATATTTATTGTAAAATTTAATGTTTCTTTTCTTCAGCGAATTTTAGGAATTTTAGAATTTAATTTTTACGCACTTTTAGTAGTTTTCAAGATAATCTTTGATCATTTGAAACACTTATATACATACATACTGGGAAAATGCATATGAGGACATAGAAAAACTTGTTCTGATAAATTTTTATTGATATAACTTTAACGTTTTGTGAGATATGTACAATAAACCTTTTACAAAATTTTTTACCCACAGTTGTCCTGCCCTACAAGGATCATCTGTACCAAATAACACATTTATATCCTAATTTGTATTATAGCACTTTATCGGTTTTCGATTAATGGCATTTTGTGAGCGTGGTATATGTCCAATTACGTATTGTACATCTGCAATACCAACCGTTTTACGGTGACAAAGAACATGTGTACCAAGTTTCATCAAAATATTTTAATTTTTACTAAGTTATTGCTTGCACGGACGAACGGATGGACAGTTCCTCAAAATACAAATCGTCTCGTCATCCTGATCATTTATGTATATATAACTCCATATGTATCTCGATTAGTTTTAGGTGTTACAAATAACTCTTACGTGAACAAACAAATATACTCTGTTGCAGCATGTTGTGAGAGTTTAAAAATGTTGCTTAAGAATTCAAAATTAATTATTCGCCGAAATTATTATTGGATTGTAATATGATTTCGTATCTTGCTAACATATATTGTACGTCATAGACTGACTTAGTTTCATTATTACATTCTGCTTGTGTGAAACATTTACATTATATTAAAATCAGCCCAATTAACTCAAATGATATATACGATATAAACCAAATCAAACCAAATATAAACCAACCACAAAGACCAAACTTAATATTATATATTGGGTATATTAAGATAAGGTCAACCAGAGAATCGGAAATCATTACATAAGGGATATGGAGTTTAGACCATGGTTTAGACATATTTCATTCATATTCAACACTTAACCACATTATGTTTAGGTAATCATTTCTACTTAATTTAATTAAAATATCAAGCATATTGTTCAAGATGAAATATTTAGAATCAGGTGGAAAGTCGAAAATCAGTAGATCTGTCAGTTTTAAAATCGGAAATCCCTATAGCGGGTATATTGAGGCTAGGGAAAAGTCTAGACTGATGCAGAAACTTTTAGCATTACATAAGTATATGTACTCGTACATATACATCATACAAGTTATATATAGTATTTGGGAGCTGGTGTAATTCATTGAACGATTTCACACATTTTCGGAATTAAACTATAGCATATTCAATATTATGCATCCATTTAATTTTGCTAAAACATCATACATATTGACCGATATATACCCTATAAAGCCAACCGGAAATTTAAAATTCTTATATTAGGTATTTGGAGGCTAGGATAAGTACTTGCCCAATTTTAACCACTTTAGGCACAAGGGCACAATGTTTTCATGTAAAAATTCTGATCTGATTCTGATTTTCAATATATATCTTACAGATTGACCGATATTTTAGGTAAAAAGTCTTCCATAGGCACTGGGTTCACATGTTCGGTATTTGAGGATATGAAAAGTTATGATCCAACTTCGTCATTTTTTAGACTTGAGATGGCGTACCTTTATTGGTACATACTTTATTTATGTACTATAAAGTGAAGGAATCATATGGAATTAAACATTTAAATATGGAAAGTAGGCGTGGTTGGACCGATTTCTCCCATTTTTACACTGCAATATAAAGATGCAAATATAAAATATACCTTGAGGACACCATTTGCGTAAATTTCTTTCCGATATCTTAATTGGTGCTTGAGTGCTACTGTAAAATGAAATAATCAGATTGAATGTAAAATGGTGTTATATGGGAAATGGCCGCGGTTGTTATTCGACTTTGCGAATTTTCTCACGGCAATATAAATATATCAGAGTAATGTAATGTAATAATTTTAGTTGAAATTGGTCCAGCGGTTTCTGAGATAGAGGAGTTCCTCCAAAGGTAGGAGGTACCACGCTCTTTGTCCTATTTTAATATCGATTCCTCTGAAGCCCTTAAGTACCGTCACGACTGTGAATTTTAATGCTTCATTCAATCATTTCATCATTTATTTAGTGAATTATCGTACTTTTAGTAGTTTTCAATATAACCGTTATATGGGGACCGGACGTGGATATCATCTGACTTCACACATTTTCACACCGTCTGGGAGTTGCCGAATGGATTTGTCCTTAGCAAGTTTAGTTGATATAGCTTTATTGGTTTGTGAGATATGCACATTAAACCTATTAGGGGCGAGGTCATGTCCCCTTTTTAAACATTTTCAAATCACGGATGGCACTCCCGACTGTGATTCAATGTACCACATTATAGCTTTGTACCTTAATTTGCTGCTTAGTAAAGGCACTTAATTGGTTTCCGCTTAAGGGAATTTCGTGCGCATGGGAGCATTCCGATTCCGCCCATCTCCAATACCAACCTCTTCAGAGTGCCAAGGAACTTGTGTAACATGTTTCATCGAGATATCTCAATTTTACTCAAGTTGTCGCTTACACGAACAGACCGGCGGACGGACAGACACATCCAGAATTTAACCCGCCTCGTCCTCGAAAATATCGGCCAATCTGTGAGATATCTTAGTGAAACTCAGACAACGTCCTTTCCAGTTAATAGTTTGCCCCGGTGAAAAAAATGTATGAAAACGGGTCAATACTTCCCCTAGCTTCCAAATAGCTAATATGGCGTATATCGGTTAATTGTAAGATATCTTAATAAAATTCAGATAACGGCTTTCCATGGTAATATTGTGGTTTGATGCCAGAAATTTAAAAGATCGGGTATTATTTGAGAATTTTCAAAATTCCGTGTATAACGGATTCTGTCAATATGTCAGATATCCTAGCAAATCAATTTAAGATAACGTATAATCTTGAATATGCTATAGTTTGGTAAAAATTAGAGAAATCTATACACGAAGTACCTCTGTTCACATATATTACAAATAATGATTATAGTTACTCGAGTGGTCTCTATGTCGAATATGTCTGTCTGTTTTGAGTTAATCAATATTGACTGGAAATTTCTTCTCGAGCAGACTTTAGTTTAATGCCAAAAGTAAATATTATCTCCTCAGATAAGCATTTTACTTTTGCTCAGATATACCCCAATGATGCTCCAATCTACCCCATACAGTGATTTCCAACTTTCCAGCTGATCTGAAATCATTTATTTAAGTCAATATGCGTGATATTTTAAAGGAATTAAGTTTTTTTTACCCATAAAATGGTTTAGCGCTGAATATGAATGAAATCGGTCTAGACCTAGGTCTAAACTCCATACCATTAATATAATCACTTACGTCCCTCTAGTTGACTTTTTCCTCATATACACAATATATTAAATTTCGTTCTTTTGGTTGAGTTTGTATCGCAAATATCTCCATAGAAGATGTCTCAACAAAATTAAATAAGAATATTTCGAGTAATATTATGTGATTCGGTAATAATAATTGTGGGTGTGTTACCTTCCCATAGCACTAATATCATGAATATAAATGATTTGTCTCAGATTGACTTCATGAGTATGCGACCTAAAGTGAAAGTTATTATGATGCCGAATATGATTACAATCCATGCACAATTTCGTCGAATTTTGAATTCTTACGCAAGATTTTTTAATATCATCTGCATCTGAAAGCATTTCGCCGCTTTTAATTTTGAAAATTGTCGAAATTTTGAAATTTCGCACAGTTTTAACTTACACTAAGAACGCATTACGAGGATATAATGTTCCAAAAATGGCAATAAACCCGCTTGATCTTATACCGTCTATATCGGCCAATATGTATATAATAGATAAGAACTGCGGTTGTGTTAAATTACGGATAGTACAGGGCGTATAAGTAACATTTATCTTCTGACCATGCAGTATTCATATAATAGTAAGTAAATCAAAAATTTGTGTAGGAAAAAGTAAAGGTCTCCAGCGAAGGATATTTTTCTTCCTATATATGTAAATATGTACGTATAGCCTTTTGACTATAATTAAGCAATATATTACATCGATTGCTGTTTGACCTGTTCTATATTTTAACATCAAAATTGTAATGGGTGCACGTACAGTTAAGTTCATGTTAATAGCAGTGCGAGTTGGGATATGCTTTAATGCACAACTCACACCTGTTTGCTTTTTTCACACCAGATTAGATTCTGCGCATTTGCTGATATTACTTGCATAAATTTCTGCTTGAAAAATGTTTGGAAAACTCCCCATGAGCCTCGAAAGTTTGGTTCGTGATCCAACTATCATCAATTCCCTTTATTGTCTTCGAGGCATGGGTATACAACTGCAGGGTACTCCTTCTTAGGTACTCGTTGGGAGTAGAGCCCCTAGTCCCTTTTATTGCAAAGATATATCTTGAAGCTTTTCTCCAAAAACATAGATATGTGTAGATTGTAACATAGTCTCTAGGAAGGAGTGCCATCGGTGGCTTCTATCCGATGATTCTCTGTTTCTGAGCGGTTTTTGCCTCGTTCTTTCCTTGTCCACATGACGTCAAGGTTAGGATTGTCCTCTATTGTGTCATTTAGTAACCATTAATACGAGCACATTTCATATTTGTCGACCTTTTTGAGTTGCTCATAAAAATATCAGTAAAGAAAACTTTAATTGTACGTTGTGTGAAAATTAATATACTTGTATCTCAGGCCTAAAACGTATCTTTACAGTTAACAACTTTATTAGAATTGTTTAAGAAAAAAAAACTTTAATCAAGGCAACATATATTAGGGCGTTCAAAGCCCTCGGTCAGAGGAACTATAAAAATGTCAAGAAAACATGCAAGGCTATACAAAAAATATTTGGTGTTGTACGAAAGTGGTGTCAAGATGTCAAGTCAAGCTAGAAACATGCGGCCCAAACGGCCAGAAAGACGATTAAACAGACCGAAAATATGGAATTATTTAGGAAGCAACGAAATATTAATATAATATTTCATGAAATATATAAATCATAATATGAGTGCAGAGACAATCAGAAGATAAGCCAACCTTCGCTAGTCCAAAAGCTAGTCCAAAAGTCCAACTTTGAACTGTGCGACACTAGAAAAACAGATTACTGTATACAAAAAACACGTAGAGTGGCCAAAGTGAAATATTTTCTGGATGGACAAGAGTGAAGTGGTACTTTTAAGTTTAAAATTTTGCCAGTCATATGTAAGTAGAACCCCAAACTGCTTTAATATGCTGAATTCTACGGTTGAGACCAAGAAGGAAACAGAACTTCAAATACTATAACATTTCGACTCTGCTTCTCATACAATCGCTGAAATATTATATATTCACATTAAAGAAGAGACTATTTTTCTGTATACAGGCAAGAAAATTCCCACAAATAGTCCTTTCAACCTGACAAATGACTCGAAGAACATCACAAGGAGTGTAAAGGATTTCTTTACAGACAAGAATATTGACGAAAGAGAACGGAATGCTTAATCACCTGACTTAAACCCCAAGGAAAATATATGAGGAGATAAAAATTAGTATGTTTTCGAAAAGTATGTGTGAATACAAATTCTTTATAGAACGTAGAGTAACAAAGAGGGCAAGAAGGAATATATATTAGTCTTACATGCTGATCTTTTTAAAAATTAGATTATGATCGTGGACCAATTCGCGTGACATTCAAATAGTACAAGTCATTCCAACTTAATTCAGGTTTGTTACATAATATACCCTTGATGTACTTTTTATACATTTTGAAAGTAGATCGATAAAATCGACCCATACTTCCTATAGTGTTTGAAAGATTATATTTTGATAGCTAATTTCCGTGATTAATATCCGTAGAAACTTTAAAACAAACTTTTCTGAGAGTATTCTAACACATTTGTTTTGCTGTTGATGCAGGTCGGTAGCTCTAGAAAAACTCTTTTGTAACGATGTATAATTTATCATTTGGAGTTTTGTACAGAAGGTGATATCCGTCCGTGGGCAAAGACTGCTTCAATTTTATTTCCCAGTGGAAGAACGTTCAAAACAAATACTAGATATAACCGTCTAGTTCAAAAACATTTTTAACTTGGATATTGTTCAGATCCTCAATGTGTTTTTTGAAAAATGCTGATTCTCTGACATAAATATGATCTTATTTTGAACCATTTAAAAAAATTGAGACAAAAATTAAAAAAAAATCCTTATTACTTCACTGCAGTATACAAGTATACATATGTATTTCACTAAAAAAATGAATGGTAAACTCTTTCTTTGGAATTTTACTTTGGATCTTTGATTTTAAAATTTTCATTTTCCTTCCTTTTGTTTATTTTCGTCAATATTTGCTACTTCCGCTATTATCATTGTGGCCAATTGTAACGTACAATGTCACGAAAATGTGAGGTCCTGGTTAGCACCTACAATGCAATAAGCACGGTTTCCCCCTTGTTGGTGTCTCTTAGGAGTTAATGATGTTTGCTCTCTTTACGCGCGAAATCTCTTTTCTTTTTATAGCTTTGTTCTTTTTATATGCAGATGTATGTATTTTGGTGCGTAAAGTTTGGTGTTGTCATCCAGCCTCCAACCCGTTTATTTGTTTATATTTGAACGTTTGAAAATCGTTGGCCGTTCGTGGCCGTCATCGGTGGCTTCGCTCCGAACACGCGCAACACACAATCCGGGTCAAAATGTAGGTGTACGGTTTTTGCACCGTTTTTGCACGGTTTTTGCACGGCTTTTGAACGGTCGATTACATACCACAGTGTTTTGTTTCACGCAGTTTCCACATCCTTAAACCACTTCAGTTTAATATGAGACGTAAAATGAAAACGAAAAAGTAATTAAAGTCATGTCCGCAACGCTGGTTAATCACGTAGATAAGCCTGTTGAGAATATTGTAACAATAACCTCCTCGATTTGTTGTGATTTCGCTATATAAAACTTAATTTATTTAACCAGTCTAGTGAATTTTTAAATGGGAATTCAAATTATTGAAATTTTAAGATAAAGGAAATGGAATAAGCAATACGAGATCAGCTGGTTTGTAAACACAAATTGGTGAAGTGGATAGAATAAAAAATTATATATAAATATGTCACATGGTTTTTTAAACTAATTATATGGAATGCCCAAAATTAAGTGAATATTTTTGGATCACAAATAATTGATACGGCAAAACAAAATATTTATAATTATTTAAGGATCCTATGATACCCGTAGACCTGCGGCCAGGGAGAAATACATCGTGTAAGTTTGTCTAAATACTAATGAAATGCTACTTCGAAAAACCTTTGATAGGTTAAAGCAAAGTAGTCCTCCTATATGAATATTAACGATACTTTTTTCTTTAACGTATTCGTGGAAACGTACCACAGTGCCAAACGAAAATTCCTTTGAAGGTCCTTAGCATTTCCGCATGGGTTTATAGGGTACATTTTATGCCTATGTATAAGAATGTAGCCAAATTCTCGCCCACGCAAGACGAATAGCCGATTCGTGCGCAACGGTGTACCCGATTGGGGCTACGCTATGCACTCGATGCTTGCATTTAGGGTGCGCTGCCCAATATTTGTATAAATGGCATTATGGTGGCATGGTATACTTACAGAGAATACGGCTGCCACCAGCAATCAGTTAGCCGGGACAACAAGCTTTGAGTCAGTCTTCGTCGCACTTTTGAAAACAACGGTCGCACTTTGGCGGATGAAACGCACATATTGTTATTTTGTTTGCTTAATTTACTACTCGGTAAGTGCTTATCACAAGAGGGCTACACTTCCGTGAGGGTGTGCATAAGTGTGGGTGGTGGAAGATTCTCGGAATTTTCATGGTGCTCTGACTATTTACGGGACCAACGAGGTGCTGTTCGGAAACTTTGCTGAGTGTTTGCTGAAGGCAATAAAAGGTTGGTGATTTCGATCTCATCGTTGTGTCTGTACATATACATCTATTCACACATGTGTTTATATGCGTACGTAGATATAAAGATGTGGCAATATAACCGTTTTATTTTTGAAAATCTACCGACGCAGTTGCAATCAGTAAATTACAAAATTTTCGAATGTTGTGAAAAGTGGAAACCGGACTCTGTTCCTTTACTGCTCAACACATAAACAGAGGTATACAGAAATCTTTTACCCTGTTTTTTTTTGACAAACTGTTGTATTTTATTCTAAAAATCTCACATTGTACTCTCAGACCGCTTACTGTGCATTTATGTACATAAATGCCACTTCTAAACTCTAAATATGCATGTGTAATTCATTGGCAGTTTTTGTTGTAAAATAATTAAAACACTTTAATATGCATACATACATCTGTGTGTATTATTTGTAGATACGTCCTCAAATTCTCCTACAATAAGTCTGAGTGGTCAACACCCCTGTTGGTGGATTTAACCGCGAAAAAATTCCATACCGTTATATACATACATATATGTGCTTATGTATGTATGTGCGCTTAATATGTGGTATTGCAAGAAGAGATTACTTACCATATGGCTCCTGTGTTGTTGAAAAGGCTCACTACTATTTTTTGCATCAATGTACCGATAAATATTAACTAATGACTTTAATGAATAGAGTTGTCCGGTTTGAAAGTAAGTACATGTTTTGACGAACCTTACATTTACTTGGCCAGTTGATGAAAACAGAGCTCGCCAAATTATGAATGCACCCATTTATATGGGGACACACATTATTACACATTAGTCAGATAGTAAAGCATGCCAGAAATATGCATCCGTAGTATGACGGTCAGATAATTTAGAGCCACCTTTCGTCATCCCTTAATGCGTCAGAAAACCCTACTAGCATCGTACAGTACACAGCTCACTTATAATTCGTGATGATTTGTAATACTCAATGACGTCCAGATTCTTTTCTTAGTTGAATCCGGTATGTTAGTTAGATTTAGCACATTTCGCCTCGTTTGGTCTTTTTTCGCATAATGTGGAGATTTTGAAAAACCGACCATACGGAATAGCAAGAAGTAAGAAAAGTATGTATGTAATTCAATAAGTACAAAGTCACCCTCTCATGGAGAATAAAGAAGTGTTGTTAGTTACTTCCTTTTACAGGCTGAAATATTGTTGCAATTTGTGAACTTTTGATTCATAGTTGAGAAGCATAAAACCAATCTAAAAGTATACTAGTTCCAATGAAGACGTTACAGATCAAAATGAAAGCATTGAAGATATATTTTTTTCAAAAATAAGACTTAGAAAATCTGGGGATGCCAAATCAAAAATTTGATTATTTGATTAAATTAAAGTTATTTACTGTATTATATTATTAATTATTTTAACCAAAACCACTGAACTTGCTCCATAAAGTATTTGAAGATTTTTGCCTATTTTGAGCTAGTACGAGACTGGTATATTTCTGACGGAATCTTGCAGGGCTTCACCGTGTAAAAATTGCCCCTTACTTGTGTGGAAAACGACAGTCTGAGTTAGTCTTAGTCTTGTGGTCCATACTGAAGTAGTAGTTCGTAAAGCAATTTATAACTTCTTGATTTTACTGCATGGAATAAGTATGTACATATGTATATATGTTTCCCGACTGAGTTGTTGTTTTTAGATTTTGAATATGATTACTGTTACATACTGTTTACTTGTACATCCTTGTTCATCTATATATCTACTTACATATGCACGCATGTTTACTCATTTTGCTTTAAACTTGTTTCGCTGTTTCGCATGCTTGATTTTTTGCGTTCTTGTAAAGTGTGGTGATTATTGATTAATTTCTGTCGCTGCTGTTCCCCTGTTCGTTGTTTGATGCACCAACAATATTGTTAACAACTATAGCTTGCCAACAGTAGGCCGGAGCGAGAGCAACTAGGACTACACACAATTGTTGTCCTTCCACAAAAAAGCATCAATATATATATGTATGTATATATATATGGACACGCATGATAAAAACGGACGGAAAAATTCTAAAGAAAACCAATTATTTGCGAGATGTACAATATCAGGTCCAGGGTACAATATCATTCGATGGTAGTGTTGCATGAAGAATCAATCATCATCTGCCTGGTCATGTTTAGGGGTGAAACTAATAACTGCACCTATGTATGTATGTAAGTTGCAAAATATTTCAGCTCAAACGTTACCAAGAGAGAAATTTCCAAAACTAAATGTAACGCTTTTGTATATTTGTTTGAGAGCTTTTTCAATGTATTTTCTTTCTATTTCTTCTTCTCTATTTGCTCTTAAAAAGTTCACGCAGGCGTATTAAAGAATATCTCTTTCTTATAAATTTCATTGAGTTTTTCGGCACTCTTACTTCTTCTTGTTTACTACTAATGGATTTTACGGAATCATTAAAAATTGATACACCCTTTAAACACCCTAATATTTTTCTCTGTTTTTTCAGAAAAAATTTCAACAATTTAAATATGCCAAAAAGAAAACCATTTCTAATCAAAACTTTGAAAACTTACTTGATTTCACCACGGTCAATGGAGTTAAACAGGAACGTCACCGAACTGATATGAATGGGAGTGAATGAAGTATAAAAGAGTACAATGGTCAATTTTACTACGAAAAAAGGAACTTCTAGTTGGAAGAGTTTCTCTTTTGTTCATCATTGTAAGCAAACAAAAGACCATACAAGAAAATGAAAGCAAGCAAACATTAGGCGAATAGCACAAAATGAAAAGCTCAGCAGACATAACGAACAGTGATGAATATGTGAACCAAGTGAGGGGTACGTAATGGCAAGGAGAAGAGCGATTTATGTTCGGAGGAAGCAGGAAAGCAAAGTACTCGAATCCAACTCAAGAATGTAGACATCATACATACACGAAGCAGCGCGAAAAATAAGGACATACTGCTAGGGTCCATGAAAAAATTGTGTGCATTCAAATATATAAACTTATACAAAGGTCGGTTCGGTGACTTTCAATTCAAAGGCGAAATTATCAAAATAGGATAATGTAAACACAGGTTTGATTACACTTATATATAAAAGAACAAACGAAAATTGTGGAAAGGACATCACAGAAAAAGTCTACTAATTACATAGATTATTTGAAAATTCGTTCAAAATTAATGGTCAGATTGATTGCTCACTGGAATCAATTAGAAAAGTTAATATTCAGAATAAGAAAATATGTTTATGCTCTCACCGCAAACGTTCACATCACAGCCGCTGATCAAACGGATTTAGTACTATATGTAACTGAGAAACAGAGTGACAACTATGAATTTCCCAACAGCGCTCCAACAAATTTTGCATAAGGAATATCCAGAGCCGCATGCTCCCAATATGGGGTATCCGGCCAGGGCACCATCACCGCACCAAAATGCATATTCCTCTGGTTGTAGCAATTTTGGCGATCCCACGCAATTCAATGCCTCAACACAAACAATTCACCAGCAGCATTACTCAACGCAACAGTTACAGTATCACCAACAACAACATCTTCACTATAACAACACTTACAACAGTAGGCTAATTAGTGATGGCACGAATAATAATGTGTCCAGTGGACCAGTTTCCAGTACTTACAGTAATCGTGCACGTTATTTGCCCTATCCGCATAGTTTACCGCAACATTCAACGCGTGGCATGTATACACCAGCTGGACAGCAGGTGATACCATCCAGTGTGTTGCATTACCCGCCCCGCAGTGCTGCCTATCAACCAAACATCATGACATTGCAACAGCATACTCAACCGCAACTTCAATCACATTTACGGCAACAACAGCAACCGTCACTGCAAGCGCAAATGTTGCACCACCAAACCTCATTAGGGGGCAATGAATCGCAAATGCGACATTATGCTTACACCCTCAATAAGACACAGCCAGCGTACGGGCAAGAGACGCGACAAATGCCGCATTTGTTGATGCATTTAAATGGCAACAGGTCGCCACCTGCTACTTCAATATCTCCTCCAACTACAGCCCCCGCGCAGACCTCGAGAAACGTGTCGCGGCCTCCTTCAGCTGATTACAATACTTATTTACAACTAAAACATCAGTACCAGCAGTCCCTCAGTTCGCCTACTCACGCCCATATGTTATCCAACGAAGAATTGCTTACCACAAATATGCCAAAATCTCAACAGACCGCATTACCATCCCAGCGATTGACTGCGTTGAAAATTCAAACTGCATCCAGTACATCTTCCGAGTTGCCAACAATGAGTGAAGACGCACAAGATAGCTCACGAGATTGCCATGAGGAAAAGCATCGACAAACTAGTACGTCTCATTCAGTCAATAATAATAACGGGGCATCCACACTGATCAGCTTGGCCAGCTCAAGTAGAATTGATTCGCCGCGACAGACGGCGAAAAGCGAATGTTTGACCACTTCACCGCCATTAATAAGCGCCACTGGCACGGACAGTGGCATCAGCATCAGCAGTTGCAGTACTCGCGCCCGCAGCGATAGCACACAAAGTACGCCAGTATATAACGGTGAATATCCAATGTCGGTGGGTTCATCCTCTGGAGTGTCATACCAATGCGCGGATATAAAGGATTACGAGGAATTCGGCAGAGAAAATGAAGAGAATGTAACCTGTGCGCCTCTCAAAAAAATTGAATCTTTAAAATGTAAACAGGAAACCTGTGAAAGCGACATTAATATGGGGCATTCAATACCTGGTGGGTTAGATGAGAAAAACTCCAATACGAGAGAACTAGCCATAGACCGAGAGTTGTTCAAAGATAGAATTGTATTTGAGACTACGGAGCAATGTGGTGAGTAATTATATGAAACATTTCATTACTTATTAACTTATTATTTAACTTGAAAGAAATTGAGATGAACGGATGATTTTATTGAAATACATTTAAACTGCTGTAATTCGGGTAGCAAGTTACTTAGGAGAGGGGCACTAATATTTTTGAAAAGTGGCGCTGACCCTATTCTTTAGAAAGTATAATATGAGTACTCATAAACCATTGAATCTATTTTAGTAGATCTTTGTTACCTTATGACATTGTTTAAAACTACTAAAAGTGGTGGCAGGAACATAAACGTATGCGAAATGATATAGTAATCTTTAAAACGAATCAATCTAAAAAGTGGAGTAGAAAGAGAGTCCTATACAATTTTTAACCTAATTTGACGAACAACATTCTCATGATGCCCATTACCGCAGTTTGAATATTACAATAAGACAACCCGTTCCATTTGCATAATAATAGATTACTGTAGATGACGAATGAACAAAACTTTGCACAAATAGTGCCTCTGATATGTGAGAGCACTGTTCCACCAATGATCGCTATCGTTTTATACATTTTCTAGTTATCGGTTCATTTATTAGAAATTAAGTGGTAAAATTTCTCTAAGCATAATATGATCCCCTAACCCCTATAATACCCCCCAATTAATAACTTCCGTTCCACTGAATGATTTTATAGCATTTTTCTTAATACAATTGAATGGAAATCCTTGCATAAGCGTAATTTGAAAATCCATTCCAACCAATTTCTTTGAATACTATTTCAAAACCACTTCTAGTGGGTTTTGCTCGACCTTTCGTTTAACTGTAAGGTCTCTAACTTGCTTTTACAAAAAAAATCATTTACTGCTTAAACAATTATGTACATAAACTTTCTTTATTTTTGTGATATCTCATTTATTTCGAATATATTTATATCCCTTGTGTTAGTTAATTATTTAAAACTTCCCTTTGATCATATCAGAAACCAATTTCGTCCATTGTAGATGTATGTTCACAGAGAGTTGGGAGATTTTATTAGTGTTTGAATTAGCCATCCCATTTCTGATATATTGTTGTATTTTGAATAGCCATTTTATGGAGAGTAAAATTATTATGGAATAATTAAATTTAAAATGTTGAGATATGAGATATGATTGAGATGTTTTGTGAATTATTTACAAATAACTCAACCAGCACATATCTGAAACCGTTAAAATATCAACTGAAAATGTAAACATTTTATACTCTCGCATTTGCAGGAATCAAAACTGACGGCATATTTCCATATGTTGACTAAATTTTATATTATTAGTTTAATAGGGAGGGCTTAGTTCATTAAATAAAAAATGTTGCGTAAGAATTCAACATTCATTAATCGACGAATTTTGATTGGATTACAATCATATTTGGTATCTTATTAACTTATTTATATACAGGTCATAGACTCAAGTACATTCATTAGTATATTTTGCTTCGTGTCCGAGATGTTTATATTTCATCAAATTGACTCAAATGAGATACATGCGATATAAATTCAACAAAAAAGGTTTAATCAAATATATTGGGTGAAGAGGTGGCGTAACTTGATTAATATTCTATTGTTCCAATATTCCGAACATGCGTTAGAAAGCTACTGCTCTTGTATCAGTATATGCCATTCACACAATTCTTTTTTTTACTCAAATATGTCGAACCTGTCAAATATGTTGTGCCTGAAAAGGTGTTTTTGCGGGGAGTTCTTCTTCATTAGTTTAATATGAAGAAAACCTCATCCGGTGGTAATTGGTGGAAGTTTATAGTGAGCATGCTCTAGATGAGCGATCGTGCCAAATGCGTTGGTGGTTTGAACGATTTAAAAGTGGTGATTTTTTTTGGAAGTCGAAGAACGTCCTGAGCGGCCAAAAAAGTTTGAAGATAAGGAACTAGAAGCATACTTCGATGAAGATTGTTGACAAATACAAGAAGAGCTCGCGGAATCTTTGGGAGTCACTCAAGCTGCTATTTCAAGCAGCTATTTTAAAAGCAGCATGAATTGAAGCCAAAAGACGTTGAGAGACGATTTTGCATATCAGAAATGTTGCTTGAATGTTACAAAAAGAAGTCATTTTTGCATTGGATTGTGACTGGTGATGAAAAATAAATCCTCATATGTGAAACCTGCCCAACCACCCAAACCCAACCAGCCAACGACAAAGCCGATATTCGGATATCCATGACGCTAAGATAAAGCCAAGATGTATTTGTTGAGATCAGAAGGGCGTGCTGTACTATAAGCTTCTAAAACCGGGTGAAACCAATAACGGGGGACGTTACCAACAACAACTCATTAAATTGAAACGGCAGATTGCCGAAAAACGACCGGAATTAGCGAGTAGATACGAGGCAATAATTTTCCACCGTGACAACGCTCAAGCTCATGTTGCAAGACCGGTTAAAAACTATTTGGAAAACAGCGGATGGGGTGCATTGCATCTCCAGCTTTATAGCACAGACCTTGCCCCTTCTGACTACCATTTGTTCCTGTCGATGCAGAACGCCCTCACTAAAATACCGTTAACATCAGAACAGGGTATCAGATGGTAAAAGATGAGAAAATGTTATAGATTCAGATGGGCAATACTTTAAAAATGCTATTGTATTCTTAAATAAACGTTCAATTTTAAATCCGCATGAATATAGGAAAAAGGAGGAAAAAGGCAACTAGAGAGACGTACAACATTATAATAGGAATAAGGGGCTTAGACCTAGGTCTAGATGTTGTTTAAAAATGACATGTTTAAAAAAACATATCCACTTAATTTCATTAAAATATCACATATATTGACCAATATAAAAGGTTTAAAGTCTGTTGGAACTTTTGACATTACTAAAGTACACTAGAGAATATGGTTCCACGCAATTTTTTTATCACACACTGACCGAGATAATCGGCAAAAAGTCTGCTAGAAAAACGAAAATAATTATATGCAGTATATGTGAGCTGGGGTACTTCGTTAACCGATTTCACACAGTTTCGGCAATAAACTGTGGTATCCAATATTAAACGTTCTCTTAATTTTGTTAAGATATCTTTTGTATTGACCGATATACCAGCCAACCGGAAGTTTAAATATTTTTATAATATGGCACCACAGAGGAAGTCCACTTAATCGGTATCTGCGGGCTCGAAATTTTGTTTTCTGATTTCGACCATTTAGAGTCGATGGAGAGAGATGGAGGCACTATTTGTGCAAAGTTTTATTTCGATATCTTCATTGATGCTTGATTTATATACCGTAAAATGAAAGAATCAGATGGAATTTGAAATTGTGATATGATATATGTGATATATATATTAAGTAGGCGTGGTTGTAATCCGAGTTCCTTTATTCTCAAATTGTAACATAACTATGCAAGGATAATGTTACATATCAAGTTTGGTTGCAATCTGTTAAGTAGTTGCTGAGATATGTAGGATTTTCATATAGAAATTTCACCTACAAGTGCGCGTACCACGCTTATTGTCCAATTTTTACACTGATTCCTATGCAGAACTTCCGTACCATTTTTGCTGTAAAATTTAATGTTTCTGAAGTGTTTCGCGAGTGAGCTGTAGGACTTTTAGTTGTTTTTTATTATGTTTATAGGCGGGGTGAGCGTAGTTATTATCTGATTTCACCAATTTTCACACCGTATGAGGAGGTGCTAGTAACATTTTTCTTTAACAAGTTTGATTAATATATCTTTAGTGGTTTGTCAGATATGTACGCTAAACCTATTAGGGGCGGGTGTAGTCCCATTTTAAAAAGCTTTAAACCGCAGATGCCCCTCTCTAGTTCGATGCCCTGAACGAAATTACAATTTCGAATCCTAATTCTTGGCTTAACAGCCTTTTGTGTTCGTGGAGGTTTTCCGAATATGCCCATCTCCAAAGCCAAAATTCCAAAGGTGCCAAGGAACACGTCACCCAAGTTTCATCAAGATACATATCTTAATTTTTAGTTAAGTATAAAGATGTCTTAATTTCTACTAAAGTTATTGCTTGCACGGACGGACGGACGGACGGACAGATATTCGGAATTCAACTCGTCTAGTTATCATAATCATTTTGATATATAACATACAACTCTATATCTCGATTAGTTTTAGGTGTTACAAACAACCGTTAGGTGAACAAAACTGTTATACACTGTGTAACACGTTGGGGAGAGTTTAACATTTAAGATTTACATTGCAGCAAGCAGACCGTTTTGTGTGTGTTAATCGTTAAACAGCTTTGAACTGATATGGCTGATAATGATGCATCGACATTATGTACATATATATGTTTGTATGTTCGTAAAAGTCGAAATTCCAATGTGCTAACTTCTGTTTGCTTCGAGCAATGGCAAATGTTCATATTGACAATAAGGCAGTCCATTCGCTTACAGGTGCACGTGCTAGCTACCCAAATGAAGAAACGAGAAACAACCGTAATAGCGGCGATTTGGCTTGATGTCATCATGTCATGTAAATGAACTTTTAGGAGATTCTTGCTGGAAATTCGTTCACACCAAGGTGGAGCTTTTCAAACTCGGAGTGGATACAATATACTGGAACGGAACAAAGCAAATTGGTGAATACATATGGCGAAAAAATCGATGACAGAAAAGTGTAGAGGCAGAAAAATGTGAATGGAACGGTGTTTTTATACTCTCGCATCTCATCGCAACAGAGTATAATAGTCTTGTTCGCCTAACGGTTGCTTGTACCACCGGAATATGTGAACTCCAGTGCCCATGGCTGATTTTTATCGAATTTATCGATCAAATGTAAGATATCGTAATGAAATTGAAGGACTATCTTTTCATGACATTAATGTGCCATTGTGTCAAAAATGGGTAAAATGGGGTAAACGCTTCCCCTATCCCCCTATCCCCGTATACCCAATATAAAGATTTTCAAACTTCCGGTAGACTTATTACCGTATATATCGATCAATATGTAAGATATATGAACAAAATTAAGTTTACGTGTAGTATTAGATATACATACTATAGTTTAATGCCGAAAATGTGTGAAATCGGTCAACGAATTACCTCAGCTCTCATATACTGCACATAATGAAATTCGTTATTTTAGCAGACTTTACACCGAATACGTCGGGCACTGTGTGAGTTGCCTTCGTAAAATTGCGTTGAAATATGTTCCCTAGTATACTTGAGTAATTAAAAGGGTTAATGCGATCAGTGCAGACCTTTCTTAGCCTAAATGCACCCAATGTAATGATTACCGACCTTCCAGCTGACTTTAATCCGTTTATGCTGGCCAGTATATGTGATATTTTAATGAAATTAAGTGGGCATGTCTTCTTAAACACAATGTGTTTTAGTACTAAATAAGAGTGAAATCGATCTAGACCTTGGTTTAAACTTCATATCCCTAACATAATGTAGTTATTTCCGTTTTTCTAGTTGACTCTTTCCTTATATATACAATGTATTAAATTTAAGGTATTCAGGTTGATCATATATATCTTATTTGAGTTAATTGGGTTTATTTTATTATAAACGGTAATAATAATAGTAGTAATGAAAGTACATGAGTCTATGACCTATAATATAAGTTAATAATACGAATCTATTCAATTCATGTTTTCGTGGAAGAATGAATTCTGGATTCAATTGCAACATTTTTATACTCTTGCAACATGTTGGAACAGAGTATAATATTTTTGTTCACCTAAAGGTTATTTGTAACATTTAAAATTAATTGAGATAGATATAGAGTTATATATATATAAATGATCAGGATCAACGAGTCGAAATCAACTCGAGACGATTAGAATTCTGTACGTTCATGCTGCCTATTCAAACGACAATTTGAGTAAATAATTGAAATACCTTAATAAAACTTGGCACATATGTTAACTGACATTCTGAGTAGATTGGTATTGCACCCACACCCACAAAACTTCGTTAAACGAAAACGTATAAAATGCTATAACTAAGCTCCCAATTAAGATATAATTTATATATATCTAAGATATATACTGGAATTTGGCACAGAGAATCACAGAAGGGAGAGGCATCTATGAAGGTTAGAAATTTTAAAATAATAATATGTTTCATGTAATTCAAACTATTAAAGCTATTGTATATCTGAAAAACTTACTGAGGACAAATTTTTTCCGCAATTCCACAAATGGGGTAATGAAATCGAATTATAACCACATCCACTCCCCACATAACGTTTATGTTGAAAACTACTAAAAGTACGATAACTCACTAAATAAATACGTCAAAAGCATTAAATTTCACAGCCAAGATAGTACTTAGGGGCCTCAAAGAATAGGTGTAAAAATTGCATGATGGGCGTAAAATCCTATATCTCAAGAAGTACAATACCAATTTGTGCCAAATTTGGTACATAACATTATATTTGCATTCCTATGTTACAGTCTGAAAATGAGCGAAAGTGGAATACAATCAGGCTTACTTCCCATATATTACAACTTTAAATTTCATATGATTATTTCACTTTACTGTATATAAATCAGTCACCAATGAAGATATCGGATCAAAACTTTGTACGAAGGGTGCCTTTAGAGTATGACACCTGACGTCTGAAAATCGGAATATACCTTTTTAAGTTCCCAGGAGTCGAATATGCGGACCCAGTGCCTGTGGCTGACTTTATATTGAAAATATCGATCAATCTATGAGATATATTGTTCAAATTCAGAGAAAATCTTTCCTGGATAATAATGTGCCTTTGTGTTAAAAATTGGTAAAATCGGGTAAATACATTTCCTGTTCCCATATGCCATACCTAATATAAAGATTTTCGAACTTTTGTTTGACTTTATACTGTATACATCGGTAAATCCGTCAGGTTTCCTACTGAAAGTCAAACAGCATCTTTTTCTGCCAATAATATAAAGTGATGCCTAAAATGGATAAAATCGCTCAAAACTTTCCCTAGCCCCATATAACTTATATGGTAATTTTGAAAAATCAGGTTAGCTTCATTCCGAAGCTTCAGCTTCGGCAGTTAATGCCGAAAATTTGTGAAATCGGTTCACGAATTACACCAGCTCCCATATACTACATATAATGATTTTCGTTACTATTGCAGACTTTATGCCGAATATGTCAATTAGTGAGTGAGTTATCTTTACAAAATTGTTTGGAAACATATTCCCTAGTATACTTATGTAATGCCAAAAAGTTATTGCAATCAGTCCAGATCTTCCCCTAACCCAAATACACCCGATATAAGGATTTCCGACTTTTCACCTGACTTTAAACCGTTTATGTTGGACAATATGTGTTATATTTTGATGAAATTAATTGGACATGCTTTTTTAAACATAATGTGGTTTAGCGATAAATATGAGTATATCGGTATGTATATGAGTATATATAATATACATATCGGTCTTGACCGTGGTCTCAGCCCCTTATTTCATTATAATGATTTCCGTTTCTCTGGTTGACTTTTTCCTTATATAATATATTTAATTAAGCCACTTTTGTTGCGTTTATATTACATATACGATGAATATTTCGGGCACTAAGGAAAATGTAATGAAACTAAGTGAGTCTATGACCTATAATATAAGTTATAAGATGGCAAATATGATTATAGTTCAATCACAATTTCGTCGAATAATGAATGTTGAATTCTTACGAAACATATTTTGACCTTTGAAAATTGTTAGAGTATAAAAATTTTGTTTAATATAAACTTTTACCAATATTGAAAGTATTTCCTCGGCTTTGATCCTGGCAAATTGCGAGAATATAAAATTCGGTAACCTCCGAACGTAGCCCTTCCTTGCTTGTTTAAAAGCATTTTGCAACACAATTGCAACACGCTGAAATAATTTTGTTGCCCAACTGTGGATCGTTCTTTTGCATAATTGTATGTAGATATACATATTCATATGTACAATATACGTGGTGCGTTCAAAAAATAACGGAAATATTCTTCGACTGTGTTCTTCGACTTTAATGGCATAGTGCATTATGAATTCTTGCCTCAAGATCCAACGGTCAATAAGGAGTACTACCTACAAGCTCAACGCCAAAAAGGCTCGGATTTGTGGAAAAACAATTCATGGCTTTTGCTCACTTTTGCTCAATTCTGCACACACTTCGTCGCTTGTTCGTGAATTCTTGGCCAAAAACAATACTGCAACGATGCCCCAGCCGCCATATTCGCCAGACGTGGCTCCGTGTGACTTTTCCTATTTCCAAAAATAAGGAGAACCTTAAAGGGTTCCTTTACAAGTATAGATAACATTAAGAGCGCATCGCTGAAGGAGTTAAAGGCTATCCCTACAATCGAGTTTGAGAAATGTTTCGACGATTGGAAGAACGCCTGGCATAAGTGCATAATATCGAATGGAGACTATTTTGAAGGCGACAACATTAATATAGACAAATGAGTAAATATTTTTTTCAAAAAACGAAAATTACCGTTGTTTTTCTGAACACACCACGTATAGATCTATATTATCGATGGCATCATTGTATTTCTTCGCCCGTGTTTTGTACACATTTTAACATCTATAAAAAAGAAACCTTAGCAAAACGAAAAACGCTTACTTTGGCGGCAATTGGTTTGTTACGCAAAGCATTATTGACCGCTTTCATGGAATTGCATATATCAGTTCAGTTTAAAAATTTTGACCATCGGAGTATCTAAGCCCATGCGTTCAGAAAAGAACACAAAATCATTTCAGGAGCAAAGCATACTGAATTAAGGGACCTGCTCAGTTGGTGGTTTTGATAATAACATCGTCGATGACATCGATGACGGCGATAATGTTGCCGTGTCATAACACAGGACGAGCAGAATTGTCCCCAATCCACCCACACCCTGTATGATTAAAGGAATCCAGTTACACGAACAAAGTCACATCATGTCTACGCTGCGGAGAGCCATTTAAGACGCTTCTTTGCCTTCACATAATAAGTACGTATCCCGATAGCCATCTATATACATACATATAAATGAATCCAGCTAGCTAAATAGGCATTCATTTGCACGCTATTTCACGGCGCTACTCGTACTAATTGATTTAAGCGTTTATCAGAGATATTGCCACCAACACCATCGACGCCACCTCATTTACTCTGACTATGTAGCAAAGTTGATGCTTGAACTTACTTGTGCACAAACACAAATAAAAAATTTTAAATACAAATGTTTGTATGTATGTATGTAAGGCTGTATACATACATATATGTATATGCATCGATATACTTGCTACCAGTTTTGGGCACTTTTTGGCTTTTCAGCGATGAAATGATCAGAAAAATTGGATTCCATCTAAAACCATTCTACCACTAGAGAGGGGTGCCTATCCATTCGTCTGCCTCTATTTGTATTTTGGTAAAACTTCGTAAATTAGGAGAAAAGAACGTGAACGACATTCTGACAATTCACTACCGAAGTAATACTCCCCGCATCTTTTAATTATACCATTTTTATATAAAATATATACATAGACTGTACACCATAATTTGAGATAAACTTATTCGTTGTGCGAATTCGCCCAAACCTGTCCTACAACCACTATACAAAACGACTTCCCCTGATCTATAACCACATTTTTTTTTGGTGGGCGATTGCCTATATATTAATATAATAAAATTCTAGTAGTCTCATATTTAGTTTTTTATTGATTTACAACGTCGTTTTTTTCAGTGAGTTAACCATATATTTCAGTGGAGTAGTGTGTGTAACATTTCGTTATTCAAAGGAGGGTGTATTAATGGATTTTTTATTTTTTGTCTGAACCAAGTGCAATTCGTCATTGAGAGATACCTACGAACTACGCACCTGCTTTACATATGTTTTTCTCACATAAAAATCATTTCAAAATAGAACACTCTCTTATATTTGTTCTCTCTTAATGTTTCTTAAATACTCATCATTCCATGCAATGGAAGGGAGTTTAGTGAATGGAAATCTATAAGAAGATGGTAATGAAATATGACTGGGAAACGCTCTGTGCAACAAGTTATGCAAATGCTCTTTTTCAGCTCAATGAAAATTGTCTGTGACGAATGAGTAATAAAACGATATACGAAAAAATGTAGTATGTTGAATAGCATTTATAATATATATAATATTTATAATAGCCTTTGCCAATTTCATCCCTATATTACAAGTCGAGTACGAGTAGAACTATGAAAAACTTTCTTCGGATTTCATGCTTTTGGGCAAATTGAATATATGTATACGCCTCGAATTTTGCAAGATAGTAATATATATCCCATATCCTCAATATAATGTTATTCTTTAAAAATTTCGCTCAAAACCAATGTTGAATTCATATAAAATGGTTTTAAAATAAAGTTTTGCAGATTATTTTTGTAATAAAATTTTGGCTACATTGGAACTTTGCTCTTCTCTACTTCTTTTTCTTTCATTATGTTTGGGGTATGGTAGATTTAAATTTTAACTGTTGCCAAGTATTGAAATGATGAAATTACATACGATTTAAAATATTGGGTGGTGGACATTTCATCTCAAAGCAGTCCATGAAAATCTCGGAAGTGTCGATAAAATATATAGTTAAAAATTTAAATACAAAAAATATCGATATTTCCGTATATTCTTTATATACATAGCTAAACTTTTTTTATAAATAATTATGTTTGTCTGATTTTGGCCAATACACTGTCGCCTAAACCATATCAATGTAAACTGTATTAATAACATCAATACTTTATTTGGAATCTTTACAGAGGGCAAAGCAGAGGAAACAGACAGATCAGCCACAATTTTGGCATCAACAAAATCGTTTGAAATTGATTCAACAGAAACTCAAAATAATGAAGATCAGTCCCCAGACTCCTGTGCAGTTAAGGAGGTAAGAGTTTGAAAATTGAAATATACGTAATAAATTTTTATGATAATATTGAGTTTCATTTAGCATAAATGCGTAAAATTCTTTCAAATTATATATCTAATTGGAATGTACGCTTCAAACAAAAACCACTAAGAACAATATATAATATAATGAATTTATGTTTTATTCACACAATGTAATGTGTGCGCCTATATGTATAAATAGGAATATACCCCGATGTGTTGAAGGTTGAGAGGAAAATGCACGCCTGACCATATTTTTAAGCTAGAAAAGATGAAGCTAGAAATGTATATTTCTATTGGCGGAGCCAATGCTAAATCGGAACAAATACGGAAGGGATAGGTTCGGGTGGAACGGAACATTTTATATTCTGGTAATATGCAAGGATTAAAAGAGGAGAAAAGTTTTCAGGTGTTGGCAAAACTTTACATTCAAATATGTTGCGCAAGAATTAAACATTCATTATTCGACGAAACTGTTAATGGATTGCAATCATATTTGGTATCTTATTAACGTGTATTACAGGTCATAGACTCATGTACTTTCATTACCATATTTTGTTTCGTGTCCGAGATATTATTATTATTATTGTATTAAAACCTACCAATTAACTAAAATGAAGTATATGCGGTATAAACTCAACCAAAGTGGCTTAATTAAATATATTCGGTGTATGAGGAAAAAGTCACCCAGAGAACCGGTAATCATTATATTAGGAATAAAGCATTTAGACCACGCTTTGGATCGGTTTCATTCAAATTTATCGCTAAACCACATTACGTTTATATGTTTATACATTATGTTTATATATAAATACATTATGTTATGTACATTATGTTTATATACCACAGTATGTTTGGGCTAGGGGAAGGTCTGGACTGATTGCATTAACTTTTGTCATTACTCAAATACACTAGAGATCATATTTCTGCGCAATTTTTTGAAGCACGCACTAACTGACATATTCGGCATAGAGTCTGCTAGAAGAATGAAAATCATTATATGTAGTATATGGGTGCTGGGGTAATTCGTTGACTGATTCCACAAATTTTCGGCGTTAAATGTGGTATATCTAATATTATACGTTCACTTAATTTTGCTAAGATATCTTACCTATTGACTGATATATATAACGTATAAACCCAACCGGATGTTTGAAAGTTTTATATTAGGTATATAGAGGCTAGCGGTGGTATTGATAAAAATTTATTCATTTTTGGGATAACGACATATTATTACCAGGAAAAGATGCTGTCTGACTTTCATTAAGATATCTCACATATTGACAAGGGGAAGTGTCAATTTCACCGATTTTACCCGCTTTTACCCGATTTTATCCATTTTAGACACACGGAAAAACAGTTATTAGAAAGAGACGCACTCTGGATTTTACAGATATTGTTCGATATATATGGTATAGGTTAGGTTGAAAATCCTTTAGTATATGGGGCTTAGGGAAGTATTTACTCGATTTTTCCCATTTTTAGCACAAGGGCACATTATTATTATGGAAAGATACTTCTCGAATTTCGTTATCATATCTCATGAGTGATCGGTAGTTTTAGTATAATATTAGCCATAGGCACTGATGTCCTTATATTGGGTATCTGGAGGCTTGAAATGATATTTGCCGATTTCCACCATTTTATATAGCAATCTTGAAGGCACCATTTACACAAAGTTACATTCCAACATTTTAATTGGTGCTTGATTTACATACTGTTGTAGTGAAAAGATCAGATGAAATTTTAAATTGTGTTATATGAGAAGTAGGCGTGGTTGTTATCCAATTTCACCCATTTTCATATCGTGACATAAGGATGGAAATATAATGTTATGTACCAAATTTGATTAAAATTGGTTATGGCGTTCTTGAGAAATAGGATTTCCCTCAAAAATTTCCCTCCCCACCCATCACCAAAACTTTACACTGATTCCTATACAGCCTTCCGTATATTATTTTCTGGAAGATTTAATGTTTCTGACGTGTTCTTTCAGCGAGTTAACGCACTTTTTGTAGTTTTCAACATAACCTTTGTATGGGAGGTGGGCGTGGTTATTATCAAATTTCACTTATTTTTCCAGTATATGAGGATATGCCAGAAAAACTTACTCGGAGCAAGTTTGATTGATATAGCTTTAGTGGTTTGTGAGTTATGTACATGAAACATGTTGGGGGCGTGGCCATTCCCACTTTTAAAAAAGTTTTTATCCACGGATAGCCTGCCCTCCTAGGATTCTATGTACCAAATAACACGTTTATACCTTAATTAATTGCTTAATTATAGCACTTTATCGGTTTTCGATTAAGGGAATTTTGTGGGCGTGATACTACTCCATTTGCTATACCAGCCTTCTTATGGGGACAAAGAACATGTGTAACAAGTTTAATCAAAAGATCTTAAGTTTTACTCAAGTTATCGCTTGCACGGACGGAAGGATAGACAGTTAATCGGAATTCAACTCGTCTCGTCATCCTGATCATTTATATATATAACTCTATAGCTATCTTGATTTGTTTTAGGTGTTACAAACATCCGTTAGGTGAACAAAACTAATATACTCTGTTGCAACATGTTGTGAGAGCATAAAAATAATGGTCATCAGGAAGAAATGTGTTTGGGTTGCCTAGTAAAGACCTTAAGAGTTAAAAGCTAGCTCTGTCGACCGGCTGTGTTTGTTTTTGTTTCTTTTCGTTTACGCCCTTCAACTTCCGCCCATATCTGCACCGGGTCAATGAGTACTGACGGGGTGCAATTTCGCCTGAACACATTCAAATAGGTCAGGGTGTGTAGAACTTCCAAAAGAGAATTAAAAACGCAAGAGAAATTAAAGATATAAGAGAGATACATCGAGTGACATCGGTTATAATAGTCATTACAGGGTCTAGTGCTAAGCAAAATAAAGGATATGAAGTAATAGGAAGTATTTAAATTTGGTGAACGATTTTTTAAATTTTATATTGTAAAATGTATCAGACTGATACATATACATACTTTTATATTCCCTTTCCTGGCTGCTATAGTTTTTCGTAATTGTCATTTTCGTTCTGAAGGCGGAGTCATTGGAAGCTAACAGACGTGTAGAGATCTACTTAAGTGACCCATTTCATTTTAGAGTTTCGTAAAAATGTTTCTATATTAACAGGGCACAAAGTGCCGACCACAAAACCTCCAGGTCAAAATGTAAAAACCAAAACCATACATAAGTGCATAATGAAAATATAAAGTGCATATAATCTTTAAATAATGGTTTAGTTGAATTTCGACTCCGAGTCGTAAAAGTTCGGTTATACTATTTATTAAACAAAATATGATTGAAATGGTTCTATGCTCCTACAATTTATTTTTGTTCTACATAGAAACGAGAATAGAAAAAGTATAACACCAGCGCTTCAAGCGACGGTTTAAAAGTCGTAATCTAATTAGGCTAAGTATTCAAATACCTACTGTGGTTTCATGACGAACTAACTGTTCCTATTATGATTTAATCATTGAAAATAAAGATACATTTGTATAATCATATTTTTTTAAAGGATGGCTGGACTTTTTTCAGCGAACGCTAAGTGCTCCTCTATACTCTTGATTCTCTGAATATTTTGTATTTCGTATTAATTCAGAACTATGGAAAAGATATGCAAAGGTTGTCAACTGACACTTTGAAAAACAACGTAATGTTAAATTTCCCATTTGCTCCTATTTAAAAAAGCGCTAACGCGAATTATTAATGGTGTTTAATAATCTAGAACCTTGATAAAACTACTTCATTTGAGTGCGTTTTGGAAATTAATTTGAATTAATGAATGAAACTCTAAGAGTTTATAATGTGTATTCTATAACCTTTACATATTCTCTGTAACTTCCATATTCGACAAAGTCTCTCATTTCACACGAGCATATAAATGTTCGTATGTGTGTGTTTATAAAATTCTATTTACTACAATGTAGTAATATTATCTACCGTTTTACTTTCAGAGAGTTCTAAGAAACCCAGAAATTAAAAGTGAACCCGAAGATTCTTTCGAGCATCTTACCCATCAACAGCAAGCTCATAAAGAGCAGCGGGAAAATGTTCCAGCTGCAGGAGAGATTAGAGAGAGGACCGTTTTCGGCAATAATAATAAGCGGACCCCGTCACCTACATCACTACAGATTCATCCACATTTGGAGTCTACTCCGTTACAAGAACAAGAGTTACCATCTCCGCCCGTGCCACCAGCTCCACCGCAAAATTCACCAGTCGATTATTGTCGGGCAACCAGCATTTCAAACATGAACGCATTTGCTTATGTGCCAGCACCGACGATACAGTTAAAAGCTCCGACATCAGCTGCTGCTGCAGCGGCAGCGGCTGCAGTTGCGGCGGCGGCGGCAGCAGCTGCTGTGTCAATACGAACGAAGAAAAATCGCATTACGGAATGTGATTTGATTCCAACAAGAAGATCGAAACCGAAATCGAACCTCATTCCTGGAAAATGGCAAACGGAAAGTGATGGAGCCGAAGCTGGCGAAAGTACAAACGATAAGAGGGTGGGTATGCTTAGGGCTTCTCTGAATCTTTTTATAAGGAATTGTAATATTTCAATTTTCGAAATCACCGAGTCTGGTTCTCAGTTTCCTATAAGGCATAATTTATTTGTGTGTGAGGTTAAAACTAATAGAGCAAGAGCTGAACGTTTCTCAGCAGATACTCTTAACACAGGTAATGGACAATTATGAAGTTTGGGTTGTCGTGGCTTTGGCAGGTAAACGGTGCTAAGTGTGTTTAAAATTCTGATCGAAATTCGTTAATTAATAAAGTGTGAGTTTTCGGTATTAGCTTCAGAATATTATTAGAAATCACGTTATTCATTGCTAGATACTTAACTATAATTCCACTTACGTTATAGTATAAAAGCTGATTTTTATATATAATAATTGGGTAATAATTAGATGATGTTTCGTCATTAGCCAGACATTTTTGATAGTGTCAACCCCTGCCAGATATAGATGCATGTCGCTGCAGGAGCGAGCATGAGACAATATAAATATGGGTGGGTTTAAAAATTTAACGAGATTTGTTTGGCCGTATCTCAATTGATTATAATTTGGATATCTTAGAAATTTTGCCATACCCAATCACCGGTGTGCCTTTATCTATGTGTAGTTTAAATAGTATTATTTGTAAGACGGATAAATATACCTTAATGAATTGTTTGGAGAAGGTGGTCCAGCATCAGCCACCGTCTACGGTAGATTGCGTAATAATTGATGGGTTCTTTTTATTACGCACCATAAAAAAAGTTCCAAGCAAGTTTGGAAGCATTTCTAAGAAAATGTTGCAAATGGTCACCAAATTCTAGCACTAAGAATTGATGTTGTTTTGAATCAATACCTGACTCCATCAATCAAAGGTTACGAACATCCAGCAATTAGAATCAGCACAGTTGAGCTACAATATAAATGGACCTGATCAAATACGACCGATTGATTTTGAAAATGAATTGAGAAATTCAAATTTTAAACAATCTCTGGTGGTTTTTTCATTTTGCATCGGACCAGTGATGAAATAATACCCTCTATTGGAAAGAAAATATCCACATAAATTCTGAACAGTGCCTCTTTTGATGTTAATTCTTCTAATAATAGAGAAGCATGGGTTGTGGAAGAGTTATCATGTCCAGAACATGAAGAGGCTGACACCGAAATAGTCTGTAATGCGTGCAGTATTACAAACCAAGTGAATATTGGGATCAGAACTCTTGACACTGAGATTGCTGATAGGTACTGGGAACAACTTGAGATACGTAGACCTTACGAAGATATACGTAAAGTAAGGAAAATCTTTTTGCAAGAACTTTCCAGGATTCCATGCGATTACCGGTTGTGATTATAATTCCGCATTTTACCGAAAAAGAAAGTTGAGGCCTTTTAAAATATTAAAAGTAATGGAAGAGTATCAAAAAGCTTTCATTAACTTCGGTAAACATGAAATATTTGTAAATAATAATGCACAACAAAGCTCTTTTGATATTATTCAACAATTTATATCTGAGGTATACAATGTTGGTCCGATAACTAATGTTGATGCAGCACGGCTTCAATTATTCATTAATACGTATCAAATTTCAAATATTAATGAAGCGTTTAGCTGTAAAAAACTACGAAATTTTGATGCTAGCAGTCTGCAACCGTGTAAATCCTAGCTGCTGGAACAATTTCTGCGAGTCGACTATTCCAACAATTTATCAACCCGAAAATAATGATTGGGTTCACGGAAATAATTAGTACAATTTTAAATGGTTTGAAGGTGATCAATTGCCAAATTTCTTCAGAGATTCTCTGAAAACTGTCTCAGATATAAATACTACTTAAATCATTATAGATTATTATACTCTCGCAACATATTGCAACAGAATATATTAGTTTTGTTCACCTGACCGTTATTTGTAACTTATAAAACTAATAAGATATAGAAATAAAAATTAAAGTATCATGATGAAACTGGATACATATGTTTTTTGTAACTATAGGAAGGTTGGTATGGCAGATGTGTGTAATCGGACATCTGCCACGAACACAAAATGCCATTCATCGAAAACCGATAAAGGGCTGTAATTAAGCGGAGTAGGGCGGAGCATATGTGGTTAAAAAACTTTTTAAAAGTGGCCCTCTATAGATTTAATGTACATATCTCACAAACCGTTAAAGCTATACGAACCAACCTTATACAGTGATAAAATGACTGAAATCGGACAATAACAACACCCCCTCCCGTCAAAGGTTATGTTGAAAACTGCTAAAAGTGCGTTAACTCGCCAAAGAAACACCTCAGGAGAATTAACCCTGAAATCAAAGATTGTACAAAAGGGACGCATGGAAACCCGTGCAAAATTTTGGTGATTTTTTCACTTTTAAGAGAATATCCATATCTCAAAAGGGTTATATACGTTTCCATCAAATTTGGCACATGACATTATATTTGCATCCTTATATCATGCAATTCCACATATCACCTACTTCTCACATAACACAATTTTAAATTTAATCTGATTCTTTCACTTTAAAGTACATAAATCAACCAGCAATTAAGATATTGGAATGAAACTTTGTACAAATGGTGCCTTCAAAATAAAGGGACCTCAGTGCCTGTGTCTGACTTTATACCGAAAATTTCGGTAAATCTTCAATATATCGTAGTGAAAATTGAGTAGTTGAAATTTTCATGACAATAGTGTGCACTTGTTTCAAAAATGGGGGAAATCGGGTAAATAGTTCTCCTAGTCGCCAAATACGTAATATAAGAATTTCAAACTTCTTGTTGGCTTTATACCGTATATACCGTATATATCGGTCAATATGTGAGGTATCTTAGTGAAAGTCAGACAGCATCTTTATATGTGAGCAATAATATGTCGTTATCACAGAGTTCTTCTCAATACCACCCCTACCCCTAATATACCTAATATAAGAACTTCAAACATCCGGTTAGCTTTATACGTTATATATCAGTCATGTAAGATATCTTAGCAAAATTAAGTGAACGTGTAATATTGGATATACCATAGTTTTATGCCGCAAATGTGTGAAACCGATCAGTGAATATTCCAAGCTCCCGTACACTACATATAATTTATTTCGTTATTCTAGCAAACTTTATGCCGAACACGTCGGTCAGTGCGTGAGTTGTCATCATAAAATTGCGTGGACATATGTTCTCGAGTGCACTTGAGTAATGCCAAAAGTTAATGCAATCAGTCCAGACCTTCCCTTAGCCAAAATATACCCAATATAATGATTCCCGACCTTCCAGCTGACTTTAATCCGTTTATGCTGGACAATATATTTGATATTTTAATGAAATTAAGTAGATACGTTTTCTTCAATATAATGTGGTTTATCGTTAAATACGAGTGGAATTCGTCTAGGTCGTGGTCTAAACCCCTGATTTCTAATGTAATGATTTCTGTTTCTCTGGTTAACTTTTTCCATATATACCAAATATATTTAATTAAGCCAACTAAGTTGAGTTTATATTGCATATATTTCATTTGCGTTAATTGGTAGATTTTAATATAAATATCTTGGACACGAAGCAAAATATAGTAGTGAAAGTAAGGGAGTCTATGACATGTAATGTAATTTGATAGGATACCAATATGATTGTAATCCATTCACGGTTTCATCGAATAATGAATTCTGAATTTTTACGCAGCATATTTTAATATAAAGTTTTGCCACCACCAGAAAGTGTTTCCTCTCCTTTGATCCTTGCACATTACGAGAGTATAAAATGTTCAGGTATACCAAACTTAGCCCTTCCTTACTTGTTTTTTAATACTTTCAATTCCATTAACTTTTTCATATTTTTAGAGAAAATTACGAAGAAGCAAACTACAATATCGAATGGAGTAATAGTGACGACGAAAATTATAAAATTGATTATAATGATGACAATGAATAATATAATATTGTCTTTTATGCACCATCATAATAACCTGTAATATAATCAATAAATTTTTATTACTTTATAATAACTTTCACTGTCAGTAACCTATTTTTAATTAAGTTTTTGAGTATTATTTTAATTAGTTTATTTACAACCTGTTGTTGGCCGAATAAATTTAAATTTTTAAGAACTCAAGATAGTTGTAGCATCGAATGTCCTTTCTTAAGATATGTATAAAATTTACATAGATTGTTAGTTGTGCTAAAAAAGTTGTTAGTGCTAAAAAGTTTATCTACATACATCATTCTAATTACGAATCTCTTCTTAAGATTTGCATGGTTTACTGGCAAGGTGTTGGAACTATCAAAAATGTCTGGCTAATGAGGACACACTATCTAATTATTATCAAAGTATTATATATGAAAATCAGCTTTTTTTACTATAACGTAAGTAGAATTATATTGTTATGAATATTAAGGGTGTCTGGCAAGGGGTTACCACGATGTTAAGTGCCTGGCAATGAATGACGTAATTTTTAAAAATATTCTGAAGGCAATACCAGAAAACCACACTTTATTAATTAACGTATTTAGATTTGTTTGTGCTGGGAGTATGCGCTAACAAACTTTCAGCTTTTATAAAATAACAAAAGTCTGGGATTCACAGGTTCTTAGGCTATAATGGTTCATAAAAGAGTGGATGACAAATAAGTGACCGAGACTGCTGTATAGATAAAGCCAGAGTTCCTATTTAAGAATTTCAAATTTGTTTAAAGTATAAGTCCACATATCGCTGTTATAAAATTTGTTCGCCCTGGTTTATTGGTTGTGAGATTAATGGAGTTCCAGAGATTTTTGTGTTTTCTATCCGAATTTTCTTATCGATCTGAAAATAAAATCTCAAAAAGCAATACAGGGGACGTCCTATATAACGAACTTTCCGAATAAATGATTTTTTGACATGTTTTGAAAGTTTTGACGAAGCATCAAAATTATCTTATTGAAATCAAAAGTATCTATATTACAAACCGAACAATTTTTATTATTCGATAATACGAACGTTGTTACATTTTTGTGATCTTAAACTTCACGTTCTTTGCATATACAAAGTCTTGGTTAAACCAACGGTAGTTTAGCTGTTGTAAAAGATCTGAAGAAGCTATGTATGAAAATTTTTCAGGTTTCTATGGACCTTGAATTAGTTAAACGTAATTCAGTCAGATCAACGCACTTTTTCGTGTGATTGGTTTTATGTCAACTCGAAAGCGTTAATCATTGCAAATCAAATTAAACACCTTTTGTACGATTCCATCAAGGGCTTTCAGTAAGGGCGATGTCCCCCATATATGGATTCCCTAGGCTTAAAATGAAATTTAAATTCGAAGAATACGTTTAAACAACGCATTGAACGAAATCAGTACGAAAGTACCTAGAATGGAGCAGGCCTTCTACAAATGGTTTATGAATCAATGTCCCTTGTATCAATCCCCTCATTATATTATTAATCAATATCCCTATTAGTATTGTCATTTTAAAGACAATGGCGAATAAGCTTCATTGAAGTTCTACGAGGGTAACACCTGAAAACGAATTGGTTAAGGCTACTGATGACGGATTGTTACGGGCAATGTTTATGCCACCTAATCTAATGCCTTTGATTCAAACAATAGATCAAAATGCTATCAGGCTTGTGAAACTACGTTACAGAAATAGACCTTTGAGTAATATTTTTCCCAATGGAACAAATAATATCTCAAAGTCTTTAAACAGCGTTAGTATTTTCAATGCATCCCTGTTAGAGTTTTCTTGGGAAAAGCTGTAGAAGAATTTCATAGCAAGATGTTGGAGAAATATTTCAATTATAGTTCTGAGAGATTCGACGAGATTCGAAATTATATACCAAGAAGAGTACTAATTAGGCGCGATAGCGAAGGCGTCCTTGAATCAACATTGACACTGGCAGCAGCAGTTTTCAATGACAATGAATTTTAATTATTTTAATAAAGTTCAGTTTTGTTTTTCAAATTAATTTCCCCTGTCGGAATTTCGTTCAGTCGGAATTGCTGATTTTCACAAGTTGAATTGGGATGATGGTTTGGTTGCTGATTTTGATATTCATTTGGAAAAATTTTAGTAAAAAATCATTCGATTTAACGAATTTTTCGATTTTGCGAATTAGGTGGACATCCACTGTACTTATATTTCTCAAAACTTTTTTATGAGAGTATTCAATATTTATTCATTGAACATGTTGAAATCAATTTAAGGCACATGGTATTTAGAAGATATTGATTTAATAAGGCCAATATTTATTCTAAAAGCACCTAATAATTTCACCGATTATGATACTTACTATATGTCATTAAACAGGATATGACCCCGCTGCCTGGATTCCAACAAGCCTTTGGCTCCACTGAAATCGGTCGCTTTTTCGAAACATTTCTATTGAGTCCGCCGGACTGTCACAGCTTCACTGAAAGCTACGAACCTTTCGATGCAGAGGAACAATGGCAGCAAGTTCATCAACATCAGCAACAACAACAATATCAATTACAAATTAAACAGGACCAGCAGCCACATGATCTTAAACATTTACAACATTATAAGCAGCAACAGCAGCAACAACAACAATATGCACAACAAGATTATATTAATCGGATATATACAGATAATAACAATTACCAGTCTCCACATCAACGGCTATATCCCAACTACGCACACCCGCCACTACATCCCTCTCACCCGTACCGCCGAGGGCAGTCATACCAATTCCCTATCAATGTTAACAGTAACCAACGCGATATGTGGATGTACGGCCGTAACGCCTTCAATCCTTATGTGATGCCTTTTGAATACGGTGCTGCTAGATCTGGAACCAGCTCCCCCTCGTCGCTTTATCATATGCCTTTGAATTTGCGATCAAATTACGGCTCCGCATACGATGGGAGAGGTTACAGTTATGGACGTATGAACAGTATGAATGGTAGTTACAGTGGGATACGGTGCAACGGCTACTGAATCTAAGAGTGTATCATAGATTTTATGTACAAAAAACTAAAAAAAAAAATCGTTAAATATAATTACAAAGAAGTTTTCAAAAAAATTAAAAGTAGAAAAAGTCAAGTGACTAGTTAGTCCTTCATGCATATGGACATAGGATCACTGTAATGATCAGGTGAAAAGTTAATATAAATATGTGCCTTTTCGGACAAAATTCTGGAACGTCGTCTTCAGTTCAAACTAACAGCAAACAATTTGATCAAAATTAGAAAAAAAATTTAAGTGTGCATATGCGGAGGAATTACGCGAAAATGCAATTGAAATTGCTTTTAAAGGATACAAAAACATCAAAATAAAATAAAATTAAAATAGAACAACTGAGAAAATAATCGTAAACAATTTAGTGTTAAAAAGTTGCAAAATTTTCTTAAACGAGTGGAAGATTTTCAATAAGCCTTGAGTGAACGTGAGGAGGGAATATTAATATTTATGTATATAATTATTTAGACATATTCTTAATTTATCTATGACGATTTTCCCTACCTAAGATAGTAAACTTTTTTCACTTGATATTAAATTAAATAACAATAAAAAATAAGACAATTGAGTTTACAATGGAAAGAAGTAATTTATTGATTTCCCTGAACTAAATATTATAAAAACGTTACATAATCTTTCAATCAGCTTCTTTTGGGTCCGTTCCTTGGAAAGCAAAGCAAATTTTATATCATTTATATATTTATCCAAATATTATATCATTTGAAAATGTCTGGCTGTAAATTAATCTTATTTACCGTTTGTTTTTGACGAATCATAACCAAATCCAATGATCCAATTTCTTCCTATTGTCTACTACGATAGATTTTAGTTTCAATTAACTCCACAATAACTTCGCAACTGAAGAGTTACAGACACGAGTATGCACATTTATTGAACAAATTTTAAAATTCCCATTATATATAAGCATAAGGAGTAAACTTAATAATAAACTTTTCCTGTAGGGGTTGAAACTACAGAGAAACTCAAAAGAAAAAAATCCAAATAAGTAAGCAAAATAAGATAAATTTTTAAGTTAAGTGAAAACAATAAAAACTCGTATGATCATGAATGTGCCATTTAAATATTGAATTATCGAATAATACTCCAACTTCTCTAGACAATTGAAAGTAGTCAAATTTATGTGAATTTAAGTGTTAATCAAGTTGTCATGCAGTTTCATGTGTATGCAGTTGCATGTAAAACATTTGTATGTATATTAATGATAAACGGAGAAATTAAAACGAAAATTGTTACAAAGAAAGAATTTATATATTGTATAATATATGCATATTTATATGTATGTATTTATTTGAGTTTATTACTTTTTGTAATATTAATTGCATAAGATTTAAACGAATTTTTTTAAATATAAATATATTTTCAACTTATCTACTTACTCACACTTCTACTACTCATTCATTTAGTTTTCTTAAAAAGAAAATTTCATAAATTCCTTAAGAGAAGCAATATTTATTGAATAAAGTCTTATCAGTACACAGCTATTTTATGATTTCCTAGATTTTCAGCCGAGATTCCACAGAGAATACAGTGAATGCGAAAGCAATTCGAAGCCCAATTTCCACTTACGAATGGTTGTTATGCCTGGCCCAGGATAACACTCATCGAGCCCTATTAACAGCATTTTGCGTTTATCAAAAAATGATATTTCATTAACGTGCGAAATTCCATTTATAAATTTTTTTCAAAATCTCATTAATTGCTTCGCGAACAATTTATGTATATCTCGGACGACGAGTTCGATGAGATCGGACGAGTTTTTCGACAGCTGCGAAAATTATACATTAATTATAAAATTAATAACCATGTACAATTACGGCAAATGATCATGACTAAAGAAATTCTACATAGGTTTTAACTACTAACTTAAAATGTGTCTTCCAAAACAGACAAGATCTTGTGCAAATTTAGAATGTAAAATTTATTTGAGCATTTATTTGCAATTTGCTTCAAAGGTGTTGATTTGTAACGTGACTTATAGAAGGAAACCTTCCAGTCTTTGGAATATACCTGGAGGATGGAATAAATTAAGGGACTTCTTTTGAGTGCACTCAAGTTATTTTAATAAAATCTTTTTGCTGGGTGTTATCCATTTAAAACAATGATTGAAGCCAACTTCTTCTTCATTTTTTTTTATAAGGCAAGGGCGTCCTATGCCTATTGAGTTGTCCTTTCCTATCAGGTTGTAGGTTCTGAAGTTATTCGAATGGTGTGGTTTACCAACAACATCCGCTGAACTTGCAGGGATTATTACTCAAAGAAATTTTGCAGAAACAGTCGTTAATCCGCACAACCGTAACAAAACCTTTTACACGAACATCACATTAGCCATGCCACCGACGCTGTCCAACAAAAAATATCCCTAGTCCTGTAAAAATTAACTGGTTTTGCCAAGAGGGATACATTAGACTGTTTATAGTTTTGTTTTTATTTCAGAATGAAAATTATTTTTTCTGTAAATATCAGATCAACTATAAAGTTTGTGATAAAGTTGGGTAAATATAAACTCAGGTTTTCGAGAACATTACAAATTTCTTCAAACACACACAAAACCACACTTCAAATGTTGGGATATTTCCTACAATATTTTTATGTAATATTTTATTTTAAAGGTTTTTCTTTTCTAAATGTTAAATAACAAATTAACTCGCCACGAATTCGAGATATATGTATGTATTCAAGCGTAAGTCATTTACAATTACGATGAATTTGAATGAAATTATAGAAATATAAGTTTCGAAAACACCATTCATGTTTAAGTATTTGTTCTTTTTCTTAATGGGTTGTCTTACTGGTGTTTGGGTCTATCTCCTTTCTTTTGCATAAGGCTGTGAATGGGGTGTGGAGCATATTCAGCTTCCTCTTCCAATTCTTCTAATTCATCAAAGAATTTCTTAGTTATATTCCGCATTTTATTTGTCATAATTGTCGGATATTCAACTGAAAAGAACAAAATGCAAAATTTTGGTGATTTTTTCACTTTTAAGAGAATATCCATATCTCAAAAGGGTTATATACGTTTCCATCAAATTTGGCACATGACATTATATTTGCATCCTTATATCATGCAATTCCACATATCACCTACTTCTCACATAACACAATTTTAAATTTAATCTGATTCTTTCACTTTAAAGTACATAAATCAACCAGCAATTAAGATATTGGAATGAAACTTTGTACAAATGGTGCCTTCAAAATAAAGGGACCTCAGTGCCTGTGTCTGACTTTATACCGAAAATTTCGGTAAATCTTCAATATATCGTAGTGAAAATTGAGTAGTTGAAATTTTCATGACAATAGTGTGCACTTGTTTCAAAAATGGGGGAAATCGGGTAAATAGTTCTCCTAGTCGCCAAATACGTAATATAAGAATTTCAAACTTCTTGTTGGCTTTATACCGTATATACCGTATATATCGGTCAATATGTGAGGTATCTTAGTGAAAGTCAGACAGCATCTTTATATGTGAGCAATAATATGTCGTTATCACAGAGTTCTTCTCAATACCACCCCTACCCCTAATATACCTAATATAAGAACTTCAAACATCCGGTTAGCTTTATACGTTATATATCAGTCATGTAAGATATCTTAGCAAAATTAAGTGAACGTGTAATATTGGATATACCATAGTTTTATGCCGCAAATGTGTGAAACCGATCAGTGAATATTCCAAGCTCCCGTACACTACATATAATTTATTTCGTTATTCTAGCAAACTTTATGCCGAACACGTCGGTCAGTGCGTGAGTTGTCATCATAAAATTGCGTGGACATATGTTCTCGAGTGCACTTGAGTAATGCCAAAAGTTAATGCAATCAGTCCAGACCTTCCCTTAGCCAAAATATACCCAATATAATGATTCCCGACCTTCCAGCTGACTTTAATCCGTTTATGCTGGACAATATATTTGATATTTTAATGAAATTAAGTAGATACGTTTTCTTCAATATAATGTGGTTTATCGTTAAATACGAGTGGAATTCGTCTAGGTCGTGGTCTAAACCCCTGATTTCTAATGTAATGATTTCTGTTTCTCTGGTTAACTTTTTCCATATATACCAAATATATTTAATTAAGCCAACTAAGTTGAGTTTATATTGCATATATTTCATTTGCGTTAATTGGTAGATTTTAATATAAATATCTTGGACACGAAGCAAAATATAGTAGTGAAAGTAAGGGAGTCTATGACATGTAATGTAATTTGATAGGATACCAATATGATTGTAATCCATTCACGGTTTCATCGAATAATGAATTCTGAATTTTTACGCACCATATTTTAATATAAAGTTTTGCCACCACCAGAAAGTGTTTCCTCTCCTTTGATCCTTGCACATTACGAGAGTATAAAATGTTCAGGTATACCAAACTTAGCCCTTCCTTACTTGTTTTTTAATACTTTCAATTCCATTAACTTTTTCATATTTTTAGAGAAAATTACGAAGAAGCAAACTACAATATCGAATGGAGTAATAGTGACGACGAAAATTATAAAATTGATTATAATGATGACAATGAATAATATAATATTGTCTTTTATGCACCATCATAATAACCTGTAATATAATCAATAAATTTTTATTACTTTATAATAACTTTCACTGTCAGTAACCTATTTTTAATTAAGTTTTTGAGTATTATTTTAATTAGTTTATTTACAACCTGTTGTTGGCCGAATAAATTTAAATTTTTAAGAACTCAAGATAGTTGTAGCATCGAATGTCCTTTCTTAAGATATGTATAAAATTTACATAGATTGTTAGTTGTGCTAAAAAAGTTGTTAGTGCTAAAAAGTTTATCTACATACATCATTCTAATTACGAATCTCTTCTTAAGATTTGCATGGTTTACTGGCAAGGTGTTGGAACTATCAAAAATGTCTGGCTAATGAGGACACACTATCTAATTATTATCAAAGTATTATATATGAAAATCAGCTTTTTTTACTATAACGTAAGTAGAATTATATTGTTATGAATATTAAGGGTGTCTGGCAAGGGGTTACCACGATGTTAAGTGCCTGGCAATGAATGACGTAATTTTTAAAAATATTCTGAAGGCAATACCAGAAAACCACACTTTATTAATTAACGTATTTAGATTTGTTTGTGCTGGGAGTATGCGCTAACAAACTTTCAGCTTTTATAAAATAACAAAAGTCTGGGATTCACAGGTTCTTAGGCTATAATGGTTCATAAAAGAGTGGATGACAAATAAGTGACCGAGACTGCTGTATAGATAAAGCCAGAGTTCCTATTTAAGAATTTCAAATTTGTTTAAAGTATAAGTCCACATATCGCTGTTATAAAATTTGTTCGCCCTGGTTTATTGGTTGTGAGATTAATGGAGTTCCAGAGATTTTTGTGTTTTCTATCCGAATTTTCTTATCGATCTGAAAATAAAATCTCAAAAAGCAATACAGGGGACGTCCTATATAACGAACTTTCCGAATAAATGATTTTTTGACATGTTTTGAAAGTTTTGACGAAGCATCAAAATTATCTTATTGAAATCAAAAGTATCTATATTACAAACCGAACAATTTTTATTATTCGATAATACGAACGTTGTTACATTTTTGTGATCTTAAACTTCACGTTCTTTGCATATACAAAGTCTTGGTTAAACCAACGGTAGTTTAGCTGTTGTAAAAGATCTGAAGAAGCTATGTATGAAAATTTTTCAGGTTTCTATGGACCTTGAATTAGTTAAACGTAATTCAGTCAGATCAACGCACTTTTTCGTGTGATTGGTTTTATGTCAACTCGAAAGCGTTAATCATTGCAAATCAAATTAAACACCTTTTGTACGATTCCATCAAGGGCTTTCAGTAAGGGCGATGTCCCCCATATATGGATTCCCTAGGCTTAAAATGAAATTTAAATTCGAAGAATACGTTTAAACAACGCATTGAACGAAATCAGTACGAAAGTACCTAGAATGGAGCAGGCCTTCTACAAATGGTTTATGAATCAATGTCCCTTGTATCAATCCCCTCATTATATTATTAATCAATATCCCTATTAGTATTGTCATTTTAAAGACAATGGCGAATAAGCTTCATTGAAGTTCTACGAGGGTAACACCTGAAAACGAATTGGTTAAGGCTACTGATGACGGATTGTTACGGGCAATGTTTATGCCACCTAATCTAATGCCTTTGATTCAAACAATAGATCAAAATGCTATCAGGCTTGTGAAACTACGTTACAGAAATAGACCTTTGAGTAATATTTTTCCCAATGGAACAAATAATATCTCAAAGTCTTTAAACAGCGTTAGTATTTTCAATGCATCCCTGTTAGAGTTTTCTTGGGAAAAGCTGTAGAAGAATTTCATAGCAAGATGTTGGAGAAATATTTCAATTATAGTTCTGAGAGATTCGACGAGATTCGAAATTATATACCAAGAAGAGTACTAATTAGGCGCGATAGCGAAGGCGTCCTTGAATCAACATTGACACTGGCAGCAGCAGTTTTCAATGACAATGAATTTTAATTATTTTAATAAAGTTCAGTTTTGTTTTTCAAATTAATTTCCCCTGTCGGAATTTCGTTCAGTCGGAATTGCTGATTTTCACAAGTTGAATTGGGATGATGGTTTGGTTGCTGATTTTGATATTCATTTGGAAAAATTTTAGTAAAAAATCATTCGATTTAACGAATTTTTCGATTTTGCGAATTAGGTGGACATCCACTGTACTTATATTTCTCAAAACTTTTTTATGAGAGTATTCAATATTTATTCATTGAACATGTTGAAATCAATTTAAGGCACATGGTATTTAGAAGATATTGATTTAATAAGGCCAATATTTATTCTAAAAGCACCTAATAATTTCACCGATTATGATACTTACTATATGTCATTAAACAGGATATGACCCCGCTGCCTGGATTCCAACAAGCCTTTGGCTCCACTGAAATCGGTCGCTTTTTCGAAACATTTCTATTGAGTCCGCCGGACTGTCACAGCTTCACTGAAAGCTACGAACCTTTCGATGCAGAGGAACAATGGCAGCAAGTTCATCAACATCAGCAACAACAACAATATCAATTACAAATTAAACAGGACCAGCAGCCACATGATCTTAAACATTTACAACATTATAAGCAGCAACAGCAGCAACAACAACAATATGCACAACAAGATTATATTAATCGGATATATACAGATAATAACAATTACCAGTCTCCACATCAACGGCTATATCCCAACTACGCACACCCGCCACTACATCCCTCTCACCCGTACCGCCGAGGGCAGTCATACCAATTCCCTATCAATGTTAACAGTAACCAACGCGATATGTGGATGTACGGCCGTAACGCCTTCAATCCTTATGTGATGCCTTTTGAATACGGTGCTGCTAGATCTGGAACCAGCTCCCCCTCGTCGCTTTATCATATGCCTTTGAATTTGCGATCAAATTACGGCTCCGCATACGATGGGAGAGGTTACAGTTATGGACGTATGAACAGTATGAATGGTAGTTACAGTGGGATACGGTGCAACGGCTACTGAATCTAAGAGTGTATCATAGATTTTATGTACAAAAAACTAAAAAAAAAAATCGTTAAATATAATTACAAAGAAGTTTTCAAAAAAATTAAAAGTAGAAAAAGTCAAGTGACTAGTTAGTCCTTCATGCATATGGACATAGGATCACTGTAATGATCAGGTGAAAAGTTAATATAAATATGTGCCTTTTCGGACAAAATTCTGGAACGTCGTCTTCAGTTCAAACTAACAGCAAACAATTTGATCAAAATTAGAAAAAAAATTTAAGTGTGCATATGCGGAGGAATTACGCGAAAATGCAATTGAAATTGCTTTTAAAGGATACAAAAACATCAAAATAAAATAAAATTAAAATAGAACAACTGAGAAAATAATCGTAAACAATTTAGTGTTAAAAAGTTGCAAAATTTTCTTAAACGAGTGGAAGATTTTCAATAAGCCTTGAGTGAACGTGAGGAGGGAATATTAATATTTATGTATATAATTATTTAGACATATTCTTAATTTATCTATGACGATTTTCCCTACCTAAGATAGTAAACTTTTTTCACTTGATATTAAATTAAATAACAATAAAAAATAAGACAATTGAGTTTACAATGGAAAGAAGTAATTTATTGATTTCCCTGAACTAAATATTATAAAAACGTTACATAATCTTTCAATCAGCTTCTTTTGGGTCCGTTCCTTGGAAAGCAAAGCAAATTTTATATCATTTATATATTTATCCAAATATTATATCATTTGAAAATGTCTGGCTGTAAATTAATCTTATTTACCGTTTGTTTTTGACGAATCATAACCAAATCCAATGATCCAATTTCTTCCTATTGTCTACTATGATAGATTTTAGTTTCAATTAACTCCACAATAACTTCGCAACTGAAGAGTTACAGACACGAGTATGCACATTTATTGAACAAATTTTAAAATTCCCATTATATATAAGCATAAGGAGTAAACTTAATAATAAACTTTTCCTGTAGGGGTTGAAACTACAGAGAAACTCAAAAGAAAAAAATCCAAATAAGTAAGCAAAATAAGATAAATTTTTAAGTTAAGTGAAAACAATAAAAACTCGTATGATCATGAATGTGCCATTTAAATATTGAATTATCGAATAATACTCCAACTTCTCTAGACAATTGAAAGTAGTCAAATTTATGTGAATTTAAGTGTTAATCAAGTTGTCATGCAGTTTCATGTGTATGCAGTTGCATGTAAAACATTTGTATGTATATTAATGATAAACGGAGAAATTAAAACGAAAATTGTTACAAAGAAAGAATTTATATATTGTATAATATATGCATATTTATATGTATGTATTTATTTGAGTTTATTACTTTTTGTAATATTAATTGCATAAGATTTAAACGAATTTTTTTAAATATAAATATATTTTCAACTTATCTACTTACTCACACTTCTACTACTCATTCATTTAGTTTTCTTAAAAAGAAAATTTCATAAATTCCTTAAGAGAAGCAATATTTATTGAATAAAGTCTTATCAGTACACAGCTATTTTATGATTTCCTAGATTTTCAGCCGAGATTCCACAGAGAATACAGTGAATGCGAAAGCAATTCGAAGCCCAATTTCCACTTACGAATGGTTGTTATGCCTGGCCCAGGATAACACTCATCGAGCCCTATTAACAGCATTTTGCGTTTATCAAAAAATGATATTTCATTAACGTGCGAAATTCCATTTATAAATTTTTTTCAAAATCTCATTAATTGCTTCGCGAACAATTTATGTATATCTCGGACGACGAGTTCGATGAGATCGGACGAGTTTTTCGACAGCTGCGAAAATTATACATTAATTATAAAATTAATAACCATGTACAATTACGGCAAATGATCATGACTAAAGAAATTCTACATAGGTTTTAACTACTAACTTAAAATGTGTCTTCCAAAACAGACAAGATCTTGTGCAAATTTAGAATGTAAAATTTATTTGAGCATTTATTTGCAATTTGCTTCAAAGGTGTTGATTTGTAACGTGACTTATAGAAGGAAACCTTCCAGTCTTTGGAATATACCTGGAGGATGGAATAAATTAAGGGACTTCTTTTGAGTGCACTCAAGTTATTTTAATAAAATCTTTTTGCTGGGTGTTATCCATTTAAAACAATGATTGAAGCCAACTTCTTCTTCATTTTTTTTTATAAGGCAAGGGCGTCCTATGCCTATTGAGTTGTCCTTTCCTATCAGGTTGTAGGTTCTGAAGTTATTCGAATGGTGTGGTTTACCAACAACATCCGCTGAACTTGCAGGGATTATTACTCAAAGAAATTTTGCAGAAACAGTCGTTAATCCGCACAACCGTAACAAAACCTTTTACACGAACATCACATTAGCCATGCCACCGACGCTGTCCAACAAAAAATATCCCTAGTCCTGTAAAAATTAATTGGTTTTGCCAAGAGGGATACATTAGACTGTTTATAGTTTTGTTTTTATTTCAGAATGAAAATTATTTTTTCTGTAAATATCAGATCAACTATAAAGTTTGTGATAAAGTTGGGTAAATATAAACTCAGGTTTTCGAGAACATTACAAATTTCTTCAAACACACACAAAACCACACTTCAAATGTTGGGATATTTCCTACAATATTTTTATGTAATATTTTATTTTAAAGGTTTTTCTTTTCTAAATGTTAAATAACAAATTAACTCGCCACGAATTCGAGATATATGTATGTATTCAAGCGTAAGTCATTTACAATTACGATGAATTTGAATGAAATTATAGAAATATAAGTTTCGAAAACACCATTCATGTTTAAGTATTTGTTCTTTTTCTTAATGGGTTGTCTTACTGGTGTTTGGGTCTATCTCCTTTCTTTTGCATAAGGCTGTGAATGGGGTGTGGAGCATATTCAGCTTCCTCTTCCAATTCTTCTAATTCATCAAAGAATTTCTTAGTTATATTCCGCATTTTATTTGTCATAATTGTCGGATATTCAACTGAAAAGAACAAATCCGTTAGGTATAATCACATAAATTTTAACTATGTATATATTTAAAGAATAGATTTATTTCTTGACCGCAAACCATCAATATAGGCCTAAACCTTTTCAAAGATAGTGTTTACGAACTCAAGATATTTTGTAAACTTTATTTGTTTAAAGTTGTAATTACAATTATGTATGTATATCGAATTTAATTTTGACGTGAATTCCAAATTTTTACATGTACTGGGCAAGTTTTTGAACGGCTAAACTATCTACGTATCATAGCCATACGAGTATAAATTTCCTACCCCTCCGTCAATCTGCAGTTTTTTTTCACTTCAAACTCTCTCTTACCTTGAAATTTGATAATCAGATCTCCATACTTCTTTTTCTTCAACCCAGCGGGCCTCATATCAGGAGCAATTGGTAAATTTTCACACACTGGAAGTCCCTCCTTTGGCATAATTTTCATATAGCCAGGGAATACCACATCGGAGACGTTTGTTTTCAGATCACGCTTATCTAACGTTCTAATTGTGAAGCTAAAACCAACTAGTGCATCCTTTAAAGTTATGTTATGGATATAGATTAAATCATGATGATGACTTCGTTCGAATAGAGGATGTGGTTTATCAGCTGTTATAAATATAATATCTGCTGGGATTTTCGTGGGACTGCGGTCACCTTCCTCATTGAAGCAAAATCGTGTGCCTTGGGTAGTGCCTGGTAGTATTTTGAGTTTAAGGGTTTTCTTTCTAACAACCGAAAATATAATGCTTAGACTCGTTTAAAATAGTTTATATAATTACCCCACCTTTTCTCTGTGCGTGTTTCCTTCGTGTCAATGAACTCTTGTCTCCAGACATGCATTAATTTCGTACAGCCCTTGAATACTTCTTCTAACTCCAGATAAATAATTTTCTCCACCGGCGGGTCTTTTTTACGTACTCCAATACCATGCTCCAATGTAGAATAGAGCAGAGGTGGATTTGTAACGATGTCGATGATATTTGCGTAAGGCGAGAAGCTGCCAAAAACGTCATGATATACTTTCATATGATCTCCATGATATTGATAAGGCGGAAAGTAACCGTTAGGCAAATGAATGCCCTGAAAGAGTCCAGCCTCACCGAAGCGATCGTAAATGGCTCGATATAAATCGTTTCCTACAAATTTTCGTTTTACAAATGTTGTGGCATAAATGTGTATTTATCGCTGTTGATCTTACCTAAAACGTCATAAGCCATGTTAATATATTCCCACTGACGATTGGATGACAACGGTTCCATATGTGTTGGTCCCAAAAGAGGAACAAAATCACGTTCATACTTTGGATCGCGGTGTGGACACAGCTGTATGGCCAATTTGCGATACGCCAGCGTTATATTCTCCTTGGGCGCGTCACGAGGAACATTTAATATTGCATAGTAATCAAGTTCTGTGCGATTCATATAGATTGGTTATGGAATATTATGGAATGCTCGAATTTGTTATGACAAAATAATTTATGATTTCGATATTGAATATTTGAATAATTCTGCCTCGTTATGAGCAAACCAATTGATTTTCTTTGAAAACAGACACTTAAGTGATTTTCATCAACAATCAGATTATAAAATAGTGTTGGTATACCGAACAATTTCGACGTAATAACTCCCTATTTACAAACGCTTGCAACCATGAAGAATGATTAAAATTACAATATTAAGCTTCTTTAGGATCACTAAATGCCCCGCTATTATTAAATATAATATATGTATATATATATACGAAAATATGATGCGTAACTACCTAATGGGTAGTGAGTATGAGTTCCGGCCTCAGCAATCAAAATTTGAGGGAACTTTAATCTTATTCTGAACATTAACTTTGTTGGGTAGACTTATTTCTTTAAGGGGTAGATATAATTTGTATATAAAAAATTCATAAAGCATTTTAAAATCGCATTCAGTTCCAAAAGGTATTATTATCACTTTGTGGCTTTAAAGCAGCCATCTCATAACAAATTAAATAATTTGTATCTACAGTTAAATAACCCGAAAAACGATGCGCTAACCTTAGCGCATTTCAAATATACTTACCGAGATATCAGTTTTCGGTAAATGAGGGGTATTTTTTACACATACCAGGGCTTCATAAGTGACGAGTAGTGCAATTTTAAAGTTTGATTAAGATTTTGTACATATTGTTTAGGTATTTATGATAATTTTTGTTAGACGAATTTCAATATGTAAATTCTTTAGAAGAGGAAAGATGTGGACTAATTTATGCCAAGTTTATTTATGCTAAACTGATTGTATTCAAAACAGCGGTTCGTGAGAAATAAGCATGAGTGAGGCGCAATTGAGCCTACCGTAAAACTGTATATGCTAAGGCGGAAGAAAAGAACAGAATATACGAAATAATGATCAAATTGATCGAGTAGTCTTTGAAATATTAATTTTCATGTGTTCTCTGTTTGGCCTCTGTGACAAATTAGGAGTTTGTAACCAAACTATTTAAAGAGTTATAGCACTTCATACATATATTTGGGTTCGCATATTTGCAATACAAATTGTTACCAAAAAAGACAGACAACTGGCGCCTAGAAATCAATTAAAAATTAAATAAACTCTACTTGTGATCTTTGATTATATAGAGAATGAATTGAGCTGGAGCAGATATTTATGCTGGAGCAGATTTTTATTAGACGGTATGAAATTTCCTCGCAAATGCGCTTTCTTAATTTTGCAATAGAAAATATAAAGTTGTTGAAAACTTTATTTTAAACCCACTCGTACTATCAAAGAAAATAGAGAATTGGGAATAAGTCTGGACTTCGTATTGGTCAGTTAATGTTTTTATATCCCTTTTGGCACTATGATTATTTATAAAAAATCTTGCAAAAGGGTTGCACTCAAATTCATGAAGGAACTTATTTTCAGTTCTCCGAGAACTATCTATATATAAACAAATAATACGATAAAATAAGTACAAGTTAAGTAATTCATATTAATTGTTTTTTTGGAGAGCACAATGCCTTTTATTTGGAGAACTTCTTCCAAGGTCTTGTCCACAATACTAGCCCAATTTCGATTTAACAATGACGGCATGCTGTCGTGTAGAGGTACCTCTGTCAACTGGAAGGAGGGATGCGGCAACATTAAAAAAAACATATTTACAGGCACTTGGGCCTCGCCCCGTGATATATACAATAGCATCCGTTTGATGATAAACTTAAAATGCAAGTACTATTTTGTATACAAAGAGAGTTATCAAAAGGGCAATCATTGCACAGCTACATATCGTTAGTATAATACGGATTATTTGTAGCCCAATTTACTTAGAAATTGCGTATATTAAGCATTTTATAAAACAGTTGGACATACCCAAATATAAGTCCAAGAAAAAAATATTCTATGATAAAAAATAACGAAGGTATAAACAATTTAAAAGAGCCCTAGCTCAAACAATCATTTTATAAAACGTTTTGAACTTTTCAAAGATGATACTTAATTATCATTTCTTGTCATATAACAGGATTGTTTCGCACTACCCTTTAAAATATATATTAAATCTTTTTTTTATTACACATATAACTTTTTCGTAGAAATTAAAAGACAGATCTAAATAATTCAGTAATTGAGGGAATATGAGACTTTTCAAAGATGATACTTAATTATCATTTCTTGTCATATAACAGGATTGTTTCGCACTACCCTTTAAAATATATATTAAATCTTTTTTTTTTATTACACATATAACTTTTGCGTAGAAATTAAAAGACAGATCTAAATAATCCAGTAATTGAGGGAATATGAGACTTTTCCTTTTTTCGTAGCAAGTCAACTAGGGTATAGCAAGGGTTGAATTTTAACTTATACTATACTTAAAACCTATAATGAATTATGTTTTATGTGTTATATATTTATATACATACATATGTATCTACATAAACAAATAAGTGAAATTCCGAATTTTTGCTTTTATTAATATTATTACTTGATTACATTATATTAACACTGATAAGTTTGATTTCAATATTGGTTTACAACTACTACAACTACTGGTTTACAAGTATTTGAAAAAGACGAAGACGATTAAAATGCATAAAAAATTTTCACAACGGAACACTAAAGCAAATCTTCTTGGAATCTAAATTTTACCGCCCGGATTCTGGAGAAAATCGAACTTTACGAGTTATCATATTTACAAATTTTGCGTATGCTATATTAAGGAATATCAGCACTTTTATAAAAAAAAATAAGAAACGAGTCGAGGTCAAAGTTAAGAAACTCTTTAATTGTCTCAGTAGCACATATGTATATACTTTACATCTAAGCTTGGACCGTTTATAACAACCATAATTCATTCTAAAATTATAAGAAATGCGTATATTCTTTATTGCGTATTGCGTTTAATGCGTATTCTTTGTAGTTAGGTGGCTCGTTTCGTAAAAATGCGTCACTTTCTTCGAATCCCTTTTCGTCGTTGATCCCACGTTAGAAGCAAGAATTGGCCAGAAAAGTGACTTTCCACGACGAATTCATGTGAAATTTGTCCAGAGCCATTTTTATACTGTCGCAACATGTTGCAACAGACTAAATTAGTTTTGCCTACCTGACGGTTGTTTGTAATTCCTGAAACTAATCGAGATAGATATAATGTTATATATACACATATACAAATAATAACGATGACGGGACGAGTTGAATTCCGAGTAACTGTCTGCCTGTCCGTTCTTCCGTTCGTGAAAGCGATAACTTGAATAAAAATTAAAATATCTTGATGAAACTTAGTCCACGTATTCTTTGTAACCATAAGAAGGTTGGTATTGTAGATGGGTGTAATCGGAATACTGTCAAGTCCACAAAATGCATTAATCGAAAAGCTATAAGGTGTTATAACCAAACAACGAATTAAGATACAAACGCGTAACTTATAACAGAGAATCGTAGTGGGTAGGGGCAGCTGTGATCAAGAACTTTCTAAAAGTGGGGTGGCCCCGCCAAACAATAGGTTTAATGCACATATCTCACAAACCGCTAAAGCCATATGAACCAAACTTGCCCAGAGTAAGTCCTTCTAGCATTTCTTCATACAAAATTAGTGAAATTGGAAAATAACCACGCCTACTTTCCACATAAAGGTTATGTTGTAAACTACTAAAATAGCGTTAACTCGCTGAAGAAACACGTCTGAGGTATTAAATTTCACTGCCAAGATGACACTTAAGGGCTTCAAAGGAATCGGTCTAAATTTTGACAATAGGTGTGGCACCGCCCAATTTTCGGTGAAATCCTATATTATTATTATTATTATTACACAAAATTCAAACAAATTTGGTAAGTGACATTATATTTTCATCCTAATGTTACGGTATGAAAATGAGTAAAATTGGATAACAACCACGCCAACTGCTCATATAACACAATTTTAAATTTCATCTGATTCTTTCACTTTACAGTATATAAATCAAGCACCAATTTAGATATTGGAATAAACTTTCAACAAATAGTGCCCTCAAGATATCCCATCTCATGCCGAAAAATGGTTGAAATCGGAAAATAACTTTTCAAACCCCCAAATACCCAATATAAGGACAACGACTATGGCTAACTTTATATCGAAAATATCGGTAAATCTGTGAGAAATCGTAATGAAATTCGAGGAGTATCTTTCCATGAAAATAATCTGCCCTTGTGTCAAAAATGGGGAAAATCGAGTAAATACTTCCCCTAGCTACCATACACGTAATGAAAGGTTAATATCGGTCAATATATGAGTTATCTTTGTGAAATTCAGAGATCGTTCCTTTTCTGATAACAGTTTGTCCTTGTCCTCAAAATTATTAAAATCGGGTAAATACTTTCCCTAGCACCCATATATCTAATATAATAATTCCAAATATTTTGTTTGATTTATTCCTTATATACCGGTCAATATGTAAGATATCTTAACAAAATTAAATGAAAACATGATATTGAATATCCCATAGTTTAATGCCGAGAATGTGTGAATGCAATCAATGAATTATCCCAGTGCCATATACTACATATATGGATTTTCGTTATTCTAGCAGACTTCATGCCGAATATGTCGGTCAGTGTGAGTTATCCTCATAACTTTGCGTGAAAACTTGTTCACTGGTGTCCTTGAGTAATGCCAAAAGTTATGGAATTAACTGACCGACATGATCCGACATGAACCGACATGAGGATTCCAAACTTTCCAGCTGACTTTAAACCGTTTATGTTGGTCAATATTTATGGTATTTTAATGAAATTAAGTGGATATGTTTTCTTAAACATAATGTGTTTTGCGCTATTTTGTTTATATATGTCTATATTATGTATTGTTTTCGCGCTATATATGAAAGAACTCGGTTTAAACCCAATTCCTAGTATAATGGTTTCCGTTTCTCTGGTCGACTTTTGCCTCATATACCAAATATATTTCATTAAGCCATTTTGGTTAAGTTTATATTACATATATCTCATCTGAGTTAATTGACTGGATTTTACTATACATATGTAAATATCTCGGACATGAAGCAAAATGTAGTAATGAAAATACGTGAGTCTATGACCTGTAATATATGTTAATAAGATACCAAAATGTGATTATGTGGTTATCCATTCAAGGTTTAGTCAAATAATGAAACCTTCTTTATTATAAAGTTTTACCAACACCTGAAAGTATTTCCCCGCCTTTGATCTTTGCGACTTTCGAGAGTACAAATATGATGATAGGTTACACCCGAAATTAGGTTTTCCTTACTTGTTTGATATAAATATTTACGAATAATGGTACAAAGAAAAAGAAAAAAAAAACAAATAGCTTGAATTGGCAATACTATTTCTTTTAAAACTTGGCTACACATTTTGTAATTTAATTAGCTAAGCAGATCAAAAAAGAAGATTGTGATTTCTATCGTATGGAAATTTTATAGGTCAAAATCAAATATATTCGTGTTATAATAATTTATTTGAACTTTCGCAGGCATATTACATTCTAATGCATTTGGGAGCAGACATATCTAGTGCTCTGCAGCAAATCGAAGCTGTTAAGAATGGCATCGATGAATCCGAAGATGCGAAATTACAAATGCAAACTGCCGAGAGCCTTAAAACAATATTGGATTTATTGCAGGATCCAGTTTTTCGCACTATTGTTCATGTCCAGGACTCTCTTTCCGAATTAAATGCTCAGTTAGCGCAACACCCATCAATGCTTCCCAATGATTTTGATATCGACGTGGCTGGTAATTTGGTGTTGAGTATTAATGGTGGTGATGTTATGTATGATTTTTCGTCTGCACCACTTTCTCCTCATTCGGGGCCAAGCAGCCCAGGTAGTGGACAATTGACACCTTCCGTGTTGACAGGAGCAATCGAATCGGATGAACAGGGTCATCCACATTCTCAAAATTCTAAAGTAATAGGGGATCTTTTCTCTGCCGATTATGCGCAAATTCAGGCTATAGAGTTGGTCAATGATGGCACTGGTCTTGGGTTCGGTATAATTGGAGCGCGTACTTCAGGTGTGACTGTGAAGACTATTTTACCAGGTGGGGTTGCAGATCGCGATGGTCGCTTGCGTTCCGGAGATCATATTTTGCAAATTGGTGATGTAAATTTGCATGATATGGTGTCTGAGCAAGTGGCAGCAGTACTGCGGCAATCAGGTACGCACGTGCGCCTCGTAGTGGCGCGTCCTATGGAGCAGTCGGCGCCTGGACAATTTGGGTTAGATCCTGGAAGTGCTATAGTGCCGACACGTGTATTAGTTGATCCAATTGAGTTAGAACGTTATCTAATTTCTACTGGTTATCCGGAAATATTCGGAGAAAGTTCTACTACATCTACACCACAAACTACCACAGAAGATGAAAGATTTATTTACCGTTCGGATGATATTTCTAAACGTCCACCGATGGCAGTACCGACTATCGGTTTGGATGAACTATTGGCTTTACCCGAAACTGAGAAACTACAAGTTGAATTAACCAAAGATATGAATGGTCTCGGTATTACTATAGCTGGCTATGTTTGCGAAAAAGAGGAACTTTCAGGTATTTTCGTAAAGAGTGTATCACCAGGATCTGCTGCGGATATGAGTGGACGTATACGCGTTAATGATCGCATTATTGAGGTGGATGGTCAATCGTTGCAAGGTTTCTCAAACCACCAAGCGGTGGAGCTTCTGAAGAAATCAGGACAAGTAGTTAATTTGCGCTTGGAGCGTTACTTACGTGGTCCAAAGTACGAACAATTGCAGCAGGCTATTGCTGCCAATGATAAAATATCAAGTGTTCCGACAACACCTTCAAGAGTTAATTTACCTTCTCCCATTACTCCAGTCACATCACAACGAACATCGTCTGTGCCTAAGGCGCAACTTCTGACTCATGTCACAGAAGATTCGCATGACCTATCTTTTGATGGTCTTTCTAATTTGTCATCGACCACCGTCTTAGATTCATTTAAAGCTGTCACGTCGGCAACTACTTCGTCAATACCCACAACTACTTTAAGTAGTTTTGGATCGGGCAAAAAAATGATAGCAGTACGTGACTCCATTGATGGCACACCCAAAATTATACCTACAGATATTTCCATCGGTTCGATTGGCAAGTCGGATAGTGAATTAACTGAAATGGAAGTAAGTAAAAAATATTAGTTTTTATTGATAGTTCGCTAAACTTTTGAATTTAAAGGAACCAATGCATGCTAAGAATTCAACTTTAATTTCTCGTCACAAATATTACACTGATCCTGAGTTAACTCCAGATATTGCACAAGAGATCATACGTAAATGGAAAAAGATTGTCGGCCCCGACGTTGACGTGATAGTTGCCCAAATTAAAAAGTTTGCAGTTGGTGGTTTAGGGATTTCTTTGGAAGGTACTGTTGATGTTGAAGGTGGGCGTGAAGTTCGACCACATCATTATATTCGTTCAATATTGGCTGATGGGCCTGTTGGTGTAAACGGTGATCTTCGATCTGGTGATGAACTATTGGAAGTGAATGGCGAACGTTTACTTGGAATGAATCATTTGGAAGTGGTTGCTATCCTCAAGGAGTTACCACAAGATGTACGTATGGTTTGTGGCCGAGGCAAAAATGCTTTGATGCCATTCTCAGATGATACCTTGAAGAAATTAAGTAGCAATTTTGAGAATTTAATGCCAACTTCTGACCGATTGGTGAAAGCCAAATCCGATGGCAGTTTGGCCACTGCAGGTTCGGTCAACGACGACTCGTTCAACAAGTTGAAGTCACGCTCACTAGAGCCACTTACAGGACTTGCAATGTGGTCGTCCGAGCCGCAGATAATAGAACTGGTCAAGGGCGATCGTGGTTTGGGCTTCTCCATACTAGACTACCAAGATCCGTTGGATCCAAATGATACGCTAATTGTTATAAGATCTTTAGTGCCTGGAGGAGTAGCACAATTAGATGGACGTCTTATACCCGGAGACCGCCTGTTATTTGTCAATTCTATTAATTTGGAAAATGCTTCTTTAGATCAAGCAGTTCAAGCACTAAAGGGTGCACCGAAAGGAGTAGTGCGTATTGGCGTAGCTAAACCGTTACCAATGACAGATAATTCTTTGAAGGGCGGAAATGGTAACAGCATCGAATCGAAGTGCGATGACTCATCTATGGAATCGAGCGGAATGGTGGGCAGTGAAAATGCCTCTATGCAGTTAAGCAATGCCTCTACAATGATTGTTGAGCCGGATTTAATTCCAGATTGGCGAAAATAAGTTCTTCATATAAAAATAGAACTCAGAAAAGATATCGAAGAGCAATATCATCTTATTGAAATCTTATATGCACCTAAATGTATTCATTGAAAGTTGCGAACTGTTATCCTAGAATAGGCTACAATAACATTAATCGTACATCTGAAGTAGAAGATATCGAATGTTTGTGTTCGAATATAATATATTATTGACGAAATTTTTGCTTTGATTTATTTAATTTGAAAATGTTAATTGGACTAAACCTAATTTACAATCTTACTTATTCTTATATAATTTAGAATGCATTCCTTTAAGAAAATTTGTAGTTAGCGCATTTTTTGGAAGCTTTTATATTATTAATATTCACACATATGAACACACGTTTTTCATAAATACAAAAAAAAAATATTTCTATTCACTTAAAATAAAAGTTTCAAACTGGAATATGCTTTGCTAATGTAAAATTGGCAACATAAAGTTATAGAAAAATAAAAATTAACATATTTTTATGTCATTGGATCCCAGATTAAATTAATCAAGATTCTGCAAGGTGTTCTTAAATTTTTAAGAAGCCTTACGTCCGTAGTTAATTACTCTTAATTCAAGTAAATTATCGTTAAAATCTCATAGCTTTAATACGTACACATCCATATCTTTTGAACCCAGTAACTTAAAGCTGCGATACAGAAATCTGTAAAATGTCAATTCTTATTACAGTTTGAGTATGAGCTTCGATCGCATACAAACCTTTTAATGTTATTGCATGCGATTCAATTGTCGTTCAATTTTTAAATGCGTTCTTCGAGATAATATTCGATCTCTTGCATATGAAACAAGATAGCTAAGTGAGCCTATACAGAAGCATGTAATCTCAAATTTAATGAAATTACGCTGGTCGATAAGCGCAACTCGATCACAGCTACGAGTCACTGTTTCTCCACTTTTACAACGTAGAACTTCCTTGTAGTGCGTGTGTATACATACACCAAGGCTTTTACTTACAATATCGAATTCTGTGCATGGATGACATTCCTGTATGACATTATATTCTTCGCGTTGCCAGCAGGTGGAATTGTTTTCGATGACAAACTGTTGAGCACGAGAACGTCGAGTGTTCTCATTGTCGGGAAAACGCGACTCGATAACTAGAACTATAACGGTTGTAACCACCAACAGACTGAGCCCTAGCAGCATGTGACGCCTTTGACAAGTTTCCAGCATAATAAGAGTGAAGGAATCTCTCGTTAAAAGTTATGAATATATTGCATATGATATGATTGATATGCAAATTTATTTGCACTTGTATGCAATCAGATGTTAGGATTTTGTCAAAAACAGCTGAGATACAGTGCAGACAAGTTTGATAAACAGTGATGTCCATTAGTGGAAGAGTAACAACTTACTACTAAAACAAATTTCTTAAAATATTTATATATTTCTTTAAATATATCTGATTTTAACGATAAATTTCAAATACAGTTTTTTGTAATAAATTATGAAGTATACTTAAATAATAAGCGATTTCAACTAAAAAATCAAGAAGAAAGAAGAGAGCATCGGTTATTTGTTTTGGTCGCACTTCTCACTGCTTGTCTTTTTTGGCGCCATTTTCTTGAATATAAATATTGTGCCTATTTTCTCATAACATTGACTTTATAATTCAACTGTTTTGAATAAAAATTAATTTTGAAAAATATTTAAGGAAATGGATGATTTAACTAAGCTGAAAAGAAAAATAACAAGTTCTTTCAAACTAAGTGGCTTTCTTATACGATCAGAAAATAGTGCTTATTTGGCGGAGCAACTTCTTCCATTCGATGGTGTAGAACGTGAACAGTGGTTGACTGTTATCACTGAAAACCTGCAAAGTCAGCGTTTACAGACGACACAAGTGGAAAGAGGTGCACTCGAAAAAGCCATCAATGAAATAAATCGTGTTGGTTTGGATGAGTGTGAGACAGTTTTCTCAGTAATCGATTCGTTCAAAGTGCCTCGCTATCACTATAATGCTCAAAACAAAAAGTTCGAGCAGCATAAGGATTTACGCACCATTTTGACAGTTCCAGCTCTAAAAGCAGGATATATACGCGAGAGATATGCAATGTTACTCCAAAAGACGTTACGTCATGAGTTGTTTGCTCCCGCAATAATACAAGGAGGAGTTTCAGCAGAGTCTCAAGTGAAAAAATTCAAATTGCAATATGCAGAGAACTTACTTGCAACATCGTCGGTAAAAGAAGCAGTTATACTGGGTTTATTGACACAGCTAAAAGAAGGAAAATTTTACATAGAAGATCCTACGGGTAGTATTGAATTGGACTTAAATGGAACACGTTTCCATTCTGGTTTCTTTTGTGAGGGTTGTTTCGTCTTAGTTGAAGGTTCATATAATAACGGGATCCTTAAAGGTCAGTGTATTGAAATATAATTTAAGTAAACTTTATATTAAACTCTATTTGGTTTCAGTTGATGGCCTGGGGTTTCCTCCTGCGGAGCCAGCGACCAGTTCGAGGGCCTTTTTTGGTATACAAAATAGTTGGGGTGGAGAATCAATGAAGTTGTTGAAATATTCCACACGACTACAGGAACATGAAAGTACCAATACTGAGGCTACATTGGTTTTTCTATCAGATGTACGTCTAGACAAACCAGTAGTATTAGACAGATTGCGAATGTTATTTGTTGGTTATGATTCATGCCCACCTGTTGCAATAGTGCTAATGGGGTCATTCACTGCTTCCAACAGCAATTTCCATTCATTATCCCAAAATTTAACAGCACTGGGAGCACTAGCTACTGGATGCGATCAGCTGAAAAAGCAAACAGATTTGATTATTATACCTTCTTGCGAAGATCCTACAGCTCCAAATATTTTACCACGAGCCCCACTCCCTGTAACACTGGCAGCGGGTTTACGTAAAGCATGGCCGCGGACAATTTTAACAACTAATCCGTGTCGGTTGCAATATTGTACACAACAAATTGTCGTATGTCGACTGGATTTAATGGCAAAGTTTTGCCGCAATACGTTACACTTCCCACCTGATACAGATAATATCGAACAACATTTTGCTCGTACTCTGATATGTCAAAATCATTTAACGCCTATACACCCGATCGCTATGCCCGTGCATTGGGATTTTGATGCAGCTTTGTGGTTATATCCATTGCCCGATTTGGTTGTTATTGGCGATTCATGCCAAAGTTTTTCAACTACTCAACATGGATGCACGGTGCTTAATACAGGATCTTTTGTGAAATCAAAATTTGCGTTTAAAGTTTATATACCGGCCACCCGCACAATTGAAGATTCGGAAATTCCAGATGATATGACTATGGAATAAAAAATTTCAGTTTTTATTTTGAGCGTAATTGTACTTATATATGATGTTATTGTATGTATTGAGTATGTGTTATTTTATTTAAGTGGTATAATAAATATTGCTAAATTGTATTTAAGAATGCATCCATGCATATACATATTTTTGTAGTACATACTAACATACCTGTATATGACACTTCTGCCATGTGGAAGGTTCACAAAACATCTCAAAAATATATTACTCAAAACGTAGTCTTTTAATTAAATTTCTTAAACTTATTTGCCGGTCCTGCATTTCAGTTTGGTCTGTGGATTGTATCGGAGCTACGGTAACTAAAATCAAACGGGGAACATATACCACATGGCCTGAAAAGTCATTGGAAAACAAAAAAACCTTACCTTAGAGCACTTACCTTTATTAGAATATTGTCATGAGTTTCATGACATTTTATGAAACGTCCTCAAGTTATTGGTCTTAAAGTGACGCTACCTATGCTTTTTTCGTTTACAATTGAAAAGAGTGAATTTCTTGTTGTGAAAAACATTGTTTCCTAATGGGGAAAAACAAAGTTGATGCGAAATAATGGCTTAATTGATTGAAATTTTAACCACCACCAAGAAGCTAATCCATTTCCTATGACTGCTTTTTTAAGGCGCTTTTATTAGCTTCACCTGTATGTGTGTTTGTAACCAACTCCTTTGGACTCGATTTCGACCAACTTTAAACAGACAAATAAACTATGTACACGAATAAAGATCCGCTGACAATAAAATAATACGATATGTCTATCTAATTATTTTATGACAATATATCTTTGGTTGCAAGCCATAACAATACAACTTGAGTTATGTCGAAATAGTTAATAGAAATAGTTCTTGTCATATTCAGAATCTCCATATTCAATTCCCTATTGGGTCAACATTTTATGAATATCGGATCAGTAGTTAAGAAGATATTAAAGAATGAAAAATGGCACAACTCAACTTGACAATGGTTTGCAAATGGAAAAACGACAGATCTTAGTGTATTTCTATGTACTACTGCATTTTGTACTCACTCCACTTATGCTGTTTTGAGCAGTGCAAGTTCAACGAGCTCGGAGGCAGGTTGCGTATTTTATATGCGAGGAAATATACCATTACTTATTTGTGTTTTAATTCTAAAATAAGTTTGTTGTTTGACTTTGGGCATAAGTATACTTATGCTCTTATAACAAAAATTTCTTTCAACTAAAGGATTATTTAACTAAAGTTATGTTTGTATTCCGTGATCCAATACTACATACATTATAAATGCAAAATTTGTTGTTATTCCAAACCTAGTAGATTGTGGAAAAAATATAACTCGACTTAATTTGTTGTATAATTGTATTGCATAATTTAAGTTTTTTGTATTGTGCCCTTACGTGTCATACAAAACCTCTCAAATGGAGAAAAAGTTAAAGAAATTTCGTTCAATATCGAATCATATAAATGGTAAGCTCCAGATTATGTAATTAAAACCTTAATGTTATTGTAAATTATATTGTTTAAACTAAGGTATTACATTTAAGACTGCCTTGCAATAAAAACACTTTGACATGGAAACTCATGTAATAGCAGATATTTTTTTCACCAAAACCTTTTATGATCCTTCAATAGCGAATGAAACACAATCTTGTGCTAATTTGGGATTTACGCACTTTTCGTCTGAATACGTTTAGAGAATTAGATAATTAAAACTTTACGCAAATTAACACTTTGTCTTCACAATTATTCGAAACTGATTTCAGGAGCGATGCTTCTATAAAAGATCCGACCTACGTCGTTTCAAGTGCGGGTTCAGAATCGGAATTAAATATTGGAACTAATTGTATTGAAAAATATAAAAAAAAAAATTACAAAATATAAGACAGCCTATGGTCAAAAATACAAAAAGGTTATAAAATACAACCGTAATTCTGGAAAATCCTACATCACCAAAAAATTCAAGGTAATTATTAACAGAAAGGTATGGCTTTGGAAATCTGTCGCAAAACATGTGTCCTTAAATTCTCATTTGAACAGCAAAAAAAGATTTTCGTAGAGATAATCGTAATTGAAATAATCGTAATTGAAATGGGTAAGTTGATAAGGTAAGGTAGGTTCAATTCGTAATTGAAATAGGCGAGAAATTAACTTAAAAATTCTCGACATCAATTAAACCAATTTTAATTTAAAAAATTGGCCAATACGTTAATATTGATAGGAACAGAAAGAATTTGTGATAAACATGTTTCTTTTAAAGTATTTTAGTAAGTTTTTTGAGGACGGCGATTGAAAAGAAATCGAACTATCAAGTCTCCTTTGGCTGACAAAAGAGGGAAATCGATTTCGAGATAAGCTGAATGGGGCTCAAATTTATGCCATAAAACAGCACATGTTGCAAATGTTGACACTATTATATTCTGTATATACAAATGCAGTGTTGTTTCACACCTGCCTTTATCGAAAGGAAGAAAGAGAAGACTATAATGAAAATTCCCCATACATGAGATTTTTATCAATTTGTGTTTTCTGTTGGTAACATGAACATAATTGGGGTAGTTAAAAAACGTATAATGTGTAACAATTTTTAGAACTTTGTTTGCAAAAAAATAAAATGAATTGGAGAAAAAAGAATGAAGATGGAGAAAAATTTGCATCTTCAACTGTGAAGTGGCTCCATTATAGCAAAATAATTTCGGCTCTATAGAATACAAAACATCATTGGACGAATCAGAGACATAGAAAAGTCTAAAGGTCTTGAATGGTGGTGTGAATTCTATAAAATTAAGTGAAGTTGAAAATATTACAACATAATTTATAATTTTAATTGTAATATTGATAATAAGAAATACTACTTCCCATATAACACATTTTTAAATTTCATTTAATTCTTTCACTTTAAAGTATAAAAATTATAACAACACCTTTTATTTCCAAAGATGATAGGAAAAACTTCCTAAATATTTTAAATTTAATCGACTCTATATTTCATAATTTTTATATAAATCTAAACACTGGAAACGAGAGAAATTTTGATCCCGATATTGCCGAAGTCAATATTATTGAAGACCTGACTGAAAACTTTGAAAATGATACGTATCAATTAGTCCTACCACCAAAACGAATTGAATTTTATTATGCAATACATATATGTACATTTGTTTTGTAATAATTCATGTTATTTTTATTTTTAGTTTTTTTGTTTGTTCTTAATTTTTGGGTTAAATTAATTTTGTTAATATGATAAATATAAATTTAATATATTATATATATTGTTAAATGAGAAAAAAATACAACTGCATTCATGAAATAAAAAGGCGTTGCTTTTCATTAAAAACATGTTCAGACATTTGTTCCTTTTTTGTGCATTTTGATAGAATGGCACAATTTCAGTAATGAGAGCCAAAACTATACTTGTTGCCATAGAAGAGATAACTTGACTTATTCTAATAGATAATGTGAACAGTTAAACAGGCAAATAAAATAACTTCAGTTAAGTTTGTAATAATTTTTAAATATGCAATGGAAACAAGAGCATAGATTTCTTTTCGAGCTGTCGCTCTAAATCTATTGATATTTCCAGAAATACCAATTGGTGTGTTATTCAATTGACTAATATTACCAGAAATTTTTAGGAAAAAATTGTATGATTTGTTAGAAAACATTTATCACAATTAAATTTAACCTTTAAAGTGCTCTCCTATAAAACTGAAAAAACTCACTGGTCCTGTTATGCCTTGTACCACAAGTACATAATATTATTACATTTTAAATATAATACATTGCGCACAATTATTTGAAGCATACACTTGGGGGCTTGTCAGTTTGCAGTGTAACGATTTGTTTATGCGGTGAATGTGTGAGTAGCATGTGGAAATATGGCCAACATTTGATGGTGTAGGTGTGCCATTTATGGTTAATGGTCCTTTTAAATTATTTATTTATTTATTTTGAATTTGCCAAAATTCACAAAAAATTTTTCCAATTAAATATTAATAATAAAGGGTGTTAGTAACAAATAGAACCTATTCATATCATTTAATCAAATTTTGTGAATGTAACTCACACAGTGACCGATATATTCGGCATAAAGTCTGCTCAAATATCGAAAATCATTATATGTATTATATGGGAGTTGGGATAATTCGTAGACCGATTTCACACATTTTTGGCATTAAACTATGGTATGTCCAATATTATATGTTCAATACAATATTTACTGTAAGGTTTAATGTTTCTGGCGTATTTCTTCAGCGAGTTAACGCACTTTTAGTAGTTTTCATGGTTTCTTTGTATGGGAGGTGTGTGTGGTTATTATCCATTTTCAGGAAATCCGAGGAGGTGGGGGAGCTATTTGTTCTCAGTAAATATAGTTGCTACAGCTTTAATGGTTCGTGAGATATGTGTATTAAACCTATAATGCCGCGGGGTGGTGCTTATTTTTTACAAATTTTTAACCTACGAATCCTTTCCTTACTGTGATTACCTGTACTTATTTACGTTCTATATCTCAATTGAGAGCTTAGTTATAGCATTTTAAAGGCTTTCGTTTAACGAAAGGTTAGCATTTTTCGGGCGTAGCATTTGTCCGATTATCTGCCCATCTGCAATACCAACCTTCTCAGTGTAGTAAGGAACGTGTGTACCTAATTTTTTCAAGATATCTCAATTTTCATTCAACTCGAATTCAACTTGTTTCGTTATCCTGATCATTTATATATATATATATATAACTTTATATCTATCTCGATTAGTTTTAGGTGTTATAAACCACCGTTAGGTGAACAAAACTATTATACTCTGTTGCAACATGTTACGAAAGTATAAAAACTAAAAAACACGCTTTTATCGCACGTCAAACTATAAAAGTGAAAAATAATTCTTAATGTTACCTGATAATAATAATGAACGAAAAATTATTGCATTGTTGTGAAAAAACGTGAGGTGCTTTGTGCTATATTTTTCGTATATCGTCGATAATATTAAATCCATGGTAGCAACCGACCGCTTGACTAACTCTTCTCAGCACCACTCAAAGCGATGAAAAGAATAGATAGGTGCACGAAATGTGAACATGAGATGTTAATGCCTCAAATATTATCCAGACTGAATTGCTTGTTTTTCTTTTGTTTCTCCTAAATTGTGATTAGCACAACTTTTGAGTAGAAATATATCATTTAATTACACTAAAACCAGATCTCAATATTATGTTAGATATCATAAAAAAGCCGGAAAAGAATGTGCTCTCAACTTCCAACAGTTGGGCATTTGAAGAGAATATATTTAAGTATTTTGATGCCATCGAGAGAGATACCATTCGATGGTAACTATTTTTCTCCTTATTTCCCCAACCGGAACTGTTCCGGATTTTTATCCGGCCAAGGACTGCCAACACGGCAGCATTATGTTAAGAATATTTTCTTCCGATACAACAACAACAACATCTCCTTTCTACCTCTTTCTCAGAGTAAATAATTACACCTTTATCAGAAATAACGTGCGAGAGCAGTTGAAATAACCAAACATATGCATGGGATAGTGATGAATCGATCACACCTTTTTTCGTAAGGGACACTATTATTATAACATGCAGTAGCGATTCTATTTTACGGCTGTATCGAAACTTATCAAAACATTACTTTTTATACTCTCGCAACATGTTGCTGTGGCTGTCTGTCCGTCCGTCCGTGTGTGCAAGCGATAATCGAAAACAGATAAAGTGCTGTAACTAAGCAGTAAATTAAGATATAAACGTGTTATTTGCTATAGAGGATCCTAGTAGGGCGAGGCATATGTGGGGAAATTGTTTTGTAAAGGTGGGTATGGCCCCGCCCCCCAATAGGTTTAACCCTTAATGGTCCAGAGGTATTTCAAGTTTACTTTCCGCCAGGTCCAAGCTATTTTCTATAGCAAGAGGAAATGCGTGCTTAAGATGTTTAAAACAATTATAGAGAATTAAAATATTTGTATTTCAGTGAAAATTTCTTAATACATATCCAAAAATGATTTAAATTTTATATTGTTTTAGGGTATGGTACTTTGTGAAGCAATCTCCAACATGTATTTCCGGTTTACGGGTGCAAGTATCACAATAAAATCTTGTTTCTCTTCTTCCGCCTGTTACCTTTCGGTTCGAGCAGACAATGCAGTCTTTTTTAGTCCCACTGAGATTCCACTTATTTAAGTGGAGCATCCAAAAGATTTGCATAAATCTACGTCCCGTAAATGTGTTTAAAAAAAATGGTATCTTACTATTGTTCCTGGTTGACCAATATTCTTTTATGTTGGCTAAAGGAATTGTACCCATATTCAAAATTACTCCAATGAAATTCTTTGCGCTCTACATCCTTCCATGTTTTCCAAACTGAATCTTTCGTTAAAGGTTCCAACGCTTTTATTTTTTGTTTGGCATAAATGTTTGTCATGTTTATTATACTATTTATTAATTCATTCGTAAAAAATAGTTAGAAAAACTCTAACGGCTCTTTAATGTGAGTTGGAACTTGGGTACCTGGGGTTTGTGAAAAAATTGAATTGTTTCCGAGGTGGAATGTCATCATCTTCTGTAACGTCTTCCCAGTCAGTATTCTCATCAGTAGTTACGTGTTCATCGTCTTCATCCTCACTATAAGTAATATTTGATTTTCGTGTTTTCTTTCTACGAACTACTTCAATATCACTACTTTTGTCACTGATGCAGTCTGGAAACGCGCTGTTACTTTGATTTTCATTTTTATCAGAACAAATACCGAAATCAAAATCGTCCTCACTACTGCTAATGTAGTCATTCAAATTATCGTTTTTGTCTTGTATTATTCTTTTAAATTTTCCGGCCATATTTTACGGTTTTAACAAATAAAATAAAATATAATTAATTCAACTTTGTTAAATAGCTCACGTGCGTTTATTTGCAAAATCGAAACAAGAATGAATTTAAATGCAAAGGGACAAAAGTGCATGTACACAAAAACAACAAAAGATAACGGAACATCGATAACAAGTGGAAGTATATTCACAGAAGTGTTCAGAAGTGTACAGAAATGCGCTAATCATAAATATAACGACAATAACAGTGATGAAAATAGTAAAAAGATTTTTGCCGCTATATACGCGGCATTGGACCTAGTAAGTAAAAGTGCTATGCCGCTTCTATGCGGCATTGGACCGTTAAGGGTTAATATATGTATCTCACTAACGGTTAAAGATATTTCAATGAAACTTGCTCTGAGTAACTTTTTCTACCATCTCTTTATATACTGAGGAAATAAGTGAAATCGGATATTAACCACGCCCACCTCCCATACAAAAGTTATGTTGAAAATTACTAAAAGTGTGGTAACTCGCTGAAGGAATACGTTAGAAACATTAAATATTGCAGCGAATGTGATACGGAAGGGCTGCGTAGGAATCCGTGTAAAGTTTTGAAACTAGGTGTGGCACCACCTACTTTTAAGTTTCATCTGATCCTTTCACTTCAAAGTAGATAAATCGAGTAGAAATTAAAATATGAAAATCAAAGTTTGTACAAATAAAGCTTCCAAGATATGCCATCATATGCGTGAAATAGACAAAATCGGATTTTAAATTTCCAAGCCACCAGATACTCAATATTAGGACCTCAGTGCCTCTATCTGTACTTTTATCGAAAATATCGGGAAATCTGTAAGATATTGTAATGAAATTGGAGGATTATTTTTGCATAATAATAGCGTACTCTTGTATCAAAAATGGTGAAAATCGTTTTAATACTACCCATAGCCCCCCTTATACCTAATATACGGATTTTCAACCTTCCAGTAGACTTTATATCATATATAACGGTAAATCTGCAAGATGTTGTAATGAAATTGGAGGATTATCTTTCCACGATAATAGTGTGATCTGGTGTCAAAAATGGAGAAAATCGGGTAAATACGTCTCATAGCCCCCATATACGCAATATAAGGATTTTCAACCTTCCTGTAGACTTTATACCATATATTTCGGTCAATATGTAAGATATCTTAGCAAAATTAAGTGAACGTGTAATATCGTATATACCATAGTTTACTGCCGAAAATGTCTGAAATCGGTCTACGAATTATCCCACCTCCAATATGGTATATATAATGATTTTCGCTATTCTAGCAGACTTTATGCCGATATGTTGGTCACTGTGGGAGTTATCTTAACAAAATTGGGTGAAAACATGTTACCTAATATACTAGAATAATGAAAAGAGTTAATGTGATCAGTCTAGATCTTCCTCTATCCCAATAATGTCTGATATAAGAATTTCCGACTTTCCACCTGACTTTAAACCGTTTGTGGTCACTACGTGTGATATTTTAATGAAATTAAGTGGATATGTTTTCTTAAACACAATGTGAGTTTACGCTAAGTATGAAAGGAATCGGTCTAGACAATGGTCTAAGCCGCTTATTTATATTATAATGATTTCCTTTTTTCTGGTTGACTTTTTCCTCATATATCTATATATTCATTAAACCACTTTGGTTGAGTTTATATCGCATATATCACTTTTGAGTTAATTTGGTAGATTTCAAGATAAATATCTCTAACTCGAAGCAAAATATAGCAACGAAAGTATATGAGTCCCGTAATATACGTTAATAAGATACCAAATATGATTGCAATCCATTGACAATTTCGCCGAATAATGAATGTTGAAGTCTTCCGCAACATTGTTTCATATAAAGTTATGCCAGCACCTGAAAGTATATCCCCGCCTCTGATCCTTGCACATTGCGAGTGTATAAAATGTTCGGTTACACTTGAACTTAGCCCTTCCTTACTTGTTTTTATATATGTTATATCTTCCCTTTATTATAAATTACCTTCCAACTCGTTGAACCCCAAGACCAAACAGACGGCGTATTTTTCTCTATATCGTATAGATATCGTTATTTATGGTAGTGTAAATCCAGTGCACCATGGATAAAAAGAACTAATTCAATTATTGACCAAAACCGAAATCTTATTTGGTAATTGAAATGAATAGCAAGTAAAATATCCAAGCTGAATTCAACTCATCACAAAATAGTTGTATAATCGACAAAAAAGCGGCATGTTTTTCGAAATAGTTTATCTTCAGCTAATTTTCGTTCGAAAATTCTACTTGTAAACTGTTATTTTTTCTTTTTTGTTTCTTCACTGCAGAGAAATATTTAAGGCGCTGTTCATATGTTTTCTGCGTAAAACCCCAAAAGAGGCAATAATTCTTTACTTCGTCACTCTGTTCGTACTTGCGGAGGCGTGTGTTGTTTGTGATAAGAATAGGAAGTCGTACCAAAAGCATCCACGAGTATTAGCAGGGCCAGCATCATCACGACCTTTCTTATTGTCAGCAACAGTAAACAAATAAAGTTGATGGTAAATGTGTGCCCACTATCAAAGCGCTTGGAATCGGTAACATTGTCACAGCATGTGTTCCATAGCAGACAAACAGTATGTGAAAACGTTGTAAAGAAGCATCTTAACGCGAGTTGAACGCACCACACAATCTGTTACGGTTCCAAGCGAGCGAAAGAAATGCCAGCCTTATTACTATATCACATGGGTGATTTCCTTTCAGTAGGAAATGTTAACCCAAACAACTCGAAGTTCTGAAAAATATATAAAGATCAGTATATTTGTGACTTTTTTCGTACACATTCAATGTTTAATATTTATTTTGCTATATAATAATATTAAAATATGTGATGCAATTGAAGACCAAATAAATTAAAACCTTATTTAGAAAACTTAATCGATTATAGGAAAATATATAACCTCTTAACATAATATACGTATCTGCATATATAATATACAAAAGCTTAAAAAGGCATGTATGTATGAACATATTTGAATATTTTTAATATATTTGTGACAATTAACTAACTAGGTAGATCCGAACATTCCATTATAAATAAATATTTTTTTGTTGTATGATTTGGTTTACTGGTATATATTAGGCAACGTTCCGAACTGAAACTTTTTCAGTTGGAGTTACGTAGAACCTATTATTTTTTATGACCCAAAGCCGATTTAGAAAAATATTGTTTCGTCAGTTGCACATGGAATATTGTATAACGCAACCATTACTTTAGGGCAACCAAGTGTCTGTGACACACATCCGTATGTATACATACATATGTATATTCTGTCAAACTGTGTATATTGTTCGTAAAAGATTCAATGCATTAAAATTTTGGGTTATTAAATATGGTAACTTAGGCAATAATATTTTATGGTAAAAACTCAACTCTCTCATGATACTCAGGAATGAATTTTTAGCTCAAATTTAAACGTTTAAAACTTGCTACCACAGGAAGCGCAATTCTAATAAATTTAAGGCAATGCAACTCGTGATGAAAGAGCGATACCTACAAAGGAAACCTTTTGTCAGGTCAATTGCTATTTAAGACCAGGTTTTGATCACTTCACACACAAAATGTAAAATTGCCGTATTTGAATGGCAAACAATCCTGAGTAAGGGTCTCTTTCCTCTCTTGCTGCCAGAAAGCTGTGTGGGGTGGTTTGCGTGCTGAAGCTAATATCGGTCCATATTTATAAAAACGACTCCCTGGTTCCCGCAATAATAAGCGCATGCTACGGAAGGTAATATTAAAAGCCATAAAATTTGCGAACTAGAGGAGGCAAGTATTTGTAAATTCAAACATTACTATTTTAGACTACCTGCACAAATTATCTATACACCATGCCAATTTTTCTAGTAAGGTTAGAACCTTAATATTTCTTGGGAATTGTAAGCATAAAAAATGTTATAAGTGCATGCTGAACGCTCTGAAAAGCCTTTGGCCTGACCTAGAATCGCACCACAAACAAAAAAAATTTATATCCTCGTCTTATAGTACCAATCTTAACTAGAATACTGCTGAAAGTTTCATGAGATTTGATCCAATTGTTCTCGTTATTGACCACAAAGTGACGCTACCTCTGCCCTTGCAATGGAAAAAAGTTAATTTTTTGTTTCGATAAAACATTGCTTTTTGATGGGAAAAAGCAACGATGGTGGAAAGTAATGGCTTGATAAGTGTTGCAGCAAATCTGCTCCAGCGTATTCAACGCTCAAGTACTAAATGATATACCTTGTTTAGGAAGGTCACAAAAGGAACACCAGAAAACATCGCGAAATTTTGTGAAATTTTGTTCGGTGATCGTCAAATGAAATGAGTAAGTTAGTTGACATCTGAAATGAAGTGTTAGGTTTCACGTTTTTTTTAACATCGTCGCTCAGCTCATTTAGGCTAATAAATTGAAAGGCTTACGATGGAATTAATCCTCCACACTCCAGAAAGAGGCTCGGTGGAAAAAGATTTCCTTTAAATGAAGAGGTCAAGGAAACAAGAGTCTATTTCCAGGCATCGAGGCATCACACTATCGAACCGGTATCGAAATGTTGGAGAACCGTTACAATAAATGCATTACTCTAGATAGAGATTATGAGGAATTATGAGGAATAAATTCAAACATTTCAAAAAACGAAATTACAATAAGAACAATTTGCATAAAAATACCGTTGCAGTATCATTGATGGCGCCCTCTTGCAAACTTTTTTCCTTTATATTTCTTCATCTACTTCGGATGATTGTATTATATTAGATATCGATCAGAAATAAGTGAATAAATAGATTGTATCTATCCATGGTGCAAATGATACCACGCTGAGGGTATATAAATTTTCCACGGCACATAAAATATTTTTTTATTACGATTATGGTTATTTCAGTTTTAATCGTTTTACATTTGAAGCACCACAACAAAAAATTTGTCTTAATTCTGATGCTTTATGAACAAATGTATTTACAACACATACACATCTATTTGTATTCTCGTACATAAGAAGGAGCTTGAAACAATGCGACCGCGAGCATTAGAAGGTTCCGAAAGCCGGTCTCTAGATGAAACCACAAGGCGATGGCAAAAAACAATATTTAAGTGAGTAATTCAGAAGAAAGAGTACTTAACGTCACAATCCGCCGACAATGACGACAAAATAAAAGTGTATATGAATTAAATGAACCAGAAGCAAGATTGTCAAACGACGAAGGGTAATTTATTTAAATTGGCCTTTGTAACGACAATACGACAGTGTCATAGAAGTATACCTCGGGGCTTTTATTGGCTGAGTTTAAGTTTGGAGCGGTGGGTGAAATAAATATAAAAAAATATGTGTTTACGTTATTTGTTAGCCTTATTTAGCATTTTGTTCGCTTATTTTTGTAACTTATGTATATAACCACACCATACATATATATGTGTATGTATCTTTTCCATTTATTGATCTAGAAGCCACTTCGGTAAAAAGGTGTCTAAATTCAATTTTGAGCTACAATAAAAAGATTTCGTGTTATGAAAATGACACTTTGACCAAATCGCCTTTCCATTTTATTCCAATAAATCATAAATCAATAAAACGCTCATACTTTCCCTCTACCAAGTTAATGCGCTTACTCACACACAATAAGAGCATAGTCGCTTGATGTGACAAAAGGCGGTGGAAAGGACGCCTCAGGACATTTTGCAAAAACTGATATCAGTAAAGATGAGAAGGTCAGAAAGCATTTTGCAAAAGTGAGTTAATGATAGCTTAGATAACAATTTTGGGGGAAAATGAGACATTACCTTTCGGACAAAAGTTCCATATGCTCTCATTCCCTGTGGAAAAATTGCTGCTTCGTCGAAAATTTAGATATGTGAAGATGAACTTGCTCGACTAAGTGTGCTTTTTACTCCAAAGTGTTTTTATAGAATTAGATAGAATATAGTTTAATTTTTTACAACTTCTTAGACTACGATGTTTCATCGAAATTTTTTTAAAGAGAAATGTTATGAAATTTAGCTCCTTCAATATTTGCTTGTTGGTGGAAAAGGGTGGAAATTATTTGGTTATTATTCACTATCTTCTTTTGTAATTCCCGTTCAATTAAGTTTAAAGTTCAATAAAAGGTTACGCTTTCCCTGCATGGTATATAGTTTGTACATGTGTACACTAATAAAAAGAAAATAGGACACTCAAATCGTTATAAAAGGTTTTTAAGATATGATGCCAATCTAGGGTAAAACATGTCTTCCGGTCACAGCCGATAACAGATTGATGAAAGAAATCTTGGGGGCTTTATTACGCAATGAACGTTTTTTTGATTTAATCATAGAAGCGTTGCGCTTAACATCAAACCCACATGAAACAATCACTAACACATAGATATTTAATTCCTTAATAATAATAAAACATATTTTGAATAAGCTCTTACATGACTTTTCAGAAAATGGGTACGATTGGACTGGGTAAAAAGTTTAAATACTATAACTTTAATATAAAAAAAATTTTTAAGTATTGGGTTGTTCGGAAAGTCATTTCGTTTTTTTTGGGGAACATGAAAGACAGTTTTCGTATAATGAATAAATATTTTATTAAATTATATATTGGCCATTCTGGTCCAACACCTTTTGCCATCTTTCTGGCAGTAACATAATTCCCCTCTCATAAAAGTTTTGGTCCTTGCTGGCAAAAAAC